>OX419757.1:68432887-69032887 GCA_948567375.1 Lunularia cruciata | reverse complement strand
TTCTCTCCTTGGTGCATTGGTATCAAAGGAAGAATGGGATGGATGAATTTATGGACCACCAAATCTATTTCTGCCAAACCATAGGGATTTTTGTGTCCATGTTCTACCCAAGTACCATTACACACAATTCATCATCTCATGCTTTGGGAAGAATTTTTTGAATGCAATCACCTTGTCTGATGAACCCTTGATACTTTTAATTGTAACTTATGGAGAACAATGGATGTGTTTCATCTACGTGCTAACTTACATAAAATATAGGTACCAATAGAGAGCACCAATTCAAGAAATAGAAGAGTAGATCCAATTCCAAAGCCTAAGGTATATAAGGCAAGAATCTTTTGTGCACAATAGAGAATTTTGTGTTTGATTGTGAATGTTTTCTTGAAGCTACAAATCTTTAACATGAACATAGATAGATCCTCTTGGCTTCAATCCAATTGGAGTGGCAAAACTATGGTGGCAATTCTAAGTGGAGCAAGATAAATGACAGATTGCTATGCCAATCTTAACATGGAAAAAATTCAAAGGTGCAATAATTGGGCAATTTCAAGCTATAAATGCCACATATACTGCACAAGATATGTTGGAAAAATTGAAGCAAATTGGTTTTGTAAGAAACTATATCACGCAATTCCGAAAAACCATTATGTAAATTCTAGATGTACTAGATGATGAAGCTCTAGATCAATTTATGAGAGGCTTGAAGTCACAAACCAAATTGGAAGTGACAATGTAGGAGCCCAAAGACTTGGAGGAAGCCATGCAGTTGGCTGAGCACTTTGATTCCTTGGTTGCAACAACTTGGTCTTGAGCTCAACCTTCACCAGAGCTACCACCACACTCCATATGGGTGGAAGAACCAACACCAATGGAGATTGATGCCATCAAATGGAGACCACTTAGCACTACAGATAAGGAAAGATTACAAAAAAATGGTAGTTGTTTTTATTGTCACCAATTGGACATCACATTGATGAATGTCCACTCAAGAATAGATAACCTCAACAAATCACCCAAATGGAGTTTGTAGAGCAACTTGAATAAGGAAACAAGGAATCCCAATAGGAGATTTTGAGCCGCCTATTGAGAAAATGATTAGTTCAAATGGGATTGAAGGCTTGACTTATGCAAGTTTGCTTCACCTTCAAGGTATGATGTTTGATCATGATTGTAGAATTTTGGTAGATTCTGGAAGTTCAAAGAATTGCATGTCCATGCAATTAGAAAGGTAATTAAGTATTCCCATCAAGCCAATAATTAGAAGTAGTCTGATGATGGTGGATGGTAGAAAGGGTTCTACATTTTGTATCTCATATCCCATTACATTCAAGATTCAGAAGGAGTATTTGGGGTGTATGAGATTTATAGTGACACCTCTACAATATGATGTCATTCTAGGTCTATCTTGGCTTGAACTTAATAAGGTTCAATTTGATTGGACATGATGACAAATTCAAGTACAACATGAAGGTAAGAATTTCCAATTTGGTTGTCTAGCACTTTTGGATGAGACATCTAAGATTAGTCAATCCCAAGATGGGAAGTTTGTTAGGAGCGTAGCTATAGAGCAAGCTTTGAAAGAAGAAAAGTTCCAAGATGGGAAGTTTGTCAAGAAAGCAACCATAGAGTAAGCTTTGAAGGAAGATAAGTCCCAAGATGGGAAGTTTGTCAATAAAGTAGCCATAAAGCAAGCTTTGTAGGAAGATAAGTCTATTTTTCTAATGTGGATCAAGCCGATTGCACATCTATTCATTGAAAAATCTGAGGAGGACTAGAGCCCCATCAAGCAATGGTTGATCAAATATTTCAAGAATTTTTAGATGATCTGCCAAAGGGACTACCTTTTGATTGTAGTATGCCCTTCAAAATTGAGTTGTTGCCAAAAAGTACTCCAATGAATAGACACATCTATTGGCTCTCACCAAAGGAGTTAGACAAGGTTTGAACTACATTGATGGAGTTATTGGAGAAGGATTTCATACAACATAGTACATCTCCTTGGGAAGCACTAGTATTATTTGTTCCAAGGAAGGATGGAGAACTTTGCTTTTGTATTGACTATCATTGTCTCAACAAACAAATAATGAAGAATGCATATCCCTTGCCTTGAATTGATGACTTGCTTGATCAATTGAATGGAGCACGATGTTTTTTCAAGTTGGATCTTTGAAGTGGCTATTTGTAAATTCCCATTGATAATGAGGATGTGCAAAAGACTACCTTTTGCACAAGGTACGAGCATTTTAAGTAGATAGTTCTACCTTTTGGGCTCACGAATGCTCTAGTAGTCTTCATGGATCAAATATATTGGGTGTTGGATGAGCTATTGGATTGATATGTGGTGGTGTACTTGGATGATATTTTAATCTATAGCAAGACAAAGGCAGATCACATAATCACATCTGTATCCTAAGATGATTATGACAATAAAGTTCTATTGCAAAAAGTCAAAGTGTGTCTTTTGGCAAAAGAAAGTTACCTTCTTGGGTCACAAGATCTCACGGGAGGGGATCAAGATGGAAGAAGAGAAAATCAAGGCCAATTTTAATTAACCTACTCCAAAGGATACCATAAAAGTATAGGCATTAAATGGATTGGCAAGTTTTACTAATGGCTCATCCACTAATATGCTCATGTAGTTGCACCTTTGATTGATCTCTTGGGAAGAACTCAAGCTTTAGTGGACCACCAAGCACAAAGAAGCATTCCAAAAGCTAAAACATATGTTGTTTTCAAGACCCATTCTTCAACCATATGATCTTCAACTACCTTGTGTAGTTGATTCAATGTTTTCAACTTTGCCATTGGAGCTATATTGCAACAAAAATTTCTTGATGGGTTACATCCCATTGCCTTTATGTTTCACCAACTAAACACCATAGAAAGAAATTAGTCTGCTTGAGATCAAAAACAACTAGCAATGGTATATACCACCAAGGTATTGAGGCATTATCTATTGGGGAAACAAATGGTCATGCAAATTGATCATAAATCCTTGTTGCAAACAATATATCTAGAGTACATGAATAGTCAACATCATCAATGGGAAGAACAACTACAATTTTTTGACCGCAAACTCTAGTAAAAACTTGGTTGGTTCCATGTCATCTCCAATGCCTTATCATGATGTCCTGATTTGAAGTCTCTTCCTCTCATCACAATAGCAATTACGATAGTGTACGTTGACTCCAAGGTCCAAATCAAGTTTAAGATAGCTTTACAACAAGGTCTCTTCTTTCAAATGTTATAAGGTCATCTTGCAACGTGCAAAAACCTTCAAGAAGCCCATGAGTTACCAATCTTTGGTCACATGGGTGTGGTCAAGACCTTGGGTATCATACAATGTCAATGGTGGTGGCCCAACATAGCATGAGATGTTTGAGAGTTTGTTTGATCTTGTGAGAGTTGCCAATGCAACAAGGCTAGCAACCAAAAACCAATTGGACTCCTTCAACCACTCTCCATTCCATCCACTTGATGGGAACATGCAAGCTTAGATCTCATCACATCCTTGCCCAAGACAAAGCAAGGTCACACAATAATTGTGGTGTCTATGAATAAGCTTAGTAAAAAATCCATTTGGCACCAATCCTTGATATTATGGATGCTCCAACATTGGCCCAGATCTACTTTGACAATGTCTTCAAGCATCATGGGATGCCTTGTGTACTCATCTCCGATTGTGATCCTCGATATATTGGAAAATTTTGGCAAGCACTCTTCCAGATACTTGGCACCAAGCTTGTGTTATCTATGGCCTATCATCCTCAAACTAGTGGCCAAACCAAACATGCAAATTGCACCCCAGAGGATATGCTTCATGCTTTTGTCAATGTTCACCATACTAACTAGGATGAATACCTTACAACTTTTGAGTTTGCCTACAATAATTCCAAACATGCAAGCGGTGGATTTTGTCCTTTCTTTCTTAATTTTGGCCAAGACCTCCTTGTTCCAAATTCCCTTCTTGCTCCTCCTTCATCTCATGTCCCTTATACTTCCACCTACTTGACTAACATATCTAAATCCTCCCAACAAGCCAAATCTCATCTCCTTGTGGCTCAAAATTGCTAGAAATAATATGCGGACCACCAACGTCATGATTTCACCTTCCAATTTGCTGACAAAGTAATGCTTTCCTTTGGTAACCTACCCCTCCCACTTGATACCTAAGTCCATAAACTTGCTCCTAATTGGATAAGACCATCTGATGTCATTTCTCTTATTGCTTATCAACTTGCCTTGCCTCCTCATATGCAAATCCACCCTATCTTTCATGTTTCCAAGTTAAAACCCTTGGTTCCAAATCCATCTGTTTTCCCTCTTGTTCCCAACCTCCTCCTTCTCTCGTCCTTATCAAGTATCATGAGGAATAATAAGTTGATCATATCTTTGCATGTTGCCACATTCATCAAGGTTGCTGACACCATGCCAGATACAAAGTCCTTTGGAAAGGATATCCCCTTCATGATGCCCCATGGGAACCTCTTTTGCATCTCCAGAATGCACAAATAGCTATCCATGAGTTTGAAGCTTCCATGGTGACAAAGACGTCACCAACTAGCAATGGGGGAATATTTAACAATATGGAGCTTACAAATGAGTTAGTCTTGACTAACAAAGTAGCAAATAGGCCAAATTAGCTAAGAATATTTTAGAAGCATCTAGGAAGCTATTTGGTACCTTCTAATATTGGATAATGTGCATGTCAAGCAGGAAGCTTCTTGGCTAGCTTAGCTTACATGCCAAGTAGGTGGCTTTTAGTAAGAAGCTTCTTGGGAAGCTTCTGAGCTAGCTTAGCTTGCAAGCCAAGTAGGCGGCTTCTAGAAGGAAGCTTCTTGAAAAAGAAGTTTCACAATTAGCTTTCACTCAAAGAAAGAGGCTTAAGGACCTTGTATATTTCCCTATAAATACCAAACTCATGCTAAGCATTCAAAGTTTCCCCTCATTCAAGAGTCCCAATGTGATCTTTCATTTTCTATTCTCTTATTTCTCTCCTCAGTCTTTTACAACCACAACAATGATAAGAAGAAAAGTTATCACGGATTAGTGACTATTTTTTCCCAATGCAACATATTAGTGAGAATTATAACAAGGCAAAAATGGTGCTTTTTCTCAACAAAACTACACAAAAAATAATTGATGAACCTATAAGTAGTTTTATCTTTGGTGGAAGGATTGGATTCATTTTTATGTGGATCCCACTTAGAGCATGACCAAGGGGAAGACATCAAATTGGAGCTAAAAAAATATATATCATAGGTTGAGGTCAATTTGAACCTTGTATCTACAAAATTATTTAATTTTGAGCCAAAATTGTATAGTTTTATAAGGATAAGTCAATTCTTCAAGTAAAAAATCTACATTTGATTGGAAATAAGAATGCTACATTATCAGTGTAAATAACATAACATTATTTTATAAAATAGTGTCATATGCAACATAGTCTTGGTCAAAATGTGTGTTTGGAGATTGTTGTTGTGAATTTGCTTGCGGATTTTACTTCCTAACCAGAAAGTTGGATAAGTTAGAAAGTTTTACCACAATTTATGAGGATTACCTCTGCTCATAAAATTGCAAATGAGAATTATTCAGATGGTTGGTGATGATATTATATTAGTGGATGAAATCCATATAATAGAAGAAATATTAATTATCAATATATTTCATATATTTATATTTATCCATAATTATCTATATGTATGTATGTATGTCTATATCTATAGATTACTTCCATCCATATTTTGCTTTTCATATTTGAGTATAAGTTGGAAATAAGCCTCCCTATTACCCACCAAATGTCCTTACAACATGCTCAAGAGGATACATGAGGATGCAATTGCAGAATCATTGCAAGTTGAGAGGATAAGAGCCTTAAAATATATCACTCATACCACTTTGAAGAAATTTTGAATGAAGGTGTCAGCACAAGATGGACCAAATTCTGGAACTAAAAGTAAGTCGAATATTTTAGAGGTTGTCATAAAGGAGCAAAGGTTATCATGGGAGCAAAAATCTCAAAGAACCAAGATATTGAACAATAATGACTTGGTCTTTTCTCCATCAAATTTTAAACTCTAATGAGTTTAAAATTTGCATAAGCAATTATCTCACATATCTTGGTAAGAGGAGGAAAATTTTCTTGTTTAAACTAACCACTTGTTATTCATAAGAGGATATGTGTTAAGAGATTAGTAAGAGTGTATGTGGCATTGGAAAGAAAAATTTTTTTGTCAAAATTGCATAGATTAAGGAAGGTAAATATCATGAGTTTTATTAGAAATTGAAACTTTTAGTTTATGAGATTGGAAGTTATCTAGAGGACAAGTTGATGAAAGAGAAAAGAACTCTAGATTGAGATGGAAAGAGAAGGAACAACTTCTTGGTTAAATATCTCAACAACAAAATTACTATGTAAAAAGTTTGTTAGAAATTCAGTTTCAAAGAAATTATTTTTTCATTTTCAAATAGACCAAATAATATAAGCATTCTATATTTAATGATAACATGAAGGCTTTTTCAAGATCTAAGACTGTCTTCCATAGAGTCTCATTTCTAGAAATCCTCTACATAAATACCATCAAACTATGATAGGTCATTTGGTGGTCAAGGATCTCTAGGCTAGTGATTTCAATTTGACCATAACTTGTTTGATAAAGCACTCTAAGATCTTGAAACCTACAGTGGCGGAGCATTAAGGCAATTTATTCAGAGAAAGCATTGCTGGAAATTTGGCCTTTTGGTGTTCTAAAGGCCAAATTTTAACATAAGTGGTCATGTTAAAACCTCATCATATCAAGGATTACTAGAAATTTAAAAACTGCTTGAGATTCTTGATACTAGAGGTTTTAACATGTGAGTTGTTTCAGCCTTGCACTAATCATGTGGCAAAGAAAATGGATTTGTCTAATAGTTGGTTTTAATATTTCATATTTACATGCCTTGAATTATAGATCTCCAATATCAAAATTCAACATATTACTAAGACATCTACTCTTATAATCAAACAACTTTCACAAAAACAATAAGAATGCCTTGATGTTAAGATTCTCTTTGAAACTTATTAAGGAATGTGCTTAGGAGCATTGAAGTGCATTTTTTAATATCCATAATTAATGTCCATCCACATCTTTACTAAAATAAATACATTGTTCTCATATATCTTGCAAGCACTACAAAAAATTGATGGTAGCTCTTTATCACAATATTTTGCAAGAAGATGTACTTGTAGACAAAGAAGTTATCATGTACTTTATTTGTTGATTGGGATTGAGAATTTCCAAATGATATGGTATATCTCATGCAATTATAAAATTAAAAGTGAAATTTTATTCTCTATATAGGATGGGCTTCAAATATACTTAGGAAATGAGTCTTTAAGTTTTAAAATGTAATGGTTACTTGTTTGTTAGATAAAGCAACTTGAAATCAAATTTCCTTTAATGGAGAATCTTTGTTAGTAGCATGGTAACATCCAAGTTAAGACTAATATAATATTTTGAATATTTAATTGATTATGTAAATTATTTAGAGGCCCTTGAGTGATGTTTCACCCTTACATTGTCTATGATAAGATATTTAAAACATGTCTTGAAAGATTGTCAAAAACGTATTTATTGAGGACATGGAATAGAGATCATGGTAATTACATTTGAAATAGGTTTTACTCAAGAATAAAGAATGGTTCAAGTTACAAATATTTAAAGGATACTTAATCTTAGTAAAGTGTACTTATTGAGATCTAGGAGGAAGATTTGTTTGCTCAAAAATTGTTATCAAAATTGGAGGACAAAGATTAAATGATTATACTCTTAAGGATAGAACTTTTGATAGGTTTGTACCATTTGAAAGAATTCAAGCCAATTTGTATTGGTTGCTAAATACAGATAAGTATTAGGGGCTTCTCCAAAACATGCAAACTATATAGTTATTAGGGGAGGTTGGTATTAAACATATTAAACATAGATTAAATATCTTCAATGACAATAAAGTATAAGTTGAATGTTGTTACTTTAGGTCATAGGTGGACAAATATTGTACTGTGTATAGGTGAATATACACAAGATATGCAAAGGATCAAAGAAAATATGTTTTTGCTACTTCATTCATTTCATTTGGGTTTAAAAATTAAAAGTGAAAATAAAATAATTCACCATGATGATCAAAGAAGTTGCTAAATATTAGCTCTTGAAAAAACTAGAAGAATAACTTGCTTCTATATTTGTATAGTCAAATCTATTAAAGGTGCAAAAAGTGGGGTTATCACATATATCACATTTAGATGATGATATAGGTATTTAAATATTAAAAAACAAATTAATATAATTTATTATTAAATAAATTTATTATTTATTATTTATCATACTTGTAATAATTAGCTATTATCTTATAATAGTAGAAATTAATCATTTTTCTGGGTTTATTAATCTAATATATTTATTAAAATAAAAAATTTATTATATACACCAATACATATCATTCTGATTTTAAACATATCAAATATATACACATATCCTTGTGATCTTGTATCAAGGAGACATTTGATAATATGGATATCATTAATACTGGATTAGTTTTTTATTTGAATTGCCATTCTGGTTTGTATGGGGTTACCTCAATTTGATTCGAATCTTTTTTTGTCTGTTTTTTAGGGTTTATTTTTAAATGTTTTGCAATTATAGTTAGAAATTAATGTTCAACTCTTATTTCCCAGATCTTAGAATAATAGAATTTCATAATTTAGAACAGTTAAGAGAATCTGTATAATATGGTTTCGAGTATAAGATGTTTAGTTTTAATTTCGTGGATTTTAGATGAGAGTATTAGGTTCATATTCAATTCTAAATCTTAAGTCTACATTTAATACAACCTAAAATATTTAAAATAATACATAATATTTCTCAAAATATTTTATTTTATATGGTTTTGCTATCTCTTTGTTACGACGGATGGTGTATTCATTTTTTGTTTGCTAGATAAATTAGATTGGTATTGGTTATACTAAATATAATACATTGGAATCTTTTATTAAGGATTACCTGTATCCTACCCATTAACATCTAACAAGTACCTCAAACATAGAGGTACTTGTTAGATGTTGATCATCTTAAAAAGTTGACATATCACAACAAATGTTTGACATGTAAAATTAATGAATAATATTTGGAAGTGGGAAGTAGTCTACTCTGTATTTGGATTCTCTTTATTGTTTAGTGTACTCTGTATGAAATGAGAAGTCTCATGGTAAAATCAAATATGCTTTGCATCATGATAATTCTAAAATTTTACATGGTCTATTAAATATTAAATATTATTTATTTATAAAATTTAACATTATTTAAAATATACATAGAAAAATGAGTACATAAGCTGTTCATTGGAGATCCAGAGTTTATTGTATGAAAATGAAATGCAATTGAAAACTTCCTGATGATTGTACCACGATCACCTAAATCGAGTATTTTATTTCTATATTATTACACCTGTTGGGCTTTAGCTCCATTTTATCTATTTTGTTTCACCCTTGTACGGTTTGATGAGGGTCTTCCCATCCTTCGTGTTTTATTCGCTGTCGCTATTTTTGACGATATACTTCACCTATTGTAGTGCTCACTCGCTTGAGATTCTACCAAAGATTGAAGTTGATCGTCGATTTCTCCTGTAATCGACGGTTGTATCAATCGTTGCCGCCGACGTATCGAATCTTTGTATTGTACAGCCCTGACAGGCGCCGGCTCTCGAGAACGAAGGGAACCCCGTTCCCCCACGCGTGCTGCTGCCGGGCTGCGTGCTTATTAGCCCGAAGCAACACTCGTATATATTGATCTTGTGAACCGGAACGACCAAAAGGCCAAATAATACACGTTGAACAAAAGAGAAAACCGCGATCTGCGAATGATGTCAACCGTCAAGTTGCACGAGAGAGATGATATTGAAATAAAAATTCTCTAATTTAAGATATTATACTAAGTAAAACATAAAATTTATAAATTATTGAAATATCTAAAAAAACACTAGGTAGTGTGAATATTTTCCTATGAATTATATCAATTAATATTTAAAATACATATATAAAATAAAAAATAAAAAATCAACCAAAAGGCTAAATAATATACCTAGAAGGAAAATGGAAAAACGAACTGCGTACCAACTAAGAAGATGAGAAGAGCCCGTCAAGTGACACCCGGGAAAGACAAAAGAGATCATATTGAAATAAAAAATCTACTTAATTGCATCTATGATTTGCAAACTATATAGATCATAAAATTCATAAACTATTGAAACATGGTAGCGTGATTATTCTCCTATAGATTGTACCAACTAGTATTCTCAAGAACATAAATATCTAAATCTAAAATAATAAATAATAAATACAAGATCACTACAAGTGCATCTGTCGAACACGAGCCCGAGATTCAAGAAGAAAAAAAATCTAATGTCCCAAAGAGAAATAAAGACCCTATATTAAATACTGGCTTTGCACTTTGTTTTCTTCGTCTACCTTTAGATATACTCTATTTATTAGTACTTCATTAATCTGTTTAATATCAAGGTGCGGATAGTACAACGTTGTAATTGTTTAACATATTCCTTGACAATGGAACTTCTTTTGAAACTGCAAGAAGAATCTCCGTGAAGTGTAGATTGGTTTTGATGTGATTAGTATTAGATTATTCTTTTGAACTATTTCAATATCATCTATATTGTGTAATTATACTCCCTAATGGTTATGTAACGTCATCCCTCTCGAATAATATTAAGGTGGATTAGAATTGTCTTCTCACTATCATCTGAAGTAAATAGTTGTACCAATAAGTCACGCTTAGATCATTTTTCTCCACTCAAATTGTAAAATGTAGGATTATTACACATGCTGCATGTGATCACTTTGCTCCTCAACTATTATTTTTCTATGATTATTTCTTCAAACCTTTTTGGGTGAACAATATTTCCTATAAAATCATGATTAAATATTTTACATACAAGTACTAACAAATAGGGTCACTACTTACCTTCCCTATATACTTTCAAGTAAATAAATTTATTTAAATTATTTAATACAAAACAGAAAATAATAATTGTGAAACATAAATAACTTGGAACCTCAATGACTTTATTATTGTGAGATTTTGTTCTGAAATCTTCTCAATATCATCTCAAGTCTAACCGTGTTATTAAGTAATGGTCAAATAACCTCACTCGATTAAAATAGTAATACATAGTATTACTAACTGTCTTCTCCACATAGTCTGGATGGTCATATCATTATGTCACGGTAAGTACCTTTACTCAACTTAAGTAGCATTCAGTGGGATGCTCACTTTGTGAGTTGCTCGGACGGTAGTTGATAGTAAATATTCATGAATCTACTCATTCAAATTCATCAAATTAACAAGGAGAACTTGCACTATCATTGATCGATTTAACTTAAACTGCAAGGGAAAAATTTAACCATGTTCTTCATATTATGCATACATGTGTATGTGATACATGGTTAAATAGATTTTTATGTGGTACAATCCATGGTTCAGTGAAGGAAAAAAATTGCACCATTAAGGAAGGTTTAGAAAAGTACTCTAGTGCTCATAAATGACTATTTCTAAGCTATTGTGGGAATCATGTTTGGAAATATTCAAATGTAACCTGTAGAGGACACATTTAGTCGGTAACTCGAAAAAACATATCTTTTAAGCATTTTCGTTTGTTCACGACACTGGGGCCCCAACATCTGCAACATTTAGAGAAAATAACGATCAGAGAACAAACATTTTGACAGAGTGAGCTCATCTCTTTGATGGTTAGTGCTAGGGTGCAACTGAAAAGGTAAAAATTACGGAAAATAAAGAAAGAAATATCAACCTACAAATATAGTCTATCTTTAAGAACTTTATCATCTACTTGAATATATCATTTCATAGTCATTGTACTCACTGTTTAATAGTTAAATACCGCGATGATGACGGTGACACTCTTTTTGAAACTGAAATTGAATTTCCGTGAAGCGTAGATTGGTTTTGCTATGTTAATTATTATAATGTTAGTATTCTCAAAATCGTCTCAAGAGAATAATGATACTATTGAGTCACAGTTAAATAACATTCTTCGGTGTAATCAGTAAGTAGGATTACTGATTGCGTCTCTATATCACCTCAGATATATAATCATACCATTAAATGTTAAATAATTTTACTCCAGTGAATTAAGAATCAATAACAGAAGTATTAAGATTATTATTTTGAAAATTTCACTTTGACCACTTATAATTTTTTTAAATAGTGGCTGATAATCGATCTTCATGGATGCACTCTCTCCATTTATTAAGGAGAAGCTGTTTTCATTGGTTGAAATTAGTTTTACTACCATGGAAAACATTTAACCATGTTCTTAGAATTATGCGTACATAGTTATGCGTTCATATGGTACACGCCATGGTCCCATGAATGAAAAACCTAGCACCCTCAAGGAAACGGATAGGAAGGTACCAGGAAAGTAATTTAGTGCTTGTAAATGGTTATTTTTATTATTTTACAATATTATTGTTCAATATTTACATATAACTTTGTAAGGGACAGGAGAAACTCGAGGTAAAACATTCTCAGAAGAGCATAATTCTTTTATCGATTTTCCTTTGACCGGGATAATGTAGTGCAAAAATCCTGTTATTTGACAAAATATCGCTTATAAAATAACGGAGGGAGTCGACTCACGATCACTGGACAACAGAAGAAGCTTGACACTGACTATAAAGGCTAGTTTCGGTGATCATTTCTGGTGGTCAGTCTAGGTTAATTTGACGCTTCAGCGAGTTCTCACTTCGATTTCACCGGGTACAACCAACTAGCATCTTGGCATGGCAACTGGGTTAGAACGCACGTCCAACAATAGCTTGTATTTGGTTGCCTGCGAGAACGGTCACGAAATTGGGGACAAAGGGTCTCAAGACAATGCCATGAATAACCGAAAGCTTGAAAGGGTGTACAAACTTCCTGATTTCCAGCATGTTTATACAAAGCAAGCGCCTCATCCCTTGGCTGCACTGTACACGGATGAAGCTCACAAATTTTTGGCTTCCCATGGTGTCGATTCTCAGCTTGGTCCAGATCTGTGGAAGGTTTTCGTGAGGGCCCTGAGCTTACAAGTTACACTTTTGTGGGCACAGATGCCACATAATTTCTATTGTTATGCAAATTGATGGTTTGTGTATTTGCCTTAGACTCGAAGATGGACGAAAGTGAACACAAGGACAGTCCAGATAAATCTTGCGCAACAATTCTGGGGGTTATGTTGGTACTCTTGTGGAACAACCCCGAAGATGTACGTCTTCTAGAACATCTGATGCCACTTTATGAGTGCCTGACAACTGAGGAATCAAGAAATCTAATGAAAGGCTTTCTTGAGGGCCTCGTACAAGCTAAAAACAAGACCAAATCACGTAAGTTAAGCGTGTAGCGCTGGATTCCTACAAGCCTATCCCAATTTTGGTCAGTTGCAATCAGGTTTAGATATTGTTCTTTGTTTCACAGCCAGTACATGCAGTTCTTTCTATTCGTCAGTTACGAACTTATGATAACATACTTCCATAGTTGAAACTTTGCATGTTCCAGTTTATCAGCATTCCGTGAGCTGTGGCTTGAATATAGCGAGGCCGTGCCTGCTGAATTCGTCCAACGGGAAGCATTCTTCATCCAAGATTTCTTGATGGGATGTATTCCGGAGGCAAATAACCGCAAAGCAGGAACCACAATCACGTCTACGGCTGAATATATCGTCCTCCGTAAACTGTCAGGATGTGTCTTGCCATTTGTTGTAAGTCTCAGTTACTATCCTCAGTTTAGTTACGTTTATTCAATATTTCTTGGTTCTGCTCGTAGTCTTGGCTGTTGTATGGACTTAACCAGGTCCAAAGCATCCTCTACATACATCCGTAGTCGTTATTAGATAGCCTGGTCAATCCTTGGATGTACATATTAGATCTAATTTCACAGATTAAGATGAGAAAGTGTTCAGAGAAAGTAAAATTTACTGGATTTAAGCAAGCACTATTAACGTCAGTTCTGTCTCCTCATCTACAGATATGTTCAGATATGCTCATCGCAAGAACCGAGCCGGCAATCTCTCAAATTCCGAACAGTTTGTTCCACGGCCCAGAGATACAGAGCCTCTTGTTGGCAATCGGCGACATTATTGGGTGGCATAATGACATTCTGTCATTTTCCAAGGTAATATAACTCAAACAGGTGATGGTTCTGATCTGTTGAAATTCGAGTGATCATCATTTTCTGCAATGCATGACACTGCATGGCCTGGTAGACTGGGATGTCATGAACAACTTAAAGGAGAACGAATACTCATGTATGGGTTTATGTGGACTTTGTACAGGAAGTCTTACTTGCAGGGGATTGTCATAACATAGTGAACGTATTGTGCGAAGAACGGGACTGTGCTTCCTACATAGAAGCAGGCGTCATCGCTCTTCAACTTACGCAGGACAGGATCGCTGAAATGGAGCCCTGTTATAAGTCACTTAAGGCTGTCGCTTCTCCTAAATATCACCCTGCAATCGACCGCTACATGAGCACTTGCAGGAACTGGATATCTGGAACACATCAGTGGCACCTGATTTCTACTCGGTACAACATCGCTGGAACTAGTATGTATAGAGTGTAAAATTTTTGAATTAGCGAGAAGAACATGTGAAATCCTAACAGGGAACAATCTACAGCAGTAGCCGGATACGGGACAATAGTATTCTCGTGCTTTCGATGTACACGGGGGTAAGAGAGGCCTCGGTCTGTCTATAAAACAGTGGTTATGGATTTAACTGCGGTGGATGAGTTAAAGGAATATATCATGCACCTATATGGTATAAAATGCAAATTTGTACAAATGCTGAACTGTCGATGTTCAAGAGCTTTTACTGATGTCAAATAAAAAGTGAAGTATGATCATACTTATGGCTCATTATCTCCCGACATGGAGGCAGTTTCACATAAGTATGTATTTAGAAGCTCTGTTGTAAGCAAATAATTGACATAGAACATGAACTGTCATAGTTAATTTGGAGCAGATCTCGGGTTCAATTTTCAGATCTGCTCAATTTTCGGACAGGAATTTGATCCACTTTCTCGAGTTCGGTTCGAGAAAACTGATACTTGGAAGCTTCGGGTCAACTCGATTCGACACGAATTCAGACGATTCTTCTAAGTTTTGTTGAGCGAATGCTGCTTGGGGTCGAATAAGTTCCGGACGGACAAAGTGTAAAAGTGTAAATAAACTGGGCGAGAGATCGTGCGGGGACAACACCTACGCAACGGCATTCAGAACTCAACAACCGTAGGAAGGAATATGCAGTAAATTCAGCTCGCAAGAGATGCCCGGCACTTGAACGATGGCGTCATCAAGGGTCACGTTTATACTGTGATCCAAAAGTTTTGTGCAAATTCTCACTCTTCAACCACCAATCAACTTTGCGATTACTTCAAATGACTCGATCCTCAATCAACTAGAAGGATCTGGCAAATTATTTCAATCCATGGGGGATTTTTATTTCTTGGTAAATATAAACTCTGCATAACAGTATCTATTTTTTTGTTCTCTCACAGTAGCTTTGTATTGTTTGTTGCCCAACCATGTTCAAGATGATTGTATCCCCTTCAGATCCGAATAACAATAAACGGAAGATGATCCGTGTCTCAAACAACTATATTCAAGTTAGAAAAAAATTTTACCACCACTCTCATGAAATTTGAGAGTGGTGCCATGGATCTATTCAAGTACCGCCATGGATCTATCCACGATCTATTCCTAGTAACACATTTAACTAGATGACAATCAGGACGTCGATCTTTGATTAGTCGTCTCATAATGATATTCATGTGATGATTACACACTGAAGTCATTCCATTTTTGGTTAACCGGTTAAAGCTGATATGCTTTCTGAGTCTCTCCGTCAAATTTGACCTCTGATCAAGATGTATGACAAAAGAAGCCTCCGACGTTGTTTGAAATTTGAACTGCAAATATAGTTTGAAGCCTAAAACTTGACCTGCAAATAATTTTCTGTGACGCCATTTTACTAATCATAACTCAGATCAAATTACGTAATCAAAATGGAGACAAAACATTATCCATCATACAAACTAGAACATACCTTTCTCACTCCAACTATGACTTACCAAGGTTAAATACTAATGAGCTTTACATGACGTCTAAGGTACCGTTCATCGAAATGTCAAAGTATGACATACTGTTACATCCAAAAGGTATACAGTAGATGATACTGTAGATGTGACTGCAAAATTGTGAGCGAGTTTTCATAAATTTGAACCTATTGCTGCGGTATTCCTCTCTCCGGCGTGTTCCAAGAACGCAGTTACAGCCGAACATATGATGCAGTAGCAGAAAGTGAAGCTAAGATCCAGACACGGAGACTTGGCAATTGTAGTGTATGGCGCTCTGCACAGCCAAAGTTGACAATATAAGAAGTCACTATAAACCTGCACACAGAACAAAACGCGCTTCCCTTCCCTTTGTTTGCTCACCCAAATCCGGGGACGTTTCAATGCAAAGTGAGAAGTATTAGAATGAATAATTTCATCCATTTTGTATAATCATGTAATAAGCTGGCTCATGTACAAAGAGTGACATGGAGAAAGAGGTATCATGGTACAAAGTATCAAAATGAATAATTCTATCATTTCCTGAAGTAATTTTGTGTAATCATATCGTAGACTAGCTCGTGTCCAAATAGGTTTCACTGTTCAAAGTATCGAAATGAACAATTTCATCAATTTCTGAAGAAAATTCAATCATATTGTACGCAAGCTCATGTGCAAAGTGTGGACAAAGAGAAGGGAACAGTGAATAACTGGAAAAGCAAAGAAAATGTTTGATAAAAGTAGATAGTAAAGAACCGCTATGGTATACGAGAAAAAGACACTTGAAGACACAATGAGGTTGCGGGAATATATACTGCGCTTAACTTCATCCAACGAAAGCTACAGGAACGGACCTAGAATCATCGTATGAGGGTATTGCCATGCTAGATTTCCCAAGCCAACACGTTCTCACGTTTAACAAAGACAAATGTAATCTGGTAAATAAAACTATGTCGATCAAGATCTAACGGTGTCTATATTGGAAAAGCGGAACTCCTGCAGTATTCGAAGGTCTGAGGAGTTTTAGCTGCAATTTCAAGGCTGGAATGGGACAAAGACTTATGAATGCACCGAGCCGCGCAACAAGTCAAAACCTCTTTGGGCACGAGCCCTTATATTCTTAAGCGCTCCCCCTCTGGCCGAGTGCTATGCACCTCTCCTTCCCCGAACTCTCTCCTTCCCTCTCCTTCCCCGAACTCGCTCCACGCGCGCTAAGACATCCAGGTGCGAGATCTTGGAATTGATTGACAATCAAGCCACTAACTCTTTAAACTTTAAACACTGGGATTCAAATTAATGACGGGCAGCAAGGAAATCCAAGAAACACTCTGTCAATATGTGTCAGCTTGATAAGATTCTGAATGTTTCACCCCTCGACGATATTACTTGTCACCAGATCTTCAATCAAAATATCGTCTGCAGACAAGGTTCTCTTCATGCATGCGGTGGGGACTGTCGATGTATGTAGCTGAAGGCTCAGACGCAAGTCGTCCGGGAAATCTATCCGAAATGAGTGGGTGTTGACTCCTCCCGCAACCCTGAAGGGTCCAACAAAGTACGAGTTTATTCGCAGCTTCTTCTCTACGGGACTTATTTGCAGGTACATCAGTTCTCCCACTCGGACGGGGGGCTCGGGTCGTGCACTCTGTCTCTTCCATCCACAGAACTGGCATTTCTCTTTCCTGCCTTTCGCCTCACCCAGCTCTGATGACCAATCATCCCTATCTTTTTCTTGCGTCTTGAAATTGGACAGATCTTCCTCGGTCTGGACTTTCGTCTTCTTCTTTGGTCGTTGGACGAAAGTACAAGACCTCGTAACGGGAGGACGAACTCTCCACAGAGACGGCGGAAGAGGTGAAAGACTGCCGGGAGGTTGCTCGAAGGAGGAGCTTGAAATGTCTTTGCTGTTGCGTGATCGTCTAGGAGGCTTTGTAGAGCTACGTGGACGAGCATCCTGTTCTGTCGATGGTCTGGGAGGCACTGGAGAACCACATGGACGAGCTTCCTGTTCGCTCGATAATCGAGGGTATCCTACTCGGCTTCGTATGACGGGGAAGAATAAGGGATCAGAGTATCTATGATAGTTCGCTCGATGCTCGAAGGTAAGAATGTCATTGCTGTCAGCACTGATTCCCTTGTAGAATAGCAATCTCACACAAACTTTTTTAACTCCTGCTTTCCTAAGCACCCACAAAATCTCGTTCTGGTGCGTGAAAAATTTCTGCCCGTAAAGCCAAACCACCATTTCCGCAAATTGATGAGCTGAGAGCTTCGCTGACTGTAGATCCCGGACCACATCTTCCAGTGAGAATGATTTGTGTTCTATTTCAACAGTACTGGATATAGAATCTTGACTGAAACGAATTGAGCTAAGGGGCACAGAGAGTCTACATGCGGCCAATTCTAGTTCACTACCCATCCCTTTAACGGCCAATCTTCCAAGGACTTGATATGTTCCGCTTCCTGTAATTTTTGAGTACCAGTTCCAATCATGAGAAACGTAATCGCAAAGTCCTTTCTGTCGTACATTAGGTGCACAGAGCGACAATAGCATCCCTCTTTGACTCCATCTGTGCATCAAGCTGTGCCTTACTAGTCATGTGCAGCTGATCTCACCTGATATCTGAGCTCTAGTGCACTTGCCAGGAACTTCCACTGGAATATCATGAAGGATACAGACGTTCTAGTTCTTGGAACTTGGCTCTACAGCATCTGATCTATGCATGTGTTTTCAAGGGTTCGTACAATTATGCACTGCGGTAGTTCTAGTGGATGGGAAGAATACTTGGATTTGGGTTGTTGATGTTACATGAACGTAAACTCACTAGTGACTGCGACTTTTGTGTCGTTTCGTATTCCACGTTGGTTCTCTCTACTCAAATATTGAGCTCAGTTGATGTTACCACCTCCATCTACTTGCTTTTCTTCGTTAATTTGCTCTAAGTACGGTCTCTTGATTTAAGTACGGTACTCCACGTCGTACGACGTTCGTTAGTGAAAGCGAGTAGGGTTGGAGTGTGCATCTGAGATCGCGAAAAGGGGCCATGATAACATAGATATTCAGAACAATGGAGTTATCCTTCGTTCAGAGATTGCAGAAAGATGCATCTGGATCTTCCTCTTCTATAAACGTCAAGCAATTTGGTCTAAACACACTCGTTTGTTTTAATCGGCACACCGTTTCAAATTTCCGATTAATTCCAGATATCTAAATACGAAATGGACGATCTAAACACACGCAGTCTTTTAGACACACTTCTTTTGAAACCCGGTTCTTAAATATTACATCGAGGGGAAGATTCCAAAACAAAGTATATATAAGTATAGGGCAAAGGGAAAGTAGTACAAGGCGCAACTAGTGCAAAAGGAAGAAACAGGTTGCGAGGCCCTTACAGGGCCTATAATATGTAGATGAGTCAATGAGTAAAATAAAACTAAGCACGTAGCTTGGTATCAACACTTCTTTTCATAATTAATCCGGATGGGATTAATTATAATTAGAATGGATGATATCCATTGCGTTTATTGATAATTGGTTGGTTTTCTTTGAATATTGTGGGCGATACTGATACACATGAAGGATTTAAAATAGATAATGAACACGACCTTTGTTTCAAACTAATCTCAATATCCATGTAAATCAAGTTAAAACACCATAAGAATTGTACATAGCTCCATGGTAATATTAAAACGTTTAACCATTCAAATATAGAAGGAGTATAACGTACGTACTTCACAGAATTTTGGAGGTCGCGATTAAGATCTTTAAGTTCATATAGCCTACACACTCTCAAACACATACTAAGCATATTAGACATATACGAAAATTCAACACTTAGTTCTATATTTCCTAATCTTGTATTGAGACCTCAAATAAATGTCCATTATATTAATCAGAAATGCTTTTGAACATATCTATATATTTATTTATTTATTTATTTCCACACACATTTGATTTATGGAAAAGATTGGACATGGCGATCTCTACTAATTTGAGATTCAAATATCCTTTTTACTCTAAGAAGAATAAATATAAGAATATCCTACACATATTCTAAGAAATAAAATATCTATCCTAAGAAATTGAAAAATAGACCCTAGTTGGTGTACACGCACTCTTAATTTGTCTCGAGACCTCAAAATATGAATTTGTTATATAAAAAAACTCACCAAATTTATACATGCGTCAATCTCGAAAGAGGATGTACATGATGATTTTGATTGAGTTCTGTGGTCGTTTCGTACTGATTTGTTTTAGGGGAGATAGTTGGCAATCTTTACTAACTCCATAGCTCCTATGACCATACCAAACCGTTTCATCTGAAGTTCTAAAGGAGTTTTCTTGGGGTAATCAATGGTAAGGTAGCATTAAGAGGCACACAGTACTCTTTTGAGATACAGGGTCCGTGCAAACAGGAACGTTGTCCAACAGATGATTCTTGACCTTGACTATCACTGCAATCCGTTCGGTGCTATACATACCACTTTGAACATCGTTATTGTAACACCCTGAAGTCATATTGATTCTCAACTCCTCTAAGGGGGAAAGCTTATCCGCCAGATTCCTCCGGATACGCAGTGCTATATATGCTGGTACGTGGTATAATACAGTCTGCTGTAGTGGGAACACTGCTGAAAGACGGAAAGGGCGACCGCGTAGAAAACACGAAGGATGGGAAGACCCCATCAAGCCGGGCTGGAAGAAGGGCAGCGCAGACATGGAAAGAAGTATCTTTATGAAGCCAGGACATGCATCATCACCCCTCGAAAGAAGCGTGATGGCAGCTGCTGCAAAATTTGGCAGCTGCTGCACCGATCGCTCGGGCGATCAGTGCTGTCACTTCACTGGCTTAGGTCTTCTTTACTTCCCATCGGGTTTACACAAAGGCGGCGCACGAATAGGATTCTGTGCGCTCGTGTGAACTTGAAATGTATGAGAACGCTGATTGTTTGAGTACGATTAATGAGTGATACTGGATAGATGCTAAGGAAATACCTGCACGTTTCCACAGAAGATCTTCAAGACCTGCTCGGATTACCGAGAGATCACACAAATGAGAGTCCAAACTCTGCACCTGGTGTTTCCAACGCGTTCAAGTTAGGTACCATTATGTGCTAGACTCCATCATGACCGGCACCTCTAGGCGGTTAAATTCTTGTTCCAGGTCCAAGAACTGGTGGTAGTATTCACCCTCGGGAATGCGGGATAATGCTGGACAGTACCAGCAGGACCACAGATACGATTGAACAGGCATAATCAAGCAGAGACTAGAGCAAGAAACCGCAGCCAGGAACATCGAGCAGTAGTCAAATGGTATAATGAGACTTTTGTTGTCCACGATCTTTTCGATTGTCCATGTTTGATTCTCTCCACGACAAATAATTCGGGTTGGCTAAAACCCATTGAGTAAGAAAAGCTGTGTTTTGATGGATGTGCCGAGGCAATGGAGTACCTCCTCCAGCACTAACGCTTGGTATGAGTATTCTCAAAGCATATAGACCTTTCCCGCATTAAGGAGAATATAGTGGATCTTGGTGATTAATCTCTTCTATCACTAAGGTAGGGGTCTCAATTTTACTGAATATCGTAACAACAACACGTTCCGGACTTTCGGGTAGCGGAAATACAAGTCAAAATTTTCATGGATAATTTGTTAAATTTAGTAAATCTTTAGTTTAGTGACTTTTCTACTTTTATCATTTTGTTATATTTTTCTAGAAGCTCTTCTAGATATTTAAGGTAATGTGTGGTACAACCCTAATTAGGGTAGTGCAAAGCAACCACCTAGGTTTTTTTGTGTGTATATATATTTTTTCAATATTTGTTTAAATCAGTTCTCTTACAAGGGTCATTCCTAGCACCTTGTACTTTGTTTCAGGTGTGTTCTATGTTGCTTAACTTTGGGTGCCTTTCATATTGCATGAGAGAGAGAGAGTGAATTGAGTCTTGTTATGTGCAATCAGGAGTGTCTACTCATGTGAGACTGAGAAAGTTGAGTGCTAGAATGTCGGATACATTAAAGACAAAATGATTGAGGATAGACCTTCTATTTCAAAGAACAGAAAGAAAAGTTCTCATCAGGTTATGGACCCATAATCACCACTGGGGTTGATAGGAGAACTCAAAGAGCTAGAGAAATTGGGAAACACTAATTACAAAGCCTGGGCTTTGAGTGTGAAGTGTCTCTTAGACAGTTATGACTGTTTAGACTTGGCATTAGAATCTCATGATATAGATGAGCTTGAGTCCAACAAGGAGGAGAGAATCAAGCAATCTATTACTAGGAGGTTTTTGCAAAGGACTATGCAAGAGCCAATCAGAGACCTAGCAGACACTTATGTTTGGAGTTGGGAGATTTGGCACAAACTCAAGAATTTTTACTCCGTTGAGAGGTTGGAAAGTTCCAATAGGATCTAGGATGGGATGTGGAACACAAAGTTGCAAGATGGTGATGACTTTACTTTGCACTTGTCAAAGTTACAAAAGGTCTTCAAGGGTGTCAAGGAGGATGGGTGTACCCCTACAAAGAAATATGAGATAAACTCTTGAAGACTCTCCTTCCAAGCTATCACTCTGTTATAGTAGCTCTTAAAGTTTTACCTTTTGAAGTTGTCACATAGAGATGAAGTTTAATGGTTTGGGAGATTTTTCTTTGTTGAGTGTTTGGTCAAGGAGAGTGCTAGATAGAAGAGTGAACAAACTAGAGCAATTCAGAGTGAGTAAATCTGGTAAAGGAATTAGTAGTGTTGATGATAGGACCTATTATTTCTATCATGAGAAAGGTCATGTTGCACCTATATGTCCAAAGAGAGGAGAAAGGAGAGAACTAGAGTTGAAGAAGGTAGCCAAGAGACCTCAACCAGTAAAAGGTCAAAAATATAAGAGTTCAACTTACAACACAGAGGAGTGCAATGAGTTAGAAAGCAATGAGGAGTGGTACTCAACAGAAGAGCTAGGCTGTCAAATGTTGGCAAAACCGTTGTTGTCCAAAAACGGTTCTAGATGGTTCTTGGATTCTTGAGCCACCTCTCATATCTATTACCAAAAGGAGCTATTCTCAAGTCCTCAACCTCCGAAGAGTCCTAAGAGTGTTCATTGTGGACTTGGGATTCTGAATCCAATGTTAGGAATTGGCAAAGTTCCTATTGCCTTCATGGGAAGATCTAATACAAGTTCTTGTAAGAGCTATTTGGAAAATGTGCTCTATGTCCCAGATTACACCAAGAACTTGATATCAGTACGTCGCATCATGGAGCATGAAGTGGATGTTCTGTTTGAGAGCAACAGAAATCAATGCACTTTGAAGAAAGGAGAGTTGGTCCTTGGGTATGGTACTACCAAAGGGAAGCTATTCAAGTTGATGGAAGCTGATTGCTCTGATTTAGCATTGATAGCAAAAAGCAGAAATGGTATCCATCTCTGGCATTAGGGCACTTGTTAGAGCAAAACCTACATGCTTTAGAGAAGGTAGTGGAGGAGTTGAAACTAGATCCCAAAGGAAAACTCAAATTCTGGATTGGGGGGGCAGAAGGTAAGGCACACAAGGCTCCTATCCCCAATAATTCTTCATCTAGAGCTTCTGGTCTTCTAGATATCATTCATTTTGATGTGTGGGAAAACATGACTAAGAATTCATTGAGTGGAGCAGCCTACTATATTTCCTTTGTAGATGATTACAGTAGCAAGAGCTTTATCTGTCTCATGAAAAGCAAGGAAGAAGTGCTGCAAAAATTCCAAAAGTTTGTAGCCATGGTTGAGGTGCAGATTGGGAGGAAAGTCAAGCAATTGAGAACAGATGGAGGCAGAGAGTACAAGAATGAGGAATTCATCTCTTTTTGTCCTAGAAAGGAATTCTCCTTGACTATACTGCTAGAGACAGTCCTGCACAGAATCGAGTTGCATAAAGGTTGAATAGGACACTAAAGAAAAAGCATTGGCCATGCTTCAACATGCCAAGCTGGAGAGAAAGTTTTGGGGTAATTAGCACTGCAAATTTTCTTAGAAATATCAATGGTACCACATCATTGCAAGGAAGAACTCTTGAAGAATGCTAGAGTGGTAAGAAACCTAATCTTTCATCTTTGAAAGTTTTTGGATGTCCAGCCTATGTTCATATTCCCAAGGAGCAAAGGATGAAGTTCACAAAGAAGGCTGAGAGAATGCTTTTTTTAGGATATGAAGAGTGACTTAAAAGATATCTTTTGTACAATCCTAAGCCTGGACAGATTATCGGAAGTAGAGATGTACTCTTTGATATATTGAGGACTTGGAGTGAGAACAGTGATGAGTTGAAGAAGCAAGCTGATCATTTTGATCAGCCTGATCAACCTATCTTCCCAAGCTGCATAGTCAATGTTTCAGATCAATCATTAGAAGAGCAATCTCTGCTTGAAGCTAATGGTTTACCAAAGGAGAGACGAAAGGTGTACAAAAGAAGGCCTATATAGACGGTGGTTTCTGATTTTGATACTACAGAAGATGACTCCTAGAAGTAGACTGCAGGTATAGAATCTGTAAGTGAGATTTTAGAGATGTCAAGAGATGACATGAATCTTTTGGGCACAAAGCCAAGAAGATCACAAAGAGATAGAAAACCTATTGACAGAAATGGCTTTCTATTAGAAGAGATGCTAGATGAATCTTACATCTGTCATGAAGATTGTGATCCGGACAATTTATAGCAAGCTATGCTCAAACCAAATTTCAGTCAGTGGGAGTTGGTTGGAGTAGAAGAGAAGAAGTCTCTTCAGTCTAATGGCACATGGGTACTAGCTGATTTACCACCAGGTCGGAAAGCAATTGGCTATAAATGGGCTTTCAAGGTCACAATTGAAGTTGAGAATGAGATCCTTAGTACAAGGTAAGACTTGTTGCAAAGGGCTTCAATCAAAAAGCATGATAGATTATTCAAAAACTTTTGCACCTGTTGCTAGGTATGGATCTATTCGCATGCTTCTAGCTCTTGGAGCAAAGAAAGATTGGGAAGTGGAGCAGTTAGATGTGAAAATAGCCTTTCTCAATGGAGATTTGAGAGAGACAATCTACATGAATGTTCCAGATGGATATATTGCCTTAGAGCTTGGTATGAGAAACTAGACTCATACTTGAGAGAGCAAGATTTCAAACAAGCAGATTCTAACATGAGTGTGTAGAATAGAGATGATGTATACATAGCTATATATGTAGATGATCTATTACTGTTGGGGAACAATGAATCTATCAAAGGAGTGATAGATTTCTTGTGCTCTATTTTTGAGATGACTATCCTTGGTCTTGTAAAACTCATTTTGGGAATCAAAGTGAGCAAAGACAAAGAAGCAAGATGGATCCGGATCAGGCAACTACAATATGTGAGATTCATACTAGCTAAGTATCAAATGATAGAGGCAAATCCTTTCTCTACAGCTCTTAATCTGGGGTGGAAGCACAATAGAATTATAGATGGGGAGGTGAATCATTGTGACAAAACATTATATCAAAGTGCTTTTGGTTCTCTAAAGTTTATCATGGTCTGTACAAGACCAGATATATGCTATGCAGTGGGAGCACTAGCTAGATATACTAGCAACCATGCACAAGTACATTGGAAAGGTATAAAGAGAATATTCAGGTACTTAAAGGGTACTCAAGATACATTCTTGGAGTATAGAAAGCAAGGGAACATACTTGCTTCTACACTTGAAGCATATATAGATGCTAGTTGGGGAGATGACACTGATAACAGCAGATTAACTAGTGGATATGTAATCATGCTAAGTCGTGGAGCAATCAGCTGGCGTAGTAAACAGCAAACATCTATTGCATTTTCTACTATTGAGGCAGATTGCCTCAAATGCTGCCTCAATTGCTACTCAAGAAGTCATTTGGAATACGAGACTTCTTAAGGAGCTGGGTTTTTGAGCATGAATTACTACTTCATTGTATTGTGACAATACAAGAAGTATAACACTCAACAAAAATCCTGTACATCACCCAAGGACTAAGTACATTGAATTTAGAAGAAGATTTGTAGAGGAGAAAGAAAAGGAGAATGTTGTGAAGTTAGTTTATTATCCTACACAAGAGATCACAACAGATGTGTTTACAAAAGCACTATCTAAAGATAAACACATGAAATGTGTAGTAGAAATGGGATTTGTCCTAAACTCTTGTTAAGTGGGAGTGTTAGATTTAGTTAATCTCTAGTTTAGTGACTTCTCTACTTTAGGGCTTTGTTACATTCCTCTAGAAGCTCTGCTAAATATTTAGGGTAATGTGTGGTGCAGCCTTAATTGGGGTTGTGCAAAGCAACCACCCAAGGTTTTTTTTTGGTGTACATGTGTGTGTTCTTAGTGCTTGTTTAAGTCAGTTCTCCTACAAGTGTCATTCCTAGCACCTAGTACCTTGTTTTAGGTGTGTTCTATGTTGCTTCACTTTGGGGTGCCTTTCATGCTACGAGAGTGACTATCTCTAAAGGCTCTGAGAGAGAGTGAATTGAGTACTATTGTGTGCAATCAAGAGTGTCTACTCTAGTGAGACTAGGAAAGCTGAGTGCTAGAATGTTGGATACGTCAAAAGTCAAAATGATTGAGGATAGAACTTCTATTTCAAATAATACAAAGAAAGGTTCTCATCATAATTCATAAAAGTTTTATGGGTAGTCAAACCCACATGCTCCAAGAAATTATAGGGGGTGGTCTATCAATTGTTGTACAAATTTGATGTGTATTCCAAATTGTCATCTATGTTTTTTCTGTTTTTTCTTCCATAATCCTTAATGAAGCCCAATAAAAGGATATAAATGGGTTAATATTAAGTAGGTGGATTCAAAATAAACACATTTGAGTCACTCTAATGACTACATAGCTTCCTACCTAGTTAAATATTCTTGAATAGCCTCTCCAGCTCAATGTTATAGTGAGTGAAATTCCCAAAGTGAAATTAGCTCGCATAACTCTCTTCTATATGAAATGAACCTCCTCCTCAAATAGCATCTACATCTCCTGCCTAGTTAAATACTCTTGAATAGCCTCTCCCGCTCAATGTTATAGTGAGTGAACTTTTGAAAGTGAAATTTGCTTGCATAACTTCTCTTCTATGTGAATTGAGCCTCCCCCTTGAATAGCATCTATAGCTCATGGAATTATAGTGAAATATGCAAAGTGAAATTCTCTTGAATAGCCTCTCCCGGTTGGTGTGAAGCATGCACTAGTATTCAGATTCAATTTCTGTCACAAAATCATGAAATGTGTTAGAGGGGGTAACAGATGAGATGATGAAGAAAAAAAAATTTATAATAATTAGAATGAAAATAAACAAGAGGATGACATATTAGATTTTTTATTTAGGTGGTGGAATTTCACAAACACTTTACCATATTTGCGTCACACGATTCCATCTCCTCATAATTGCAAGTTTGTGCTTACATTTTTTGTGAACTAGATGCAGATGCATTCAGGCAACTCACAAGGATGGAGGTTTTTTCATTTCAGTCTTTAGTGGATGCTCTCAAGGACCATAGTGTGTTTAAGAATTTGTCTTGTAGGAGCCAGACTCCAATGTGAATCCAAGTTGCTTTTGTGGTAGACAAATTTGGGCATTATGGAACAGTGCTTCTGTAGCAAGGGGCTTGAATATTTGGAGCACTAGTGTTGGATCCACTATGAGATTTATTGATAGAATAAATGACATCAATAATCTCTCTCCTTGGGAAGGAGGTGAAGTGGCTTGATATTGAGAGAGCAAGAATATCTTTTTTATTTTCACTAAAAGGGTTCCTTGAATGCATAGGGTTAGTTGATGGTACACTTTTTCCCTTTGTGCAAAAACCTACTATTGAATGAGAAATATATTTCAATAGGGAAGGGTTCCACTCTATAAATGGTTAAGTAGTTTGTGATGATAGAAGGAGAATAATCCATCTTTTTGGAAGAAATTTTGTTTCAATATTGCCAAAAGTGAGTGTTTTCAAAAGGGTATATTGATACTTTTCCTTTTGAAAGAGGACAATAAATTATGTGCACTAATAATTGGTTTCTCAAGTATGTTTGGATCATGTCATGATATGGCTTGCTTGCAAAGGTCTCTAATTTGGAGTGATTTAAATACCAAAGGAGATTGTGCTTTTTTTTTAGAAATCCAAGTATTTTTAAGGGATGTTTGATATGTACAAATGTGTCACCTTGTTCCATCCTCCAAACAAGCAAACTCTCAAAAAAATCTGATTTAATAGACACATTCATTAAGAGAAATAAAATTTCAGCTGAATAAACCCTTGATAAATGCATATTTATTAATGTGGGTGACAACATGCATAATTTTACATAATTTCCTGATCAACTACTTTGATACATGGAAAGAAGAAGATGTTTATTTGGAAGAAGAAAATGGATTCAAACAAAGTTAGTGTTGGAGGTGCATTTGAGTATCCTAGAGAATATAGAGAAGAGACTAGAAATGGAGTATTTCCAACTAGGTGGTTTTTTGAATCTAAGTACATAACAATAATTCCAGATGTTCTCTTGGAATTAAAGCTTGTAAATAAAGTTCCAAGGAAATTTTAATTTAATAGATGAGATATTTGTATGTATGTAGTGGAGTTTGGTGTACTTGAGCTACTCATGTTGTTGTGCTGTACCTAACCAAAATTTCAGAAATCCATTTTATTTGAGGAAGATTTGATTTAAAGAGGTCTTTCATTTGCTAGTTCTTTGCATAAATATAGATGTATATGAAAGATATATCCAAGTAAGTTTGGTCTGATAGATTTGTTTTGTGTTCTCTAAAAAACATTGGGTCTCTAAAATCTACATCACTTGAATTAAAAAAGCTTCATCATAGAGTTTGGGATGAGATATCCACTATCAAGGAGGAGAGAGTGCTCACAAAGTCCTAGATCTAGAGGAGATTGAGTTTTGGAGGGAGTTTATTGTGACGAGTTTAGGTTTTGAGAGTTGATTGTCAAAGAGATTTCAATTTAGATTCCATAGATCAAGTATTGGAGATAAGTATTTGTTGGAGTTTTAACTTTTTGAGGACTTATTGGGAAGAGCTTGGGAAGTTTTGGGAGTTTTTCAAGTTGCAAGAGTTTGAATTTTGAGTTTAGGGTTGCAAAGCTCAAGTTTTGGGTGTTTAAGTATCAAGTTGCAAGCACTTTGTGCTTGAGTTTTGATTTGAAAGTATTTTGTGCTTGAGTTCGGGAGGATTTAGAGACATAGCATTTGTGGTAGTCCTTGAGTTTAGGGTCAAGTTTGAGTTTAATTTTAGCAAAGTTCAAAGAGTTTCAAGTTGTAGAGTTTGAGGCTCTAGTTTTGGGGAAGATTTGGGAGGGTTTAGAGATTCAATGACAATTTTCAAGTTTAGGGTTATGATTGAGTTGTTGTTTGAGTTTGGAGTTGCAAAGATTGAGTTTCAAGTTTTGAGTTGGAGAGCTCAAGTTTTGGAAGGGTTTAGAGATGTAATTTTTTCAGATTTTGAGTTGAGGTAGTAGGAAAAGAGTGCCATTTTTTAGAAAAAAATAGACCAGTTTGATGAGAGAGTTCTCAAAAAGAGAATGAGAAATGCAGTTTGCAGAAGTGGAGATTGACAAAGAGGGAGAAGAGAGTTTAGTGCAACTTGCCTCACTTGCTTTCAAAAGGTGACCAAAAACTTGGGATGAAGTGAAGAAGAGCGTGAAGATGAAGAACTTGGAATTGTGAAAATGATAGGGCTTGGGAAGAAAAATCAGTTCAAAAATCTTTGGCAATCAAGAATTAAAGAGAGAAAGAAAACTGAGAGAATTTGAGATTTGAAAGAGTGGGTTGCAATAACAATGGTAGATTACCATAGGGTTATCAAGATGGAGGATACCCAAGAGGGTCCTTTTATGATAGAGTTCCACACATTGAATAATTGCGTGACAATCATTGCATGGTATTGGTTAGATAAGCACAAGATGATGCAATCAATGAGCGAAATCAAAGAAGTTGATCTTGATGAATTAGGTCTCAAATTAGCAATTAGCAAAATATCCATGCACACATGTAAGATTTCCAACTCAATTCAATTTTAGGAATTGTCATTGAAAACATGGGAGAACCGTAATTTTTATTTGTTTAAGACCCTGAAAATGTGTAAGTCGATATCTTCTTTGCATCTATCTTTATTTTGATACTCCTTTGAGGGGATGTTTTTTGTATTACTCTGATTGTCCCTTCCTCACCTTCTTATAATAAAAATACAAAGATTTTTACATATCCTACTTTGTAGCCATGGGTTCCTATATTCATGATCATAGACCTTTTGAGTGTATATTATTCAAATTACCACATGATCCACCTTGCCTTTTCACTTGGTTTTTGCAAATTGTGCAAAATTCATTTAATTTCAACTCCCGTTACTAGTATCAATTGTATGTGAAGTCTTTAAGATATTTTCCCTCTTCAAAGTTCATAACTCCCAAATATCTCCCCTCATTAGTTAGTGAAGTCCAAAGAATCATAACTCCAAATCTCCCATCCGCCAACCTTGAAGATTGTTGAATCATCAAATTGACAATTTGAGTGGGAGCACTTCCATGTTTACTTATACACAGTTTTCACATATAGTGTAGGTCGTGACTATAGAGGCCACTTGGTATGTGCGGTATGCTTGGACTGCATCACCTACACTCTATGCGCTTAACGTGGGTAGGTGATGCAAGACCTCTTAGTTAGACATGTAACACCATGTCTTATCTTATTCTTGATAGGTTCATTTGTATATAGATTTGCAAATGCATAGGACAAGGATACATATTCAAGCAAAGTAGGTGGGAGGAGGCTCACTCTAAATGCCCAAATGATACAAGAGGCCTTTTGCTTGGAAAGAGGGAGAGAGAAAGGAGGAAGAAAATACCACATACTTTGGTGCAAGATTGGTACTTGGTGAAAGATTGCATTACTCAGACATATTTGGCACATTAGTGCACAAATAGTGCTCTCAATGCTTTTTTCCAAATGATTTGTTGCCTTCTTATGCCTTTGCATAGACCAAAGTTTGTACATGGAAATATCATTTTGGGAGTGAATTCTAAGATAGCAAGATCTATCTTTGGGGATTACAATTAGGTGGAGATAATGCTACATATTGGTGAGCAGTAGTTAGTTGTTATAGATAGATAGATTCACCATCGAGATGGTTGCTTCAAGGTCACCTAAGTAGGATAGTTCCTTACTCATTTGTTCATGGAGAGAGGGTTTTTGAGGATGAGGTGGTGTACAAGAGTTAGGGTGAGGAGGAAGATATCTTCATCCATGATCCAAAGGAGCATGTAGATAAGGGAGAGGATGATCATGTAGAGGATTGTGAGTAAAAATTAATGTAGAAACCATTAGTTATATTTCTCCAAATCATATCATTTGTATTTCATATACACTCTTAATAAAATAAAAGAATGTCTCCTCTCTTTTTTAGTGCTTGTGTGTTTACTATCAAATATGTGTATCGTCATGTCTTTGGCATACACTTTGTATGTGTTTACTATTGTCCATGTGTGCTTAGAAGAGTGCTAGGTATGTTTACTATTTGCCATTTGTCTTTGTCTTGTAAGAGCTTGGGTTGATATTATTACGGGCTTGTGGACAATACACAATCCAAAATTATCACTCACTCCATATTGACCTTGTATATGATGATGGAGTTGGGAGAGAAGAGGGTAGAGCCACTACCTTTTGGAGGGATAGAGATCTAACTGTTTTTGGGGGAGACAGAGCATAGTTGAAAGTGAGAATAGAGTATCATATCATATCATATTGATATGAGTTTAGTTGGAGCATCTTCTTATTGGGAGAGAGTGTACTAGCCAATAAAAAGTTATGCATTATGACTCAAGAGAGAGTTATTACTTAGATGGAGAATATACTTGGAGAATTAGAGGTACAACTCTGAATAAAGGAGCACTATTTGTTTGAGATTGAGAGTAGGCTACCCAAGGAGGAGAGACATTTTAGTATTGAGGAGAGTACTAGAGTTGAGAGATTGGCCCATCTAGATAAGGATTGAGGAGAGAGAGGGAGGTAGAGGTTAGTGATAGGACCAAGAGAATCCTGGATTTGGACCTAATTGTGTAACAAAAAGAGGATATTGATGAGGCTTTGGATTTCCATGTGAGACAAAGAGAGGCTACCATTGATATTACCTGCCTTGAGTGTATGTCTATTGTAGAGACTTTGGAGGAAACCCAAATAGGGTTAGCCACTCTCAAGGAAGAGCTAGAGGGAGCCCTCTATAGAGGTAAGATCTTGGTTATTGGAAGAGAGGTTATGATCCCCTTGGACATTTCCTCCTTTGCATGTGTGGACTCGGATAGATGACCAAAGTGTAGAGGTTAGGATATCTCTTCTTGTTAATATTGCAATGTATGTGTGACTTAGACCTTGAGTAAATCTAGAATCACTAGGGGATCTCAGACTAGTGGGATATAGATGCATTCTCATGAGACTTATACTCCCTAGACATCCACTTCTACTTGTGGTACACAAATAGTGAGTGCTCTTATCAATAGGCCTATTTTGTGTACATACATAACTATCAACATCAAACATTGTAGAAGCACAACTCACAGATAAGTTATACATGAACTCTAAAGTGCCCCAATAATTAGTTCACTCTTCTACTCAAATCACACTCAAATCCGATTTGAACTTGATCCTCCGCTCAATAATTGGGAACTAATTACATTCAAGCCACATCTACTCTATCTAAGAGACTCTATGTGATACTTTCCGGTCTCTATCCACCATAGCTAGGAGTTCAAAGGCTCAACATCAAAGAAGTGAGCTCTCTGGAGCCACCTTTCAAAGTATACCCCCTCTACTCAACCTAAGTCTTTAGTCATAGTAGTGTTCTTGATGGCACATCTGATGATGCAAATGGTGCAAGTGGTGCAAGTGATGGTGGGTCCCACTATGTGATCAGTAGCCCTAACATGAAGTATGGTCACCATCAAGTATTCCATGAGCAACTACCAAAATAACTATGACTGCCAACACTATCTACTTCAATGTTCAAGCAAAATAGCTTCTGCACTACAAATGTCCTGACAATTTGCATGCATATATACATCATTATCAACAATAATATCATTCTCCAAGAGATCTCTCATTGAGAACATGCACTCACCCATATGTCTAGCTCATCCAAGTTCCAAAACTACAAGTAGAATCACGACAAATGGCTATAAGTAAATTTGGATTGTGTCTATAGAGTAGAAACTGAGAGAAGGATGCTAAGAGACTTGCAAGCTGAACCAATAGCCCATGGCCAACAAAGGTAATTGGTGATCTCAATCTCCCAAGTGTCCTCTTTGCAAACCATACTTACACAATCATCTCTTCATCATTTGAACAACTCTCTTTGCTAAGCCATTTGCCTCAAGGTGATCTTAGGAGGTAGTATGATGATCAATCAAAGCCTTGTTACAAGACTTGAAACTCCTCCAAGAACTCCGTACTTGATCAGTCAAAACCTCAATTGGTATACCAAAATGACTATGAACTTGATCCAAGAACAAGTAAGCCATCTCTTCATTGGATTTATCAAGAAGTACCACCAAATCAATCCACTTGGAGAAATGCTCTACCATAACCAAAACATATTGATGATATCTCACAGTCAATGGTAAAGGTCCAATAAAGTCCAAAGTTCAAAGTCCAATGGTAACTCAATCCCAAGATAGATAATTGGTGTAATTGTGCATTAATATGAGCATTAAATGTTGCTCTAACTTGGTCACAAACCCTACATGTGACGAAAAAAAAATGCATTACATTGGTTTGCATACCATGCCACAAATAATGACTCTAGAGTAAGCTATATGTATATTTACTCCTAGCTCTTCATGAGCATGATGCACCAATTGTGACCTCTTGGATGGAAGTGGTACTATTCTTACTCTACCATCCTCCCATACATAAAAAAGATGTTTGCACTCCAATCTACATTGCTTGGCTTGATGAATGACACAGTCTCTCTCCTTGGCACCAATTGTGTCATACGCAACACCAATGCAAAGATAGTCCATCATTAAGACATCATCATGAATGTATCATTGACCTACTTCAATATCTCTATCATTTGGATATGTGACCACAACAATTCCGCTTGTATGTGTAGAGAGAGATACCACTAAGGCCTAAGAAAATATACATAGAAAGGTAGATGCATGCAAATCTAGCACCATCTCCTCATATCTCACCATGCCAAAGTGCTCCAATCTGATCCTATTGGTTGGGACATGGGTTTCTACTCAACCCATCTGCATCATGATTTGCCACTATAGGTCTACAAATCACCATGAAATCATACTCCTCTAAAATCAAAACCCATTGTGCAACCTTCCTTGAAAGCTTGTCAAAAATTATCAACCACTTCAATGGTTAATGATTAGTGATAAGAGTGAAGGGATTACCAAATAGATAACATAAAAAATGTACTATTTCCAATACTTTTAATCAAGCACTCTTCCTCACATGAACTATACTTTGCCTCTCTTGAATTCTTGGAATGACTAACATATCCTATTACAAACTCCTTCACATCATCATCCTATTGGGTGAGCACTACTCCAAGCCCCAATGTACTCCAATCAATATGAACCTAGAGTGGTCATCCTTTAATCCATCTCCTAAGAATAGGGGCAGATATCAACCTCTCCTTGAGCTCTATAAAAGCTCTCTCATGCTCCTCTCCCCAACACCATGCTTGTGTAAGCTTGGTCAACTTGGTCAAGACTTTTGCAAAGGCACTAAATCTTATAACATACTAGTAATAGAAGTTCACCAATCCAAGGAATGCTTGCACTCTGCTTACATTAATAAACCAAGGAATATGTGCAATAGCCTCCATCTTGATCTATTGAACACCAAGTCCTCTAGGGTAGATAGTGTGACCCAAATATTCAACCTGCTCATGGAAGAATCTACACTTCCCAAGATCTAATTTGAGTTCATGAGATCTCAATCTCTTAAACAACTCCAACAATGTCTCTCATGCTCTTCCAGAGTAGTGCTATAGACCAATATGTCATCAATATAGCACCAAGCAAAATCCAATTATGCTAGGATCCTGTCCATAACCCTTTGGAACTTAGAAGGAACATTCTTTAACCCAAATGATAAGAATTTCCATTATATATTACATTCATACTATGAGGATCAAAAGCCCAAATCTTTTTCTTAGACTCGTCCTTCTCCTTGGGCAGCAACTAATGATATCTTACTTGAAGATCCAAGTATTGAAGACCTTTGCATGCTCAATCATATCAAAGATCTACTTTGTTGTAGGAATGACATATTGATCAACCCTAGTCTATCAATTGATAAGACATTAATCTCCACACATCCGCCTCTCTATGTAATTGTAATGCATATCCTTCTTGGCTAGCATCATTGTTGTTGAAGTATACTCTCCATGTGAAATCTCCACCAAACTAACCTCATAAAATCTCTACTCTAGCTTTAATCAATGCTCTCTCCATGTCATTATATCTATATGGACATCAAAAAAATTGGTGTATCACTAGTCAGCTCAATTTGAAGATCGTGTCTTTTTAGAGCACCCAAATTGTTCATGTGGAAAGCAAAAACAACCCATATAACTCCTCAAGAACATCCAAACTCTCCATCTTTCCCCTATTGTAAGCTTGGGTCCAATATTTGGCTCCCAGGTATCCTTTATAATTGATGTAAGAGTGGAAGATGCACTGATTGGTTGCTACATCAAGCCCTTAGAGGTAGTAATATCATGCCCTCCCCAACCACTAGTTAGAGTCCCTAATTTTAGTGTAGAAAACTCCCTTTGCTTTTGCTACAAGCTCCATATGTCCTCTAGTTACATCCCCAATAGACCAAGGGTGTAATTAAGTAGACCATGCTCACCTAGATGGACCCCAAGTAGACCACTCTCACTAGTAGCCACTAGTTATGTCCCAAGAATACCATGCCCACTTGGTCCATCACCTCTAACATGTGCCTGAATTGTCTTGGTAAGACACAAAGCTCACAAATGTCCAAGTGGTGATGCCTATCAAGTGCATCTTAAGTTGCTCTTCTCAGCCAAGGCTCATAATCTAGGTCAAATAGTTTAGGTCCATAGCTTGACCTAACAATTGATGCATGGATGCCTCTTACATTATTGTAACAACAATAATACTAGTACAAAAACCCATTGCTTGTTCCCTATCATTGACATTAGGCTCCACCAACTATTGTAATTGTGAGTCCCAAATGACTTCAAGCCCTCCCTCTTAAAAAGCATAGAAGCTTAGGAAACTCATAAATATTGGTAAAAGTGACTCTGGGCTATCTAACAAGGTTCACCACTACCATACGCAACCTATTAGCCACTATCACTATTTGGGACTAATGCCCAACATCCAAAATATCATTGAAAGTAAGGTGGTCTAGTCATTGAATTGCATCATAAGCACATTGTAAAACCTCTCTAGGTAAGAGGTTCATCTACCAAAGACAAAGATGATGAGCCCCTGATCACACTCTAGCAAATCCAAAAAATATAGTAGGTCGCATCCAAGAATGGACCTAATATGTATTCTCCACTACCCATGTACAAGAATCTCCCATGAAAGGACATTCTCTAAAATGGAAGCTAGAGAAAATAGACGGATAAATGTAGAGATGTCATAGTGTATGTAACATCTCCCAAAACACACCAGAATGGGGATCCTATAGACCCTGACCTTGGCCAGCGTGGGTGTGTCCTTGACATGTCTATCCAAAAATCACCAAATGTGAATGAGACTATATCTCTCCAAATCTTATGCCCCCATCAAGGAAATGTTTTTTGGTAGGGTCTTCAAGTAACTCTTGATTACTAATATTGGTAATAACTCAAGATACCAATAGGCCAAGTGTGCCACATGATGTAGAGAGACTTGCCAAGAAATATCATCTTTCTCTACATACAAGTTCCTCTGTACTTGTATACTTGCCTATAGTACCACAACTAGTCTAGTGCTCATCCCACCAAACAACTCCAATAAAAATACTCCCTCTACTGAATACTATCAAGCAATGAGTGTGATATCCAAAGGTGACAAGGTAATAGATTCCAAAGGCTCATCCTTACATTGGTCTCCTAGTGGTACAAAGACTCCACTCCAAACCTACCACACAAAGTAGTTGAAGATCATATGGTTGAAGGATGGATCATGAGGACACCATGTGCTTCAATTTCTTGAATGTTTCTTTGTGCTTGGTGGTCCATTGAAAACTTGAGAATTTTCCAAGAGATTAGTCAATGGTGAAGCCACATGAGCATAGTAATGGATGAACCATTGCTAAAAACTTACCAATCCATTGAGTGCATGCACTCTCATGGTATCCTTTGAAGTAGGCCAATCAGTAATGGCCTTGATTTTCTTCTCTTCCATCTTAATCCCCTTTGATGAGACCTTTTGACCCAAGAAGGTATCTTCCTACTACCAAAAGATACACTTTGACTTCTTGTAGTAAAACTACTATTGATGTAATCATCTTAAGACTTCTCATACATGATTCATTTGTTCTACTTATATCTTGCTATAGATTAAATTGTCATCCAAGAACACAATCATGTACCAATCCAACAACCCATCTAATACTCAATGTATTTGATCTATGAAGACCACTAGAGCATTAGTGAGCCCAAAAGGTAGAACTACCCATTCAAAATGCTCATACCTTGTGCAAAAGGTAATCTTTTGCACATCTTCCCTATCAATGAGAATCTACCAATAGCCATTTTGAAAATCCAACTTGGAGAAGTATTGTGTTCCATTTAATTGATTTAGCAAGGCATCAATTCAATGCAAAGGATATGTATTCTTCATAGTTTGTTTATTGAGGCCATGGTAGTCAATGTAGAAGCAAAAATTTCCTTCCTTCTTTGGGACAAATAGTATCAATACTCCCTAAGGAGATGTACTATGCCATATGAAATCCTTCTCCAACAACTTTGTTAGTGTTGTTCAAATCTCTTCCAACTCCTTTGGTGAGAGCCCATAGATTGATCTAATCACTAGAGTACTTCCTAACGATAACTTAATCTTGAAGGGCATACCATGATTGGAGGGTAACCCATAAGTAGATCATATGGAAATACATCTACAAACTCCTAAACTATCTTATCAACCATTGCTTGATGAGGCTTCCAACCCTCATCAGATTCTTTATTTGAAATCAACTTAATTCACACTACAAAAATATGAACATCTTCATCCAAAGCTTGCTCTATGGTTACCTTCTAACAAACTTCCTATCTTGGGACTGACTATTCTTAAGTATTTTACTTAAAAGCACCGAATAACCTGATCAATAATTCTTATCTTGGTGGTGTACTTGAATTTATTATTGGGTCCAATCAAGTTGAACTTTATGATGTTCAAGCCAAGCCAAACATAGAATGATATCATAGTGTAGAGGTGCTACCACAAATCTCATATATTCCAAATACTCCTTCCCAATCTTGAATGTAAGAGGATGTGAAGTACAAAATCCAAGACCCTTTCTACCATCTACCATCATCAATCTACTTGCAAATATTAGCTTGATAGAATTACCTAATCCCTTTGCTAATTACAAAGATATGCAATTCTTTGAACTTTTAAAATCAATCAAAATCTTACAACCATGATCAAATATCATACCATGCAAGTGAAGCAAACTTGCACAAGGTGAGTCTTCAATCCCACTAGATCTAATAAAGTTCCCCATAGATGGCTTGATATTTCTTATTGGGATTCTTTGTTTCTTTCATCATCATGCTTCATGAACTCCATTTGGGTAATTTGTCAAGATCATCCACTCCTAAGTGGACATTCAACAATGCAATGTCCAATTTAGTGACAATAAAAGCCACCATCATTTTATCACAATCTTTCCTTATTTGTAATGCCAAGTGGTCCTTGTTGGATGGCATCAGTCTCCTTGGTGCTGGCTCCTCCACCCTTTATGTAATGTGTAGGTAAGTTTTGTGACAATCAAGGTTGAGGCAACCAAAGAATCAAAGCACTTAGCCAATTGCATGGCTTCCTCCAAGTGTTTGGCTCCCACATGGTCACTTTCAATTTTGTTTGTGACATAACTAGATCCAAAGTTTCACTTTTTAGTATATCTTGAATTTACATTATGGTGTTCTGGAATTGAGTGATATAGCTTCTCACAAAATCAATCTGTTTCAATTTTACCAATCTATCTTGTACGGCTCATGCAATATTTATGGCTTGGAATCTTCTAATTATTGTGCTCTTGAATTCTTTCCATGTTGAGATTGGTGTAACAAAGTGCCATTCAGCTTGCTTCATTAAGAATTGCCACCATAGTTTTGCTACTCCATCCAATTGGCGTGAAGCTAAGAGAATCTATCTTCATTCATCTTAAAGATTTGTAGCTTTGAAATAACATTCAAAATAAAACACAAAATTCTCCATTGCACCCAAGAGATTCTTACCTTCAATACCTTGAGTTTTGGAAACTGGATTTACTCTTCTCCTTCTCAAAATTGTGCTCTCTTTGTATGCTCTTGTTGTTGATGGTCTCTATCTTCCAACAATTGAGTAAAGTTCTCAATTTTTTGTTGCATAACAATGATAACTTTAGGCATCCCACCATGATTACTACTCTATCAACTATTTACAATTACCTAAGATAACATATAGAGGCAACATGTCAACCACTCTTAATAAGTTAAAATCTGAAGTATCAATGGTTCATTGGACAAGATGATCATATTTAGAAAATTCTATCCAAAGCATGAGATGATGAACTGCATGAAATGATGCTTGGATAGTACATGGACATGAAAATCCCAATGGTTTGAGGCAAATGGATTTGTGAGTCTATAAATTCCATTCATCTCGTTCTTGCTCTAATGCAATTGTAAAAACCCAAGAAGATAAATAAGAGGATGGAAGACTGGAGTGAAAGATCACATTCATTGGGACTCTTGAATCAGGCTTACTCCAGGTGCCTAGTTGTGACAACCTAACAAGTATCACTTTTGCAATAATAGTGAATAATCATTTGTTTCCATAGAGATATTGGTCAAGAATGATCAAATACAAAGAAAAAAGTAACAATATAATCCTTATTGATTTTTCTTTAATCTCTTGGGTAGAAACCACACCCAAAAGAGTGTAGATGGCGCTCAATTGCAATCTTGCAACAAATTATCAACACCTACAAATCACAATTCTTCAAATCTCTCCAAGTCAATACTGATTGTGATGATTTAGTTACTTCAAAAAAGACTACTTCACCACAAAGTGACTTCACCTTGGAATTGTATTCCACCACTCCACTAAAGTTACAACTTCCTCAACCAAAATTGCTTTGCATTAATCCAATGATGCGCTCACAAATGCAAAATAATACCAACATTATGGTTCCTCAAAGATTCCTCAAGGCATTGCCTTGATTGCACTCCACTTAGGATCAAACACACAAAATGGAACCAGAGCTACAAAATCTAACATCTAACACTTGCTAATTGCAATTTGAATTTCTCCACACACTCAGAAACACACACATAGGTTTGATACTAAGAATTAAGCTTAAAATAATGAGCATTGAGTGTTAGTACTTTGCTTTACTCAATCTTCAAAATTGAATACACAACACTATGAATGTTTGCTTTAAATAGGTAGAGCACTAAGTAGTTATTAAAGCACTTCAACTTCTACTTACAAATCTTCATATCTAAATCAAAACTCTATTAGTTCAAATCTACCACTTCAGGTCTTCAAATGGTTACTCCTAATCTGATCCGACTTCTACTTCTACTTCAACTTCTACACCCAATGTACCTACAAGTGCCTCTTGCACTTTGGGTTCATCTACTACATCTTCATCTACTTCTATTTTATCTTCAGTCAAAACTATGAGCCGGCCTATCTCTCACTCAAGATGAACCTCTAATGATTATTATGGTAGTGTACCATGGACTAAGAAGGCAAAGATCCCAACTCTATCATACTCCTCCAAGGCTAACACTCCAAGACTTAAAACATTACTCACTAGAGAACTCTATGAGAGAGAGATAGTTGCAAATGAAAGGATGATGAGTACCTCCTCATCCCTAGCTTATATACTTGTGAAATTGTTACGCAGCAAAGTTACTAATTATTGGAGTAACTCAAGTTACTATGCTAAAAGTCAAATAAAGTCAAAAAGCTAAAGGAATATCCATACTCATAGGAATATTCTACTAAGCATATGGTCTTATCTTAGCCTAACCTTTAAGTCAAGGATTCCTTCACTTAGGTTATCCTTGGACTATAGAAGAATTCAAAACAAAAAGACTTGTGGGCCCAAAAGTTCTCAACTATTTCTTTAAAGCCAAACATCTAAGAATAATATCAAGTCAATACACTAGAGCCCAAAATAGTGGTGCTCATCTTTTCTACTTCCTCTAAGGTAAGGTCCTCTCTATCTTAGCTATGACTAACTTTAGCTAATCATGACTAATGTAGAACTATCCTTTATCTCTATATAAAAATATCTCTCAAGTACTTATAATACCAAACTAAATATCTCAATAGCACATACATGCACAAATGGGTGTTATATTTACTCTTGGACTAAGTTTTCACTTTGTCCTCAAAGTGAAGATCTCTCTACCTTCTATGATACATCTTCAACTTATCATGGTTAATCCTATCAAAGTGTCTTCCTCCCAACTCCTTGAGATCATAAGTGTAATTTCCCCATATCTCCTCCACCATGAAAGGTCTAAAGTACTTAGGTAAAAACTTCTTTTGCACTCATTTGAATTGAATGGAATCAAACAAAATTGCTCAATCATCTTCTTTGGAAGGCTCCACCTTATTCTTGCCTTGCTTCTTGTAATAGCTCTCTTTTTGTTTCCTTTGGACTTGCTCCACTCGAACCATAGCAATTGCTCTTGCCTCTTCCAATTCCATGAGTTGGTTTGTCCTTGACTTCTTTGCATCACCTCCTTGTGCTTTCTTCAATCTCTTATGGATTCCTTGGAAGGTAGGAAGATCAAATTGAATAGGTAAGGTAGACTCAATACCATATACTAATTGAAATGGAGAATATCCGATGGAAGTCTTCATGGTTATCCTATACTCCCACAAAAGTGCATGAATCCTCTTGTCCCAATGATATTTAGCCCTTTCCATTTTTGCATCTTTGGCCAACATCATGCACAAAGTCTGATAGGTTCTCTTTACCAAGCCATGGGAATTTGTCTTATAGGATGTAGTTACTCTATGTGTGATAGAGAAATACCATAACAGAGCTATAATGATATTTCTTGTAAATTCTCCTCCTCTATTAGAAACCAACTCCAAAGGGCACCCAAACCTAGTGATAATGCATTCATAAAGAAATCTCTCAACTTCATCTTCATTCTTGTCTCTCGATGGTCTAGCCTCAATCCACTTGGTAACATAATAAGTAATTACCACAATGTACTAATTGTCTCTTGGAATTCTATTAAGAGGACCTACAAAATCAATTCATACTTCTCAAAAGGTCCTAACAATGGAATTGATCTAAGTGGTAGAGTGGAGGTAGATTTCCTAGCAAAAGCTTGACAAACATGACAAGTTTTGCAATAATCAAGAAAATTCTTGAAAATCCCTATCCAATGGTAACTTGTATCAAGAATCTTGAAAGTAGTTACTTTTCCTACAAAGTGTCATCCACATACTAAACCTTCTTGAAACTCCTTTATGATTAAGATAGACTCTTCCTTACCCACTGCTCTTCAAAATAGACCATGTGGTCCTTGGTGAAAAGAATATCCTCCACCATTGTGTAAGGTCTAGATCTTGCTACAAGTGCCTTCCCCTCCCTAGCATGCATCCTTTCTGGATAATTACCTCTTGGAACAAAGTCCACAATCTCCTTGTACTCCATTGGAATCTCTTTAGTGATTGTGATTGTCATGAGCTCCTCATTTGGGAAGGAATCATCCATTGATTCATCTCCATCATAATCATAGGCCCTAGATAACGAATCAACATTTGCATGTTTCTTCCTTGGCTTATCCTCAATGGTGTAATCATACTCAGACAATAATATCATCCACCTTGCTAGCCTCTCTTCCACATTATGCTTGTTGAAGATGTACCTCAAAGCCTTGTGTTTTGTGACAATGGTGGACTTCCTTTCAATCAAGTAGTGTCTAAACTTCTTGAGACCAAAGATCACTCCCAACCCTTCTCTCTCCATAACATAGTAGTTCTTTTCTATTGAAACCATCTGCCTACAAGCATAAGCTATTGGATGATCATGCCCATCTTGGTCTAATTGACTAAGATTGCATCCTATAGCTACATTAGAAGCATCAATGTAGAGGATGAAAGGTTTGCTCCAATCAAGTTTAGCAAGAATTGGAGCCACAACAAGGGATTGCTTGAGCTTTGAGAGCCTCTTTGTTCTCCAAAATCACTATTTATTATATATCCTTCTTCATGTAGATGGTCAATGCATAAGACTTGTTGGAAAATGAGAAGATGAACCTCCTATAGTATCCAACCATCCCCAAGAATTAGTGCAACTTTGTCAAGCTTGAAGGGAATGGAAGGTTTGAGATTTTCCTCACCTTCTTAGGGTCAACTACTATTCCATCCTTGGAGATGATGTGCCCCAAAAGTAGACCTTTTTCACAACCAAAAATATACTTCTTTGGGTTGAGTGATAAATTTGCTTCATCGAAGCATTGCAAAACCTTGATCAGGTGCTCAAAGTTCTCCTCCTTGCTCCCATAGACACAAAAGTCATCAATGAAGTCTCTCATAAATTTCCCAATGAAAGGTTCAAACACCTTGTTCATGAACAGTTGGAATGTAGTTGGAGCATTGCAAAGCCCAAAAGGCATGACCTTGAAACTATAAGTTCCCCAAGGTGTGGTGAATGTGGTGAGTTGTTGATGCTTTGGTGCAATCTTGATTTAGTTATACTCACTATAACCATCTCCAAAATTGTACTTCTCATGACCTGCAACCTCCTCCAAGATCTCATCAATGAATGGCAAAGGATAATATTCCTTCTTAGTAATAGCATTAAGCTTCTTGTAATCCACACATACCCAAAGCTTGCCATTCTTTTTCTTCACAATCACAATTGGAGACACCCATTATGAATTCTCCACCTCAAAGATAAATTTGGCCTCCTTCAGCTTATCAATCTCCTCCTTCACAACCAAAGATATTGGTGGACTAATGCAAAGTTTCCAAAGATATTGGTCTTGCATGTGACTCCACCTCAATCTTTTGCTCCTCTAAGGTGTGACTTCCTTTAGATTCTTGTAATTGAAAGCAAACACATGGATGAACTTGTGGAAATCTCTTCAAATCTTACCTTCTCTTCATTGGTAATATTTGGTCCATACTTGACGGTAGATAACCTTTTCTCTATCTTTTCTGGTGTCAATGGTGATTTATCTAGGTCCTTCAAAACCTCCGGCTTAGGTGCAAAATCCATAGCACATAAGGGATGCACATCTGAATCAAATTTAGATTCATCCTCCTCCATGAAAGTCTCCTCTTCCATGCTTGTGTCCACACTTGAAACTCCTTCTTCTGAATTTGATTCCCACTAATCAGAAGATGGTGCATCTGAATGTGAATTGTTAGTGGTGTTAGTGATTGGAACTATAACTCTATAGTTTGATGGCCCAATCCTCAAGTACACTTTGTGCCATCGATCAATTGTGCTTGTTGCTCTCAACCATGGCCTTCCAAAAAGCAAATCATAACTTGAATCCTTCAAGACTTGGAAAGTCATGAGATTCTAAACTCCCATAACTAAAACTACCACCTTATCCATCACCCCTACAAGTCAAACTTGTTTCTTGTTTACCATGCTCACCACAAATGTTGAAGGTCTAGAGGGTATCATATCCAACTTCTTCATCAACCTTTCTGACTACTGATGGCATTCACTACTGATCCTCCATCAACCAATGCATCCTTGATGTTATGACCATTCATTCTCACATCAATCTTGGAGGCATATTCACAAGCCTCCTATGGTGTTGGTTTGACATCCACCACCCCCATTGATATTGGAGTTTTTGCCTTCTTCTTCCTCTTGCTCCTTGTAGAACTCAAACCACCTCTTTAGCTCCTTTCTCAAGGTAGGGTTCAAAGCAATCAATTGACCCATTATCATGTTAGCCTTATGACTACCAACATCCTCCAACACATTGTAGTTCCATTGTTGCTTTGAGATCAAGAAGTCCTCCATCCCCAACTTCTTCCTTGGAGTCTTTGTTGTTGAGGTGTGAGTGCTCCTAGTAGACATAGGAGTATCTTTGCTAGGAGTAAATCCTTGAGAACTACCCAGAGGATGTACATTGAGAGTGTACATCCTCTGCAAAACAAGCTCTCTTCTTCTCTTGTGCCAAAAGCTCCAAATTAAGACCCTTGGAGTTTGAGCACTCTCCCTTCTCATACTTTCTCTCAACCGCATCTATGGATGTTATCCACTTACCTTTGTTTGGATTAGGAGCCACTTGGGTTTCACTACCTCCCTCTTTCCCTCTATTGGCTCCTTCATAACCCTTTCTTCCATGGTAAGTAGAATTTCGGCAATGCTTTTGGATGTGGCCTCTTCCTCCACAACCAAAACAATTTTTACCATTGAAATTATTGCTTGGTTGGCATACTCTATATGGATAGCTTCCATAACTCTTAGGCCCTCTTCCTACATTCTGATCCACCTCTCTCCTCTTCCATAGTTGTACCATATTGATCTTGAGATCTACAACTTGTCCTATGATGGTTTGAAGTGGATCTTTTGGTGGAAATGTAAGGACTGGAGCAATTACAACTTGTGGTGCAACCCTTGCCACCAAAGTATCAGAAGTTCCACCATACTTGTGGCCTTGAGGAGGATGCACAACCTCCTTCACCACCAAATTACTCTCATCCCCTTCCAAACTCTCCTCCATACGAATTGCAATCTTGATAGCTTCAACCTTAGAAGAAGGTTTCTCATATCTCACCTTACTTCTAATCTGTGATCTCAACCCTCCCACAAAATTCTTGGTGAGCATGGCTCTTATGACAATCATAGTAGTCTCTACATCATCCCCATCCTTCCTCAACACAAAATCTAGACTCTAACTTCTCCACTCTTTCTACATAAGCTCTCACTTTCTCTCAATCTCCTTTTTTAAGGAAGGTAACCTCACTCATCAATATCTCATGACTCTCATCTAGAAGAAATTTCACAATGAGTGTTGAAGTCAAACTCTCCCAAGACTGTTCTTGTCCATCTCTCTCCTCTTTTTTGCTATTCTGACATATGCCATGTAGTGTTGCATACTCAAAGAAATTTGGTAATAATGATGCCCACTCATTCTTCCTCCCCTCATTGCTCCCTATGCAAGTTCTATTGAAGTCTCTCACAAAGACCTCCATATCTTCTCCATCCTTGCCAAATAAAACCGGAAGTTTCCCCATCTTAACGCTCATTATCTTTCTCTTTTCTCTCAATATTTTTTTCTCTTTTCTTTGCTCTCACTCTATAACTAATAGAGTACATACATGACTAATACCATTTGAGAGTAATCCACCCTAGGGAACACAAAATTTAGGTTGCTCCAAGATTTCCATAGCAACATCAAATCCTAGAGTGCATATTAATCAAACCCTCATGGATAGTTTATCCATAAGTTGAAAGATTATCTCCATCACTAATCTTGAGAACTAGCTAATGAAGGTGGTAGTATTTATATAGATATACTAAGACTCTCTCCAAGATCCTTCACCAAAGTCTCCAAAAGTGCTTTTACTACACTCATGTCTTTTTGGAATCCTTCCATGCCACAAACCTCAACTCCTTGGGCTTAGATCTTCTCCCTCCCCATCTTGGTGAAGGAGGTCCAACTTGCAAACCCAAGTTAGTTAAGCCTCTCCTTTCCCTCAGTCTCTTGGTCTAAAAGGTCAATGGACATGAACTTGTCTTATATCCCTTCTCTCCACATAAAAAGCACTTAGACTCACTCTTTCCTCCAAGTGGTGTAGATTTTTAGATCCTCTCAACATTCTCTTCAAATTCTATTCTAAACTCTCTTTTCCTCAGATCTACCTCTACAATCACCTCAAACTCTTGGGGAACCTTGCATAGCCTCAATTTCTACTCTTGGTGATCCTTCATGTTCCCAAGGTGAGTCTAAACACTCAAACATGCTTTTTGTTGCTCTCACACTCCTCATGCATGAGATCTCAACTCTTCAAAATTGACCCTTCCTCACAATGTCACTAAATTCTCTCAATTGTTATGTCAAAATCCTCTGAAATTTTTTACAATTGATAACAACCCTATGGTGTAATCTTGTGCAAAATTTCAGATCTTCTCATTGAGCCATTTGGCGTATGCATCTTTCTATTCATCACACATAATTTCAGATTTGGTCTGAAAACCACCCTTCTCACTTTAAAAACTCATAAATTTTTGCACAAGAATGATCTTTCTCTAGTTCTTGCACCAAAACATATAACACTATGCATTGAATTTTCTTGAAGAATTTCAGAACAATCCATTGGATTGAAGAAAATGCAGAGTCTATACAATTTTCCAAAGAGCATGCAATTTTAGGAGCAATTTACCCTATCAACTTTCAAAAATTCTAGCTCAATGCGTATACTAGCTCTCACAATATTTTCAAGTGTTCTAACTGAAGGATAACCTAAGCTATCATGTGTAAAAATTTTAGTTCTAGATCTCAAACTTGAGATTTTGCCCAAAATCATCATAATCCCCAAAATCTGCAATCCACCTCACACAATCTCTCCAAATCCTCTCATATGTACAAGATGTACAACATCACCACAAAGACATCATAATGAACTCATGGTATATAAATAGATCTTGTTTCTCTAACTTAAGTTCAGCCCTATCCTCCTCTAATGTTCTCTCCAAGTGAGCTCTCATAGCCTCCTTTTGTCTAATATAGAATTGTACATAGAACATTATCTTGCCTTCTAAAGAGGTCTTGGCAATGGAACCAAAAATGCAAGCCGGCCTATCTCTCACTCAAGATAAACCTTTGATGATTATTATGGTAGTTCACCATGGACTAAGAAGGCAAAGACCCCAACTCCATCATACTCCTCCAAGGCTAACACTCCAAGATTCAAAACATTGCTCACTAGAGAACTCTATGAGAGAGAGATAGTTGCAAATGAAAGGATGATGAGTACCTCCTCATCCCTAGTTTATATACTTGTGAAATAGTTACGCAGCAAAGTTACTAATTATTGGAGTAACTTAAGTTATTATGCTAAAAGTCAAATAAAGTCAAAAAGCTAAAGGAATATCCATACTCATAGGAATATTCTCCTAAGCATGTGGTTTTTTATCTTAGCCCAACCTCTAAGTCAATTATCCTTGGACTATAGAAGAATCCAAAACAAAAAGTTTTGTGGGCACAAGAGTTCTCAACTCTTTTCTCAAAGCCAAAAACATAAGAATAATATCAAGTCAATACACTAGAATCCAAAATAGTGATGCTCATCTTTCCACTTCCTCTAAGGTAAGGTTCCCTCTATCTTAGCTATGACTAACTTTAGCTAATCATGACTAATGTAGAACCATCTTTTATCTCTATATAAATAATATTTCTCAAGTACTTATAATACCAAACTAAATATCTCAATAGCACATACATGCACAAATGGGTGTTAGAGAACTACGACTGAATTCATCTTCCTACTAATTACATTCTCTTTTTCCGTCCTAACTTCTTCAACTAACTCAGGTAACTCACCCAAAGTCACATGCACTCTTACTTCAACTACTTTGCATCAGGTCTCTACATTCTCCTTCAAACTACTTCAAAGTTCATCTAACTTTGATCTAACTAAATTTAATCTAAGATCCACATTGTCTCCTACTTCAAAATTTTCCTATCTCATTTATCTCTAAGAATAATCAACATATTGTTCATTTTATGTCTTTTTTCCTTCCTCTTTTTAGTCTCCTACACCAACAACTTCAACTCATGTATTCAAAGATCCTCTAATCTTACTTTGGCATTAGTGCTACATATCACTTTCACTCTACTAATAATTTCTTCTATTGATTTTGACTTCTACTTTACTGAGATAAGCTCATCCCAAGTACCTTCAACTCCTCCTCATGATTTGTCTTTATCTTCTTCTACTCTTCCTCTTGGTGAACAACTTGGGCTTTTGCACTCTTGATCAGATCCCACAACCTCTCTTCTTCACAATCTTGGCTTGGTAGTTCCTGTTGCCAGGCTTGATCCTTCTTTGTTGCAACCAATCTCAACTTCTCCAACTCATGCTCACTTACCAATGCTATGGCCTTGGAGTGTATCATAGTTGAGCATCATTGAATTTCCCTTTTAGTCTCTTGAGTGTTACCTTTTGCTCCTTCAATTCTACTTCTTGACATTCCAAGACATTGCCACACTTCTCAAAACTCTCATGCAAATCTTTTAAACTCTACCACTGAATTGTCACATCAACTCAAAGTACTTTGGCTCCTTCCTCGCCTCAGGTCAACCGTTCCTTCATCTATAGGACTTCATTGTTCAAATGCTTCATCACTTGCAATTCATCCCTCACCTCCGCATGATCTTTCTACATCTCCTTCCTCTTCTTTTGCAACTATAGCGATAAAGGATAGATGTTCTTGGACAGATAGTTCACTCCTTTGAACTCTTCTTCATCCTCTTCATCTTTGGTAGGTGATTATTTGGATGGTGCCTTACCCCAAAGCCTTGATCTCCTTACTTTCAAGTTTATCTCCTTCAAGCTCTTTTTATCTTCCTTGACTCGGTTGAGTCCTACACTTACAAGCTGCAAACTTCTTCTTGATCTCACCCCTCTCTTGAATACCAATCTTGGCTCTTCATCACGTTCCTTTGGGATATCCACCTCAAGTGACTCTATATATTGGGTATCTCTTCCTTTCATGCATTCAAACTTCACCTGGAACTCTTGGTCCTCCTCCTCAATCACTTCTACTAATTGCTAGACTTTAGGTTCTCCTTCATTGCCACTGCTCAACTCCTTACTCTTCAAAGTGAGTTCTTCTTCTTCTTCTTCTTCAAAGTTCTCATAATTGGACTCTGCCTTTGCCTCCAACTCAATGCTTGATGATAAATCCACGGCCGCCATCTTGTTCCTTAGGTTCAGTCTCCGAGCCATTCTTCTCTACCTAGGGACACCATATCTTTAGGTCAACTTTGCATCCTTGGCCTCAAAATGGTTACTACCACTATCTTCACCCATCTGGTTCTAGTAAAGTAGTCATTGCCTCCTCAAATCTATCCCATGTAATATTGCTTGTCTTTATCTGCATCTTGACAAAGATTTGGGTGGAAGTGAGACACCATCTTTTGTTTCTCCTCCAAGCTAAGCAAGTTCAAACTCAAATAGAGATGTGTCACAAATGATATGAAGTAATGGGGTGGCAAACTCATCCTCCAATTTATGAACATCTATCTCGTCCACTTGTAAAATCAGTTTGCTCAGTTCATCTTCTCTCCTACAAACATTTAGTGAAAGAAAACCACCTACTGCTTCATCACATAGGTGGTTTGCTTTGGCTTCAACATTTCCATCAGAGCCCCAACAATACTTTACCTCATTGGGTCTTTGGAAGTGTCTACCTTGTACCCATCTTAGTGCAAGGTGCACTAAAGTTGTTCTCCAATTCTTTAGTCTCCTTTGCAAAATCATGCTTTTGATAGAAGGTGATTCCTATCATATCTCTTGCTTCTTTTCTCAATACAAGTCTCCAATCTAACTCAATTCATCAAGTTAGATTTCATCTCTTTCCTTCCGCCTCAAGACCATCTATACAATTGTTGGCAATGATTTCTGCTATGAAACCTAGAAAGCTCGCATTCCAATTCTAGGCCAAAAATGTGATCCAAAGTTGGCTCAAGACTTTGATCCTTGCTACCATATCCAATCTATGAATTGCAAGATTCTACATTGCAAGTGACGGAACCTATCTACTGCCTTTCATTAGCATTGTGCGCTCTCACAAATTAAACCCACAACTCAGTTTGTGCTTCTAACTCCTTTGAGACAACTCTTAAGAGGAACAAGATAATAATTTAGCATTGCAAAATTCTCTCAACAAAGTCTTGATTTTATACTTCTTTAATTCTCAATCATTATTCGTCAAGAATCAATTACAACTCACTCATTCTACATGACTTATTCATGTTCTTCTCAAATTATCCCACTCACAAAGTACATTTTTTTTGCATGTACTTTCTTGATTGGTTTGTTTTGAATAAAACTTGTTAAGATTACTTTGGATCAGGTTGATCATTCCAATGCAAGTTGTCTTACTACAGGTCTATTACCCTTCTAGTCCAATTTGAATCCTTCTTCCTTGGACACAAAGTTGACTTCCTTGGGTCAATTCCAAACACATGATCTGCTTTCTTTCATTTGGCTTCAATTCACCTTCAACAATACATTTCTTCTCTCAAAAAAATCAGAAAAAAAAATTTGGGTGCCACACTAGCATGAGCTTGGGCCTTGGTATTTATAGGGAACATACAAGGCTCTTGGGAAGCTTCTCAAGAAACTGTCTAAAAATTACCTTCTTAGAGTGCAAGTTAAGTTAATAGAGAAGCCTCCTTCTAGAAGCTACTTACTTGGAGTGCAAGCTAAGCTAGTCAATAAGCTTCCCCAAAAGCTTCCTCCTAGAAGTCATTTACTTGGCATATAGGTTACTCAATATTTGGAAGTTATCAAGAAGCTTCCTAGTTGCTTCTAGAATATTCTTATAATTTTTGGCTAATTTAGTGTACTTGCTACTTTCTTAATCTTGATTAACTCATCTATAAACTCCATATTGTTACTCATAGACTGAAAAATTCTAGTTGTGGTTAAGAGAGCTATTTCTTGTAATTGCATGCGGACTATTCATGCTTGATCAATCTAGCAACTATCATCATTAAAGAAACTACTTCTACCTTAGTTCTTTAGATATTGTTGAGTTCAATTCCAAGTTGTGGATGTATGAGTGCATGAAGTGGTGCTCAATGCTTTGCTCATTGCGCTATTATCTAGGTCTTGGAGTGCATCAAAATTTTGCTCATAGGATTGAGGTTGCTGACTAGAGAGTGAAGATACCACAAAAGCCATGGTTCATAAGAATGACAAACCTATGAGCCAAGCCAATTCCATGGTTAAGTGTCTAAGGGTTAACTTCATCCCTTAGTGGAGCTATGAATGTTATGAGAATCTTACCCACAATTCCTCTCAAGCCAAATAAAAAGGTTTTTTGCTCAAGGACTATAATACCCATTGGTGCATGTATACTCTATAGGGATATTATGTTTGGTATTGTAAGTAGTGGAGAAATATCATCTATATGGAGTTTAGCTAAACTTCTACAGTAGTCATGATTAGCTAGTATTTGACTATTAATAGATTTTTTGACTTTTAGCCTCGTAAATTGAGTACTCCAATAGTTGATAACTTTGGTATGAAATTTTTTCACAAGTATATAAGCTAGGGGTGATGAGATACTCATCATCGTTTCTCTCTCTCATTGAATTCTCTAGTGAGCAATGTCTTGAGTCTTGGAGATGCCTTGGAGTTCTTGCCGTGGAAGAGTGTGATGGAGTTGAGATTCCTTGACTTCTTAGTCTATGGTGTGTTACCTTAATAGCCATAAGAGGTCCATCTTGAGTGAGAGACAATTTGGCTTGTATTTTTCTGTTGCTTGGATGTCTTTAGAAGGTAAGATAATGTTCCACGTACAATTCTATATTAGGCAAAAGGAGGCTATGAAAGCTCATTGGGAGAGAACATTAGGGGAGGAGAGAGCTATGCTTATGTTAGAGTACATGGAACTATTTGCATACCATATATTTCATTATGATATCTTTAAGTTAAGGTTATATTAGACATCCTTTACACATGAGACAATTTGGAGAGATTGTGTGAGAGTAGATTGCAGATTTTGGGGATAAGGGTCAATTTGGGCCAAACCTCAAGTTTGAGATTTAGATTTGAAATTCTCATAGATGATATCTTGATTCATCTTTCAATTTGTACACTTAGAGTTATTAGGAGAGCTACTGCACACATTGAGCTAGAAGTTTTGGAAGGTGGTAGGGTAAATTGCTCTTAAAAACTACATGCTCTCTAAAAATTTGTACAGAGTTCACCATTTCTGCAGTTTGGTTGCAATTGCCCTAAAACTTGCAAGTAACTTTAGTGGTAGATAGGCTATATTTAGGCCCAAAAATCAAGGAGAGATCGTTTTTAAAGAGAGAAATATGAATTTATAAAGTGAGGGAGTGGTTTTTAAGATCAATTCTAAAAGATGTGTGCTTAATAGAAAGGTGCCTAGGCCAAATAGCTTGATGAAAAGGACTAAAATTTTCTAGGAGAGGGAAAATTGGGGTGTAGATCAAGTGCAAAATTTCAAAGGTTTGAGAGTTATACTTTTGGTAGAATTAATTGATATTGTGAGGAAGTGTCATTTCAAGAGAGTTAATTTCTCATGAATGAGGAGTGTCTATTTGACCAAAAGCATGTTTGAGTGTTTAGACTCATCTTGGGAGCATGAGGGGTCATCAAGAGTGGAAATTGAGGTTATGTAAGGTTCCTCAAGGGGTTGAAGTGATAAGAGTGGTTGATTTGAAGAGAAAAGATTGTTGAGAGGATTCAAAGACCTTCACCATTTTAAAAAAGAGTGATTCTAAGTGCTTCTTATGTGGAGAGAAGGGTAACAAGGCAAGTTCATGTCTATTGAGTTTTGAGAGCAAGAGATTGAGAAAAAAGGAGAGGTTTACTTGACTTTGGATTGCATGTTGGACCTTCTTCACCAAGATTGGGAAGGAAGAGATTTAGGACCAAGGAGTTGTGTGAAGTTTATAGAGTGGAAAGACTTCCAAAGAGACATGAGTTTAGAGGATCAGTAACATTGCTGGAGACCTTATAAAGAATCACAATACCACCTTCATCAAAAATTTCTCAAGATTAGTGATGGAGATAGTCTTTCAATTGATGGATAAAATATCCATAAAAGTTTGCTTAGTTTTCACCTTTGGATTTGATTATGCCATAGAAATCATGGAGTAACCTAAACCCTTTGTACTACCTAGAGTGGACTACTCTCAAATGGTGCTAGTCATTTATCTACTTTATTAGTTATAGGGTGAGAGAGAAAATAGAAAAAAAATAGAGAAAGGAGAAAGGTTGTGAGAGGCTAAGATGGAGAAACTTCCAGTTTTCTATGGCAAGAATGGAGAGGACATGGAGGCTTTTGTGAGAGATTTCAAGAGGGGTTGCATAGGAAACAATGAGAGGATGAAGAATGAATGGACCTCATTACTATTAGATTTCTTCAAGGATGCAACTCTTACATGGTATGAGTTAGAATACCAACAAAGAGATTTGCAAAGGAATCTTGGGAGAGTGTGACCACATTGCACATTGAGAATTTTCTTCTAGATGAGAAGTAAAAGAGATTGATGAGTAAGGTTACCTTCCTCAAGCAAGGGGATGAAGAGAAAGTGAAAGTTTATGCAAAAAGAGTGGAGAAGTTAGAGTCCAATTTCCGTATAGTGTTGAGGAAGAGTAGGGATGATGTGGAGACTACAATGATTAAAATAAGAGTAACAAGAATATTGTGGGAGGGTTAAAGCACAAATTTGAAGCAGGATGAGATATGAGAAATCTTCTTCCAAAGTAAAAATTTTCAAAATTAGAATTTGTATGTAGTAGATTTTGGAAGGAGATGAGAGTGATTTGGTGGTGAAGTAGGTTTTGCATCCTCCACAAGTCTACAAGTATGGCGGGGCTTCTGATCCTTTGGTGGCAAGGGTGGCTTCACAAGTAGTAGTTGCTCATATTCTTGCACCTCCACCAAAAGATCCCCTTCAAAATATCACAGAGCAACTTGTAGATCTCAAGATCATGCAGTGCACTATGGGAGAAGAGTGAAGTGGACCAAAATGTTGAGAAAGGGCTTAGGGGTTATGGAAACTTTCTATCTAGAGAAGGCCAACCAGCTAGCAATTTCAATGATAGAAATGTTTTTGGTTGTGGAGGTAGAGGCCCAAATTCCACATACCATAGAGGAAGGTTATGAGGAGGAAAATAGAGAGAAAGGAGGTGGTGAAGCTCCAAGTACCTCCTGTGCAAAATAGAGGTAAGGAGATAACATCCATAGATGTGGTGGAGAGAAAGTATGAGAAGGGAGAATGCTTAAACTCCAAAGGTCTTAACTTGAAGCTTTTGGCACACAACAAAAGAAGAGAGCTCATTTTATAGGTGATATACATTTCTCTCAAGAATTCATTACTAATGGATAGCTCAATGCCCACAAGGAGTACTTGTGCTACTTGTTCAACATCATCAACAAAGACTCCAAGGAAGAAGTTGAGAATGGATGATTTCTTGATCTCACAGCAACAATAGGGTTACAATGTGTTGGAAGATGTTGGTAGTCACAAGGCTAAGATCAATTGATTGCTTTGAATCCTACCTTGAGGAAGGAGCTTAAGAGTGGTCTGAGTTCTACAAGGAGCAGGAGAAAAAAAAGGCAAAATTTCATGTATCCATGAGAGTGGTGGATACAACCCAACACCATGGGAGGCTTTTGAATATGCCTCCAAGATTGATGTGAGAGTGAATGGTCACTCCAAGGATACACTTGTTGATGGAGGATCTATGATGAATGCCATATCAATGAAGTTGATGATGAAGTTGGGTATGAACCCTCTAGACCTTCAACATTTGTAGTGAGCATCACAAACAATGAACAAGTTTGATTGGTGGGTGTGATGGACAAGGTGGTAATATCAATTATGGGAGTTCAAAATCTCATGAATCTCCAAGTCTTGAAGGATGCAAGTTATGATTTGCTACATGGTTGAGAGCACCTTGAACAATTGATCATTAGCATAAAGGGTACTTGAGAATTGGGCCATCAAACCATTAGGTTATAGTTCCAATAACCAATACTAACCATAACACACATTCAAATACATCATCTTTTGATTATTTGGAATCAGATTTAGAAGAAGGAGCTTCAAGTGTGAACACCAGCATGCAAGAAGAGACCTATTCATATGAGGATGAATCTAAATCCAATTTAGATGTGCATCCCTTTTGTTCTATGGACTTTGCACCTAAGCTAGAGGGTTTTAGGGACCTTAATAAATCCCCATTGACACTAGAGGAGATAAAAAGGAGAATATCTACTCTCTAGTATGGTCCAAATATTCTCAAGAAGGAGAAAGTAAGATTTGAGGTAATTTTCTGCAAGTTTATCCATGTGTTTGCTTTTAGTTACAATGATCTCAAGGAAGTCACCTTAGAGGAGAACCAAATAGAAGTAGAGTCACATACAAGACCAATCCACCAAAAACAATGTTGTATTAGCCCACCAACAACTTTGGTTGTGAAGGAGGAGATTGATAAGCTAAGGAGGTAGAATTCATCTTTGAGGTGGAGAATTCAAAATGGGTGTCTCAAATTGTGATTGTAGAAGAAGAATGGAAAACTCAAGGTATGTATGGATTACAAGAAGCTCAATGATATCACCAAGAAGGACTACTATCCCTTAGCATTTATTGATGAAATCTTGGAAGAGGTTGTGTGTCATGAGAGGTATAATTTTGGAGATGGTTATAGTGGCTATAACCAAATCAAGATTGCACTAGAGCATCAACAAATCACCATATTCACCACACCTTTGGGAACTTATTCTCTCAAGGTCATGCCTTTTGGGTTTTTTATTGCTCCAACCAGATTTTAACAATTCATGGATAAGATTTTTGAACCTTTCAATGGGAAATTTATCAAAGATTTCATTGGTGACTTTTTGTGTCTATGGGAGCAAAGAAGAGCACTTTGAGCACTTGATCAAGGTCTTGTGATGTTTAGATGAGGCAAATGCATCACTCAACCCAGAGAAGTGCATTGTTGGTTGTGAAGAAGGTCTAATTTTAGGGCATATCATTTCTAAGGATGGAATAGTAGTGAATCTTAAAAAGGTGAGGAAAATCTTAAAGCTTCCATAACCTTCAAGTTTGATAAAGTTATGCCAATTCTTGGGGATTATTGGGTATTATAGGAGGTTCATCTTCTTATTTTCCAACAAGTTTTATCCATAAATCATTTATTTGAAGAATAGTGTAAAATATATAGTGATTTTGGAGGAACAAAGAGACTATCAAAGCTTTTGAGGAGCTCAAGCAATTTCTTGTTATGGCTCCAATTCTTGCTAAACATGATTGGGGTAAGCCTTTCATCCTTTGCACTAGTGCTTTCAATGTAGCTTTAGGATGCTCTCTTAGTTAATTAGACCAAGATGTGCATGATCATCCAATACTTATGCTAGTAGATAGATAGTCTCAATAGAGAATAACTATTCAATCATAAAAAAGGAGGATTGGTAGTAATTTTGGTCTCAAGAAGTTTTGATACTACTTGATTGGAGGGAAGGCCACCATTGTCATAGATCACAAGGCTTTGAAGTACATATTCAAGAAGCCTAATGTGGAGTGGAGGCTAGCAAGGTAGATGATACTCTTGTTTGAGTATGATTACACCATTAAGATAGGCCAAGGAAGAAACACTCAAATATTGGTTTGTTATTTATGGCCTATGATCATCATGGAGTTGCATTAGTGGAGGATTCTTTCCCAAATGAAGAGCTCATGATAATCTCAATCACTCAAGAGGTTTTGATGGAGTACAAGGAGATTGTGGACTTTGTTACAAGAGGTAACTACTTAGATGGGATGAATGCTAGGGAGAGGAAGGCCTTTTGCAACAAGATCTAGCCCTTACATAATGGTGGAGAATATTCTTTGTCATGAAGGAGCAGATGGTCTACTTCAAAGAGCAGTGGGTACAGAAGAGTCTATCCTACTCATGAAGGAGTTTCATGATGGCTTGGTATGTCGGTGTCACTTTGTAGGAAAAGTGATTTCTTTCAAGATTTTAGATGTAAGTTACCATTAGAGGGGAATTTTCAATGGTTTTCTTGATTATTTCAAAACTTGTAATCAAGCTTTTGCTAGGAATTCTACCTCTACTAACCTCTTAGATCAATTCCATTGCTAGGACCTTTTGAGAAATGAATAATTGACTTTGTAGGTCCTCTCAATGGACCCCCAAGGAACAACTGGTATATTTTAGTTATTGATTACCTTACCTTGCCAAGTGGGTTGAGTTTAGACCATTGAAAAACAAGAATGAAAATGAAGTGGGTAGATTTTTTATGAACACATCATCTCAAGATTCGGGTGCCCTTTGGAATTGGTTTAGGATAGAGGAGGAGAGTTTACAAGAACTATCACTACTACAACATTTCTTTATTATATGTAGAGTGACTAACTTCTATAAGCCAAACTCCAATGGCTTGGCAGAGAGAACCAATCAAACCTTGTGCATGATGTTAACCAAAGATGCAGAATTGGAGAGGGAAAAATATTATTGCGACAAGAAGATTCATGTAATCTTGTGGGATTATAGGAAAACCATGAAGACATCCACTAGATATTCTCCATTTCATTTGGTATACAATATTGAGTTTACTTATTATGGCTTATTGAGTTTACTTATTACTTATATGGTATACTTTACCTATTCACTTTGATCTTCCTAATTTTCAAAACATTAATAGGAAATTGAAGAAGGCACAAGATGTAGAGAAGTCAAGGAAGGAGCAACTCATGCAATTAGAAGAGGTACAGGTGGTTGCTATAGTTCAAGTGAAGCAAGCCTAAAGGAAACAAAAGGAGTGATATGACAAAAAGCAAGGCAAGAAAAAGGTGGAGCCCTTCAAGGAAGGTGATTGGGTAATGTTGTTTGATTTCATTTGATTCAAGAAGGTGCAAAAGAAGTTCTTGCCTAAGTACTTTGGTGGAATTTTCATAGTGGAGAAGGTGTAGAGCAATTGTATTTATGATCTCAAGGAGTTGGGCGAAAGAAACTTCAATAAGATTGACCATGATAAGTTGAAGTTGTATCATAGAAGATAAAGAGACCTTTACTTTGAGGAAAAAGTGAAATGGTATTTTTAGAATAGATGTAACACCCATTGGTGCATGTATGCTTTATAGGGATATTAATTTGGTATTGTAAGTAGTGAAGGAGTATTATCTATATGGATTTTCCCTAAGCTTTTACATTAGTCATGATTAGCTAAATTTAGTCATAGCTAAGATCAAGGAGACCCTATCTGAAAGGAAGGGAAAAGAGTGAGCACCACTATTTTGTCTTCTAGTATATTGACTTAATATTATTCTTAGTTATTTGATGTTGAGGAAAGAGTTGAGAACTCTCGGGCCCACAAGCCTTGTTGTTATGGATTTTTCTATAGTCCAAGGATAACTCATATGAAAAAGTCTTTGACTTAGTTGGTAGGTGAGGATAAGATCATCTGCACATAGGATTATTTCCATGTGCTTAGATATTCCTTTAGACTTTTAGCCTAGTAACTTGAGTTACTTTTGTAATTAGTAACTTTGATATGTAAATCTTTCACAATTATATAAGTTAGAGGTGTGGAGGTACTCATCATCCTTTCATTTGCAACTACCTCTTTCTCATTGAGTTCTCTACTGAGCAATGTCTTGAGTTGTAGTTTTGGAGGTCTTGGAGCAATATCTTGGAGGTACCTTGGAAGAGTGTGATGGAGTTGGGGTTCCTTGTCTTCTTAGTCCATGGTGCGCTATCTGAATAGCCATTAGAGGTTCATCCTGAGTGAGAAATAGGTTGGGTCATAAGATTGCCTTGCCAATCACACTTTTCCATAGCATCACTTACCTTCCACCACATGACTCGACCAACCTGTCCACAAACCTCTTCTTTGGTGTTTGACCACATGGCAAAGCAAGTGCTTCACAAATCATGGAACTCCTTCTCTCCAACTCTTGCCTTCTTTGTATCACAACTCTAGGATGACAAAAACTCAGTGCATAAATACACCACACACAAAAGAAATACTTAGATTAGAAACCCAAATCATGCTTAACATATGCAAAGATAAAATTGAAATTCAATATGTGATCATATGCACTTGCACTAAAGGAGTCCATGCTTGCATGCACTAGAACACAAAACCATATTCTTAGGCTTGCATTGGCCTATGCATAATTGTGCTTGTGATGTACTTCACTTGTCTCTACTAGCTCATTGACAAGTGAAACAAGTATACACTTGACTGCACTAAGGATTTTGACTATTGTAACTAGTATGCATTGGTCTATCCTGGTATGCACTACGCACATATGATTTGGAGTTTGTGATCAAACTAATGAAAAGGAATTGGAGATAAGATAAGATGAGCAAATGTAAAGAAGGTAAATAATAAAGTTACTAACAAGCAATGTTTACATGGGATGTATATATACCATGCCAATATCAAATTTTAGCCTTGTTATGTTGAGATCTATCTTGCAAATCTCTTGGACAAAATCCATGATCTGGTTTTTATCCATCTAACACAAATTGATGAATGTCATGCTTCAGAGAGTGCATAAATTTTCCATATTGTCCAACTAGTCTCTCTTGTGTAACTTTCCATATTTGTCTTCATCTATCACTTGCATTCATGGGAAAATTGCAGCCATCTTTGCCTTTGAAATGCTCTCTAAACTCAAAAATCTCTCCTCCAAATTGTGAAATTCCTCTCCCAAACCCTTATTTCCTTCACCAAATGTCCTCTTATATTCTCTCTCCTCAAACTTGGTTCCACTATCTCTCACCTTCTTTTTTTCACAATGAGTGATTTGAACTCCTCTATCTTCCTCGAACTTGATTCCTTCTTCTTTTCACATAGAGTAATTTGAACTCTTATGTCTTCCTCTCTTTTGTACTCCCAATCTCTTTTTCCTCTCTCTCTTCCTCCAATCATTTTCTCTTCCCTTCCCCTTACAACATTCCTCTTCTTCTCTTCCTTGAAAATTCTCTTCCTCTTTTCCCATAAATGTCTCTTTCCCCTACCAATAGTTCTTACTCTCTTCCAAGAATTCCCCCAATAAATTTTATGTCAAATTTCTTTCTTCTCCAAATTGGAATTCTAGAAACTCTTCACAGATTGGAACCCTCTCCTCTTGAAGTCCCAAATAATTCTTCTCCCAATAATTGTCAAAGTGAAACCCTTAATATTTTTATACTCAATTTATACTTCTTGACATGACACTTCTTACCAAGATGACTGTTCAAAATTTGATATATTTCCTGCTAAAAATTGAATTTACTCTCCAAAATATGCACTCTCAAAATCACAATCTAGTGATAGCGACTACCAATGTACTCCAACTTGCTCCAGAAAGGAACTTGTCACTTAACATTTTATAAATAAAACATATATATCACTCTCTTAAAACCAAAACAATTTATACACTCTCAAAATCACATTCTACATTCCTGACATTCAACATTGGACGAACATATCTCATATCCAAATTCATCAACATATCCTAATGCCAACAAGGATAGACTTACTTTTAAAATAATGTATAGGTTTGGATGCATACTAGTATCTACCAATGGAACCTCAAGATTATATACCACTCAAATTGAGTATAGAACATATTCAATTAAATTAATTCAATATGATATAATGAATTTTTATTTCAAGGAAGAATAGTCATTGTATTTTGTACATTTAACATTGAGTAAGAGATATGTTAATATGTCTACAGTGGATTAAGAAGACCACCCAACTATTGGTGGAACTAGAGACAATGTTGCACTACCATACTTCTTGTCTCTTCTCTACTTTATTTAAGCCCCATCATACACATTGTCTAAAAATTCTACCTCTATGCCCTCTACAAAATCATTATCCTCCTCTAAAAAGCATTGCTTTGTTTAGAATTTTTTTATTTATAAAAAGAACACATACACTAATCTATTTTAACAAATATGCTTTCTCCCAAGATGTTTTAGTTGTATTCTTAATTCACTTAGAAATAAACTGGATATCTCTTAATTCTCTTATATATAAAGGGGATGCAAATGGGATTTTAGCACTTTGATACAATGTTATTCAACACTCTTGTTCTCACCACACATTTGTTGAAGAGGTTTTTTTTGTCCATCCATGCTTGCTTGAAAGAGTGCAAAGATGGTTCATTAGAACATAACCCAAATCAACAAGTAAATATCAATTTTGGCCTAACATGGTACATGCTTCTTGCATATTCAAATCTACTCAAAGAGGAGGTTTCTTCAAACATGTCATATCATGCAAAGCCAAGCATTCATATTATCATATTAGAGTGTATCCAAGTGAGCACCACAAATTAAATAAATAATGAGACCTTCACTAAATACAAATGTAATTTTATCAAGGCTCAATCCCAACTAAATCGTTATACCTTCACTCAAAAGAAATAAAATTGTAATTGTGCCCAATATCTATGCTCAATACTTGTGCTCAAAAGTTAACTCTAGTGAAGTGTACTAATCTTCTCTTGTCCTCACATATTACTTCAACGTTGATTGAATAAGATCTCTTTAGATTGTAATACAATTCTCCATACGTTGTTGGTCACTGTGCTAAAGGAAATAGAGTCCCATCAACTAGACCTATGCGTCAAGGGAACCTTTTTTGAGCAAATAAGGAGGAGAATCTAAGGCGCTCTTCCTTGTTGGGCCACCTCACTTCCTTCTTGTAATACTATTAGGTAGACCTATTGTCTAGAGGTGAAAATTGGCCAGCTAATATATAGAAAGATGTTATATATAATGGTCTAAGATTAGATAGAGGTGTCATCAAAAGAGTACTTCCACTAATAGGGCAAAGACCAAAAACACACAAAGAACTTTAGAGCTAATTTTGGAGGCCTAAAAAAATGAATTAGACCTCAAAAATTGAAATATTCCTTGCTACCTTCTCCCCATGTTTATCTCATCAAAAGCTTTCCAATGGTACCTCATAGGTGTTGTTTTGAGCTTCCTATAGGAGGATTCCCTAAAGATTCCCTATGGTCAAACTTGTTTGACCAACCAAATAGGACAAGGATCAACATGTTACCCACCCATGTAACTAATCTACGGGTGGAGCTCACTAACATGGTCACCAATCCATGTATATGATCCAATGGTGGAGCTCCTTTTGAGAGGATCTTCTTTGCTATATAATAAAGACAAGGTGCTCCTTTGGGGCATAAGAGTATTGATGATGAAGTCTGAATGTTCTCTTGTAGTTTTTTCTCTTAAGTTTCTCCTGGGAGTTCTCCTATCATTGGAACATTACACTCTCCCAAAATACATATAGTGGCATACATTACTCTCCCATTGAATAATGGTGTACACTAATGTCCCATATATTCAAGCCCCTTGCTAAATATGCTCCATTCCCATTATGACCAAATCTGCCCAATGCTATAGCCACTTGAATCCAAACTGGAGTTTGGTCTCCTTGATGTGTTTTCCTAAAGATTAGATGCACTTTTATAATATTTACAAGTGCTTAAATGATTCTAAATCCATTTGGGTTAGGTATTTAAAGGTTAAAGCATACAAATCTTTGAAATACTTCAAAAAATCTTTGAACTTTGAGTAATGTATGATCTAGGTTGTAAATACCTTTGATGATTTAGCAATTCACACCACTTTACTAATGGGTTGATAATGTCTTCCTTGGTGCTCCATTCATCGTCCAAGCTCCACTTATCACAATCATTCTCTATCTCGAGTCTGATATTCCTCAATTGATTTCACAATATTCTTACTCAATTTCCTATTATCACTATGTGGTATCCTACCTTCTCAAATAATCCACCCAATGGTTTCCGCCGGCATCCCACTAGCATAATTCCATAACATCTCAAAATAACAACACTCAGTACTCTTTTTATCATTCGATGAGCATCACAATGACGGAGGTAGACAACCACACCACCCTTTCTATATTTCTTTTGCTTGAGGATATAGGACATACAAAGATGCCTGCTCCCAAAATTTGAAGTTTGAACCATACATCCCAATTAATCATCTCTGACCTCTCATTTACTTTTTTTAATATTTATGGTATCCCCATAACCCATAAAAAGCTACTGGTCACTTTTCTCCCATAAAATTTTCTATTACATCCAATCAACTACCCATAAAATCTTCTATTTCCTTTCCCATGCTATCCATAAAAATTGTATGGATTACCTGTAAAATAGATGTCTATGGGTACTCCAAAAGGAAATATTGAAAGGTGCTTGTAGTAGACATTCAGCATCCCGGCTTCTTGCGATAAAAAACCTCTGTTGCTATCTTGAACCTTGCTTATCAAGCAAAAGGTTGAAATAGAAAGCATTTTTTCCTTTACTCTTATTAGAGACTTGTAAACAAAACATCTTGCTTGTATGATGTTAAAGGTGCGTAAGCACCTTAAACCTTATGGTAATCTGCAGCAATTATGAAATTACATTAGTAAAATTATGAGAATGAAAACCATACTTAAATGATCTAGAAAGACCTAGTTTTCTTATCAGATTGATTCGATGTCCCACTTCTATAGATATGTATTTGCTTCAAGAAAATGTTAAACCCAATAATCAGTCTTTATAAGCCATGACGGTTTAAAAGATGTATGAATTATTGTGAACTTCACAACTTCACAATAGTTCACAATAATTCATACATCTTTATGAAATGATAAACAAAACGGGGTTTATGAGATGATCAACATGGTTTAAAATTAAAGAATTTAAACCCTATATCATTTAAAAAAAATTTGCACCATTGTTTAACTTACTGCATACAACAAAAAGAAACTAAAAATAAATCAGGAAAAGAGAAGGAATGGAATGAGAAACCTCGCATAAGGAAAAGAAGGAGGAGGGTCGGTGGGCCTTCTCCACTATGAAAGGAAAGAGGCATTTCATTGTTCTGGTAGGTGCTTGTGGTTAAATTTCGAGAAAACAAGACATTTTAATGAATGAATAACCAAGGTCCGGAATTTCATCCTCAAGGTGTTAAGGTTTAATACTAATCTACAATAGAATTTAAAATTTACTTTAATTTAGAAAACCCAAATTAAAGGATCCTTAAAAACCAGTTCAAGACTTGAAGTTGGTTTTAATTCACGACTTAAAATCGACGAGAGAAACTTTGAACTGAAATAATTAATCCACAATAAAATATTATCAATTTAAATAATAAATATTGGTCAAGTCAAGAATGAAAATTCTACATCATATATTTCTGAAACTGAGTTAGCTTGATCTATTAAAATTTTTATAAGAACTTTTGTTTCTTTCTTGACTACATTTTGCTATCAAACTAAGTCTGCTTTTCATTCTAGTGGCTTTCAATTTTTGGTTCTTTGCAAGAGTAAAATTGAAATGAATTTGATTAAAGATGAGAGAGTATCTCCTTGTAGAAAAATACCTTAATTAGTAGACTGAAAGATGTAAACCTCATTAATAAATTCGTGAGGAGGAATTTTCTTGACAATAGGGCAAAGCTAGCCTGTACTGGTAGAAATTGCCAAACATCAAACTTTCTTTCTGGAAAATTCAATTATCTCTAGAAATGTCATCACAATTTGTCAAGAGCGGCTATGGGTTGTCCACTTTACGTATAAATGCCGGTACTTCGAGGTTCAAAATCCGTTTCCCGCCTTCTGGCCCGGCGGTTCGTAGATTGTCAATCGAGCAACTTGTTCCTGTCACATCCTTCTGCAGCTTCCCGAGTTGCCTTTGGACTTGTTCGGACGTCGAAACCCTAACCCTACAAGTTTCCGCCTTGCTTTCGTGGTTTCCCTCGTTTCATTGGAGATTCTCATCTGTTCATGCAGTTCCTAGTATATAGTTGAGGGACGCGGGATCACCCAGGTAATCAGCACAGGGAGTTCTTCAACAAATTCTGTTCGGTAGAAAGGACCAGACGATGCTCATACATGTAAGACATGTCTTCGTGTATTGTCCGTGTGTTGGATTACTGGATTCTTTCGTTGTCGATAGGTGCGTGGCTAGGCAATTCAATTTATTCAGCTCCTCTAGAACTCAGAATTGCAGTTTGAGCCCTGGTTGTCTTCACGCTAGAGGGTTATTATAACGATTCTTGCGTGCATCGTCGACACAAGTCGGCTGTCTTAATTTACCCACAGCATTGGGTCCAAGTTAAAGCGGGAGTCGCTCCCTCGGTATTAGCGAACCTCAGTGAAGTCCGTTTTGAGACCCGATCCGTAGTATCCTCGTCCATGTTGCGCTCATCCTTTTAGTCTCAGATCTCTCTGGAGATTGACGATGATGATATTTACATATTTCACAGTTTGCCTGATCCTCATGAACGAGATATTTGTCCCTGAGTCAATCATACCAATGAGTTGTCGACGTAAAAGTCGATTGGTTATCTGTAGGGTTGACGGTGATTCCCGAACGACGTACATACGTCTTTACCAACCACACTCGCCCTCTGCTATGATGATCTGATTTTGCATGTTAGACTATGGAGATGACTTGTCATCCATGAATATCAAAACTTCTTTGAGCAGAGGGCCAATCTGATAACAGCAAAGACAGCAAGAAGAAGACGATAGCAACTGGAACCAAAGCAGGTATTATGTCATGGTATTACTTTCTGAACTGTCGAAGAAAAGTGGTTGAGATAATACTGGAAGACTGGTGTCTACTCACTTCCCCTCAATATTAAGTAGGAAAAGCCCCGCCTCAGTTCCTCCTGATTTCTACGGTGCAGACTTTGACCAAAGATATGTCGATACGATCTTGGCAAGTAATCTTAAAACAACACATCTTAACCAGATCGACAAAGTGCCAGTCTGGCCTAGTCGAGCCAAGCCCCATCGAGTAGGCAGGCCAACACGTACTGCCCGCGGAGGGCAAGCACGTGCTTGGCTTCAGAATTTTGTTTCTCGCTGAGCAATCTGTCTCGACTTCCACCTTCAATTTTGTTCTCTCCTCTCTAGCAATGGTAGTTTCTCTCTATCACCGAAACATTTACATCTTTGCATGTCTCATAGTTCCAGTTCCGCTACTTTACATTTCTCCTTCACTTCATTGATCCAATTTCCGTTAATTTGCATCTCTCCTTCGCTTCGAGGGTCGCTGTTTTCAAGGTGGTGATTTTAGCTATCATGTTATCCGTAAACTCTATCCGATACTCACCTCTTCTTAATCTTCGTTCTTTCCTCGCATGTCCTGTTTCCATATCTCTGTTACTCTCGATGACTCTCCTCCGCAGGTGTGGAACACCCTGATTAACATCGACAAGAAAATACTTCTCTTCACCCATGCAACCGTTCTTCATACACCTAGCTCTACACGGGTGCCAGGGAAGATAGAAAGAATTAGCTCTGTACAAAGACGACATGAAAATGAAGGTGTAAATGACTACGGGATTGCAGAAATAGGATCATCCTCTTCCTCCACAAGAATTCTATTTCGAATCTCGTCTCGATGCCCCTCACCCTCTCGAAAACCTATCTCGATCCTTGACCGCGCAAACTCTCGATCTCGATCATCTCGATCTCGATCCCGAACACCCCGATGTCACAAGCGTGGCGTAGACACAGTTACATCGTACAAAACATCAAATTTATACAGACAAAATGCGGCCAAAAGATGATCTAATCTGTCACCAAAATGCGAGGCTAATGTCTATCCCGAACCCTAACTCACAAGCGTGGCGTAGACATATTTGCCCCGTACCGAGTATCAAATTTACCCATGCAAAATGCGGTAAAAAAATAAATTATCAAAATAAATATAAAATTAATACAACATAAATATGATATAACCTAAATTAATATAATTAATATAATTTTTTTGATTATTTGTAACAATGATACTAATTTTTATTTCAAATATTTTAAAAATAAGTTTAATTATTATTTAATAATAAACATAATTTATCTAATACTTTATTTGAATATTTATGTTCCAAATTCTACATATTTATAAAAAATATATATAATTTTTTAATTTCTATAACTATAAATAAATAAATAAATAAATAAGATATGGGTTAGCATGATCTCATGAACTGCAAATATTAGATAAAAAATATGAACTTGAATCACAATGCTAGAATAGTATCAATTTTTCAATGTAAAATACATAAAAAATAACTTGCATCAAAAGCATTATTGAAACAATTGAGAATACAAGATTGCCAATAGACAGTAAAGAACTAGGATTTGAGAACAACAATGCCCACATCAGCGAGGAATAAAAAGCTTGATGTAAGAGTCCACTAGTAAAGAAAGTGAAATCGCGAACAGCAATGCAAGCGAAAGCGCGAGGAAAAGGAAACATGTTGTGTGAGCACACCCGAAAGCAATGCATGGATGAAGATGAGAAACGTGGGCTGGAGTTGGGTAGGAACACGGTTAACATGAGAGGTCAAGGCAAGAAGCAGTTAAAGATCGAAAGGAAAATACTAGGGAGTGAAATAGTAGGGGAATGGAGGAGTGGAACAAAACCGGAATGCTCGATGGATGTGGCTGCAGAAACAGGTCGAAATGTAAGAGGGTAACTAGAGCGAAGCCTAAGAGGACATGATATAAAGTATATCACAACCAACACTATGGACACTGGAATCAGGAGACGCTAAAGAACTGAAGGAAGCAGAAGGCGGCCATAGTAAACCTCCATGATAACACCAACGACTCAATCAATGCCTTGTGTAGTGCCGAAGTAGTTGAGCAATAATCAGTGCTCCTCATCCCAAGTTTATGCTCAAAAATTCATGAGTGCCAAGGCATATATATACATACATGTGGTTAACTTTCTCCAATATTTAGATAGATTATCATATAATTGAAAATAATACTATTCTCACAAACATGTTGGGGGATTACTGATCATTACTCTTTCCTAAACATTAACAAGAAATAACATGCTAGGGGATTAGACCAATTGCTATTGGAGAAATCTTGTTGCACTAGGTTAGCTACATCATTGTCTTCCAACATAGATCTCACTTTCGAGAGCACATCAATCCACATCAGTTTGGAGTAGTTTCACTTGCAAGTTGTGAGTTATTTCTCTAGGCATTAGTGCACTCATAGATATCCATCTAGAGTGTGTTGTCCTACAAGTAAATGTTGACAAAGCTTTTAATAGCATCTCTCGGGCATCCATCTTTAGAGAGCTTAGGGAGGCCGATGGATCCTTGGCAAGTCTCATTCTCTTTGTGTGGTCATTCTATGACTCTCTTGCTTCCCTTTACTACCGGCATGGGTGGTCACAAGAGGGAGTCATAATGTTGGTACACGACAAGGAGATCGTTTAAGGGGACCTTTGTTTGCCATGGCTTACTTTAGAGCTCTCTTATCTCCTTTGGCCACGCTAGGTTGTGTATTTCTCTCCTTGGCAAAGAATACACACATTGTGGGCCCCATAGATCACATTAGGCAAGCCTTTGATCACTTGACTATTGAGCTACAAAGCTTGTAGGCTTGAGAGTCAAGGTGTTAAAGTGCAAAGCATTGTCTCCTTCAAGTATCCCTCCTCACCTTGAGCTTCCAAAGGGATGTGTAGATCTATAGATGGATTATGTATTCTTGGAGTGCCAATAGGATCTGAGGATTTTGTCACATGCTTCTTAAACACTGCCCTTGCAAAGAATATACTCCATGTGTATGACCTTCCTCTACTAGGGATCCATAGGCGATATTTGGTATACTCTCTTCTAGTATGGTCTATCGACTAACTTACCTTCTCTGCACGGCTCCCCCTTCATTGACTTTCCTATCATTTTTGAGAGCTTTTGGTAGGAGGATTATGGGAGTCTTTGGTGATATCATTGGACCAAGGACATTTGAGTATGTGATGGGGGATTAGGCACATAGACATACATCTGCATCAATCTTGTGCAAAGGAGTAGGCCTATTATCTGTGGAGGAGATGATACCCTAAGCATCTTTTGGGTAGTTGGGCTCTCTCGACACTCCTACTTTCCTCCCGTTCTGTGGTTGTTGATAGGCCAGTTTTAGAGATATGTGTGACCAAGGTGGAAGAGGGATCCTTTTCTCTCTTGGTGTAATTGCGCCAAATGAGAGATGGTTTATCCTCTCTTCTATCCTTTGCTTCACTACCGTTAGATTGGACTAGAAGTTTGTTGTCTTCCTCGATGGAGCGATAATGTAAACATATGTTACATTCTCTCTTAGTTGACTTGTCCATTCCTTGGGCCACTAGAGCATGTCGTTGCTCTTGCTCCGGCAAGGGTGTAGGCTCTTGGATCTTAGGTTGACCATGCCTTGGAGCATTCCAACTCGCACCTGCCACCTTCTCTACAACGATGATGTTTTGCCTAGGTTTGGTCCACTCGTTTGCATCTTCGTTACTAACTTGTGAGTGTGGTTCTACACTAGATGCAGTAGCAATCCATATGACATAGTATCCTTTTGGATGATAGACGATAACTACCCATGATGCCATCAAGGATAGAGTGTTTGCTATGGCACAAGAGAGTAGATACCTTGTTTGGAAGGAGCATTCATATTCGTCGCAGATGACTCATGTCAGAGCAGACTTATACTTGGTCCGAGGTGATCAGGTGATAATGGTGGATGTTTTGGTTACAAACCTTATGCGTGATGTAGTTTTGGAGGGAATGGTTACTTATCCTATTGGATGGGTGACAAGTGGAGTAGCAACACGTAAGGTCTTCAAGTATAAGGGTATTTGCAACAAGGTCACTTCTTTTATTCTTGTAGCCTTGGAGTTATATGGAGCTATGGACACGATGTTTGACACATTTCTAAGGGAATGCACAAGAGCTTATCATATTAGACGTCAAGGATATCACTCTCACTCTCATACCTTGTAGCATATTTTAGATAGTGTGTGTCCATTACTCTCCATAGAGCATTTGTTTGTGCAATCCATAGGTGATTCTTCTTTGGATACTCAAGTAGTTTGGAAACCTTTTGACTTGCATAACTCCCATATCTTAGGTGTGGTAGTGCAGATTTTTCACATCGTTACTATTGGGACCTAGCCCCATTTTACCTCTTTCGACCTTGTGTGGTTTGATGAGGTCTTCCTATCCTTCGTGTGTTCTAGGTCGCCTTTCTCCCTTTAAACAAGGAATCCATAATTTCATATTCAAACCTTGAAATTTAGCACCCGAGGAGAGATCGAGAGAATTGCATAAATCGGGGATAGAAAGAAACATCGAGAAAAGATTGTCCTTCATGGTTTCTAACGTCTCGAGATCTCCACATAAACCCCCCAATTTGTTGCGCTAAGCTCAAATCTCTAATAACTCGAATGGCTTTGCAGCGCAAACATATCACTCCCCGTTCTGGAGTCGAGCATCGTTCCAGAGCTCGACAAGAGTATTTTGAACAACAAATTCTGAACTCTATTGGAGAGAAATCTTGATTTCACATTTTCCCTTGCAAAATTATTAATTCCAAATTTTTGCAATTCGACCAAGTATCCACACTCTCCAAATTCAGTTTTGACCCTGTTTCCCTGTGGACTGTTCTGCTTTCTCTTCATTCCCTCTCGCATGTTTCATTAATTGAAAATGTTGTCTTACCTAATGCTCGTTCCACGTTTTCATCCCGAGGAGATGTTAGAAGCTTACTCTACTTCTGAGTTGGAAAAATTTACGATATCAAATCAGTAACTCAAAGAAGCATAAGGAGATGATTCGATATTTTAGTGATATTGGGTCTAATGACTATTGCTGACTCCGAAAATAATGTTACATACCATCAATTGTGCTTGAACATGTAAAAATTCAATCTGTTAAGTAAAAAGATTTCAATTTTTATCACAGGGTGAATAGATGACATAATCCGTCGACCACTAATGGTACTATCACCCAGATTATAGTTTCTCTTTTACAGTGGGGGGCGAAACGGACTTAGGACGTCTAGGAGTGACACAATCTCTTGTCTCGGATCATGTTTTCCTCTTCCTTTCTGTGAAAAGTCAGTCTGTGCTTCTCCCACAACTTTGTGGTATCTACACACTACAGCCGGTAACTGACATGCATGGAAGGCGGAGACTCCGAGCTGAGGGGAAGACACAGTTTGAGCTTCACATGAGATTCTCTCTGCTCATATTTATTTACGATATTTCTTAGTATGAATGTTCATTCTCGTCCTTAGCAGCGGTTGATAAATTCTATTTCGTTTCTCAAGATGTCCCTTTCCCTCTTTGTGGAATTACAGGCTGAGCTCTTATTGCCTCCCTAAACTACGAATTATCTTCCCACATGTGACGAAAGAAGCCATTCAAGGACATTTCGCTGAGGAGCAACGAAAATATCTGCCAGAGCATGAAGTGACATTTACACATACTATGCGTAGAAGAAAGCAGAGGGAAACCCAGTAGGAACAATGTGTTCGGTAATGCGTTATTTCACGCGCAGTTAGAAAAATACACCTGGTATTCACCACAACGGCAACACTGTGAAGAGTGTCGCTGGGAAATAACAGTATCAAATCCGCTTGTCCTTTACATTCAAGCTACCTAGGAGACTAGCTCAACCGCCTAAAGCAGCTTGGCAGGCCCTCCTCCGAAGGCCTGGGGAGTGAAAATCTTCCAACTAACACTTGTACATGTATGAGACTGAAATTATTGCGAGGAACAATCAACCTTCACCTACTATACTTGACATCAATCACCCTGCTTCAAACAGCCGCGATCGCCATCCCTTCAGGGCCCTCAAATTCTCCAAGATCCCTTCCCGAATGACCTGCTGAGTTTTTTCGCCAGAACAAACTTCCTTAGGATCAAAACGCGCTTACACCAAAGCCTCCTCCTGATGTGTGTCGAGAACAAGGTCGGACACGGGGTATGCGATGCATGTCAACACCCATCCGGCTTCCATTTGGTCGTCATCCAAGAAAGATTGATCGTCCTGGTCTACCGATCCGGAGGAGATCTTTCCCGCGCATGAAGAGCAAGCTCCGGCACGGCAAGAGTAGGGCAAGTCAAGTCCTGCGGCTTCAGCGGCGTCCAAGATGTACTGGTCATCGGGCACATCAAGAGTTGTTGGCCCCGATGGGGTGTTCAAAGTCACCTTGTATGAGGCCATGCACACAACCTTGCTCCTGCTGGAAGTCAGGCCAAAGCCCTTGGCAACGCTGCTCTTCTGGACAGACTTGATGCTGCTCACGGTGGAGAGGGCAGCCACTGCCACTGGTGCGCACACAGCCATGGCCATTGCTCCGGTATGATAACTCTGTCTCAAGGACGAAATTCGGCTGTAGATTGGGAGGGAATGAGAGAGTGAAGACTGAGTCCTAAAGCTCGAATACTTCTTCGAAGTGGAGTGAGTACTGGAGGATGAAATTGTAGAAATGTAGGGCAGCCAATGCCGATCGGGTTGCCAAGAGATGGAGAGCTCGGGGGTAAGAAACGTCGAGAGCACCTAGGGTGGAGAAGGAGGGACAAGCCCTATCCAATGGGACGGACGGAGGCTCATCCAAAATCTGCCACGTTTCGGACCGAGAAGAATAGGCTGTGTGCCAACCACAAGTCGCCTTATCGCCTGCTCGCGATCAATCACCCTTTCCGCAAACAGGCTACCAAATGGAAGGACCCATTGGTTTTCACATACTGGACCTCAGAAACTTGCTCCGTCATCGTATGACCACTCGCTTGCCCATGCTGACTGGCTTTGTCTGTCGATAAACCGCACACGCAAAGTGCTTCCGTCGCTCCATTCGCGGTCGAAATTCGTTCCGAGTCTGATAAAGCGCTACCGGGTAACGGAATGTGCGTACCGTCGTGTGCTCCTCAAGTTCCGGTTAGGTCCAGCCACGGAAAAACAGTGCGGAGTGATATTCGCAGTTCTTGTCCGTGAAATCGCCTAAATATTTGGCTTTCTTCCTTAACATGCGAGGGAATGAAGTACTTCAAGACAAAAACTTCCTTGTTTAAGTGGAGTCCACATATTTAGTACTCCAACTCGGCTGAGTTGAACAAAAGCCAGCCATTAGCTGGGCGTTTACGACGACCACGAAAATGTCAATAACAATATAATGACCTCCGAAACTCAGTAAAATATCATTTTCTGCGAATGTGTACGAACCACACAAATTAGAAAATTATATTTAATGTAGGGAGCCAGTCAAACTGTCCTCGAGTTGCTCGTCCCCTACAACACCCTTTCGATGTTAAAATCCTACTTTTGCTGTCTTCCTTATGATACAGAGCTTTTGCGTCAAATGGAGAAGAGATACATTCCGCCATAAATAAGGAAGCTCTTGCAGTCAATGCATTTCAGGTGGTGGCTGATTTCACCTTCAGCATTGAGGATCACAATGTATCGTTACTATATTCACTAGATCATGAACCTGAACTATCTCATATGAGTGTACAATATCATATATGATGTTGTATCATTCACTAGATCCAAACGTAAACCTTTCTTCTGGCTTGGAATGTAGACACTACCGCTTCTGTCATCCCCTAGTGTATGAAATATATTTATACTTAACCCAAATATAGTTTCTGATGTTCGATTTTCGCCATATTTTGAATAATGCGTGTGAAACCTACTAACACAAGAGGAGCCACGCGTCAATTTGTCAATGATTTCTAAGATTCCTCCGGCAATTTTGGAAGGATAAGTGCATCAAAAAAGTGGAGGGATTCCATCTGAGAGCATCCAAAACTGACGGGAGTAGCAGGTCATCCGTCGGAACTTGATCACCGTATCCCCAGGCTAGTGTAGAGCCACCTGTATCAGCGGTGACGTAGCACTGTTCTGTGCCTGTAGCAGTTCCTTGGAGGAACTATGTTGTGGAAGTTGTGGTCCTGGAGATACCGTTCAGATCCACCATTTCGGGGAAGTAAGAAAGAAAATCATCCGTAGTTATAGTTATGTATGCTCAATGACTCCACGGAAAGGCTCGCCTTGAAGCAAACCATGCAGTCCACGTAACTATGCGTATTACACTCTCCTTCTTCGTAATCAGGATGGAGGTTTAACTGGTGTTTATCTGGTACATTCGATAATACACAATGAAAATACACAAATAGATGCAAGTTATTTGGTTGTTATTAAAATTTTCCCTACGTAAAAAATACTGGGCTAAGCCTGCAGTTGCATGATGCATTTGGCAAAAAGAACATATGAAGACATTAAGGGGTTTCATATTCCAAGATTTGAAATTTTTACGATAGAGTATAGCGATCCATATACACTTTCATTACAAAAAATGAACGCTCCTGTCAAATTGGCTCCTGGTGCCCAAAAAGACTTTTATGGGCGGGAAGGGTTTCAGTTTCATACTTACATGGCTTCATTAGTGACCACTTATCAACACGGTGGATTGGATTCGTCGTAAGTGTGAACTAAACGTATCATGCCTCAGTGGATGTGAAAGAGGGATGCTAATGAATATTCCCGTGTTTAGTGTTAAATTTTTTTTTCTCTTCCACATTTCATGTGATAGGATGGTTCAAACAGTGCTCTTTTCTTCAAGTGGTGTTTGTCATGGGGTGAAAAAGTGTGAGACAAGATGTGCAAGGAGAGAAGTTCTATGGGTAAGAAGATTGACAGAACGTATAGTAGTAGAAGAAATTAATGAAGAGTTCAGCAGCATTAGGATCATTTAGCATCTAAGGGAGAAGAACCAATTGGCCATTATGGCACGGACTACTAGGTTAGCGGCAGCCGCAAACTAGTCTAGTATTTTGAAGTAGTTAGGAAATTCTTTTTAGAGTTAGGATCCAGTATTTAAAGAAGAGTTGTTTCCCTTGAAGGAGTAATCTTGATTTGGCCAGCAGAGATCACTAGAAGGACTCCTTGAGACTCTAAATTTTTTGTAGAATAACCCAAACGGACTCTTATCGGAAGTGACCTATGGGAAGTGGACTCCTTCCTTTGGCAGGATTTTACTATGCAATTTAGAGACTAATTCCGATGCTGTGAAAGGCCAATAAACTATGGTGCACTTCTTCTCTAGCTGTGTGTTAAATGATATGATTGAAAGTTGCAAATCTTTGAATGCTTATTGAGGAATCAGTGCTCCTCTATGGATCACGCATTGATCCCAAGTCTAGTCCAAGTTATTAGAACCACATTTGTTAATATATTAATAAACCAACTCTTAGTGATATACCAAGGAGGCCAAAGGGTTTGTAAGGTGATAGACCTTCAGATTGTCCATGAGGGTAAATGTCACCTCCTCGTACGGCCGGCTGTGCAAGGATTGTACCTTTGTTTTCCTTGCCCCGCAACTCTCCTACATTTCTACTACAAGACAAGATAACCCAAGCAACATTTTTGGCGCTATTGCAAGTTGATTCATATGTCCTCTCCATTACCTTCTACAACACACATTGGTTGTATCAACTCATTGCTACCCACTATGAGGCCATGGTGTTTTTTGGTTTGAGAGAAGCATTACCTCCCACTCTCACCAACAAGATAGTTTAAACTTGGAGGAGGCAATACTCCTTTTTATCTACAAACAAAAAAAATTAGTGTGCAAAAATTAGCACCTCCAAACCATGTAATGTTCCCATTATTGGCAAGTACTTCTGCCCAAGGACACACGTCCACCTCAAATTCACACCAGATAGCAGTACACATTCCTACAACAACACCTACTCTACTCTACTCTACACCTACCCTCCTATAGCATATGCTACCCCAATTACAATCACTTCCATGACTGAACAAGGAAATAATTGCATACCAATTGGTATGATAGTATTTACAAGACAGGAAGACTTCAAGTAATTTGTCCAAATGTATGAAAATTTTTGCATGGCATGAAATATTTTAAATGATGTGACCATGGCATGACAGATTGACCAATGTTTTATTGGCATCACACAACATTGGTTCAATAGCCTTACCTTTGCCACACAAATGAGTTATGCGTTGATATGGGCTGAAGGCCAACACGAATACATCTTACAATAACAATAAGAACTCAAGGAAAAAATAAACTTACTTTGCAAAGGATACAATGAAACCATGCATGCATTTATTCAAAGGTTCCAATACATATCTTCAATGATCACGTCAGCCCCAAACCAGACAATAACCTTCAATTGGTTTAAGGATGCTCTATTTGAAGATATTCAGAAGTTTCTAATCTACAACAAGGCTATGACTTTGGCCCAAGCATTCAAAGAAGCACGCTATTAGGCTCAAGCTAGCAAGCGGGACATGGCCTTACTAGATCCATTATTTACTGATTATATAAGGTTTCAAGGGTAGTGAAATGCATAACCCATATGTTGTCACTTAGGGATTCTCATAATCTAACTACTTCTATGGGAGAAATAGCCAACATGCCCATATGTGGTATCATAGTCAATATCAATATATGATCAAAAACTCATAGCACCTCCCACAATAACCTTCATAACACCTATGGCACTACATGCTCATGTAACTACATTGACCCCCGCTACAACCACTAAAATGGAAGATATCTTAGTCAAGTTGGAACACCTTGAGACTCTTCATTTAGCACAACAATCCCAAGAGAGCCTAGCTGCCACCAAGGGTAAAATCTCTTGGACATGATACTTGGGATGGGGCCACACTAATAACCAATATGCTACCCTAGACATTCCATATTTTTGTATATATTGTGGAAGGTGCACAGAATGGAAAATTACAAAACACTACGTAGGCGCCAAGAACCTCATGAAGAATGAAAGGGATAATATCTACCAAGTGAACTCACTTGGTGGATATTATCCCGCCATAGAACACCTTTAACTAACACTTACAAGATCCACCCTTTTGAGGAGGAAGAGGAAATGAACAAGGGTGTGGGCCAATTATTCTTGATATTTGTTGTCACATTTGCAGCAAAAATCATTATGCAAAACCAATGCCCCAACAAACCTACATGTTGCACATTTTGCTCCGGTGTGAATTCTATGGCACAATGTCCAAACTTTGGGACTTCATCACTCAAGCATGAAAAGTGCATGCATAGAATGAACAACCCCATAACATTGGTCCCAACAAGACGAAGAATAAGAAGTTCCTCCGGAAGGAAGGAATGTATTAAAAGAAGTATGGTGTCCCACCCAAGGCCAATATCTTCCTCACAACACGATCCTTTACTTACATAGTACCCACTCCGGCTAGTACTTGTAGCTTAGAAGACTACTCCTCCATGGATTCCAACAACAAGCCCATATGGGAAGAGACCTTACAACTTGTCCTCAAAAATTTACCACAACCCCCTACTTCTTTAATACACAACTACAATATCATTGCCAATTTGGCTAACACTTGAGCAAACATCACTCTCAACAACTCTACAAGGTATCTCCTACTAAACATAGGAAGCTTCAAAGCTTCTTATTATGAGAGCAGCCCATGGTGCATTTCAAGGATCCATCAATTGAAGAAGTCTTGCCGTAGACACTTGGTCTTGTAAATTCCTTACTACCTTTGCCTACAAGATGCATGTTGACTTTGTCTATTTGGAAGCCCACACAAAACCTTTGTTGGTATGACACCATTTGAGGCCCCAATATTTTGCACTCAAGCTCATGATCCCAATATTTTGATAAAAATTGAAGGCAATGTCATCCCAAATTGTCAAATTGATTTGAGATCCTCAATAAACATCATGACCAAAGAATTTATGCAAACCTCAGATTGAAAGGCATGACAAAGACCTCCACCCTCCTTTGAATGGCTGATGGGAGATGATACCATCCAATGGGTATTAAATAAATTACCCATCTTAATTGATGAACAAACCTTCTTGGTCAATTACTTAATCACATATACACCTCCTCTTGCCCAATTTCTACTCTTACTAGGAGTGCCCTAGTTTGTAGATAGAGATGTTATCACTTCTTGGCAAACTGGTAAGCTAACTTTTAGGAGGAAAACAAATCACACGGTCTTATCCATGTATCCTATAGAAAACACTTCCAGCTCCAATCACAAGAGTGAAACCAAATTTACCATTGATGCATGGAACCCTACACACGTGGATAGCAATGAAGAGATTTTGAATGCCATTGCTAATTAATTTTTCATAACTGCCAAGGAGATGAGTGGGTATGGCATAGCTATGGGTACAAAGCCAATAAACTCATTTGGCCCTTCTCCCACAACTCTTCATAGGTCACAAGATGTTTTTGGCCAACTTGTTCCAACAACTTTCTCCCACCACTCTTGAACTCTAGCAACACCTTAGACCCTTTGATAGATGACCTCTCCCATCATAATATGTTCCCAGGGCTGCACACAAGCAATCATGTTTGTGCCAACTCACAACCCTCATGTCACTACATCAACAATGACATTGGCTGCCAAGATGGAGAAATAGACAAGGAATGCTTCTTTCTTGATGGTGCTCTTTCTAATGATACTATTATTCCCCAAAATATAGACACAAACACTCCCTTTTCCATTATGTCCCTCCATTATGATGCAAAAATATGTCCCCTATCTCACACTAATACTTGACACTTAGTTGGACAAGATGGTGAATCATTTGTTGACACCAAGGGAACAACCCCAAAACACTTGGAGAAAGAGCAAGAGGTACACCAAACAATATCTAATGAAGCATTGCAGTGCTATTTTTGTGTGGAGAAACCCCAAAACACTAAGTTAAGCCTATACCACTCTATTCACAAATGGTTGTCAAATTCAAGGACCTCAAATATTTCTTGTGTAGAAGAACCTCCTAAATATGTAAGAATTAGCACAACGGTGAGCAAGGATGAACAACTTACATACAAAGAAATCTTCCACAAGTTTCATGATGTTTTTGCCTACAACTACATGAAACTTATGAATGTGAACCAAAAAACATGTTAGCTTTGTATACTCCTTCATGCAAATGCCATTCTCATACAACCCACACCATATAGGCTGAACCTCATTTACTTCCAAAAGGTATTGGATGAGTGGGATAAACTACTCATCTATCCTATAGGCAAAATAAAGTGGGCAAAGCCAATTTTAGTGGTCTCTAAAAGGATACAAGTAAGGTACAAACCTGCATGGAGTTTTGCAAACTAAATTCCCAAACCATCTTGGACCCCTTTCCAATCCCTTTCATCGACACATTGCTCAACAAAGTAGTCGATAACCAAAGTAGTCAAGTATTATATGGTAAACATTCAGACTATGCGCTCTAACATCAACTACAAGGTGAGTATGGGAGGGTGACCTATACAAAAATAATCATAAATATCAAACCAAAGAATGACCACCAAGCCAATATGCAAGGAAGATTCATTCATAGCAAATATAATAGCATCCATCATCAATGAAATTTTATCCATGAGTTGTAATTTATAACTTTGTCCAAGCAAAAGTCATCAAGAAATGCTCCATCATAAATAAAAGTACAAATACAATATATATATATATATATATATATAAGTACATGTTAAGCAAACATAAACTCAAAAGGTGTTTGCAACTAAACTCTTACTCAACACAAACTCTAAAGGTGTTTGCAACAAACCTCTCAATGGTCATCACCACATGCCTCCTCTTCACTCTTATGGACCAAGACCTCCTCCTCTCTATGGCCATGTCCATATACAACCTCATCTTCACTCACAAATCATCTCCATGAACAAGTGTGTGAGAACCTGCCTTACAGGAGTCACATAGCAGTGCCTACCATCTAGGTGGTGAAGCTACCTATGGACTACAATCAACTTTGCCTCAATAGCAAGTAACATAAGCTTTGCCCAACATAGTCCACCAAAGTAGATCTCACTATTTTACTCTTCACTATCAACATGATGTTCCTATGTACAACCTTAGAATGCCTAGCTGGAATAAGAAGGGAAAATGGCATGTAGAAAAAGTGCCTGAAGGTAGGATATGCACACTACCTCACCAAATCTCTCCTAATGGTCTTATCTCTAATTAGAAACCAATCTTCCACCAAAGCATGTGGAATTGTCTTTCTCCACTCCATGCTCTCTTAGGCCAAAAAAAAACCGCACATATCATGCAAGCAAAGAGAACTAGCTCTCTCCTTCTAAATCTCCATCTATGAGTATCTTTGCCCCAAGTAGTAAAAACCCCAATACATAATCGTGTTTAAATTCACACACATTGAAAAAACAAGAATATTAACACTAATTAAAATATGATAAAATAAGTCTTCATATGTGTTGAAATGTAAACCTCATATGTGTTGTAATAGATTGAAATTCTTATAATATTGATTTGTGAAATTTTTTTTTTGTGAAAAACATTGATAATGCTACTATGTGATATGTTGGTTTTTCATAGTAGACCTCAAGACAATACCCAACTACACGGTCCTTGCAACTAAGTGGGGTTCAGCAAAACATGGAAGTTGGGAAGTAGGGCTTATGAGAGTGAATTTGGAAATTCATGACAATTCAAAAAGCAAAAACAAGAATTCAAAAAGCAAGAAATTTGAAGTTAGAGCAAGAATCTAGAGGGATATATCATGTTGTTGCATAGAATACTCACATGGAGGTAGAGATATTCAATGCCAACCGTAATCTTCAATCCAAAGCATCTAAATTTGTTTCTTAAATTTGCTCAACTACATTCTTGATTTGTGTTGTGTCCATCCAACACCACTTCATATAAGGCATCTTGTCAATCAAGGTATGAAATTGCATTACCCAATGCCCCTCAGTGGCTTCTTCCATGTGCTCCCCTTCAACTGTTCTTTGATACATTTCCATCACCATTTTGGCTGATTTTGAGCAATTATATCACCTTTGAGTCCCTTGCAATTCTATCTGAATTTACTCTAAATCAACTCCTTCTAATTTCCATCTTCTTTGTTCACCCTAAACCCCCTGTTTTGAATACCTTCTACTATTTTGAACACCTCTCCTTTTTTGATTCTTCTTCTTCCTAAACCCTTCCTCTCTTGATTTCCCTCTTATTGTTTGCAAAATATTTGACTCCGGATCTGGAGCTAGGAGCAAGCCATCAAGAACAAGATGGATGCAGCCAATTATATCAAGTCAAAACCTTGATTTCTTCATGGCTCTTCCTCTCTTTATCCAAATCTCTTGAATCTCCTCTCTTCTCTTCCTCTCTATTTCTAAATCTCTTAATTCTACCTATGTTCTTGCTATTGTGAAATTCTCCTCTCTATTTTCTCTCTCTTCATCTCTACTCTCTATTTTGTTTCCAAATCTATTGATTTTCCCTTTCTTCTTGCTCAATTCTCATCTCTTCTTTTTATCTACTTCTTTATTTCTCTCTCATCGTGGTTCACAATATCCTCTCTTCCTGATCAGTTGTGACATTATCAAAAATACTCCTCCTTGCTCTCTCATCTTCTCTCCTCTATATTTTGCCTCTCTTCCTTTCTACTCTTTGTTTTGTTTCCAAATCTCTCAATTCTCTCATACTATCTTTTTCTCTCTTCCTCTCTCCTCTTTGTTTTGCCTCTCTTCTTTCTACTCTTTGTTTTGTTTCCAAATCTCTCAATTCTCCCCTCTTTATCTTTCTCTCTCTTCCTCTCTATTTATGATATCCTCTCTTCCTAATCAATTATGACACTCTCAAAGCTCTTTTCACTATTTCTATTACTCTATTACTCTATGGATTAATCACTCTAAAAACTTTTTGTAATCCTTACAAACACATTCACCCATTATCTTCTCAATAGTATACCTTTTCCAATAATCTTATGGGACTTTTGATGCAATGAAAAACTTTTGCAATGAACTTCCTCAACCCCCAAACCTCTATGCACTTTTGATCCTTCTCCCCAAAAATTCTCATGAAAAACCACTTCTTGAAATGTGGAAATTTAACATAGGATCTAAATAAAAACATCTTCAAATGATATTTGGTTTAGCTCAAATTTATAAGAATGGTGGTGGGTAGAAATATGAATATTGGAACAAGTCATGCTCAAAATCACTAAGTTCAACTAAGCTATTCAAATTACAACAATTCTTCAAACACTCCTATCTATCACAAACAATACTACTGTCCTACTATCCCTCTTCAAATACTCCTATCACAAACAATACTCCTATCATGCTATCCTTCTACAAATACTCCTATCCTTCTTAGAACAAAATGCATCCAAGAAATAAGTAAAATTGAAACCAAAAGTAGACACACCAACATCAATCACATCAACATTGAACGTGATAAGTATATTATGGTGAAAATTATAGTCTCATTGTCTTTCACTCATATATGCAATACAATTTTGCATTACAAGAGTCCTAGTCTCTTCCCTATTTTTGGGATCATATTGACAAGCACCTTGGTTGGTATACTATTCTATTTCTTCCACAAAATCTAAATCAAAATAGTTTTCTTCAACCCAATTATCAACTTGATTGACAAGGAAATTATGCAGAATAATATAAATAACGACCCATGTTAATACAAAAATATTTCTAAAAGGATCATTGAATTGAACCCTTAATTTTTTTGAGTGAATGCCACCTTGCTTTCAATATTCCAATACAATGCTCATTGAGCACCAGAGCTTGAGCAAGACATTTGTTGAAGGCTAACTTATCCTCCATGAAAGAGGGGACACAATCCCACATTTGACTATAACCAAATCTCTTAGCAAAAATTGTTTCTTGTCAAACAAATGGCATTCCTTCCTTATGTTCAACTCAGGCCAAATAGGTGATCCTTAGAGGCAAGAAATATCATGGCAAGATCCTAGCATCCTTACATGAATGATGAAACAATTATGAATAAGTAATCTTCTACAAAATGGCCCAATAAACCCAAAGCACAAATTCAAGATAAATTTACCTCTAGTGAAATGTATAATCCTTGTCCAATTGTTGCACACCACTTGCACATTGATGGAATAGAATCCTTTCTTGCCAAAATAAATCTCACCATCAATAGTGTATCTTTGAAACTAGTGGAATAAAGTACCATCAACTAAACCCACACACCTCGTGAAACCTTCATGTGCAAAAATAGAAGAGATATATGCTCTCTCTTTCATGTCTAGACATGTCACTTCCTTACCTATGATACAAATTATTACAATCATTTCTCATTTTGTAAATTTAATAATAGAGCTTGCACTAATCCCAATATATTCAAACCTCTTGCTATGTTTGCTCCATTGTCATGATGCCAAAACCTATTAAGTTCAGAGACTACTTGGATCCATAAAAGAGTTTGGACTCTTTTGAATGAATTTCTAAATATTGAGTGATCTTTGATTCCATTTGCTAAAGTATGTGTTCTATGTGATTGCCTTTTTCTTACTAAAGTATGCAAAGAAATTGAATCCATTCTAGTTAAGTGTTTGAAAGTGGTGGGGTCCAATCACCTAAAATATTTCAAAAATATTTTTGTGCTACAAGTGCATTGAACTATGTCTTGCAACTATTAGGATTCCTTAAAAAATTCCACCATTTCATTAACAATTCCATGGGGTGTTCATCCTCTTCTTCTATGCTCCAAGCATCATTCCAATCATCAATCATTAGATCACTCTCTAATTGTTATACCAAGAGCTAGCCATATGATCTCAATGTGAAATTTGGTTTGGTAACATCTAGAATGTCTAGAATGATGTTGTACATGATGGAAAAAATAGACCAGATATAAGTTTCACCAAAGAGTACTTCTACTAATAGGGCATAAACCAAAATAGACTTGAAAACCTTAGAACCAATAGCTAGACATATGATTTAAAGATGAGAATTAGTTTGGTAACATTTAGAATGATGTTACACATGATGGACTAAATAGATCAGAAAGAGGTATCACCCAAAGGGGATTTCTACTAATAGAATAGGAATTGAAATATGCCTGAAATCTTTGAAGGCAATTTCGAAGGCCTAAATGGATGAATTAGGCCTAAAAAATGTGTAGATCCCCCCCTCCCAAATGAAAGATAAGGCTAGCCTTTTCTCCCTCTGGTTTGTCTTGTCACAAGCTTTCTAATGGTACCTCATCCATGTGATTTTGAGATTCATATAGGAAGATTCCCTAGAATATTCCCTCCAATCTAAGCATGTGTGACCAACCAAATAGTATTAGGACCGACATGTCACCCATCCAAGTAAGTAATCCAAGGGTAGAGCTTGCTGACATGTCACCTATCTATGTGCCTAATCCTAAGGTGGAGCTTCCTTGGAGGAGATCCACTTTGTCTATATAATAAAATGAAGGTGCTCCTGTGGAGCATCGGATGATTGAGTGTGAAATTTGTGTTTTCTCTCTTCTCTTGTCCTTGGAATATTACACTAATTCATTGCTCCAAATCACCTAAATGAATTTTTCAATTTGATTACATAGCAATGTGCAACTACTAGTTTGTGGCATTTTGGTGGAAGTTATGTTGCTCTTCCAAGAACTAACTCAAAGTGAATTTGTCAATACTGGACACCCTCGTGCTATGTGATACAAATTCAAATTTCAAAAAGCCTAACTTGATTAGGGTCTTAACTTCTCCATCACTATTTTTGGGACACTTAAAGAACTTTCCATAAAATATTTATGGCTACAAGGGCTTTGCACATAGGAATTATTTTTCCCTCCAATTTAGTACTTGTAATTTTTTTTAGGTTGCCCATAAAATTCCTACAAATTCCTACAAGGTCTCATAATAGCTAAACTTGAAACCCCATATTATATACATGTTTTATCCTTGTCCTCAACCATTATCCCCAAAGGTAGTTTGGGGTCCTATCCCATTGGTAATTCCATCTACAGCCCTATCTCCATCCATCATCTCAAACTATCTATTGTATGTACTTTATTATAGGAACAGCGGATGACCGCATGGAAAACACAAAGGATGGGAACTTTATCATAGTAGGTGACAACTAAATATTATAGGAAATAATCATCTTTTCAAGATAGTTAAATTTTTTAGAAATAAATTAAATATATATTATATTTAAAATTATAAAATTAGTTATAATTTCTATTATTTTTCTATGTTTAGTTATAATTCACTATAAGAACATGGCACTTATAAAGGAAGAGTGGTTATAATTGCAATCTATAACAAGAAGGTTCTTGTGATTAATTACACATATTTTTGTGTACTACGGTACACACAAATATGTGTGTACCCTAGTACACACATATTTGTGCAAAGTCTACTTGCCAAGTCTGCTTGTTTGGATGGATGAAATCTTGCATTCTAACTATTTTCTCTTCAACCAGATTACCATATTAATAATTCCCTCTATTTTATATATCAAAATTTTATCATGGTTGAGTGACTAAAATATCAAGTCAAATATTAAGTAAGATAGTGAACAAAATTACCAACACAAATACATGCATTCAATCTTCAAAATTAAATGAATGTGAAATTAAATTATAATCACTACTTGGCTTGAATACTAACCTATTTATTGCAAATGGCAATTGAAATTGATGGTAATCATGGTGAGCAAATTTCTTAATTTGCATGTTGGAGCAACATGCAAATTTTTTACTCTTGCAAATATTGTTGCAACTTGCAACTTCAAAGAGACTACTATCTTTGTATGGCAATATGATATCTTTGAAGCATATCATAATAAAGTGTATGCAATAGAAAAGAGTCCACAAATTTGTATGCAGCTCCAAGTAGACCTTCTTGAAGAAAAGTTATATATATATATATATAACCCAAAGGACAAGGAGCATAAGGTACAAACAAGTCCAAAAGGAGATAGAGAGCATGAGGTTCTACGGCAAAGAAAAATAAAAAGAACCACAATAGAAGATCAAAGGCACAAGAGAGGAAAGGACATCCTAATAATATGTGTCAAATAAGCTAAGAAGAAGAAAATTTACTCTTAAAATATGCAATAGAGGTCCTCCAATAGTATATTTAAAAGTGGAGATGAAAGACCAAGCTATGCTAGGTGTTTCTATTGGTATTGCTCATCTATAAAGACCCAAGGCCAAGGGTTGAGAGTAATTTAAAGTGACTAAAACTTATTATCTATTTTAGGATATGAGCATGGTTGGAGAGATAGCAAATGCCGCTTTCTTTTATAAGAACCATATTCTTCTAGGGGAGACTCTCAAAGTAATGATTAAAAGTGCCCAAAAATCTCAACCGCCAAAGAGATGAAGGTATCCAAGGATAACCGGAGTGCATAATGGTCCTCCTTGCCCTAAGAGGCAATGCATAATAATATGGAGTTAGCAAATGAGTTAGTAGAAGCTATGAATTAGTAGTCTAAGATAAATATAGCAAAAAGAAGTAGAACTAGCTTGAAAATAGCTAGAAACATTGAGAAATCTTATGAGTAGAATATTCAAGAAGCACACATGAAACTCCATGGTGAGAAGCTTCTAGGAACTTCCCAAGGGTAGAGTAGCTTGTATGCCTAGCTGATTGCTAGCTTAGCTTGCATTCCAAGTAAAGCAGCTCTTAGAAAGAACCTTCCTTGGAAGCTCCTTGGGAGTATTGTACCAAGTACCTATAAATACTTGAGCCAAGCTCAAGCTCTGCATTCAAAGTTTCCCTCACTTGAACATTTCCTATATGACTTTTCATTCCTATCTTCCATTCTCTTATTTCTCTTCTTGGTCTTTTACATTAGTATTAGAGCAAGAATGAGATGGATAGAATCTGTGGACCAACAAATCCATTTCTCCCAAACCATTGGGATTTCCATATCCATGTACTACCAAAGCATCATTTCACATAATTCATCATTTCATGCATTGGATAGGAATTTTTGAATGTGATCACCTTATGTAAGGAACCATTGATACTTTTGATTGTAACTTATGAGGAGTGGTGGATGTGTTGCATCTAAATGCTAATTTAGATCATTGCAAGTAGATAGTTTAATAGAGTAGTAGTCATGGCAATGATGCCCAAATTTATCATTGTTATTCATCAACAAATTATGCATCTAACTCTATTTTTGGAAGAGAGAGATCATCAATGATAAGAGAAGGTTTAGAGAGTAACATTTAAAGAAGGAGAAGAGAAAATATGATTTCCAAAGCCAAAGGTATTTGAAGGTAGAATTTCCCTAGGTGTATTGTAGAATTTTGTACTTAATTGTAAATGTTATTTTGAAGCTTCAAATCTTCAAGATGAATGGAGATAGATTCTCTTGGATTCAAGCCAATTAGATGGAATAGAAAAACTATGATGACAATTCTAGGTAGAGCAAGCTCAATGGCAGTTTGTTGCACCAATCTTGACATGGGAAGATTTGGAGATTCTAAATGGTAAATGATATACAAGATAGATTGGCAAGATTGAAGCCAATTGGTTCTATGACGAGCTACATTACTCAGTTCTAAAACACCATAATGCAAATTCCAAAAATACTAGAAGGAGCACAAGCACTTGGAAGAAACCATGCATTTGGCTAAGCTCTTTGATTCATTGGTTGCCACAACTTGGTCTTGACCATTAAGTCAAGAGCACACACAATCTCCATCGGTACCAAATCCTCTACTTGTGTATAGTGTATTGGTAGGTTTTGTGGAGGTCAAGGTGACAACCCGGCAAATATCAAGTTTGCGGTAGTCAAGTGAGTAAAGTTCATTCTAGTAGAGATACAATTCAGAATTGGTCAAATACAAAATAAATAATAAAAAATACTTCTTCTTGATTGCATCTTTAATATCTCAAGTAGAAACTACACCCAGAAGAGAGTAACAAGTGCTCAACAATTCTTGTCACAAATTACACACTCATAATTACAAATTGTTCAAATCTTTCCAAACAAACTTGATTGTGGTAATTCAGATCCTTCCAAAGATGGCTACTTCACTACAAAGCACCTTCGCCTCACAATTGTGTTCCATCCCTCCATTGAAGGCACAACTTCCTCAATCAAAATTGCTTCACATCAACTCTATGCTGCACTCACAAATGCAAAATACTACCAACACTATAATTCCTCTCAAATCTGTCAAGGCATTGCTTTGATTGCACTTCACTCAAGATCAAACACACAAAATGAAGATCAAAGCTACAAAATCTAACATCCAATAAGCACACTAACTTGCACTTTGAAATTCTCCATACTTACAAACACAATCACAAGATTGAAACTTGGAATTAAGCTCAAGCAACAAGCACTGAACTCAACACTTTGCTTTATCAATCTTCAGAAATTATGAATATTGAACAACATTTTATTGCAAATGCCTCCTTTAAATAGTAGAGAAATTGACAGTTACTAAAAAAATACCATTCTACAATAACTCTACAAACTTGCATATCTGAATGACAATGCACCTCTTCATATTGGCCTCTTCAAATCTCAAGTCTATTCCTACTCCAATCTGATGTCTACTTCTTCTTTGGCTTCCAAACCTAATGATCCTCCTATCACTTCTCCTTCTTTGGGTCTATCTAATTCTAATAATTCCTTTGCTATTTCTACTATCTCTTCACTATAAACTACAATTGCAATGGTGTGTAACTTACTTAACTCTTTATCTCTTGACCCACTCTTCTCTAATGTCTTAAATAACTAATCTGAAGACACCTGAACTCTAATGTTTACAACTTTGGACTTCTTATCTTCCTTCACACTACTCCAAAGTCTCTCTAACTTTGAAGTCTAATCTAAGACTTACCTTATCTACTACCTCAATTATCTTCTTATCTACTTGTTCCCTCAGACAAATCATCTGTGTTCATGTCTACATCTTTTGCTCTCCTCTTTCTTGTTTCCTGCACTGGCAACTTCAATTCATGCAATCTTTCTTCCTCCAACTTTCCTTCAGATTCAGTGCTAAGCATTGCTTGTAGTCTTCCAACAACTTCTCCTACTGACTCTAATGCATACTCTCAAGATCATTCTGCTTTCAACTCCTCTCTATACATCTTCAACTCGTCTTTGTACTCAACTGCAAGCATCTTATTTTCCTCCTCATACTGAGCACTTTGCACCTCAACACTTCTTACCAAGCTTCTCAATCTTTCCTCCTCTTGGTGTTGGATTGCCAACTCCCTCTGCCATGCTTGATCCTTCCCTCTTGCACTCTTCTTCATGCTCCCCAACTCTTGCTCCATCACAACCGCCATCGCCTTCACATGAATGTTTTCAATACAAACTTTGATGACTTCACCTTTCATCTTTGCCAACAATGCTATTTGCTCTTTCAACTCTCCGGCTTGACTATGCATCTCTCTTCCATGCTTCTCAAAACTCTCTTGCAAGTTCTCTAAAGTCTTCTTCTTCAAGATTGCATCCACTCAAAGTTTTTTTAGCTTCTTCTTCTCTTTGAGTTACAATCTCCTTCAATTCCTTTGCAGATGGTGAAGTATCTACTAGATGAAGATACTTCACCATCTGCAACTCATTCTTCACCTCCACATGATCTTGGTGGAACACCTTCTTCTGATTCTTTAGTAGCTCTAACAATGGACTCACAATGTGCAATAAGTACTTCACCCCATCAAAGCCTTCTTCATCTTTGGCCCTATCTTTGTACTTTGTTGCCTTTGATGCTTCTTCCGCCAAAGCCTTCCCCCAAAGTCTTGATCTTTGTACTTTCAATGACATTCCCTCCGAGCTTACTTCTTCTTATAGACTAAGCTTGGACCTACGGGTTCAGCTGCTATTGATCTCTTGGCTCTTCCTCTCTTCCGGTCTTCCTTCTTTGGTTCTTCATTTATCTCCTCCATGGGCAACCCTAAGCAAGGGCCATCTCCTCCTTCCATATGATCAATTGCCGCATGGAATGCATCATCTTCTTCTGCCTCAACCGATTGTTGGACCTCCTCTTCACCTTCACTCTCACTCCCCAAATTCTCACTCAGTAATGTGAGTTCAGCTTCTTTGGATTCTCCTCTTCTGGACTCTGTCTCTAAAGTCTCATCCTTCACCACTTTCTTACCTCACAGATTGAGTTTTTGGGTCTTTCATTGGGGCTGGGGCAAGGGTACTTCTTCAGGATTATTGCGCCTCTTTGTCTTTAGATCCTTCCTTCTACCATCTCTCTCTGTCCCATTCTAATGAAATACTTGTCGTTTGCTTGCAATTGTAAAATGTATTGTTGCTCCTCTTCATCTGCTTCTCATCAAAGATTGAGATGGAAATGTGAAACCATATACTTCCTCTCCTCCGTTGTCAACAGGTTTAATCCAAAGTAGAAGTGCACTGCAAATGGTGTGTAGTAGTGTGGTGGTGAATTGGTCCTCTAATTTATGATCATCTACCTTGTTCTTTGATGGAAACACTTTGCCCATTTCACCTTCTCTTTTGCAAACATCTGGTGGAAGAAGACCGCTTGTTACATGTTTACATACATTGTTTGCTCGGGCTTGAATATGGCCATGAGTGCCCCCACAATGCTTTGCTTAATCGTGTCTTGATAAGACTTCACTTTGTAGCCATTGTTGGTCCGTGGAGCAAAGAACAAATTTTGAATTTCTATAGTTTCTTTTGCAACATCACACTTCCTATAGAAGGTGACCCCAAATTCTTCTCTTGCTTCCTTTCCCAATACTAGCTTCCAATCCGATTCAATCCATTGAGCTGGATTTCCTCTCTACCCCATAACTTCCAAGCCTTCCTCACAATTATTGGCAATTATCTTTGCCATGATGCTTGGAAAACTAACATTCCAATTCCATGCTAGGAATGTGATCCAAAGTCTATTCAAGACTTCAATCTTAGCTATGACATCTAATCGCCAAATTGCAAAACTCCTCATTGCAAGTGCGTTCTTAGTCTTCTTTGCCATGATTTGCTCACTAGTTCTTTGGCACTAGAAGATTATCTCCTCTCTTGGATGTGACACTCTAACCTCTTTTGTACTTCAAAAAATTTCATTCTCAATTGGCTTCTTGATGTGCATTACTATAGGATGACTACTCAAAGGAACAGTGTATCTACTTGACATGTTTGATTTCCTCCTACGCAATCACAATTTTGTAGTACCTCAAAGTGCAATCATTCTTCAGTCGATCTCAAAATTGACTCCCACTTCTTCTAGGTGTTGGTTTCTTGTCATTGTCAAGCTACCCTTCCCCTACCTCTCCCGTTTCTTGAAGTGTATGTTCTTGACTGGCCTGACACATAGAGAAGTTGTTACATTGTCTTCGTATCAACCTTTGCTTCTTGTTCCAAAGATGCCCTTCTTTTGATTTGTCTCTTTGTAACCCCATCCGAGTACTTTCGGTTTCCGACCCAAGGTCAACTTAGGTCAAGACCAAGTTGTTGCAACCAAGGAATAAAAGCATTTGGCCAACCGCATGGCTTCCTCCAAGTGTCATGGCTCTCACATAGATACCTCTAATTTAGTTCATGACTTCAAGCCCCTCACAAATTGATTGAGAGCTTCATCTTCCAATATATCTAGAATTTGCATGATGGTGTTCTAGAATTCGTGATGTAACTTCTTACATAGCCAATTTGCTTCAACTGTATTAACCTATCTTGTGTAGCTTGTGTAGCATTTATAGCTTAAAATCAATCAGTTATTGCACTCTTGAATTCTACCCATGTCAAGATTGGTACAACAATTTGCCATTTAGCTTGCTCCACTCAGAATTGCCTCCATAGCTTTGCTACTCTATCCAATTGGCTGGAAGCCAACAGAATATGTTTCATCTTGAAGATTGGTGGCTTCAAAATAACATTTTCAATCAAATACAAAATTCTCCATTGCACCTGGGAGATTCTTGCCTTCAAATACCTGGGTTTTGGAAATCAGATTTGGTATTCTCCTTCTCAAATGTGTACTCTCTTTATGTGTTCTTGTCGTCTTGTTCATCCAACAATTGAGTAAGGTGCTCAATTTGTTATTGCATAGCAATGATAACCTTGGGTATTGCCGCCATGGTTACTACTCTATCACACCACTTGCAATCTATCTAATTTATTAACACATAGATGCAACACGTCCATCATTCTCCATAAGTTACAACTGAAAGTACCAAGGATTCCTTTGACAAGGTGATTTCAAAATTTTTACCCAAAGCATGAGGTGATGAATTGTGGGAAATGATGCTTGGGTAGTACTTGGAAGAAAAAATCTCAATAACTTGGCAGAAATCTATAAATTCCATTCATCCCATTCCTCTTTTGATACCAATGTAAAAGATCAAGACCAAACAAAGAAATAAGAGAATGGATGATCACATTGGGATACTTGAGTGTAAAAAACTCCAAATGCCTAGCATGAGCTTCAACTTTGGTATTTCTAGGGAGCATACAAGGCTCTTGAGAAGCTTCTCAAGAAGCTTCCTTGAACCGCTTTCTTAGAATGCAAGCCAAGTTAACCAGGAAGCTCCTCAAGAAGCTTCCTCCTAGAAGTCCATTATTTGGCATGTAAGCTAAGCTAGTTGGAAGCTTCTAGAAGCTACCTAATTAGGGTGCAAGTTAAGCTAGTTGTGAAGCTTCCCAAGAAACTTCCTATGTACTTCTAGAATATTCTAGGCTAATTTAGTCTTTTCTCTATTTTGTTAGCCCTAACTAAATTAATTGCTAAACTCCATATTGTTAAAATGGCGTTTCTTGATATAAAGGTTGCAATTACCAATATGAGTACAACCAAAGCTCTTGACAATGTCAAAAGTGGATTAAAAGAGCAGATTTGCCAAGAGGTAATGGTAAAAAATCCTTGCATATTTTTGAAGCCATTGCCTATGCTCAAATAATAGTAGGGGTGCTTGGAGGAGGTGAAGTGGTAGCACCGATGCAAAACTATTCGGCTGAGACACACCATTTTGGTAGATCAATTCTTATGAATTAGGCATCATTTGGTTCTGAGACCAAGGAGCAAGATCCTTCCAAGGAGAACAGAGATGGGTCAAAGAAAGAAGAGAAGGAGTCCTATGGGGAGAATTGGCTTGAGCAAAACAAAGATAATGTTACAATTGTGGCCAAATTGGGCACATTGCCATCAATTTTCATGCTCATCACCTTAGAGACCCTCGGCCTCCATACAAGCAACCTTTGAACCAAATGGAGAGGCAAACCAAAGAGGAGGATGCTGAAATCACGTCTGAAAATGAAGATTGCTAGTAAATGTACATTGCGGCCTTATTGGCTTGGTGAAGAAGAGTAAGAAGAGGAGAAGAAGAGGGGAGGAAGAGGATGAGTGTGCAAAGGCAGAGGAAGATAAAAACACATTTAATTGTTGTAAATGGAGTGCTAGAAAGCAATTCGATGAGAGTGTTGATAGACCTTGGAGCAATAGAGAAATTCTTATCTTGCTCTATTGTAATAAGGTTGGAGATGGAACTAGAGAAGGATGAGAATGACAAAGTAGAGTTACTTACTTAATGGTCAGACAAAGAGGATTGAGTCATTACCTAGAAAGGTAGTACTCTCTATAGGAGAGTATCAAGAAGCAATTGAGTGGTAAGTCATGCAATTAGCTTGTTACAATGCAATCTTAAGCATGACATGGATGGAGCACTACAACCCCATGGTGGATTGGAGAAAGAAAGTAGTGAGGACTAGTGAATAGAAGATCTTTGGAGTTAAAGAAAGATCATAAAGGCAAGAGTTGCCTCTCTATGTCATAGGGACCTCATCTATTGGTAAGACAGATAGATGTTTCATGGGTCTAATAAGAGAAGTCTAGAGTGCTCAACACAATGGACAAATTCTTGAGAAATTGAAAGATGTGGCCAATGAGTTTCAAGATATCTTTTTGGATGAATAACCCACAAGTTTACAACAAAAAAGGAGTGTACATCATAAAATTGAGATACTTCTTGGGAAGACACCTCCTTATAAGGCTCCATATCAACTATCACCTCATGAGCTGGAAGAAGGCTCAAATGAAGGATATGTTATAGAAGAGGATATACAACCCAACTTATCACCATATGGGGCTCCTATATTGTTTGTGAAGAGGAAGGACGGAACAATGCGTATGTGTATTATTCAACAAACGGTGAAGAAAAAATATCCATTACCTTGCATGGATCATGGGTTTGATCAACTCAATGGAGCAAGGCTTTTCACCAAACTTGATCTATGGAGTGGTTACAACCAAATCAAGATTTTGGAAGAAGATATACAAAAAATGGCCTTTCAAACAAGGTATGGTCACTTTGAGTACTTGGTGATGCTGTTTGGCCTCACCAACAACTTGCATGAGTTTGATGAATGACATAATTTGTGCATACTTGGATAAATCTACTACCATTTTCCTTGATGACATCTTAGTCTATAGCAAGATGATGATAGAGCACAAGTAAAATCTATGACAAGTCTTCCAGATTCTATGACAAATAAATTGTATGCCAATATCTCAAAGTGCAAGTTTGGCAAATTTGAAGTATACTACTTATGGCATAGAGTAAATGCAAAATTTATCCAAGTGTTTATAGATAGAATAGAGGTCATTCAAAAACAAGGTGCTCTAGAAGATCAGACTCAACTTAGGGGTTTCTTGGGATTGACAAGGTTTTAGTGTTGATTTGTCAAGGAATTCTCCAAGATTGCATAGCCTCTAACAACACTATTGGGCAAGGGGAAGAAGTGGATGTGGGGAATTGCACAAGAATTGGTATTTCAAGAGTTGAAAGACACATTACTACATGCACCAATCTTGAAATGGTATGACAAAAAATGTCCAATCAAGATGTTTATAGATGCATTAGGCATATCAATAGGAGTAGTCTTACAGCAAGAGTGGCAAGACATATGGCACCCAATTGCATATTTCTCTCGTAAGTTGTTATCAACAGAATGCAACTATCACACCACCAAACAAGAAGAGTTGGCTGTTCTTGCAACCAAGCATTAGAAGCATTATCTTGGTGAGAAGGCATTTTTTGTAACAATATGGAGTTTAGCGACAAAGCAGTCAGGCTCACGAAGTAGCACATAAGACAAATTAGCCTAGAATATTCCGGAAGTATCTAGGAAGCTTCTTGGTTAGCTTAGCTTGCACCTTAAGTAAGTAGCTTCTAGAAGGAAGCTTCTAGAAGCTTCCAACTAACTTAGCTTGCACGCCAAGTAGACGGCCTCTAGAAGGAAGCTTCTTGAGAAGCTTCCTAGTTAACTTGGCTTGCACTCTAAGAAAATGGTTTGAGGAAGCTTCTTGAGAAGCTTCTCAAGGGTCTTGTATGCTACCTATAAATACCAAAGCCAAATCTCATGCTAGGCATTCGGAGTTTTCCCTCATTCAAGTGTCCCAATGTGAGTTTCCATTCTCCTATTTCTCTCCTCGGTTTTGGTCTTTTACATTTGTGGTAAAGATAGATCACAAACTTCTTGTCTACCTTGAGACATAAAAAGATCTTTTTTGTTGATAGATTTGGTAGGCAAAGTAGAGGCAATAATTCAACATGACAATCACATATATTCAAGGCAAGAAGTAACTTGCAAATGCATTCACTCGGATGCCAATGGCAAACAATCTGGTGGTGGAAGTCAAGATGAACCATGAATTCTGGCCAAGGATTCTTGTTGCTACAAAAATTGATCCACAGATTGTAGGTGCTCAATCATCCAAAGGCATCACCAACACCCAAGGACTCATTTTTTGTGATGGAAAGTTATGGATCTTGGATGCCATGGATCTAAGAACTATCATCCTAGCAAAATGTCATGATTCTACCATTAAAGGTCACTTTGGAATGGACAAGACCTTGGATTTAGTCAAACACCATAACTATTTGCTCAAGATGAGCAACAATGTGATGGAATATGTTTAGGATAAACGCACTTAATTCACTAGTTTTCTTTGGAGAACACTCTTGGTTTCTTCAAAACCAAATTCCATGTTCACAACTTACCATCCACAAACTGATGGACAAATAGAGAGTGTGAATCACACTATTGAGGACATGCTCTAGGGCTTTACTTTAGATGAGCAAGAGAGGTGGGACACCTTACTTCCATTGGTGAAATTTTCTTACAACAATTCAATGAATGCCTCCACACAGGTCACACCATTCTTCCTCATTTATGGTGAGAATCCTTTCACACCTTAGAGCTTGATGAAGGTCCATCTTGTGGCTACCAAGGTTGACATTGTCAATAGTGTTGTTTCTAGAATCCAATAGGGTATAGATAATGCCAATCTCAGATTACAAATTGCCCAAAATTGATAGGAGCAATATGTAGATGCACACCGCCAACATATGGAGTTTAATGTTGGAGATCAAGTCTGGCTATCAACCACCAACCTCAAGTTAGTTGGCCCTAGTAAGCTCAGACCTCGTTTTATTAGACCTTTCTCCATTCTTCATTGAATTGGCATAGTGACCTACCACCTCAAGCTACCACTACACATAAAGAACCATCCAACATTTTGTATTTCCTTACTATGCAAAGATGCACCTCAACCACCCTAATTCTCTTCCATCCAAGAAAGTTGACCTTGCCCAAACCCTCATTGATGACATGGAGGAATATGAAGTCGAATGAATTCTCTAGAATCAAAAACGCATCCGTGATACTCACCATCCACATGTGAAATATCTTGTGCATTGGAAAGGGTACTCACTATATGAGGCAACCTGGGAGCCAATAGCCAACTTGACCAACGCACCGGTATTAGTTCAACCTTTTGAGCAATTGCTTTGCAATGAAGATGTTGCATCTTAAAAGGAGGAGGCTTGTAATACCAATAACTACACATATTATCTAGAGGTGAAAATTGGCTTGGTAATATCTAGAAGGATGTTTTGTATGATGAGCTAGCTAGATTGGATAGAGGTGTCACCAAAAGAGTACTTCTATTAATAAGGAAAAAACTAAAAATAGCTTGGAAACTTCAGAGCAAATTTTGGAGGCCTAAATGGATGAATTAGGCCTTGAAATTGGAAACATCCACCCCCCTAATTGAAAAAGACTTGACTTTTCTCCCCATGGTTCGTTTCATGGAGAGCTTTCCAATATTATCTCACCCATGTGATTATGAGCTTCTTACAAGAAGATTCCCTTTAGTGAAACTTGTTTGACCAACTAGGTAGGACAAGGACCGACATGTCACCCATCCATGCAACTAATCTTAGGGTGGAGCTTGCTGACATGTCACAAATCCATGTGTCTGATCCAAGAGTGGAGCTTCCTTTGAGTGGATCTTCTTTACTATATAATAAAGAGAAGGTGCTCCTTTGGAGTATCGGAGTATTGAATGTGAAGCTTGTATTTTCCCTCTTGTATCTCTCTTGGAGAGTTTCTTGTCCTCAAAGTGTTACAATTGTTTAGCAATGAAAAAGACTATATATCTTGTTGTTTCTACGAATATTTTGTGAGTTTTGTTCTCTTTAGCCATTTGTTTGCTTATATCAATCAAATTGGTCAAAATCATATAAACAATAGGGTTATGAAATTTTTTTTCAACTTATTATTCATAATTACAGTGCAAATTTTCTTTCTCCAATGTTTTACATCTAAATGTTTTGAAGAGTACCTAAGAGTTGCAAAGTTATGGTTAAAATGGTTGAACCTCATTATCTTTATGATTATATTAAAAAAATCTTATCAATATTTTTTTCTTTAGTTAAATTTGATATTAATTTTCAACTTCATTAGGCATAACAAGCAAATGAGTATGAGATACTAGAATATTGAAAAAATGCTATTATCATAATTGAGAAAACGTTATGCATTCTTTTTGATCGTATGGATCAAAAGAAAAATCATTCTTTTATCTTTTAAGAAATCAAAATCAATTTGGAACTCATCGTTAGCTAAGGTGCATTTATTATGCATTGATCTTCAATGAGAACATGAAATGAAAACTCTTCTTGGCCTAAAACCACTTTAAATATGATTCAAATGTTATCATAACATAGTTATATTATGTCTTGACTAAATGAACTAAAGCACTTCCTCTTGTACATTAAATTTTAAACTAGCTAAAAGAATTCAATAACTAAAGTTTATAACTTCTTTGCATATGAGAAAAGAATAATCAAAAGAAAGTCAAGGAGCTTTAAAGAAGATGAAACTTTTGATTGTAAACAAACCTGATGACTATATTGATCAAATGTTAGTCATATGTATGACAATCTAAGTAAATTCAAAGCTCTTACACCATATGCACTTACAAATAATCAAACAAGAGTCCTTATAGAATGCATTTATAGAATGGCTAACGGAATCATAAGATTCAAAATCTTATTTAGATCAATAGCCCAAGCTAATTCATCACTGGAATGATATTTCTTTCAATTGAACATTCATATTCAAAGCAATGCATCTTTCCATCAAAGTTTGGAGCAAGAAAATTTCACTTTTGCATCAGAGAAGAAGAGTACAACATCTTATTGCAATGCAATTGGACAAATGATTCTCAACCAATGCACAATGTGAACTGCAATAGTGATTAAAACATCTTATTGCAATGTCATTAGATATTTCAGAGATCTTAGTATGGTTTAACAATGTTTGAATTTAATAATAGAGATCATAAGTGTAATATCATTAGCTGGACATATTATCTATAGGTGGAATTTGCTTGGTAATATCTTGAGGGATGTTATATATGATGGTGTAAATAGACCAGATAGAGATAGAGGTGTTGCCAAAAGAGTACTTCCACTATTAGGATAGAGTTCGAAAACACCGTATAAACTTTAGAGTCAATTTTGGAAGCCTAAATGAATGAATTAGGTTTCAAAAAATTGAAAAAATCTAGTAACACTTGTTGTATCTAAACACTTGTTCGGCCGAGGAGTTTAGTATCCTTAGTACCATCTTCTGTATTAATTACCCTTTCTTCTTTTACTAAATAGAGTTGAATTTAGAGGTACCTCTTGATCTGTAACTTAATCTATAATTAAATGCCGGCGAATCAATTCAGGTTTAGAGTTCATGGAAACAAGGACACCTTTCAAAATCGATATTTGACTTTAAAGGAACTCAAAATTACAATGGCAATAGATCTACGACCAAGTTAAACAGTACATCGATTACTTTGCAGCACCTAGGTGAGCGAATGTAGTGAACGCAGATTAATTCACAACTCCAAGTTGCGAGTTCATATAGCAAATGGACACATTTAAACCATATGCAGCACATGAATATATCCAACCTAGTTGACAAAATACTCGCCGCAAAGAAGAAGATTGTGACGTTCGTAGATGAGCCACCCGTGCAAACATGTTTACGTGGTCACTGCCGTAGCCCACGACTTCGCGGTGCCGGATCTATTCCGAAACGGTACCTGTTGACGGGGTATTGTCTGGCGTTATGCTTCGTCTACTTTGCAAAGATAGCTGAAGCTGAGCTGAGTCGGCTATCCCTTGTCAGTTGGGCCTGGAGAAATCCGGGAATCATGTCACCGTCCTTATCGACGGGAAACTTGTGCCCGTTTACTAATTTGTCCAGTTCCCAAGACAAGAACCAGCCTCCACATAGAGGTCCTCAAACCTCGTTCTGTTTCGTCGACTGTACTGCTTCCATCCACGAACAGTTCGTTACGATGCGAGCGAAGACGTTGAGATCTAATGTGCAGTACACTACAAACCTTCTGAGCCAAGTACATGGACGCCAGGTATGGCTAGTCCCGGTATTTTGATTGATTTGCGCTGTCATATTTTGGCAATTCCTTTGGCTAGAACCCGGGCAAACAGCAGGTTCAACATGGTTTAGCCTACTAGCTGGAACAAACGGTTTGCCGGTTCACATAATTTGAGAGCCTGCTAGAGCCACGGCTAAATTTGTAATGGATTAATATACATGCGGGTGTTTAGGGTTTAGGCTCACGTCCGTGAGCTTGCAGACAGGCTCATATGTGAATGCCAAGGGGTTTTGTCACACATATGAAATGCTTACAATTATTAAGTGCTCAAGAGTTGTCAGTGTTAATTGCTTGCTGCACTTAATTCATTGAAATGAGGCAAGTCAAGGTATCAATAAGGTTCTAAACTTCTCGTTTCTGATATGATGTGTGAAGGCGAGAAGAACTACACACGAAGAGTGTATGGGCTGCAAGTTCAGCATGCTTCATTTGTACTCTTCAGCAACTGTAACAGTGCTACGTTATTTTTACAGTGTTTGTGTTTATTCTTGCTATTATCAAAACTATTCGCTTGGGAACTGTTTCCATCTATTACATACTAAAGTAAAATAAAGCTTGAGACAATTTAGGGTCAGACAATTCTCACCACAACGAAGATAAAAATGAGCAATTCACATGTTCAGAAGCTTATTGCCTTTTTTGAACGGTCTCGTTGCCTTTCTTCTTACTACCATTGAGACTTTATGTTCAAAACTCATCACTTAAAAAGTATTTCCGCATATTGCAAACTGTTTAAATCTATCTAATTTTTTATATTTCATTTTATCTATATGATTAATAATATAACCTGAATTAATCTTTAAAATATAATCTAGATTAGTATGCTCGACCCACTAATTTGACAACTAGCCGGCTAGCCATTAGCCCAGCCGTGCCCAGGTCTACCTTTGGCATTTTTTAGTTTTCTCAAAATCCATAACAAGGAACGATTTCAAGCATAGAGCTTAAATTCTGAACAATCATAAGATTCAACTTAATCTCATAGAGCTAGAATAGTCATGTTGAGAGTCCTTCTTGCGCTACAGTAACAAATTTCACCTACCATACAAGAACTTGGACAGGCAGCTCTAAACCCTAAGCTTGTCCTTAAAAGGAAGGAACTTTAATTCCATACGTTCACTTCCAGTAGGTAACAAACTTTAGCGTTTGATCACCGGACGTAAGATCGGACGTACGGCTACGTTTGACAAGCGATTGACGCAGGTATGATTGGGCCGATGAAGTACGCTCAGTGCATGGCTGAGTCAGACAGAGATAGATCGGGAGAAGGACCTGCAGGTGTTGGGGCAATGCATTTTCTTTTGGAATTCGAGCTCAATACAGTAGTAGCCGATTTGAGCGAATTTCCGAAAATTAAATCAGATCATGCTGGCGTTCTTCCTGGACCGAACGTGGGAACGAGCAGTATCCTGTCACCAGGAGCTAGCATCTAAAGATTTTTGACTCAGCAAATACACGGATATTGGGGTATAAATTGCTGGATGTTTGAGAAGTAAGGCAGTTCTCGGTACATTACAACGAGAGTGACAGCAAAGAGACGGACGACATCTGAAGGCATAACAGCTACAGGTTGTTCGAGTTGTTGCAGCCAAGCGGACATTAAGGGACGGTGGAGAAGATCCAGATTATTGTGGTTAATGCGAAGGAGTTTGTTTCGTGAGTAGGTGATTCAGTTTGGAACCAAGAAGTTTGTCAAGATGGTCAGTGCGAAAGCTAACGGACTCAGCAGCAGGTTTGTTCCCGGATACCCTTCCCACTGTTGGCGGCTAGGCATTGCAGCACCTGGTCTGATATCTGAGCTTCAGTTGACATCTTCTCTTGCCACTAATGCACTTATGGATGTCGTCTCAAAATAGACTGTCTGCGAGGTTCCGAGCTCAGCTTTGTACTTCTGTTCCATTATAGAGGTTCACAAAGCTGCAGTTTATTGCTTCAGTGGTTCGCTCTGCTCTCACAGATGCATTTTAACTGTGAATACCGGAAATAGTAGAACACAGGGACTGATCTAGTCACATTCTATGCTGCAGGTTTGCCTTCATGAGGCCAAAAATGACACCAATCTATCCATTGTTTGGAATCATGACAATCGCTTTCGGAGTAGCGGGAGTGACCATCGCACGCCAGTTGTCAGGTTCACCAGATGTTCTCTTGGACAAGCACAAGCGTAAAATTGTTCCAGACCTTGAACTGCCTGAACTGATGCTGCATCAGTCGGAAAAGTTCATCTCACAAAGTCCCTTCCGCAACCTCGCCAAGCAGCACAAGAAGGGGATTTTCTTCTCAGACATTGTTTCTTCCCAGCCACTGACGCCGTCTGTTCACAGGGAAAGCACTCATTACAAGTCCGCCTCTGTAAAACCAGTGATGGCCACTGATGGTGTTTGAGCGTATGGTTGAGTGTACACTGTAGATTTAGGAGACAATTACGAGAAATTAAGTCAAACTATCGAACATATCTTCGCAGCTGCTGCGAAGATGACAACACATCTATTAACCGTGAGGAGCAAGAGTTGTGAACGGCTGTAATTTGATCAACTAAGTGTTCAACAATCGCTCCATTGATGAATATATCTAAGCGGTAAAATTAGACTAGTATGAATCTTTCAATGCAACTCCAGTCCAGATGTCAGAACATGCAGATGAACACATTGAAAGTTTGTCAGTTTAGAACTTCCAGAGTTTTTATGCTCTTTCATCAAAGTTGCAAGGAATAAAACGCTTTGAGACTCATTTTGGAAAGCATAATGTCGAGGGATAAAATATACTACACTCTTGCTCCGGCCAGGGTGCAAGCTCGTGGATCCTAGCTCGACCATGCATTAGGGCTTTCCGACTCGCACCGGCTACTTTCTCTACAGCGATGAGGTTTCGCCTAGGTTTGGTACACCCATCTGCATCTTCACTACTCACTTGTGAGTGTGGTTCTACACTAGATGCAGTGGCGGTCCACATGACACGGTGTCCTTTTGGAGGACAGAGAATAGCTACCCATGATGCCATTAGAGACATAGTGTTTGTTATGGCACAAGAGAGTGTATACTTGGCTTGGAGGGAGCGTTCGTATGCGTTGCAAATGACACATGTCAGTGCAGACTTATACCTGGTCCGAGATGATCAGGTGATAGTAGCGGATGTCGTGGTCACGGACCCTACGCGGGACACAGTTTCGGTGGGAGTGATTACCCATCCCCCTGGATGGGCGGCGAGTGCAGCAACAGGTCGCAAGGTCTCCAAGTATAGGGGCATGCAGCGAGGTCACCTCTTTGTTCCTCTAGCCTTGGAGTTATATGGAGCAATGGACATGGCATTTGACACATTTGTCAGGGAGTGCACGAGAGCTTATCATGTTAGGCGTCAGGGGTACCATTCTCACTCTCATACTTTGTAGCATATTTTAGACCGCGTGTGTCCATTGCTCTACAGAGTGCAGTGGCTGGTGCAATCCATAGGAGAGCAGTCACATTAGGTGATGTTTCTTCGGATGCTCCAATTGTGTGTAGATCGTACGACTTGCATAGCTCGGATATCTTAGGTGCGGTAGGGTAGATTTCTCATACTTTCTCCTGGCCCAGGAATTATATCATTAGCGGCTTACAAATATGTTTCATGTACTCCGGACCGTGTAAGTCGCTTTATTTCAATTAATCTCTGCTTACTGCGCCCTTCTTCCCGTAGTAAACCTCGGAAGCCTATCGTCCTCTATTTTCAATGGTGTAGGATCCCAAAGTAGGTAATTATGTCTACCTCTTACACTCTAATTCAACTTGCTCGGTTTGCGTGATAATGTAGCATATGGTGCAGCTCGGTTTCATATGGTGAAGCTCGGTTTTATTTCTCTTTCGATATGCACTGCAGTCGTCTCTCTCAATTTTCTTCGTGCTAGTCAAAACCGGGACTATTACCGTGGTCAGGTGTCAGTATGCGTTCTCTTGTATTGGTGTTATGGAAACAGTAAACTAATCTCCTTACCTCACTTTTTCTGCTCATTCACCTCACCCCCTACGGTACTACTAGTGTGCAAATAAACCAATCAAACCACTCTCGTTATGTTATAAGCTTGGTTACAATGTTGTAACAAGACGTTGAAAGTATCCTATAACCATGCCCCAGAATGTCAATTTCACACAATTAGCCACTCTGATTGGCTGGAAGTGTTAGACTAGGAGAGGTGAAGTGGATGAGCAGAAAAGGTGAGGTGGGTTTACAATTTCCCGTCTCCTTATAGTTCTATTAGGCTTCTCTATGAACAATCTCGCTATAACATGTTTGAGTCATTTTGATCTTCTTGCTGTTTATCCATTGCATTGTTATTTAAATTAATTATTGGTTAGTATGTCCGGTCGGTACATTAACAGCTCACATGCCATACTCCAGTTATACTACAATGACATCTTTCGCTGGATGCAAGTTTAATTTGTCTATTTTGATTTAGTTGAAATTGCTTCCCTGATTGTACTTTATTTACCATTCCTTTCATAACATGACATCTTTGTTGTTTGCACGGCACATCCCTTCCGTTGTCTGGATTATTAAAATGTAACTATATATCGAAATTAGAAGTTTTCTGGCATATGGGACGCTTTGGCCGAGTGGTTAAGGCGTGTGCCTGCTAAGTACATGGGCTCTGCCCGCGAGAGTTCGAATCTCTCAGGCGTCGTCCCGGGTGACTATCATTTTGAGATTCTTCCCGCAAGATGAGTAATCGCTCCTGTTTACTGTTTGTTCCCCTTCAGTTCAGTTTAAGGAAATAGAAACTGGGGATTGTTAATCAGGTTTGCTCAGTATGCTTGTCAGCTAATATATTTGATGAAACATATTGCTGGATGTTGAGCAGCTAACAATGACACCTTTTATCTAGTCGTTATTCTAAAGAGAGCCCCATACTTTGAAAATGTCGATGGCGGAGGCTATCGATGGGAAGAACATAAATGAGGGCACATGGTCACCAGGTCGTGCAAATACTGAACGATCGAAATAGCGCGATTATCAATTACTTTTTGTTCCAACATTGATCGCACAAGAAACAACAAACAAAGCACACGCCAATTTACAGATTGATGAGTTACATGGTTATAGGTACAGTCTGTAAGTAGAATTCGAATTCACCAAAACTAAAGCACGTTAAATGGAAAGAATGATAGGCGACCGCGTCGGATAACAAGAAGGACGGGAAGACCTATCAAGGATAAAGGATAAGATTAAGACATAAGGATAAAACATACGAGTAAGAGGTAAAATGGGGCTAAGCACCAATAGGATCGTTATGAGAAATCTGTACATTTAACATGTCAGTTCAGTTGTAACTGAAATTTAACCGATGATGAAACCAAAAAGCTTCTTAGAATATCGTTCACCTTCCACCCTTTGGAGAAGGTGAAACCCTTGTACTCGAACTCCCTTCAGGCCCCCGAAGTTATGGTAGGCACAGCCAATCGGAATGATTCTTGCAGGATGTAATGACAGGATTTATATTCGAGGGAGCCCATACCTCGATATCAAATTCTCAGTAGTTCGAATTCACCACTTGTAGCGATTCCACTAGGTGAGTTTAAGAGGTTACGCACTTGGAATCAGAGAGTTCAAAACGATAACGTGATGTGGGGATATCAGCGGGGAACTTATACTTCAACTCTCTAAGCCGATTGCTTTGTTGCTCACAACAGGAGAGTTCCTTGTCTACCAAATTTGGTTTCCGGTGAGTCCGTATCAAGCAACTTTGACAATACGAGTAAAATATTGGAGGAAGCTTATACTACGATATGGAATCCTCCGAGGGTCTTCGACTCCACATCTAGTAGTTGCAAACGGTGAGTTTTTAAGCGACAACCTGACTGCAGCTTTTGAGTTCTTTTAACAGTAAAGTGAAAAGAGGAGTATCGCACGGAACTCGCACATCAACTCACCAATACTGATCTCTTCCTGCCCGGAACAGGAATGCTGCATGCCTAGTAGTTGCGACAGGTGAACTTTTGAGCGAAACTCCGATTGCAACCAGTGAGGTCCTAAGCGATGACGTGACGAGGGAGATTTCAGAGAGAACTTGTGCATCAGCTTCTTCATTCCGTTTCTAGTTTTGAGATGAGATAGACATGTATATATTAAGTTAAGCTTGAAGGTCAGGCATATCAATTTGTTAATCGGTTGTCCATACCGTCTTGTTCTCTCTTACTAGCTAGTGAGTTATGTTAATAAGCAACTGTTAGTTCTTAAAACTTAGTCCAGGGTGGTGGCAAACCTTTTCCTTTCCCAATTGCCCTTGAAAGAAGTTCTGAATAGCAATTTCAGCTCAAAAGTCATCGTTTTCATAATCATATCTAAAACTGAAACTGGCTATGAATCAATACAAGATCATGTATGACTTGATAAACCTGCATTTCAACTCAAACATATATTCAAGTATCAAGATTCAAGCCTTACCTTGGATTTTAGTCTGTGTATCTCACATTCATAGTGTTTCACACCCTGTAAGTTTATGAACTGTACAGGCCACCCTCACCAAGGACTATAATTGTGGAAGTTGTTTTCTTTCCCGGCCTCCAATTTCACTAACAATCAAACCCTCACTTGTTTACTTGGACATCAGAATCCCTTGATACCTCTGGATCCAGGATCCTCTGGCCTCAACAACGGCTCATTGTTTTTTGCACAAGAATATTCACTGTATGTTACGATGGCAGTCTGAAGAACGACGTTTGTCATGGGTGAATAGATCTGTATCTGGTGGCATGGAGTGTACTACAGATTTTTCTTCTAGCTGATGTGGGAAAAGAACGACTCATGTTGAGCAGTGTTTTGCATTTGATGACTCCGTCATCAAAGCATTATGTCTGAAGGCAAAAAGTCGTGAAAAAGAAAAGAAATGGAAGCCAGATTAAGAATCCGAGAAATGGTTTCTGACATGGCTTAGCGGAGTTTTGTTCTATGGGACTCCGCACCATGGCCACGGAGCTGAGTTCACCGACTTGGTACAGAAGATCAAGCTTAGGGGTAATCTGATGAAATAAATAAATTCACCACCGTAGTCTGGTGGTGAAATTGAAAGCAGGGGTCTATTGTTTCAATTTCAGATGCTCAATCTGCTGTGTTTTGGTTCTTATTCTATGACGTATACTAGTTCCCTGCAGTCGCTACTTATGAAATGTATCAATTTACGACCTTACTTCTACATATCTTCGCAATTTTACATTCACTTACATTCCACTTCCTTAGATTCAATTCATTTCGATTCGCATACGGGTCATGCGCTTCATATGCACGTTCCAAACTCAGTGGGTTCTGGTTCCCCGTTCTTCGAATGGCTTCTGCTCCCTCCCCACTTCACAGATATCACACCCTAGAATGAAGATTTGGCAAGACTGGAAGGCGAATTTCAAACACTAGAGAAATCACTACAGGCTGCAAATAGTGGGAGTGGACGGATTAAGATCTACAAATCGGTAGGTTAAACTATATCTTAGATTTACATTACTTCTGGTGTTTGGAGAAGTTTGGCTTCCCATTTACATGTGTATGTCGTACTTCGGCGTTTGCTGCTACTGATATCGGACTGTTCTTTTGGCTCGTTCTAAACCTGACACTGAACACTTTATGTTCTAGATTTTGACGGTTGTTTATAACCTATGATGAATGTGACGATAACGCGTCTTGTATGCTCTTGATCCATGCAAGGAGATGAACTTCAAGCACTCGTTGTCTCAGAAGCATGTAGGAGAAGCGATATTTCATTGCAATCGACGGGGATCATTTCTCTCTTACCAGGCCTACAGAAAGGACACCCACCATTTACACATACTTAGTACAACTTAATATGAAGGGAGGAGCGATCAGATCACGATCATATAACGGGGCATAAGAGTTAGAACTACAAAGAGCTATAAGTGAACTGTACGTATACTCTTTGGCTCCATAATGTGTGAGTTCATCTTGTTGCAAAATCATAGGTTCTCATCTGAAGGTTCTGTGTAGGTTTATGAGGAAGCCAGTGCTCACGAGGAACTGAGGGCTTCTTGAGCAGATCGGAAATTGGTACTGGGAATGGCTATTGCATTGGATCATCTGGTAGAAGACGTTCGGAACGGGTTGGCGAAATCTACGTTTGAGCTTGTGGGGTTTTGGGTGGAACGGGGAAAAGCACTTTGGTAGCGGGTGCTTTCAACGATTTAACTCCTACTTTTGAGCACACACTGTTCGCTGCGATGTTAACCTATCGCGTCATGATTGTGACAACGACCAGCTGGAACAAAAACATGGAAGGAGTGCACCATAGCGGTAAAGATGATCCCAGCACCAACGCTGCATCAATTGTCGGGAAAGAACATTTTAATTGTTATCGATGATGTGGAAGACGCCAAGGATGCCAAATTAGTGGAAGCACTTGGTGACGTTGTTGCTCCCGGGAGTCGTTTCATCCTGACTTGCCGTCATAGAGATGTTCGCAATAACATACCAGAGATGGACACATTAATCATTTGGATCACGCTTCTTGCAAGAGTTGTTCACCAGATATGCATTTCCAAAGGGCCGCCTTCCTGGAAATATGGAAACATATGTCAAAAGAATAGTTAACAGGTGTGAAGGTTCACCACTGACCTTAGAAATTCTGGCCAAGTATCTTAGAATCAAGACGTCGGTAGATGTCTGGGACCAGACTCTGGACGTGCTTCAGCAAGCGAAAGTTAGCTGGTCTGAACAAGGTGTGGGCAAAGCTGGAGGTTGTCTTACACCGGTCTGCGTTCTCAGGAGCAGGTTATGTTTGTAGATTGTGCAATTTTCTTCTCAAGCGCATATCCTCTAGACGTTACCGAAGAGCCTATTTCCAGTAGCAGTAAAGGCTTCGGAAGGAAAGTCGAATTGCGTGCGTATTCTTCAGGCCAGCAGACGATCCGGAGGAAGAAGTAGTCTTGAGTCCCGTTACAAGCAGTAAAAGTGTTTGGAAGATGATGTTCGGACATGTCGCACTCCACTGGGAACCTTTGGTCGACAGGTCTATGGTTTACGGAGTTGATGAATATTCAACGATCAAAATGCTTGAACACATGAGACAGTGGGCGGGGCGAATGGGAGGACCGATGGAAGTATACGTCAAGATTAGCGAACATCTACAGGCTGTTTTACTGGAACGCTAGATCAATCTTGAGGTATTTGCTTTGCTAAGGCTTAATGAGTACTCTGTAAACCGTACTAGATGATTCACGGAAGTAAAGTTGACGGGCCGACACTTGGTAAGCCCTTACTACAACACACCAACCTCAAGTGAGACCTTGTGTTCACGTCAACTAAAGTATAACCTTTCCAGCATCTAATACGAGTAATAGTACAATGCATGCCGCCTGATTCTGTACTGATTCGATTCCAAGGAGAAGTATCTAAATGATTAAGTCTAAGAACATCTGTCCGATACTCACACAGTACATTCTGACATCACTACTTTGATATGATCCTTAAATGCAGCAGGTAATACACTGAGCGTCAAACAGGAGTACACTCTAATCGCTCTGCTTTATGGCCGGTACCGGTGCTCGGAAGGACCGATGGAAGCATTCCAACGAATGGTGTCTGACGGGTTGAAAAAAATACTCTTGCGGAGGATTACATGACAGATATTTGCAGACTCGAGAAGTTGGGTTATCTGTTCTTAGAATGCAGGATTTCGCCGGATGATCTCTATAATATTTGCGACCCGGCCTGAGCTTGTCCTGTTTTCAACCTTAGAGGTTTCTATGATCATGAGTGCGGCATCTTGAGGACAGACAAAGGGTATTCATACTGTAAACTTGCAGATCCAAATGCGTGCACTCGATGGATGCCGTATTCATTTGGAGGGCTCTTGACTCCGAGGAAGCTCAGTATGCGCTGCTCGTGTCAGTCTCTACCCCCTAGTTTCTCGCTGGTATGACAGAGTTAACCATCTTGATCATGGAATGCGACAGACTTCAGAGCTTTCCGGAGTCCTCTCTCGGTAGCTTGACAAACTTACGTGAGCTCTACATAAGTCAGGAATATTTGGTGAGCTTGCTTGAGCCACGGCAGGATTCTCTTGGTTGCCTGAAGGAGTTGCGGAAGTTGAGGCTTTCTCGTTGTCATATGCTCAAAGAACTCCCATAATCGTTTGTAAACCTGCCACAGTTGCAGGTTTTCATTCTAGAAGATCTAGAATTATTGGAAGCATTGCCCGAGACGTGTGGAAAAATATGCATGCTGGAAGTCCTTTTATCTAACGCCTCAAGCCTGTCAGGACTCTGCAAAAACTTCCGCAGTTTAAAGCAACTCAATTATCTAAATTGAGTTAAGTAGGCGTAAAGACGTTGTCAGATTCTGTTCGCGACCTTCCTCACCTAAAATCTCTTATGCTGGTATACTGGAGAGTTGTCCGGAGATGAAGCTCCCCGCTTCACTATAACAACTGAGAGCAAGGAACGCCAAAATGTTTATACAAATTAGCCCTCAATGTCACAGAATATGGTTTTCCATCGTCTGGCATCAAGTGTTTTCTTATTGAATGACAATAGGGCGTTTCAGTCCGAGGTTTTTCACTACCCGTACAATTCCTATACAAATCCTGTAAACTTGTTACGGGTATCCATAAAATATTGACGGGATGCGGGGTATTTTAAACTTGTACTGGAACACTTCAATTTTGTAAAATATTCATGGATTACTATTTTCGTGGCTTGTGTACAGGTCTCTTGTAACTCTTAACGAAATTGTAATTTTTAATTGGTAACTAAAGTGCTTAATTTGAATTAAGAGTACATGTGTTAAGGTCATGCTTAGGAGGAATTGAGTTGAATCAGCAGTTTCAATTTCCCTCTTCTTATCATAGAGAAGTACTCAATGAGTTTTCACTTTCACATTCCTCAACAATTTGTTTCCATTTTTCCACAATTCCAAGGCATCGATGCTGTGATGTATTGCACTCCAACTTCTCGTCAAGGAAATAAACAAATGTGTGCAGAAGGGGATTTTAGAAATGGAAGGCACTCTGCAGACAACATCCCCATATGGGAATGGGAAGTGGATAAGTGGGGTCAGATAGAAGCATGGAACTATAATAAATTAGATCTAGATTATACTGGAATTTCTTACACTCTCGATGACATTTGGTGATAAGGAGTCAATCACATTGCAATACATAATTTGTGCATGGGTTCTTTAGAGGTCTTGACCCTCCTGCATTTAAATGGTTAGTTCAGATGGACTTTGAATTCTTTCATTCTTTGCCGGGGTTGATGAGTGAGAATGAAGTGTTTAGAAGTGACTAGGGACACCTTTGTGTGGCTACAACTTCCTACAGCCCTTGATAGGTTTAGCCATAACAGAAATAGAGCATGTCTTTTCAAGGGCTTGAGCTTATGAGGTATTATCTCAAGTTCAACTTCAAATTTACAACAAGGATCATGATAACCATTATTCCTGTTCTTGGGAAGGAGGTGGTAATGCCTAACCGGGAGGAGAGATCTAGAATGTCAATTTTATTTTATTTTGCAGTATTTTCAATGCTGTGTGGTATTGGTGGATGTGGTATTGGTGGATGGAACATTATTCCCACTAGCACAGGGCCCAAAGGTGGATGGAGAGAATATTTCAATAAAAAATTTCTTAATCTATCAACTTGCAAGTTGTATGCAATGTTGGAGGATTACCCATTTCACAAGAGGTAAGGGCTTTCATTCAAAAAAGGCTCACAAAATAAGGTTCTTTATTTTGTGAGTTCATTTGTAAGGTACTCAAGGCCTTCAAAGTTATCTCTCTTAGTGCTTCAAGCTTATGGTTGTGTGTGAAGTAAGAGTCTCATTGAGTGTGGATTGTGAGTTCATTGACTGAACCTGTGATTCCTATCACTTTATAGAGATGTCAGGCTTCTGTCCCAACATGACTTGCATCAAGAATTCATCAATTTGGAATGATATTGAGCAGATAGGGGAGAACAATGATTTTGAACATCAGCAAATATTTGCTGGGTGACTCGGGTTATGTTCCTATGAGTCACTTAATGCCTTCGTTCAAACAACCACGCATAGAGGAAAAAGTAGAAATCAATAAATGTGTTGTGAGACCTCGTGTCCTCAATGAACACTACATAGGGCTCTTGAAGGCAAGATGACATTCTTTGCGGCAACGGAGGGTTGAACTAAAAGGCAAGAATAGAAATGGGCTCTTATTGAACTGGATAAGCTTTTGCATTATTCTGCACATTTATTTAATTAGTAGTTTGAACATGTGGGTTGAGGAGGATGGTGAGATTGTAAATAAGTTAAACAGAGATCAGGATTTATTAGATGACTCTATTGAAATTTCACCCAAAGAAGAGATGAGAGCACATGTTATCCAGATATGTATTGCATTGCACAGCAAAACTGGTGAGTTTTCAAATCCGGAATAAATATTGATGTCTATCATTAATTTTCAATGAATGTATTGGCAGGTGTGTGGTGTAACTTTGATGTCCTCTTTTGTGGTAAGGTTTTTGCTTGGGTTCTCTAGTGTGGTACGAGATGTTGTTTCAATCAGTGGGTGTTCAAGTGTTGCTTCATTTGGTGTACAAGATTGTGTATAAATCATAAGTAAAATTATGTAGGAATATCTCAATTTGGTGTATGTTTGGGTGTTAATTTGGCTTTAGTGGGTACCAAATTATATATTAAATTCTATGTGAATTTATGCATGCATCTCTCCTTTCTTTTGTCATTGTACAAATAAGGGTTCCAAATAAATAAAATTCAAATTTGAGATCATTGAGGCTTTGCACCTTCAGGTTTCCAATTGTAGCTTCTGGTCTCACCAAATTTTATCTTCTAGTTTCACCAGCAATTTTGAGATTGCACTTCCCTAGCTTAACTCTAAGACATTGTCTAGACAAAAACTGGACTTTGAAAATAGCATTTTTTTTCAATTCCTACAGATTTCTCTCTAGCTTCCCCAAAAGAAAAGTTAAAGAATTTGCTGAGTACCAATTTGCTAACCCATTGGGCACCAAGGAAATCGTTTTAATGCCTACCTTAAAGATAGCATTTCCTTCATCTATACTCTTGTACTGGACTCTTGCCGAGGACTTGTAGTAGATATGTTTAAAAACGCATTTGCTTGTACTCAAGTCAAGATTACACATGCACCAATAAACAAAGGTACAATGCATTAGGACATGATCTTCAACTCCCTTGACGACCTTTGACCGATAATGTAAAGTGGATTTTGCTCAACTGTTTCGTATAGCCAATCGGTATCAACATCGTCTGTTCTATGTCTACGCATAGAAACAGTGAAATCTTCATTTGTAGACTTTTGATGCCCCGAAAACTTCACGGTAATAAGCTGGTACAGAAAAGGAGATCATTCTACATCTGTCAGTGAGTACACATCGTCCGGACTTCGGCGCGAGCGACTTGCAACACCGTGAGATTGATTATGACATTCCATGCATAATATCGTGTATATCAATCAGTGATTTAGCGCCTGTCAGATTCATGCTTCACCATGCAGAGTACTGTGTGAAATTTCTGCAAATTCTCGAGAAATCGGGGAGTTGGAAGCTCTTGGCACTTATAAGTGGACCACTTTAACGCGTTTGAACATTTGAACAATCTGACATTATCAATTTCAGTTGTTTACAATAACAATAAAGCTATAACTTACTTATATTATGGTCGTTAATGTGTAAGTGAGTATGGAAAGTCAATACAGTAATCGTAAATTTAACATAATGACATTACACCACACCGTACTACTAAACGCGTAGGAATTTATCGGTTGACAATGAAGTTTCGCAAACAAGTTGTGTACGTACTCAGTGTGTTTTATGAAAGTAAAGAATAAATTAATAAAAATTTACATTTTTAAAAGTCATAAATATATTAAATGAAAAAATTACTTTAAATTATCTAGATTTTAAAATTAAAACTATTTAATTCATAAGTAACATTAATTATATAAATTATTACCTTTTACAACTTCGGTGTTTTATTTCTCAAATTAAAATATTATATTATAATTATTTAAACTATAAACATACGGATGTCTATCTCTCTAAACACATGGATTACTTTATAGAGGGGGTCAAGTCCGGGGCTTTCCGTGTTTACTCAGAGAATGATATTATCTGAAATTCCTCCTGCGCTCTCGCATGATAAGTTTTACCATACGCTCCATAATGGAAGTTTTATCCACCTGTACGCCCCTAACCATTCCTGGTAAATTGTTTATTTAGTCTAATTGTGTTCGGACGTCTCGAACAGCCATACAGTAAATAATCGCCACGTTCTTATTACCACAGATAGCCCATTTCGGATGGGCCTCGAGAATCTCAAGAATCGTCCCACCAACAAAGATACACAAATGTCTTGTTTCTGGGATATTAACATTTTATCTTTTAATATAAAAATTAAATATATATAAAGTAAAAAATTAAAAAATATTTTTTAATAATTTATAAAATAAAATTAATTCATTAATATATTATCACAAGAATTAGTATTTGGTTGAATGAGAGGGACGTACTTCTCGCGGGGACACAACCATATTTCACACAAAATAACGTTCCGTTCAGACATCTCAAAATAATATTTGTTCTACACATACTTTGAATTTTAGGCGAGATCTTCTCAAATATATTTATATGACACCAATTTTAATCTAAATTTATCAATATCACAAAGTATGATTTTCTTTCGAAACACAAGGCGTCGTACCCGCGCCATGACCTTCTGGAGTACAAAATTGTTCCGATTGTTAGTCCCGAACTCCCCAAAGAGAATCTCAGAGTTCTGCAGCTGCTAATGTCATAAAGCAAATGAGTTGCTCTTCCCTGTTTTCATTTCTGGCATGGGTCCAAACATTTGGTAATCAAACTCCAATGGGGGCAGATTCCAGGAGCGTTTTCTGCGTGGTCTCTGTCTGGCTCTTTTCAGTATTCGTCACTATCCAAGTCTGTATGTGTGGAGGTGAATCAGGGGTTTCTCCAACCTCCCTTGCTTCCCGTCGGTTCCCACGAAGCTACCACAGCCTTACTAAAAGCGTCCATCAGGAGTTCCATGCTCAACGAAAGCTGGAACACACGCAGAAACAGGTCACAAGATCATTTGATATCCATTCTTCTACATCCGTCAGTTCCAGGAAAGTGGAGTTTCTCGATGCCAGGAAACCACTCATGCTCAAATACACATCAGCGAACGTCCACACTCAGAGTCGCATCAACCCTGGGAATCTTGTTGACGACTATCAAGTCAAGCCAAATGGAAATTCTTTTCAAGACGGGTTAGAATCCTAGACTGTAACATGCACCACCAGATGTCATTTGCATGAACATTGTCTTGACTTTAGAACTTTGTCAGCTCTAGTGTGTAGCACAGAAATATTACATTTCTGTGCTACACAAATATCACATTTGAACAAGATGGATGTTTCTGATACTCAACATGTAATCTTGCAGGGAGGCGCTGTTGGAATTAAAAAATGGAATTTCAAGAGATCCGTTTGAAGTTCTAGCGGATTGGAACCCAACCAACTTGTCCAATTTGTGCAATTGGAGCGGAGTTTCTTGCAACGAAGCCAAGCGTGTGTCTTCTTTGTTGCTGCCAGAGAAGCAACTCGAGGGTACTATCAGTTCGTTTCTGGGCAATCTCTCTTATCTTCAAGATTTCAACCTCTCTAGTAACCTTTTCACGGAGCAATTCCCCCAGCTTGGGACTTTGCGTGCGGCTCGTTGCCATTGATCTATCCAATAACACCGTCTCTGGGGAAGTATCAGAAAAACTTGGTAGTTTGGCGGATCTAGAAGTTTTGATGCTGAGTCGGAATGCACTCACCGGAAATATTCCACCGTTCTTTGCGAATTCTTAGTTCTCTGCTCTATATTGGAATGGGCTACAACTCTCTCACTGGCACTATTCCATTCTGGCTCGGCAACTGTTCAACACTGCAGACTCTATCGCTGTACAACAATAAATTGAGTGGTGGAATTCCAACTGAACTAGGGCAGCTAAAGAATCTTCTAGAATTGGATCTGTCTTATAATGAGCTACGTGGTGGAATTCCAAGCGAACTGGCGCAGCTAAAGAATCTAAAATTTCTCGCTCTCCAACGAAATTTCCTGGATGGAAATATTTCAATTGAGCTGTCGCACCTGGAGAATCTTCAGTACTTGTTTCTGTTTCTCAATCATCTGAGTGGGAGCATTCCGAAGTCACTGTTCCAGATTTCAACGTTGCTTGAGGTAGCGCTTGCAGATAATGAGCTTTCGGGCACCATTCCATCAGTGCAGAACCTTCCGAGCCTTCAACATCTTGACTTGAGCGGCAATAGACTCACGGGAGGCATTCCGGAATCTCTTTACACTTGCAAGGATCTCAATAGTCTACGGTTAGGTGATAATGCTCTGCATGGTGAACTATCCTCCAAAATTGGCAACTTATCGGGCCTAGAACACTTCTCTGTTTACAGGAACAGTCTGGAGGGTAGTCTTCCGCCAGAAATTGGAAACTGTACTGCTCTGATTTCATTTGACGTAGGTTTGAACAATTTGGGAGGACCCTTCCCTGCATTTCTTACTCAGTTGGTAAACATTGAAGTACTTTCCATTGGAGAAAACCGTTTCGAAGGAGAAGTACTCAATGGGCTTAGGAACTTGAGGGCGCGATTCGTCCTTGACATAGGTAGAAATCGTTTGAACGGTACTATTCCTAGTGACATTGGATTCTGTTCTATGCTCGAAGCTCTGATTTTGCATGCTAACGACTTTTCAGGGTCCATCCCTCAGTTTGTTTCGAACCTCACAGGGCTAATAACTGCAGACATGAGTTTCAACCTTCCCGATGGAGAGATCCCTGCAACGTTGTTCTTGTTGCCGCAACTGGAGACGTTGTACATGGAATACAACAATTTGATTGGAGTAATCCCGGAGGAAATAGGTTCTGCGACGAGCTTGCAGGAGCTCTGGGCGTCAGGCAACAAACATCTGTGGATCCATTCCATCGACTGTAGATAACCTTTCCAACCTTACGTTGTTCAGCCAAGCAGAAACCAGCTCAGTGGGCCATTTCCCACCTTCGGCCCTAAGCTGACAGTACTTGAACTGTCGGGCAATCGTTTCCAAGGAAGTTTACCCTCGAGCATTCAGAATTACACAGGGGTCCAAATCTTAAAGCTGGATGGCAATCACTTCATTGGCAGTGTTACAATCAATTTTGACTTTCTTCCAAATCTCCAGGTGTTGTCCCTCTACAAACATAATCTAACGGGTCAGATACCTACTTCGCTACAGTCGTGCACTAAGTTGTTAGTGCTCGACTTGAGTGCGAATAAATTCAGTGGAGTCATACCAGAGTTTAACCAAAGCTTCCCTCTTCGAGTCTTAAGCTTGGCTAGGAACCAGCTTTCTGGAGGACTCCCGGATTGGATATGGTGCCCAGAGTTGGAAGTGCTTAATCTTGCTAGCAATAATTTGACCGGGTAATTTCTGATGATATCGTTGAGATGAAAAGATTGACTTTAAGAGATTGGAGTCGTAATACCACTGCTGGTCTAGAGTTTTCGGGAAACCAACGAAAAGATAGCCAGTACTACAGCCACCATCTCTACGGTTGGTTCTATGATACTGTACCACTCGTTCATGGGTATCGTGATGTGTTGGTAGCTTACAGAGCCCTTGATCTCTCGGATAATCATTTCACTGGACCTCTATCCAGCAAGTTAGTTGAATTGGGTGGTCTGCAGTTCATCAGCTTAGCCAACAATAGTCTCGAAGGTGCCGTAGATATAAGCTTTGCGAGGATTCCTTACCTAGCATCCCTGGATCTTTCAAGAAATCGCCTATCCGGCTGCCTTCCCGCCACTTTAGCAGACCTGGAGTTCTTGCAATACTTGGCTCTTAATGATAATAAGCTGGGCGGGAAGTTGCATCTGGCAAGATCTGCGGAATCTGCGGGATGTTCGCTTCGGTACCTGTGGGTCGCCAACAACAACTTCAGTGGAAAGGTACCTGCATCCATTGGACACTGTCCTGAGCTATGGGTGCTGGATGGCAGCAATAACAACTTCTCTGGAGTGTTTCCGCTGTCTTCCCCGAATTGGTCGGAGCTTGTTGTCTTGAAGAATGGTTCCAATAACTTTCACGGACACATACCGAGTTGGGTCTGGGAGCTCAAGAGTTTGCAGATACTAGATCTCTCAGGTAATAACTTCCAAGGATCACTTCCTTCGAATTTCAGCGCTCTGCAAAGCTTCATGATGAAAGACGGAACACATTCAGAGGAGCACAGGTTGTATTCAGCGAGCAGGGGAAGCATACGAAATTTCTGTTGAAATCGCCGTGGAGCTGGTGGACAAGGGCATTCAACGTACCTTCGAACATTGGGGCAACGGTAACATTGGGGCTTAGCCCCATGTTACCTTTTTTTTTTTTGTCTCCCCCTTGTACGGGCTTGATGGGGTCTTCCCATCCTTCATTTTTCCTACGCGGTTGCCTCTTTCCTCCTTCGAATACATTTGGTCGGCTTTTGCATTCATGGATATTCCAGTAATCAACTACACGGTGGCATTCCTAAAGAGGTGGGAAGTTTGATTAGGTTGAGATCACTCAACTTATCTAGGAACAACTTCACAGGTGAAATTGTACATGAGCTTGCATCGTTAACAAGTTTGGAATCCCTCGATATATCCAACAACCATTTGACTCGGGGCATCCCACCTGCGTTTGCCTCCATGTCTAAGCTTGCTGTTCTGCAGCTAAACCAAAATAATCTCTCTGGTCAAATTCCGCGTGGTCCTCAGCTGGGTGGATTCAAGAAAGAAACGTTTTACCCAGGAAATGCTTACCTTTGTGGTCGTTTCAGTCGGAAGGAATGCTTGGAGACAGGCACTGCCGTTCGTTCTGAAGCAATGCCCGTTTCGAACTCAAGTATCTTTAATAACTGGGTTTCAATTCCCGCGATCTTGATTGGGTTTTCGGTAGGAAATATCTTGACGGGATCAATGCTATGCTTCTCCACGAAGACGAGAGCCTGTCTCTTCGGATTACTCCTACTTCCTGCAGTACACGTGTACCCTCCAAGAACTTATGGTGAATTTAAAGATAGGTGATCGTATATGTCCGGCTTGATCGGATTCCATATGTAATAGTTAGATCAAAGATAAATGGAGCATATGAGCTTTTTCCCCCTTCTCCTTAAGTTTCCCACTAATAAGCTCAATTACGACAGTCCTCCCAATTTGGGAGGAGCTGCGGGAGAGTGTGGAGACGGGAGAGGAGAGAGAGAGAGCGACGTGAGACAATTTTGATAAATTTTGAGTGCTCTCTAGCATGTAGCCCTCGAGTGAATAGATTATTCTTTTTGTTTTTCAATTTCGGTTCCATGTGCATCTAGATTGAAGACGAGGGAGAATGGAGTAGAAAGTTATGAAGGATTTTTAGTTTTTTTTAGGGTTGAGAGTGATCATTATACATTGAGAGTGGTGTGTTGTGAATTTTCATTTCTAATCTATGGGTTTTCATGATTAAGTTCCATGGGAATTTAATTTGAAAATTTTGGAGATGTAAATTGAAAGTTATGAGAGTTTATAGATTTTAGGGTTAGGAGAGATTGTTTTTTATGTGAGTTTGGATGTGAAGGGTTATGGTTTTGCAGACATGGAGAGATAAAGAGATGAGTATCATATGTTACTATCACTATTCTTGTGCTAACCATGGTTACACCTTCCCATGTGGTGTCGCCTAGAGCGGGTCGGGATACACCATGCCCGATGTGTCACCGACGCTTTACCTCGCAAGGGGTAAAGACCCATGTGGGAAGGATGCACAAGGACTATGATTGGACCACTTGGGATGCCCACGTGAGACAAACGACCACATCGACAGCAGTGACACTCGCGATTACGCATGCTTCTTCTATACCTTCGTTGATCGTTCTAGGGATACCGATCAAGTCGTGGGAGTGGTTAGCTTCTCAAGCGGGTTGCATTTTGGGGTTATTTGAGACTAGTTTTCCATGTCCATGTCTATTCCATAGGCTACCCCGCACACTCCATGATGAGACTAGATAGGCTTTTTGCCTACCATTGGATCGTTTGGCACGTGATCCCTTGGACGAGTTAGCATGGTTCCTATTCCTCCTACTCCTTCGATGGTGTCTTCGTTATGCTAGAGGGGGACGTGCGGGGCATAGAGAGGTGGCGGCTAGATTTTTTCGATTCCGAGTAGGGGATTGGGCAGCCCTTCAAGAGGAGTCTGTTAGGGCTACACGATTTAGGAGACAGACATCGCCACAGGATACCACAGGTTCCACTCGATTACGACGATGTAGGACATTGGGTCAGGCGGGAGAGTTTAGTAGAGCAGCAAGAGCACTACACCCTTTGTCTATAGCGAGTCATACTGATGAGACCATCTCTTCCCTACGCTCATTGCATCCTATAGCAGTAGAGGGACTACCACTAGAGGTCTTAGATTATCAGCCTGAGCAGCCTTTATGTCTTGATAGGTTGTTATTTGCACAAGCATTGTGCACTGTCCCTCGCCTTTCCTCAAGAGGCTTGTCAGGGATGGTTTATGAGCACCTTAGAGATTGCTTCCAGGCAAATGATCCTTCTAGTGGTTTTACCGAGTTGTTTTAGGTGGTTGCAGCAGTAGCAAGAGGAGATATTCCTATGTTTGTTAGTCGAGTCTTAGGTGCTAGTCGACTTCTCGCGATTGAGAAGGACACGGGAGGCATTAGACCGATTGCTATTGGAGAGATCTTTTTGCATTTGGTCAGTCGTACCATTGTCCTTCAGCATCGTTCTCATTTTCGACAGCACCTTAGTCCACATCAGTTTGGAGTAGCTACACCTGGAGGATGTGAGGCTATATCTCTAGGCATTAGAGCACTCCTAGATATCCATCCGGAGTGGGTCGTCCTACAAGTGGATGTTGAGAACGCTTTTAATAGCGTCTCACGTGCATCCATCTTTAGAGAGCTTAGGGAGGCTGGTGGATCCTTGGCGAGTCTCATTCCTTTTGTGCGGTCTTTTTATGGCTCTCCTGCTTTGCTTTACTACCAGCATGGTGGTTCACCGGAGGGAGTCACCGTCTTGGAGTCAATTGTTGGTACACATCAAGGAGATCCTTTGGGGGGGCCTTTATTTGCCATGGCTCACTTTAGAGCTCTCTTGTCTACTACTCTGGCCATGCCAGGTTGTGTATTTCCCTCCTTGGCAGATGATACACACATCGTAGGCCCTGTAGATCAGATTAGGCAGGCCTTTGACTACTTGACTACTGAGCTACATCTAGTAGGCTTGAGAGTCAAGGTGTCAAAGTGTAGGGCATGGTCCCCTTTAGGTATCCCTCCCCACCTTGAGCTTCCAGAGGGGTGTATCACATCCACAGAGGGACTTCGTGTTCTTGGAGTGCCAGTAGGATCGGAGGATTTTTTCACACGCTTCTTGGACGCTGCCCTTGCATAGGATGTTCTCCATGTGGATGACCTTCCATTACTAGGAGATCCGCAGGTGGCATTTGGTATACTCTCTTCCAGTATTGCTCCTCGACCATCCTACGTCATCCGTACAGTTCCCCCTTCACCGTCCTTCCTATCACGTCTGAGAGCATTTGATAGGAGGATTATGGGAGTCTTTGGTGATATTATTGGACCAGGGACTTTTGAGTGTGTGACAGGGGATTTGGCACATAGACAGACGGCTTTACCGATCTCATGTGGTGGGGTTGGCTTGCTTTCTATGGAGGAGATGGCACCTATAGCGTTTTTGGGTAGTTGGGCTCTCTCGGCACCCCTACTTGCCTCTCGTTTTGTGGTTACTAATAGGCCGGTTTTGGAGACTTATGTGACAAAGATGGAAGGAGGATCCTTTCCTCTCCAGGTGTTATTGCAGCAGACGAGAGATAGTCTATCCCCACGAGTACGAGAGGGTTTTCCACCGTTTGCTTCACTATCGTCAGATTGGACTAGAGGTCTACAGTCTTCCTTGATGGAGCGACAGTGTGAGCATATGCTGCATTCTCTCTTAGTTGACTCGTCCATTCCTCAGGCTACTAGAGCACGTCTACGCTCTTGCTCCGGCAAGGGTGCAGGCTCGTGGATCCTAGCTCGACCATGCATTAGGGCTTTCTGACTCGCACCGGCTACTTTCTCTACAGCGATGAGGTTTTGCCTAGGTTTGGTCCACCCATCTGCATCTTCACTACTCACTTGTGAGTGTGGTTCTACACTAGATGCAGCGGCGGTCCAGATGACACAGTGTCCTTTTGGAGGACAGAGGATAGCTACCCATGATGCCATTAGAGACATAGTGTTTGCTATGGCACGAGGGAGTGGATACTTGGCTTGGAGGGAGCGTTCGTATGCGCTGCAGACGACACGTGTCAGGGCAGACTTATACTTGGTCCGAGATGATCAGGTGACAGTAACGGATGTCGTGGTCACGGATCCTACACGAGATACAGTTTTGGAGGGAGTGATTACCCATCCCCCTGGATGAGCGGCGAGTGCATCAGCAGGTCGCAAGGTCTCCAAGTATAGGGGCATGCAGCGAGGTCACCTCTTTATTCCTCTAGCCTTGGAGTTATATGGAGCGATGGACACGGCATTTGACACATTTGTCAGGGAGTGCGCAAGAGCTTATCATGTTAGGCGTCAGGGGGTACCACTCTCACTCTCATACTTTGTAGCTTACTTTAGACAGCATGTGTCCATTGCTCTACAGAGGGCAGTGGCTGGTGCAATCCATAGGAAAGCAATCACATTAGGTGATGTTTCTTCGGATGCTCCAGTTGTGTGTAGACCGTACGACTTGCATAGCTTGGATATCTTAGGTGCGGTAGGGCAGATTTCTCATACAAACTCCATTGGGGCTGAGCCCCATGTTACCTTTTTTGTCTCTCCCTTGTACGGCTTGATGTGGTCTTCCCATCCTTCATTTTTCCTACGCGGTCGCCTTTTTTCCCTTCAATTGATAGCTGTAGCATATCTCTGCTGTAAAAGCCGAAAATGGAAGGATAGTTTATCAAACACAATGATACAGATTATGTCTTATGCAGATCTTGAATGAGAATGTAAATATTATAGCAAGACGCAGTAATGTAAATATATTTTTAACAAGTCATTTAAAAAACCCAACAATACATATCTTAATATAAACTCAAATCAATACAAGATTTCACGAGTAGAATATGTTGTGCATAGCATTATTCGGAGATGAATTATTATCATATTATTATCAGTTAATATCTTCGCAAGTTAATTTAGAAGAAGACAATGAACAAGTGATGTTCGATGTCAAAGCATTTTAACACATTATTTCAACCAAGGAACTTCAATGCAATGTACGTGTAGTTTATCCATTGTAGGTACATATATCTTCATGTACTTAGGTATACAAATCCGTCTGGTAATTTTTCAATTTGATTAATGGGGAATTTTAAGTCTAGAAAATCTGGCACTCTTGATAATTGTTTGACCTGATAATAATCAGATCGCTTCCGCATGATGATTTCATCCATAGTCATATAAAAGAAATTGATGCTATATTATAATTTATTGATATGGCTAGTGAATAAAAAATAATAATTTCATCCAATATATGCAAGCTTCATCCGAAGATGGAAAGGATGTGTTAGCACAAGGAAATCTCCTGCATATTTCGTTTATATTATAAAAATATGCACATGTACTCTTCAAGTTTAACTGTAATATAATATAAATATTGAGATTGGACCACGTAATATTATATGAATAAGATATTTACCTTAGCACCTCCTTTTTATATTTCAAATCATAATTCACTTCTTATCGTCTTCACTTATTAAATGTCGTTGACTATTTGCAACTGTGGCTTCAACATTTGGCACGCGAAATAATTTTACGAACATCAGTGTTCGTTCCGACAAAGGAGGCTAATGAACAGTACCTTGCTAGCTTAGATCGGGAGGAGGAACCACCTCTACCAAGCTAGAACATAAAATTTGCTTCAGCTGCGTAAGTGGACTTGAAAACCTCGTGCTGTACAGGGAAGCCCCACTCGAGAAAGATGATTCCGGTATGTCCTTCATTTTCGCAATCTAGTTGATCATTATAGCAGACCAACTGGACCCTGATGATCTTGCAAGGTCAGGCCTGAGAATTTCAATTTGCGCAATCTCCTGGAATCGTTCTCAACTTGACCAGCCGTTATTCCGCTCATCGACTGAGTTCTAGTGTTCTCTTGTAGTATTGTACCGATATTCCAAAGAAGTTTCACTCGAGATCGATCAGCATACAGTTTGAGTGATATTGAGTTCCAGTTCCTATGAATGGTCAACGCCGCTTCAGAGACAGTGTGATCAGAGAGCTTATGAATCCAAATGTATGTCCTACTTAGAATATTAACTTGCGACAACGGGCGCTTGGTACTGATCTGATTAAGGGCTCCCCACCTAGTGAAGTGAAATCAAATGACAATGAAAATTGTGTTATATCGACAAACCACTTCAAGACTTCGTACATTTGTTGCAATTGAGTTGTAAGTTAGTGGAATCTAAACCAGGGACGCAAAGTTGACTGGTCTCGCCTGTAGTCACTTTCCTAAGCTGTCAAAATAATGTGATTATGATATAATACCACAATCGGTGATCATGTCCCACCGTATCTCATAAGACCTAGGTCTTTGTTGCCACTTCTCCGCGTGAGCATCTAGTACGCATGTTAATTACTGAAATTTCTATCATTTTGTTGTAGATCGTATTGGTAACCTCTCCAGTCGCTATATCTACGTATACATGCTTTCTCTGGCCTAAAAATTCCTTGTACAGTAGAGTGACTCTGCTATGTTGCTAAATACCTACATTCCCAATTTCGAGTATCTACAGCTTGATCTTCAGGTATATTCAAGTATCGGCGAATGTCTAAGTATACCAATTTCTATTGACATATCTGCAGTGACCATTGTCTGTTATCCAAGATCGACCCTCCAGGACAGTGTCGGGATTCCATATTCAAATTTATGAGTGACTCCAGATGTCTGAGAATGTCCCAACTGTTATTGAAGTATCGCAAGTTAATATTACTAGCGGCTAGTGTACGTGGGAGAGTTCATCTTTTTTGACTTCGAGTGAATTAACCTTTGACTCCAGATGTTCGGAAAATGTCTCAACTACTGGTGAAGTATCAAGCTAATATTCTTAGCGGATAGTGTACGTGAGAGAGTTAATCTCGAATTACAGTTTTTTCTTTAGTCACCATCTCAAATCTGTGGTGCAGAGTGACTTCTTCGTATACCATTCTTTGGTGAATTTTGGTATCTCCACTCTCATTAATAGGGTATCGTTTCAGAGCTGAAGTGCACTTTGTCTCTTCATATATATATATATATAAATATATATATAAAAGCAACAAGACTTGTGTTTCATGCACCATTCTTTGGTGAACTTTGGTATCTCCACTTTCGTTAATATGGTATCAAAGCAAAAAAAAAGATGGGAGAGCTTTTTTTGGTTTTAATTGTGAGATGCTTTCGATTGCTAAATGATTTGATTAGCAATCTTATTTTATCGATCTGTGCCATCACTACTAAACTCGATACATATGGTGGTATCACGGGTCAGGCTTTCACAAAGAACAATTATTCAATATAGAAATACAGAATGTACCATCAGGACTAAACTCGATACATATGGTGGTATCACCAGTGAGGCTTTCACAAAGAACAATTATTCAATATAGAAATACAGAATGTATACCCCTTTGAAAAGCCAAGAATTGTTTGATTTTGTCCAAGGGGTTGAATCTTGTCCGGCATATGCTCTTAAGGCTGGACATTATCTTTCTCTTTTATATGCAAAGATACATAATTATCTTTTATCTATTGGATTCCAAATTTGCAGTTCATATTCTTCATTATACCAACTACAAGCGGGTGACAATATGGTTTTATGGATCATCTCTGTTGATGACATGATCATCACTAGTAGCTTTCAAGATTTCAACAGGTAGTAAGGGAAAGTTTGATATGTTAAATGCTAAAGATGGTGAGATGTTGGCTGATCCAAATATATACAGATGGATAATTGGAAGTTTGATTTATTTGATCCTTACTAGACCATATCTAAGCTTCGCTATTGATCTAGTTGGTTCACAAATTGATTCACTAGAGTGAATCAATTTGTACAAAGAAGTCACATCTTGATATGGGTCAGAAGAATATTACATAATATGAAGTTTACCATCCAATCTGGTCTTTACTATTCAGTTGGTGAGTTATCCATTCTACAAGGTTTTACTGATGCGGATGGGGCAAGACAATCCAATTTGGTCACATTGTGCTCAAGATCTAAAATAAACATCATGTTATATTTTTAACCTTGGAAGTTCTGCGATTAGTTGGTCATTGAAGAAGTAACCTAGTTGTTTTATCATCAAAAAGCAGAATATAGAGCTACCATTAATGCTACATGTGACTCAATTTGTCTTCACACCTTGTTAGAAGATATGGTATCCTACGGGTCTTATATACAAATAATATCAATATTGTTAAACTTACTAGCAATTCAGTATTTCACGCTAGAACCAAACATATAGAGGTGCATTATCATTTTATTCAAGAGAAGGTATTGGCTGGAGAAATGCATCAGCAGTGTATTCCTACAGATCAGCAAGTTGGTATTTTCACCAAAACTTTACCTAGAGATAAATTTGAATATTTCAGATCTCATCTAGATATCAAAGACGATAACTTGAGGGGAGTGTTGATGAAGTATCACAAGCTTATACTCCTAGCGGCTAGTGTACATGGAAGAGTTAATCTTTAGTTAGAGTTTATTCTTTAGTCACCATTTTGGTGAAATGTAACCTGAAAATATAACCTCCACTCTCACTTTTCACTTTGTAATATCACAAGCTAATACTCCTAGTGGCTAGGCTAGTGTACGCGGGGAGTTCATCTTTGGCAGGAGTTTATTGTTTAGTCAACATTTCTCTTGAGTCACTATTTTTTGGTTGAATTTAACCTGAAAATTTAGCCTCCACTTTCATTTTCCACTTCGCAATACAAACTACACCAGCCATCTATGAAATAGCGGAAAACGTCGAGCTACACACGCTCGGTTGATATGCATTATTATCTTTCTAATGATCTATAGACCAATTTAAAGCCTGAGGACCACTCCTGAAGTCGATTTAATCTGATGGAACAGTTCCACTTCTGTCGCTACTGTTCATACGCTAATCAGAAGAGTTCATTCACATCCTCTTTGGTAGGTGCACGATGTATCGTATGAGCACAAACATCCAGCAAACATTGAAGCATCAGATCAATATCTGAATCCCAAGGATATCGATGAACATATATTAGGCCACCAAGTTGAACAGGCAGAGAAACCGTATGCACTAAGTGTTGATACAAAGAAACACTACGTTCGTGAATCATAAACGGTATCGATGTGCTAATGATCATTGCAATTTTCAAATTCTGGATATCGATAAAAAAGAAAAAGTAAAGGTTCTGTGGAAACGCTTGTGTCTGTAACACTTTTTACAGTAAGAAATGAGAGGAATTGGTGGAGTTTATGATTCAATGCCGTTCGGAAATTTGGTGTCATTGTGGGTTCTGTCGATTGGGTATCTATGCCTCAATATTTGCGCAGCTATATCAACAATAATGAGAAGGCCGAGGGTCTACAGATACTGGCTGGTTTCACTTTCTGAATCACATGTATATGCTCAACCTCTATCAGGAACATTGCCAAACCGTTACCAATGCAATATCGTCCAAGAGACACAAAACAATGTCCGACTCTTACATTCTTTATGCTGAGAACGTTTATCGTTGTGAAAAGTCTGGAAGCATTTTAAGCGGACATGCAGAGACCGTGTAGATCTTCAACCAGAAGATCCGCTCATTGCATTACCGAGAATTTTAGTCCAGGATGAAGCCAGTGGTTTGCTAGCAGGCGACAATCCTGAGAAAAGATCTTGCTGACAGCGATGAGGGCAGATATCACAAATGTTGTTGCTTCTCTTCAATCAGGAAGCTGCCTATTTTTCGAGTTTACAATGATCGCAGTAGTCTATACAACAAGCGCATGGTGCTCCTGGCATTTATATCTTCGTTCGTTTCAGCAAGATTTGCTAAACCGTTGGTGCATTTTGCAGCTCCTGAACTAGGATTACTAGCAACCTCTAATTTCTGAGTTCTCTGGCGAACATCAGAGTTGGGCTTGATTTGTATCATAAATAAAAAGTTCGAACTTGCTACTCAACCTGAAAAGAAAGATCTATCAAACTCAGTACTGTAGTGTGTAATGTGTACATCTTTGATATACGATAAAATTTTATATAATTCAACGTTGTCCATGCAGCATCGGTGGTCTAGGGGTAGAATAGTTCCCTGCCACGGAACAGACCCGGGTTCGATTCCCGGCCGATGCATCGGGGATCCACAACCTTTTGGATGCAGTTTCCATCGATTGCATGATGATCTCACTGGTTTGTGTAATGAATATTTCAGGAATCTGCTATCTCAGAGAGTTATCCAAACAACAATTACCGAAAGCATTTGGGGTTGATGGCGTGTACTTCTTATACCATCATAGCATTCACCCCGACCACCCTTGACTCCAACAACATACATGCGATAGAAGTTTCCTTTCGGCCCGCTTTTATGCGCAAACCTCTAAGACTGGCCAAAAACTCGATAGAGAATCTTTTAAACCCGAGAGTTTTTACCCTCGTCAATCAGCTCATAGCATGTAAGTGAGGAAATACAACTCCAAAAGGTTTCTTCAAAGTTTACTCCAATTTGGTGCGATTTGTGCTTTTCATGTCTAGATCTGCCAAGACTATATGCACCTTCCTCCGGGGACGAATTAAGGGAAACATTTCTCTTCTTCATTCTATGAATATGATCTCACATGGTGTCTTCAGTAGGGTATATTCAAGTTTTTACAGACACCATCCACGTTCTGTTTCCTGGTGCGAGAAATTGAATTCAATCAGATTGATAACTTTCAGTGATAGAAGCCAAATACCTTCTGTTTAACGCATGAGACTAATAAAGCCAACATGACAGTACTTATTAGTGCTACTTTTCAGACTTCGTGATGCTTATTAGAGAGTCCTGTATTCTGAGGTGTCAGCATTTCCTCTACTAGCGCAGACTTTCTCTGATTATACTTTGAGTGTACTGTGCCGTGCCAGTCTTCTGCAGTAAGATTCTCGAAATGCAATGGAATCCATATATAGACCAGGAGTAAGCATACAGGAAGTGAGATGGGGGCTTCAATGCCCGAGTGAGGAAAGGGTGCCCAAGCAAAGGACGATGTAGGCACGACATTTCCTTTGGTGCCCCAAGAAATACAAACTCCTTCCATGTCAGACTTCGCAAGATCTTTGCTGTACTTTGGTGTTAGTGGCCTTTCCTTTTCTTTCTAGCATGTACATTGTCTATATGCATCATTTCTTGATTACACGGTACTTTTTAGAAAGTCCGTTGTACAGCAATATACAGAATCGTGGATAATTCATCCCAAACCTATATTTTGGTCTGCCTATGGCCACCGTCCACCAGTGGTGCAGTTTCCAGTTCCATGACCATGCAACTTTTCTCTGCTGGCTAAGTTGAAGAAAACCTTGAGCATGAAGTTCACCCACAATCAGAAGCCAAGCGCAAGAGTGGTGCTGCTCATTCGAGGAAATCGCAACAACGAAGAATAAGTGGTCAGTAGGCCTTCTATGTAGGATATGTGCACCTAGCTGCAATCCACAGGTAAATAAACTTTGATGCATATGCAACTTTCTTGACAGTTGAAGATCCACGACTTTCCAACGACACTCGTTTATTCGTGGATGACTAAGCTAGAACTATCAGTATGTACGATTTGTAGCAAAGCATTAGACACACATCTTGATCGACTATTCAGTTTCCGTATTATCTAATCAAAAAAAGAGGCTCGAAGTGTGTGATGAAGGCATTTCCTAAATCCGTTTTGAAGTCGATGCTACCCAGACTAAATCCTACTTGCTGCTCGTAAGCGACCACAACAAGGAGTAGAATATTGGAAATCAGTGGGTTCAGAGCGATCTCTTTGAAGAGACGTATCAACTCAGTCAGCCCGGACCCAAGTTCTTCCCCTTCATCTGAATCTATCCGGAAAACAAAACCGACATCTTTTCTGAAACCAGAAAAGGTAAGAAGACCTAAGAGACTACGATACAAACTTTTGAATGTGTCTTGATGATTAGTCACACCGCCCACCCACTGAATACTATCCTTGCTTTGCACACTCAACTGAGCACACATTCTCGCCTGACTCAAAAGTTTAGTCCTCCAACTGCGCAAACAGAGATCTTGCATAGTCGTTCTGGACAGTCCTTCCGAGAGGTTTGATCCTTCGCCACCGTCAGATGCTTCTTCTCGAAGGCGAGAAGTCATATACTTCTCGAGATGCGAACAGCAAAGTTGGACAAACAGCAACTCTTCCTCATGATGGTTGTCAATCTCCTTGTCAAAAAGACGACGGACGAGATCCCCACTACTGGTATTTAGAATGTAGTCGCTGTTCGAACCAATTAACCACTGGGACAGAACTACATAGTATTCTCGCCACGTTCCCAATCGGGCACTTAGGAAATCAAAGCTTACTTGAATAACCTTCTCAACTTGAGCAGGTACAACTTCCGGTACCAAACCTGAACTTGCTATTACATTGAGGACTGCCAACGAGAGGTTTTGTCTTAGATCCAAATCCTCGTCTTCAAGAAGTTTGATGGTTATGCACCACACAGATAGGATAGCCCGGCCATATTCCTCCAAAACTGCTTCCTCAACTCCACCATGGCATCCAGCGAGTGCTTTCCCCAGCCAATCAGTGTCTTCCAGCATGCCTGACGCCACGATGGCTTCGGCGATAGCCTTGCGAGAATTCACTGATTCACTGGCTGCAGAATGCCTGTTGGCAATGATCAACCACGTACTTATAATGTCCTTCACGTACTTCCACTGTTCGTTGGCAGGTGTGGGTGCAATCACTGACGCGGTGTCTCTGTTGCTTGCTATAGCCGAAAACTCTTTTCTCTCGGTAGGTCGTGTCAACCGATCAATGACACTTCTGACGTGTTGCAAGCACCCTCCTAGACATCGCACTGACTCTTCTTTGGTCTTGATCTGTTTCGACGACGAATAGATCTTCAACAGAGCATACCAAAGACTTCGGGCAGACAAGCTACTACCCCAGACCAAGCCCTCTTCAACAGATATGACAGTTCCGGTTGGACTACATGTGTTATCGGCTTGGCCTGGATGAAAAGTGTTCGTTGCGTTTCCGGAGTACATTTTGTCAGTCAAGGCCCAGGAGTATATCAACTGTAGAATGCGCCTTATGCAGAGGGAATGCGTTTCAGTCTTCAACCGGTGGATTATGGCCGGTTTCAAAAATGAAAGCTCTCTCTTCACCGCAGTTCTTTTGGAACCAGTCACATCAATCATCGAATTCGCAGAAGTCCCAGTGAGGCTACAGTACTGCTTCAAAACTTTTAGAGTAGAAAGGCGAACTTCATAATTTGCATCGGATAAACTCCGCTCAAGCGTCATTGTAAGCTTTCTAAGAGTCTCCTTGTCCTTGACAGTAGAAATTTTTGTCAACCCCTTTGTAGGACCTTGGATTAAAGCTGCCTGAAAGTACAACTTAACTGCTTTCTCGCGGAGGCCAACACGAGTTGGATCATCGGAACCCGAACGATTTGACGACTCCTCGATACAATCATACGTCAAAACTGTGAGGAGTTGGTGAAGCTGATTGCTAGTGCTTTCTGGGTCTTTTGAGTCCTGTTGATCAACTTCTGCAAGTTCAAGAAGACCCCCCAACATGTCCAAGAAGGAACCCACAACCACGGAACAGCTGCAGTGTCGGATAGAACCGAGCCATGAGCGGTCTTTGACTATGTCAAATATCTGCATCACAATCTTCCCTTGCAGATCTCTGTCAGGTAGGCTGATGCAGTTGGATATGAAGAGAGCGTACATCTGTAAGAGAACTCCGTGAATTGTGTTGAATGAGGAGAACTTACTGATCCCAGACACCCACAACCCTTCCAACATAACCGGCAAACCCTCCGACTTCAATGAGCTCTCCAATTCTGGGTTAGACGCATGAGAAATCCTGCTTTCTGCTGAAACTGGTAAACTTCGAGCCAACTCGAGCAAAACCTCAAACAAATCTTCAGAAGCTACAAGTGGAGCTAATGCCCTTGATGCTAGAACTCGAACCTGAAGATTGCGTTGAGTTGCACACTGAGACACGTAGGGCATAAATGCAGACGGATTCAACCAATCTTCCACATCGCTGTTGATGAATGAAGGTTTAAGGCGTGACAGAATAATCAAAACAGGAGCCAAGCTGGGGTGCAATGAGCTTGCTAATCCATTGCCGTTATCAAGTCCTTCGGTTGCTCCATGCTCTAATTGCCATGTTGCTGACTTCAACTCCTGTAAGAGAAAAGGATGGAGTGTAGGATACCTGTACCCACAGGTGTAATAGCATTTAGCATATGTGGAGGGAAAGAAAGCAGCAAACAAGGTGCAAAGTAATATTATGTCACGATTCCAATGAAGTAAATTTTCTGGTGATTATTCGACGGTCACGATCTTCATATTTCACACAGCATAAAATTTTCAACACGCCCCTAAACGCTTGCAAAAGGACATACCTGTGGAAAAACTCAAAGCCCGTAATTGCCCGTCTGGCTGACTCGCGTTGGTAGACATTCAAGAATCCGATCATCCGGTGTACAAGTGAAGAGAAAGAAAGAGTAGCACCGTTTCTTATTTCCCAATGTGAGGAAGCGAATGCTCGTATGGAAGTCACAAGACCCTCAGCACAATACCCTGAAGTGTCGGTTGCAAGGTTTGTGTCGTGAAATGTTACTCTTAACACATTGAAGGCATGCACGGTAGGGACAACACCCTCGTCACGTGATTTTAAAGCCTTTGGTAAGTCATTTCCTTCCACTACTAACGAACGATCAGTCTTAGATGTGACACCGACAGGTACACCGTCCTCTAGACCTTTCTTTTTCTCCTCCAACTCATGGATTGTTGACTGGCTCTGAGTACTTGTGTCTTCAAGAAATCCTTTGCAAGTGTCCAGCAACCAGCGCATACCCATAGGAAGAAGCTTCTTAGGTGCACCATCTGGTTCTGCAAGGAATAAAGCAAGAAAAGCAGGAGGAATGCCTGCACTCCTTCGCAACAGGTCGTCAACTACCTGACCTTTGGCACCCGTGTGCTTGATCAACTGTTGTAACCACAACTCGGGCATTCGATTGAGCCTGCAATCAAAGAGAACGAAGCCATTAGATGACAAGGTTTGGAACGTGAATATCTTTGTATGATAAGGAAATATTGTTAATCTAGCCTTCTTATCTAGCCAGATATCCGTGTCACGACAACGACAGGTTTGACACATGGGGACTTCGAGACTTTGATACTGGAAGAAGTCTAGATGTCTCAGACAATTCTTAGAACATACCAAGGATCGCTTGACCGCAACAGCCGATCGCAAAGTGCAATGAACCCTGTCCGTGTCTTATCAATGGCACCATTATGTTTCATGCTTAGGAGCACCTGCAAAAAGTGACTTCCAATGGCTTCCAGCTGCTTCCCATCGAGCATCACATTGGACTCGATTGATGCTATTTCTGGACGCACTGACGGTGCTTTCTCGCCCTGTTCTTTTTTTTCGTGGAATTCACCAGAAGAGCATCCTGGCAGTGGAACTGCTCTAGCAATGGTTCCAAGGAGAAGACTAACCTGGCAGAAAACAAACCAAAGGACAGCTCGTCAGTAAATTGGATTTCTACAGTAAACGTTATCTGTACCTTGGGAAAAACGATTGGGTAATATATAGGTATACGAGAACAGAAACCGTTCTGGGAACGGGTTATCCAGAACTTATGAAGTGAAAATGATCGATAAACAATATGTACATGATACGCAACGCTAGGAGTATTAAATCCCGAGGGTAGAATGCATGGAAGGTAAGCTACACGCAAGACTAGAGTAGTATGAAATCCCTAAGTTAGAATGCATCGAAGGTAACCTGCAGCAATGGCATAACTGAAACCAACATGTTGAAACACCAGCATATATGTAGGAGAAACATCATCGAATGAAAGGCGAAATAACTGTCACTTGGAAACAATTAGATAGCAACACGCATATTTGAGATGCAGCCTTCAAAGAAGCGGATACAGTCCTCCCACCCTAAGTAGAGAAATAAATACATCAGGAAGAAACGGACAGCTGAAAAGGATGGAGATAAACTGGTGGCAAGAGACAAGTAATAGGCTGTAAATATCGCGGGTCAAGGAAGAGCTGAGTCAGGAAACGAAAATCGTGGAAGGTGGATGAGACAGAGCACTGGAAGTATAAATCGCTCAGAGAACGAGGGAAGACGAGCAAAGCATCCGAGGACTTGGATATCGATATATCACAGCAAGCGCTATGGACGCCTGAGCCCAGAGAAGCCAAACAGCTGAGGGAAGATTGGGTAATATATTTGAGAAATGGGACCAGAAGCCGGTGTAAACAACCCAGTTCCATACCCACGTCCGGCTGCATCTGACATTTTATAGTAGCACAGTAAAGATCGTCAAATCTTGGGTTACATAGATACATCAGCAATACGTGATGAGTGCAAATGAAGAAAAGGAAGGAACAGAACTTGTAGAATGTTTAGAGATGCATCGAGAAGCTGAAATCTTTCGCACCTCCTTCACAGAAAGCCAGCAACCGACCATAACAATCTGCTCTGCAGGGGCGAGAGCTTCCTCTCCATCACTATCATACTCATCTATGTCTAGATCAACTCCCCCACAGCCGAGCCGCCCATTCTCGTCGGTTTCTCCATCTTCAGGTGCACAATCCCCCAATTTGGATTTTAAGATTAAGGCATCGGCAGAAACAACCCAAAGGGCTAATGACGTGACCCGTAGAAGTAGTGCAAGAAGCCTTTCGAAAGTTGCTCGGAAACCTGCGAATGAGGACTGCACGCTAGCAGATGCCCAATCAATTTCATCCACAGTGTACCGCAAAACGAGCAGAACACCATGGACGAAACTCCGTCGACAGGCCTTGAGTAAGTCTTTGTCTCCTTCCTCAATTCCCCATTGCAGCCAATCACTCAAAGATTCCAGATATTGCAACGTCATTTCTCCAGCTCCTTGTGCTGGTGGGAAAGTTGATCCATTCTCACATGTAGATGTCGACCTAATCACATGAGGTTCCGGGTGAAGCTTCACCACCCATCCAAGGTCCACGACATATTTTCGAAACACTAACCGTAGGGCAAGAGCACCAGCATCACTTTCTCTTACACGAGGGCTACTTACCAGACTCTTTGCCCACCTCAGAAGCCCCTCAACCTTACATTCTGAATCTAAACCCGGTAAAGGGGTTGGATAACAAATAAGTATCCTGTAAGCATTCTCCCTTAATTTATCCCAGCTATCAACTATCGCTCCTACTACAACTAAGGTGGACTCTGCAGAGAGTAAACTCTCGTGATAAGGAGAGAAGTACAAAGAAGCATCTTCAGACCTTTTCTCCCAAAATTCCTTTAAATTCCACACCTGTATGAGGGCATAGAAAAGCTCCATGGCCATATTCTTCCGTTCATACGGGGCAGAAGGATAGAGCGAAGAGATTAGCATTTGAGATAACCACTGCATAAATTCCTGCATCTCGGACACAGTGACAGCTGATTTCGAAGTAACCTCAAGAGTCGCATCCTTTTGACTGGTAGTGGAGAGAGTTGATTGCTGACCTTTCCGTACAATGTTTGTTTTCTGTTGTCTCTCCACTGAACTGCGCACATGCTGAAAGAACTTCTTGATAAAACTAGTCCATCTCATGCGGAATGATGTAGAGGAACACCGCATGTTAAGGGGCAAGGCTATTCGAAGTAGGCAGATTTCCAACGGTGAGGGCATTGAGGCTGTTTTGGGATTCAAGCACATCAACTCTGTTGCATCGACTCGCAATCCGTCGTCTTTGTGAGTCAATGCCAACAACAGAAGGTTTATGTGAACCTCGACGGCTTGACCCTTCACAGTAAACACTGCATGAGACATGCCTTTGAGAACTTTAGAAGATATGACTTCATCTTCAACTTCATTCTCATACCTAGCAGTCGTTATATCTGCTTGCTTGAGAATGTAACCGATGGCTCCCTCCACTAAAGCGAGAGCAGTGGTCCGAGCTACCTTAAGTACTGAGATCAGAAGAACCACCTGTTGGTTCACCGACAGATTGCTAGGCAAACCATTCGCTCCTCCTAGCTCGTCACTGCTCAAAGAGCTCTCATTTCCATCGAGTTTGCTGTGCCCTTCCAGAATATAGTCCAACAAGAGAAGGACACTGTCACCGTCGATCTGCAATGCAACTGGCAATGCATATGTCGTCAGGTTATTTCGAAGCCGAGAGTCTCCTGATAGTAAGCCCGCAACCAAAGCGGGAATCCACAGTTGCCTGGCAGCAACCGTACCCTCATTCACTCCTTCAAGACTCCAGCAATCCTCTCTAAGTCTTTCCAGAAAAGACTTGTAGAAAGTGCTCGCAGCACAGCAGACATCATCATCTGAAAAAGCATGAATGGTTTGGAAAAGTAAATCAGGTTTTATGGACAGTAGCTTTCTTGCTCCAATTCTCTGAACCAGAGAAGCCAAAGGCACATACTTTCCCTTCCGATATCTGCCTGCAGATAGCAAATCAGTCGCAATTCGGTAAAGAAAAACGTCTTTCCGACCATGCTCTGCCGTGAACGAGGGCTCCCTGTCTCCTATAACCTGCATATCATACATCTCCCTTCTATGAACAAGCTGCACGTCCACAAGAAGGTCGAAAACAAGTTGTACCTGCTTCACCGTCTGAGTCAAAGGGTCTTCCCAATTGTTCCAAATTAGCTGCAGTACGCGGGTTACCATGGCAGCAGATAAAGGGACGTACGGTTGGAAGTCGACACTGTGTCGCCTCGCCGACAGCACAAACTCTCTGTACAAACTGTGGGTGAGTGTTCCACATATTGATGTCTTAATCTGCTGAAGACATATTTGTAGCGCTGTGACAGCATGAAACTTGAAGTGGCTGTCAATTGAGCCTTCACAAAATGCACAAAGTGCTGGCAAAATTCCATCGTACAGGAATGTCCAAACTTCCCATTTGATCGTCTCAGACGACTTGTCATTATCATCTTCCTTGTCCTGAACTTGTGTGTCTGCTTCAAGATTGCTAGAAGAAATAGGGGCACACAAGAGCAGTGCATTGAGGATGTCACGAGAGATTGCAGTCAAAATTCCTCGAATCAGGCAGAGCCTACCAAACTCAGATAATTTTTCCATCTCAACCCTCAAGCTGGTTTTACGATATTTGACAATAATGGAGTCAAGCACCCCTCCATCCATCGGCTCGACAAACAATCCCCTCTCTGGAGACATGATAGAGAACTTCAGGCGAGAGAAGAACGATGGGAAAACCATACGGGCAAGCACCAGAGTCAAGCCTTCCTTGCTAGCGTGCAACTGAGCAGCTGCAGCTAAACCAACCCCGGCTGCCACCACACAGTCTCTGGATAGCACTGATGTCTGCAGCACATCCACTAGCAACCCAATGACTGCTCCAAACAAATCTTCCGCATCCTTGCTTACACTATCCTGCTTTAACCCTGTGCTCTCCTCCACTCTTCTAGAGAAATCAACTCCTGCAGATGCCCCTTCAGCTGCTGGAATTTCTCCACTCTTATGGTTTTGGCTACCAAAACATCTTGGAAATTGCTGAAGTAGGTAATAAAGGGAGGACAAAGCATTCTGAGCTTCCTCCATGATGGTGGGAGTTGGGCGCCCTCCTTGCAGAGACTGCTGCAAAACCCCTTGCACATCATAGCAAGCAGCATTTCCTGTAAAGAAAACAGAATCCTGAGCAACATCCTTCATCACCCCGGGTTGAGGCAAGCTAGCTAGAGATGCCGCCACAGCCACCACGGCAAATTTTCGTTCTCTGGGACCCCCTGGTCCATACTCCTCGCAGCACTTGCGAAAGGCCTCCTGCAGCAGAGCACAATACTCTGCAGGTACATGAGATAAAGTGGACAGCAATCCGCGATGCAAAGGGCGCGAATTCTCGACAAAAAGTATTTCCAAATACGTTTTGATGCATAATTTCAACGCTCCTTCGCTCGAGTGCTGCTGCTGTAACACGGGCAGAAGCAAGAGAAACACTTTCCCCAAGGGTTTTACTTGAGTGAGCTGAGCGTAGATTGAAGGTTGTGACTCAAACATTAAAACTTGCTTTCTCAAACCTTCCAGCTCAGGCCACGAATCCAGAGACGAGACAGTTTCTGCAGGGAGGAGAGCAGCGTGATCCGTCCAGCGCTTGCGTCGCTGCGCTGCTCTCCATCGCCCTGCCATTTTCAGGAGCAAATTTCAACTCTCCAACTTCGGAGAGGAGTCACAGTTAACTATTTGACTTAGGGTTCACGCACTCCTTAAGCCCTAAACCTTGCTCTGCATAGATTTATGTCCTGTCTGTGTGGAATGTCAAACTCGAAGTAGAGTACGAAGACGACGGCCACTAGTCATATTTCCCAATGGGAATGTACGTTCATGAGTTCGATCAGTGCCATACGCACAATCAACTACGGTCCCTTGGGAGTCTGTAGCATGAGCTGACAGTGCAATCTCCCCGATGGAAATGCGTGTTATTAACCCTTCAGCCTTCTTAACCGAAACGACAAGAGAAAACATGTTCGAAACTGACAGCTCCGGACAAATTATTTCTATGATTAGAATTTCCCACCATGGTTTGACTCTATGATTAGTATCGTCTTTTGAGCTTAAGCAACAGACCCGACGTGTGGGTAAGTAAATCAAACCTCGCGTCCGGGGACAAGCGACGGAGAAATTCGAAGTACATTATGAGAGCACGTTTATCAACTTCTGAATCAATGTTGATTATCCAACTCTGAAATTTTGGCTCCTTGTTGAAGTCAGCTCGATCGACGTTAACCCCGGGAAGGATGTCAATAAGAAGAACAGGTGTTCCTGGTCAACGAGTTTGGGACGTGTGGTTAAAGACAAGATAATGCTCAAACGGTAAAGATTCCAAGTATCCTTCCCATTGGCCTCCCTTTCTTCTTTCCAGAGTTACTGAATTTATGCCTGTGGATTTCCTGTGTTTAGAAGGCCTTTAAAAAAGCAAAAGCGTCACTGTTTCTACTGGCAAAATTCAAAATCACAAGTGAGAGTCGTGGCAACCATGAGATAAGAGACATCACAAGATAAAGTCTGCGACATTACAAAAGTTTACGATCTTCTAACTACTGTAAAGTAGTTAACTACCCATGGTTCAGACTAATATAATGTTATTTAAACACTTGTCTTCACTGAGAATCTGAGAGCTTCAAATCTTGAGTCAAGCTGCATCTTGACGTCTCGAAACGTCGGCCATCCCTTTCGCGTCCTTCAACTCCCTCATCCCTCTGTATCCAACTCTTTAATCGCACTGATTGCCATAGCGGCCATATTCGGCACTGTCCACTCGATTGGGCACCTTGCGCAGCACTGAACCTGTAATTGGTTCAGTTCTAATTACAGGACAAATCCGTTCCTTCTTCCCCTATGAACGCGTTGTTCACACTTGGCACTCTATATACGGTGTAATGCCTGGAAACGACGCTATTGGCTTTCGACGACTGAAAGGTTCGCGCAAAGTGTTCCACCTAGATCTTTAGGCTCACTGCGTCGTCCATCCTCGACTCAAATTCCGGCCAATGAGTGTATGGCGATTAGTGCTGTGCGACTATAGTGTTAGAAGCTCTTCCTCACGCTACAATTAAGATCCATACATCTCCAATGTTATGTCAAAGATAGCACTGAGAATTTTATTCAGAGACCAGGAGAGGAGGAGCACCAAGGAAGAAATTGCTCGGAGCAGCGCAAGAGACGGACGGAAATAATGCAGCAACGGAATTTCCATGCGTTTGGATTCTGAACCTGTCTCTGATTCAATCGTTTGCGACTCGAACGGTTGAGTCAGAGACAGGAGCAGAATCTAATATCGGAATTAAGGTCAAAGTTGCGGGAGAAAGCGACACGGGTGGAAGCAACGTCGAATATATCAAACCCATGGAGTCTGAGGAGCAAACGCAGTCGGAGAAAAGCCCGAGGCGAGTTTCGTTCAGCGAAGATGTTGGAAGTAGTGATAAGAAAGCAAAGGCGGACGCTGAGATGAAGGTATTTCGAATGAGGGTCTATTACTCCGAAGCGTTTGTGGAGGGTGCTCTGAAGACATTCCCGCAGACCAAAGTGGGAACCATCGTGTCAAAGACTTCTGCGAATCACAGCAATTTTCTGAACAGTATACGCAAGAAGCTGGTGGTTGTTGGAGTGAATCCTCTCACTCGCCTGGTACTCACCGCCATTCCACCTGTCCCAGCCGACCAAGACTACAGCATTGCACACTGGTTGAGAAAATATCCTGGTGCTGCTATGGTGGTGAGTCCGGAAGATGAAGCTGATGCCCTCTACCGGCAAGTCCTCACATGCACATTCAATGGGCAACCGGTAGCACGCAATCCGCTGTATGAAGTAAATCCTGAAGATCATCTTCTGCCGGCAACGCTGTGTTCGTCAAGCTCTATGTTGTCATCGCTGTCAAGAAATATGGCAGATAGATCAAGTCCAGAAGTTTTACATCTTTCGTTAACAAATCAGCAGCTTTACGAGCAAATCATTACCAGCAAACCTGTTATTGCGAAAGGGAATGTAACTGCTCTAGGCTCCGGTTGGACACCACCAGCGTATGCTATTACTCGGAGTAATACAGAGGATACTGAAAAATTCCCTACTGATGGACAAGGCACTCCAGCCAGGACTAGCATTCCAATTGAGGCAGGAGCTGACGGTAGCGCAGAAGAGAGTGCTATGGGTAAAGTTGAATCCCCCCAAGAATTAGGGAGTGGACCCAGTAGTCCTGCAAGTCAGAGCAGTGGAGTTGGTAGCCCTGACTCCACAAGTGAGGATAGGACACCAAATTCTCGAGAATTTACTCAGCTGCAGGAAAGACTGTTTGCAGCCACTTTACAATTAATACGCTTGGAGAAGGAGGACTCATCCCAGAATTTTGTTATTCAGAAGCTTAAAGAAGAACTGGAGGGATGCAAAACCAAACTCCGTGACATGGAAAGTGAGAAAACTTTGTTGATCCAGAAGTTAGAAGAAAAGCTCGAGGAATGCAACATCGAAATGGAGGTTTTAAATAGGCAGTGCTGCTCAGAGGAGATAAAGGAGGTTTACAGACGGATGTTTCTAGACTCTGTGCGGAACAAAGTAAGGGCAAAATTGAAGGTCCTGTTTCCTTGTCCCGGACCTATAGATTTCTTAACAGCACCATATGAGAAGGTTCTTGCAACTTGTGAAGAGATGGAAGATCTGGAGATGCACCTAGGCGTGACTTACGGAGATTTGGAGTTAACCAAAGAAGATATAACAATTGCCCGGAGTGTACACGCTAACGAAACTATGCACATTGGCATCTACGCCGACATTGTTGAAAGTCAAGACCCTCTCTATGTGCCTTCCTATCAGAAGCTCTTTAAGTTTCTTTATAATCAAAACCCGCAGACAGTTCTTGATAATCTCATCAGCTGTTGGACTTAATCTCCGCACAGCAACTATTGAACATCTTTACCATCACCAGACACCAACAATTTGCCGTTCACCTTACGTGTGACGAATCTCCTTTGCCAAATAAGATCAGTGGACCTGAATCAAGGTCCTGGTCGATCGACATCATGAACTCCTTCTGGTTGGGACGGCCGAGTACACAAGCATACGGGTTATTCCCTCACCTATAGCTTCAACTCTCCCGGCCTTTTTAACTTTTGAATTTGAAATTTCGCATTAGTATCGTCGTTACATTTTCATAGTCATTACATTTTCATATTCGATTTTATGCGATTCTCAAGAAAATGATAAATGTTTCAAGTCTTTGTTGTTTCACCAACTGGAAGCAGAGAATGAAAATGCTTTCAATAGAACAAGTATTTACATGTAATATGACAATTGGAAAACCCAGAGATGTAGTCTTCAAACATCTACAGTCGTTACAAGATCATGAGGATTCATTTCCCGTTACAATTTCCAGACAACAGTCAAATTGGGAATCAATGCCTTCAATTGTCGATGTGGATACCAAGTTCACAACTTGTGCGTCGATCCCGTACTTACTTCACATTTCCTACGTAGTTTCTGTAAATCATGCCACAGAGATCATCAATCATAAGTCTAAGACTGTCCAATATTTGGACTCCAACGTGTTCAAATTCCTTATGTGTCTGTCAGGGTTACCATTCTACTAAAGTAATGAACTTTCACTTCCATGTCATTAACAATCATGCAGATAACGAGAGAAAAACCAGATGCAGATAACCAGTTGTACATAAAGGTGTCTGCCCGAAAATCATGAAACTGTTATGTAAATTCTGCATATATTATGACAAATCTATGTCTCATTCTCTAGAGAAACCTTATTTATGTTTTGGAATGAAAACGACCAAGTTTTAGTAGCTCAGCAAATGAAATAGGAATTGCTGAGCCCCATACATATGCATGTTACAGTTGATATCCATCGAACTACCATAGCATTTGAGAGACTGCAGTGTCACCTAATGGCTGAGCCTGAAACTTGTCAGGTCAGCTCGCAATCCTTCAAACACAGGATATTCCCGCCGCTCATCGCGAGAAAGGATCAGTTAATGAATTGGCAGTCCAGGGCAATTTGGACATACAACTCTCGAATATTTGAGTGAACAGTCGTCTATAATTCTACTGTAGTTGCTACATTGACATTTTCTCCTGCTCTGTCCAACAGAACCCGTCAAAGGTCCGAGATTGCGCATTTTCACCATGTCTGCTGCGAAGCCCTCATGCCAGGTGGATCATCGGGTTGAACATTCACAAACGAACCTTTACCGGTGAAATTGGTCAGCTCCTCCATCCATTGGAAATCTTCGAATAGACACCCTCATGTAGTAGAGATGGTCCAATCTGATGGCAGACGAGAGTGCTGTCTCTCATGGCATACAGGTTCCTGAGCATGTCTGCATTCTCAGCATCTAGAGTGGAGACGTTTTCAAGGGTAGCTTTCCGTGAGATGGTAGATATGAGAAGCAAAAGCGAGATGATGTGAGCACCTAAGAATTGTTGACAAGCGGCCCGGCCCGTACGTTTGGTTGATTTGTCTCTCACTGGCGGAGGCCGTCTGCCTTGATTGTTTGAAGCAGCAATTTACTGACGTTGGCTGAGTTTCTGGACAGTTGATTGGATGACTGATGTTCAAATTGGCCGCTGCAGGTTTGCACTTTCCTGCCCACAGACCGAGAGACCTGACAATGTCAAAACCTTCAATTACCCTCTCTCCAAATGCAGCCGGAGCTGTCTTGTTCAGTTGTTGGATGCACCTGAAAATTGCAGCCCAATTGATAGCTATGACTTGGACTTAGATATAGTGGCTCTATATATACTTCTTACAGCCTCAGAACTAACTCCTCTCAACATGCACGTCTACTTGAAAAGCACATCCACGGATCAACCATAGCGCATATATAAGGCACTGGCTTTTTACTGCCAAGTTAAAGTGCAAGGTTACAAGTATGACTGCGGTAGTCATATTGGCAATTAGGTAGTTTTAGAAGTAGGCAATGCACATGTACTTATAACTTCATGGATTGTTATTGCTGTTTATAAGTTTAGCTGTTTCAGACCCTCGAAATTTACAAACAATCCCAATGGGTGGACAAGATTTTGCAGAATACGTTTCAGAGTTTATTCGTGATTTAACTCTAACAAAAACTGGAGAACATAGTCCCTTTTGTTTATCTTCTCACTGGACATATGTTCTTCTTCAACACACATTTTGATGTCCTCCTGATTCAGTACATGATTCTGAGTTCATCGAGTAAACATGTCGATATCTAAATCTACACCCAGAACCGGCTTTACATTACTACACGATGTGAACTAAGTCTACGTGCTTGAAGAACATCCATCCCTTAATTCTAAATTAAAGACATAGAGTCAAAGAACTAAGAACAGAGAAGGTGAGTCCTAAGAGAACAAAGGAAGTCACGAAAGCAGCTATTTTGATAATAAAACCAGATAAGTTCAATATTTGGATATAGAGTAATCCCCCGAATACGTTGTATGGATATAGACTTATTTTCCAAACCCCGATGGTGTCACTAGCAAGGTGTAACTTCTTTGTTTCTCTCTTACTCCTAAAACTCTTATAACTCATCCAACTTGTCTAATTTTGTAATTACTTGTGGATGGAAAATAACTAGTTGTGTAGTTATTATTTATTAATAAATTGGTTGTATTATAACATCCAGCTTATTAAATCATCATGAAATTGCTAATTTTGATCAAATATTTACAATGGGAAGTAATATAATCTCCCTTTAGGTAGATCTTTTGTCAGATATATGTAAGCATATATAGATAGCACAATAACTGATATTTATCTTTCTTAATACTACTTATTCCTTTATAGAATGATGTCCATTAATGTATATGCTTAGCCTTATCATGAAAATTAGCTGTATAGATAAGAGCACTCATATTCTAGTTATCGTACAACAGTCATTTCTTTGATACTACTTATTTTTTCATAAGATGATGACTGTCAGTGATATTCTTAATCTTATCATGAAACTTAGTGGTATAAACCAGAGCAATAACATTCTAGTTATCACCCAAAATTCCTGCTTTAAGATTATTAATCAATGTTTACAACCATATGGTTTCAATTGAGCATATGGTAAGTGAAACATGCCTTGCTTGGGTGCTTTTTATTCAGCTTAATTGTATTGTTAGGATGTTTAACAAATTTTTGCAAGTATGAAATAATTTTATAATTTACAATATCAAATATAGATCTCTATGAGCTAATACTATACACCATATCAACAAAGGTAACGCATCTATTATAAGTATATATGAAACGTTCATTTGAAGTATCAAAAATCTATATTCATAATTGTGAAATGCATAAACCTGGGATTGGCCATATCATATGTATATTCTAAATTTGTGCAAGGTTGCAAAACTGATTTACCTTTGGACATTCAACTTTCTCTTTGCGGTACTCTAGCAATCCTTTAAATATAGCTTTCTCAACTCAAACCGGTGCAATGATTATCTATAAAATTGATGAAAATATAATATGACTATATGACATCAATATACAGAGATATGAATAAAAATGACTCAATGATTATTTATAATTTTGGAATCCAAAGAAAAAAAGAAATTTGAGTAAGATGATAACAATTGACCTATCTTGATCCATCCTTCACTCAATGGCATGTGATTTCAATGATTTCATGTGAAAAATGATTATCTTTATTAAGACTCCAATGTCACTCATTGTAAATTTGCTCATGTTTTTATGTAATTTTTAAACAATTTCATGTAATCATTGGTCATTTATTCAATTTCTAACCATCAACGACCTAGCAAAGTCAAACAACCAATGAAAAGTACTATTCATGTAAAGAGTTCTTAAGTTTACACTAAACAAAATAGCTCACAAATTGAAGTTTTTGTAGCATTAATATACATTTCTAAGAATCATGTAAAGATATGTATTACATTTGAAGAAGGTGTCTTTATATTCACGTAATTGATAAGGAGGTTAATTTAAGCTAAAGATAATGCCAAGATAAGAGCATTGATTATAGTTGTACCATGAACAAAATATCTTGGTATAATTCAATCCAAAACATTTTGAATCTCTTAATATCTTTATACCTTGTGGTGATACTATGTTTAAAAGTGAACATTGTTTAGGTTCATTCTATTTATAGATAGTTTATCATCCTCCAAATGGATAGTAAAGTATAGTAAAGCAATTGGTCTTTATAAAATATATGGTTGGTCTTCTTTAATTTTTAGATCCACTTCTAGGTTTTGTTTGTCTCTTTCATAATTTTGTTGGACCATCTTGTCAATGTTGTTGTGCATATATACCTTGCTACACAACATACATTATTACCAACATCATACACTATAGAAGCGCAACTCACACATAAGTCATACATGAACTCTAAAGTGTCACAATATTGTTATGTGTATATACATTGCTACACAATATATATCATTGTCAACATCATACACTATTGAAGCACAACTCACACATAAGTCATAAATGAACTCTAAAGGGCCACAATCATGCCCTAGCTGGCAATTAGGTCCCTCTAACTCCAGATAACCATCTACTCCAAGTATATAGTATACCCTATGGTGTGCAAAGATCAGGAGGCCAAGTGCTTTTGAGCCATATTGTTAGTCACCTATTTGTAATCTATACCATATAAAGAATGAATCACTATAGTGCAAGTACTTCTAGGACATAACCATTGTCCATGAGGAACCATCATGAGGGGAGGAGTCAAACATGCTATATGACATCCTCTTAAACAACTATCACCCGCTAACATAGTAGCAACTCCAGCAAAGGAGCCGCATAACATACACCGCAAGCTTGCACATACCAATGCCAAGCTTGGGTCCATAATACCATCAATGTTTGGGAGGTGGCATGGTGCACAATTGTGCACATGATCCTTCCAAACAACACCATCATGTCTTTCCAATGCAAGTACTCCACAAGGAAAAACCTCATGCACTCTCAAGATATTGTAGCCTATAGTAACATCAAGTGTTGTCAATGTTGTATGTTGTAGATACACATAGTCACCTAGATGAAATTGATAGATCAAGGGTCTATAACCTCATCCTCATATAGTAGCATATCATAAGGTATCCCTATGTTGAGCAATTACTAAGTTCTCAAAGTCCATTGGCATCACTCTCCAAAAGATCTTTGCCCATTGAGAACATGCACTCACCTATATATTTGGATCATCCAAGTCCAAAACTACAATAACATCTCAACTATAAGTACATGGCTATAAGTACATCTGGATTTTTTCCATCGAGTAGAAAGTAAGGAGAGAAGGAAGCTAAGGAGGCTTGCTGGCTGAATCTATAGCCCATGGCCAACCAAGGTAATTGGAGATCCTAATCTCCCAAGTGGCCTCTCTACAAACCATACTTTTGCAATCCTCTCTTTATCATTTGAATCACTCTCTCTGCTAAGCCATCTACCTCAAGGTGATCTCAGGAGGTAGTATGATGATCCATCAGAGCCTTGTCACACAAGACCTAAAACTCCCCCAAGAACTATGTACCTTAATCAGTCAAAACCTTAGCTAGTGCACCAAAATGACTGAGAACCCAATCTAGGAACAAGTAAGTTATCCCTTCATTGGACTTGTCAAGAAATACCACCAACTCAATCCACTTGGAGAAGTGCTCCACCATCACCAAAACATACCAATGATGTCTTACAATCAATGGTAATGGTCCAACAAAGTCCAAACTCTAATGGTAATATCGGTCTGCATACCGTGCCACCAATAATGATTCTAGATTAAGCTATATTTATGCTTTACTCCTAGCTCGTCATGAGCATGATAGACCAACTATGATCTCTAGGATGGAAGTGGTACTAATTGCTCTCTACTATCCTCCCATACACAAGGAAGGTATGTACCCTCCAATTTGAACTGCTTGGCTTGTTGAAGAACAAAATCTCTCTCATTGGCCCAAATTGTGCTACCCACAACACCAATGCAAAGATAATCCATCACTAAGACATCATCATGAATGTTTTGTTGAACTATACCACTATCTCTACCCTTTGGATCTATGATCTCAATAACTCCTCATGTATGCATTGAGAGAATACCACCAAAGCCTCAAAGAATATAAAAAGAGAGGTAGATGTATGCCAACCTGACACCATCTCCCATATGTCTCACCATGCCAATGTGCTCCAATCTGATCTTGCTAGTTGATCTCCAATCTCAACCCATCTGCATCATGGTTCACCACTTTAGATATGTGAATATTTGTGAAATCATACTCTTATAAAATTAGAGCCCATCATGCAAGCTTCCTTGAAAGCTTATAAAACTCCATCAACAACTTTAGTGGCTGATGATCAATGATGACAGTGAAGGGATTACCAAATAGGTAAAATATGAAATGTGCTATTGCCCATACTGCTGCCAAGTACTTTCATATGAACTATACTTTGCTTCCATTGAATTTTTGGAGCAACTAGCATAAGCCACCACAAACTCCTTCCCCTTATCATCTTGTTGAATGAGCACTATTCCAAGCCCCAACGTACTCCAATTAGTGCAAACCTAGAATGGTCATCTTTTGATCGGTCTCTTAAGAATGAGATGTCAATCTCTCCTTGAGCTCTATAAAAGCTCTCTCTTGCTCATCTCTCCAACACAACTCCTATGTAAGCTTGGTCAACTTTGTCAAGGCCTTGGCAATGGCACTAAATCCACTAAAATATTGATGATAGAAGTTTTCCAACCCAAGAATGCTCGCACTTTTCTCACATCCATAGGCCAAGGAATATGTGTAATAGCCTCCATGTAACAATATGGAGTTTAGCGACGAAGTTAGTCGGGCTTACGAAGTAGCACATAAGACAAATTAGCCTAGAATATTCCGGAAATATCTAGCTTAGCTTGCACCTCAAGTAAGTAGCTTCTAGAAGGAAGCTTCTAGAAGCTTCCAACTAGCTTAGCTTGCACGCCAAGTAGACTGCTTCTAGAAGGAAGCTTCTAGAAGCTTCCAACTAGCTTAGCTTGCACGCCAAGTAGGCGACTTCTAGAAGGAAACTTCTTGAGAAGCTTCCTAGTTAACTTGGCTTGCACTCTAAGAAAGCGGCTTGAAGAAGCTTCTTGAGAAGCTTTTCAAGGACCTTGTATGCTATCTATAAATACCAAAGCCAAAGCTCATGCTAGGCATTCGGAGTTTTCCCACATTCAAGTGTCCCAATGTGAGTTTCATTGTCCTATTTCTCTCCTCAATCTCGGTCTTTTATATTGGTATAAGAGCAAGAATGGGATGGATGGAATTTATGGACCACCAAATCCACTTCCACCAAACCATTGGGATTTTCATGTCCAGATATTACCCAAGCACCACTTCACACAATTCATCACCACACGCTTTGGGCAGGATTTTCTCTATGATTACCATGTCTGAGGAACCCTTGATACTTCCGGTTGTCACTTATGGAGAAAGTTGGACGTGTTGTATCTATGTGTTAATCAATTAGATAAATTAGGAGTAGTAGGATAGAGTAGTAGCTATGGAAGCAATACCGAACGTTATCCTTGCAATGCAACAACAAATCAAGCACCTTACTCGATTGTTGGATGAACAAGTCCAACAACAATGGGAACATATAGAGAGAACGCCAGTCCAAGATGGAGAAGATCATATTTGATTTCCAAAACCCAAGGTGTTTGAAGGCAAGAATCTTCCGGGCACAGTGGAGAATTTTGTGTTTGATTGTGAACCTTACTTCAAAGCCACCAATCTTCAAGATGAATGGAAACAGATTCTCTTGGCTTCTAGCCATTTGGATGGTGTGGCAAAACTTTGGTGGCAATTCCAAGTAGAGCGAGCTAAACAATAGATTGTTGCACTAATCTTGACATGGACAGAATTTAAGGATGCAATACATGGTTGATTTCAAATTATAAATACAACCCGAGCCGCACAAGATAAATTGGTAGAGTTGAAGTAGATTGGCTTAGTAAGAGGCTACATCCCACAATTTCAAAACATCATCATGCAAATTCTAGATATACAAGAAGGAGAAGTTCTGGATCGATTTGTACGGGGATTGAAGTCACGAACCAAATTGGAGGTGACCATGCAAGAACTACAAAATGTAGAAGAAGCCATGCAATATGCTAAGCACTTTGATTCCTTAGTTGTAACAACTTGGTCTTGACCTCAACTTACACCAAGCGTACCAGTACAATACGCACGGGTAGAAGAACCAACACCAATGGAGATTGATGTTATCCAATGGAGGCCACTTGGTGTAGTAGATAAAGAAAGATTGTGACAAAATAGAGGTTGTTTTTATTGTCGCCAAGTTGGACATTGCATTGTTGAATGTCCACTTAGGAATGGGCAACCTCAACAAGTTGCCCAGATGGAGTTTGTGGAACCGAATGATCAAGGAAACAAAGAATCCCAATTGGAGATTTTGAGCTGTCTACTGGGAGCTTGATTAGTTCCAATGGGATTAAAAGCTTGACCTATGCAAGTTTGCTTCACTTGCAAGGTACAATATCTAATTGGGGTTGTAGGATTTTGATTGATTCTAGAAGTTTAGAGAATTGTATGTTTATGCAAGTAGCAAAAGAATTGGTTTTCCTATCAAGCCAGTGATTGAAAGTAGTTTGATGATGGCGGATGGTAGAAAAGGTTCTACATTCCGCACCTCGTATCATGTTACCTTCAAGATTGGGAAGGAGTATTTGGAGTGTACGAGGTTTGTAGTGGCACCTCTACACTATGATATCATCTTGGGTCTACCTTGGCTTGAACGTCATAAGGTTCAATTTGATTGGACCCAATGCTAAATTCAAGTACAACACCAAGGTAGGAATTTCCGATTAGGTTGTTTGGCACCTCTCAGTAAGACACCTAAGAATAGTCAGTCCCAAGATGGGCAGTTTGTCAAGAAGGTAGCCATGGAGCAAAACTTGAAGAGAGTGGAGTCCCAAGATGGGAAGTTTGCCAAGAAAGCAACCATGGAGCAAGCTTGGAAGAGAGATGAGTCTTTGGAAGGGAAGTTGGTTAGTAAGCAGCCATAGAGCAAGTTTTGGAGGAAGATAAGTTTGTATTCACGGTGTGGATCAAGCCGATTGCACAAGAACAATCAGAGGAGGGCCAAGAGCCTCATCAAGCAATGGTTGATCGGATAGTTCAAGAGTTTGTAGACATGTTTGCGGATGATTTGGCAAAGGGATTACTCTCCAATCGAGGTATGCCCTATGGTAAGATCAAGTTATTGCCAAGGAGTACTCCAGTGAGTAGACCAATCTATCGGCTCTCACCAAAGGAGTTAGAGGAGTTGCAAATAACATTTATAGAGTTGTTGGAGAAGGACTTCATACAACATAGTACCTCTCCTTGGGGAGCACCGGTATTATTTGTTCCAAAGAAGGATAGAGGACTTCATTTTTGTATTGATTACCGTGGGCTCAATAAGCAAACCGTAAAGAATGCATATCCCTTACCTCAGATCGATGACTTGCTTGATCAACAAAGTGGAGCATGCTACTTTTCCAAGTTAGATCTTTGCAGCGGCTATTGGCAAATTCCTATTGATACAGAGGATGTGCAAAAGATTGCCTTTCGTACAAGGTATGAGCATTTTGAGTGAAGAGTTCTACATTTTGGACTCACTAATGCTCCAACAATCTTCATGGATCATATGCATCGGATGTTGGATGGACTATTGGATTGGTCCGTGGTGGTGTTCTTGGATGATATCTTAATTTATAGTAAGATAGAGGCAGAACATGTGAATCATATGCGAGAAGTCCTAAGACGACCACGACAATGGAAATTTTACTACAAGAAGTCAAAGTGTACCTTTTGGCAGAAGGAGGCTACCTTCTTGGGTCATAAGATCTCATTTGAGGGGATTAAGATGGAAGAAGAGAAAACCAAGACCATTACTAATTGGCCTACCCCAAAGGATGCTACAGAAGTATGGGCATTCAATGGATTGGCCAGTTTTTACCGATAGTTCATCCATTATTATGCTCATGTAGCTGCACCATTGACTGACCTCTTAGGGAAGAACTTGAGCTTCCAGTGGACCACCAAGCATGAAGAAGCATTCCAGAAGCATATGGTGTCTTCAAGACCCATTCTTCAACCATATGATCCTCAACTACCCTGTGTGGTTGATTTTGATGCTTCTAACTTTGCAATTGGAGCCGTGTTGCAACAAGAATTCCCAAATGGACTCCATCCCATTGCCTTTGTGTCTTGCTGACTCAATACGGCAATGAAACTACTCTGCTTGAGATTAAGAACAACTTGCAATGGTATACGCCACCAAGGTATGGAGGCATTACCTCTTAGGAAAACAAGTGATCATGCAAACTGATCACAAACCATTGTTGTAGACCTTACACTTGGAACACATGAAGAGTCAACATCATCAATGGGAGGAACAACTCCAACTATATAACATCAAACTTGAGTACAAACCAGGTCGGTTCCATGTCATCCTTGATGCTTCATCACAACGACCTGATTTGAAGTCTCTTCCTCTCATTACAATGGCAATTTCAACGGTGTCAATTGACTCCAAGGTCCAAAACAAGTTTCAATCAGCCCTACACCAAGATCCCTTCTTCCAAATGGTACATGGTTGCCTTACGGCATGCGATATGGAGTACAATACCTTCTCCATCAAGGAGTGCCTTTTAATCCATTAGGACTAGATCTATGTTCTAGCTAAAAGTGATCTTCAACTTGTGTGCCTTCAAGAAGCCCATGATTTACCCATCATTGGTCACATGGGTGTAGACAAGACCTTGGGTACCCTCCAACGTCAATGGTGGTGGCCCAACATGACACAAGATGTTCAAGAATTTTTCCAATCATGTGAGAGTTTCCAACGTAACAAGGCCAGCAACCAGAAGCTGAGTGGACTCCTTCAACCACTTGCTGTTCCATCTGCTTGTTGGGAGCATGTGAGCGTGGATCTCATCACATCCTTGCCAAAGACAAAACAAGGACACACCGCAATTGTGGTGTTTGTGGATAAGCTTAGTAAGCAAAGCCACTTGGTACCAACTTGTGATACCGTGGATGCTCCAACCTTAGTGCAAATCTATTTCGACAATGTCTTCAAGCATCATGGGATGCCACATGTACTCATCTTCGACTGTGATCTTCAATTTACCTGGAAGTTTTGGCAAGTACTCTTCCAAATACTTGGCACCAAGTTTACTTTGTCCACGGCATATCATCCTCAAACTGATGGACAAACTGAACGTGCAAATTGTACATTGGAGGATATATTGCATGCCTTTGTCAATGTCCACCATACCAATTGGGATGAATGTCTTGCAGTTGAAGAATTTGCCTATAACAATTCCAAATAGGCAAGCACCGGAATTTCTCCTTTCTTTCTCAATTTTGGCCAAGATCCGCTAGTTCCCAATTCTCTTCTTGCTCCTTCTCCATCTTAGGTTCCTCATACTTCCACATTCTTGACCATTATATCCCAATCCCTCCAACAAGCCAAGTCTCACCTCCTTGTTGCTCAGAATCACCAAAAATAATACATGGACCACCATCGTTGTGATCTCACCTTTGAAGTTGGTGATAAAGTCATGTTATCCTCTAGTAACCTCCCCCTCCCACTTGATACCCAAGTTCGTAAACTTGCTCCTAATTGGATAGGACCTTTTGATATCACCCAAATTGTCTCTCTTGTTGCTTATTGACTTGCCTTGCCTTGTCACATGCGTATCCATCTTGTCTTTCATGTTTCCAAGTTGAAACCCTTTGTTCCTAACCCATCTTCCTTTTCCTCTTGAGTCCAACTTCCCCCTCTTCCTGTCCCTATCAATGGTCATGAGGAGTATGAAGTTGATCATATCCTTGCACGTTGCCATAATCAACAAGGCCATTGCCAACATACGGAGTACAAGGTCCTTTGGAAGGGGTATCCCCTTCATGATGCCACATGGGAACCTCTTTCTCACCTGCAGAATGCACAGACAACTATCTAAAAATTTGAAACTTCATTGGCAATAAGGACATCACCAACTAGCGACGGGAGAATATGTAACAACATGGATTTTAGCAATGAAGTCAGTCGGGCTTACAAAGTAGCACATAAGACAAATTAGCCTAGAATATTTTGGAAGTATCTAGGAAGCTTCTTGGTAAGCTTCTTGGCTAGCTTAGCTTGCACCTCAAGTAAGTAGCTTCTAGAAGGAAGCTTCTAGAAGCTTCTAACTAGCTTAGCTTGCATGCCAAATAGGCGACTTCTAGAAAGAAGCTTCTTGAGAAGCTTCCTAGTTAACTTGGCTTGCATTCTAAGAAAGCGGCTTGAGGAAGCTTCTTGAGAAGCTTTTCAAGGGCCTTGTATGCTACCTATAAATACCAAAGCCAAAGCTCATGCTAGGTATTTGGAGTTTTCACACATTCAAGTGTCCCAATGTGAGTTTTCATTCTCCTATTTCTCTCCTTGGTTTTGGTCTTTTACACTCCACCTTGGTTTGCTGAACACCAAGTCCTCCAAGGTAGATAGTATGACCTGATACTCAATTTGCTTGTGAAAGAATCTACATTTCCCAAGACGTAATTTGAGTCCATGAGATCTCAATCTCCCAAACATCTCTAATGAATATCTCTCATGTTCCTCCACAATAGTGCTATAGACCAAAATTTCATCAATATAGCACCAAGTAAAATCCAAGCTTGCTAGGATCCCATCCATGACTCTTTGGAACTTGGTAGGAGTGTTCTTTTACCCAAATGGTAAGAATCTCCACTAATATAATACATCCTAACCGTGAGGAACAATAGTCCAAAATGTTATGTTGGACTATCCTCTTCCCTTATTTGCAACTGATGATATCTTGCTCAAAGATCCAAAGTACTAAAGACCTTTACATGCCCAATTATATCAAAGATCTCCTCCAGTGTAAGCATGGCATACCAATCAGCCCTAGTTTGTCAGTTGATAGGATGATAATCTCCACACATCTACCTATGTGTGTAGTTGCTAAGCATATCCTTCTTGGTTTGCATCATTGTAGTTGACACATACTCTCCATGTGAAATCTCTACCAAACCAATCTCAAAAACATCTCTACTCTGGCTCTAAATCAATGCTCTCTCCATGTCACTATATCTAGAGAGACATAAAAAAATTGGTGTATCACTAGTAAGCTCAATTCAGATACTATGTCCTTTTAGAGCACCCAAATCCTTCATAATAAAGGCAAAAAAACTCTTGTAACTCCTCAAGAACCTCCAAACTCTCTATCTTTCCCCTCTTGTAAGCTTGGGTCCAAGATTTGGCTCCCAAGTATCATTTGTAACTAGTGTAGGAGTGGAAGACATATTGATTGGCTGCTACACTAGGCCTTGGGGTTAGTAGTATCATGCTCCCAACCACTAGAGATGTCAACCTCAAGGTAGAAAACTCCCTTTGATTTGCCTGCAAGCTCCATACGTCCTCTAGTTGCATCCCAAATAGACCACGCTCACATGGATGCACCCCAAGTAGACCACTCTCACTAGTAGCCATTGGTTGTGTCCTAAGAATACCCTTCCCACTTGGTCCATCACTCCCAACATGTGCCTAAATTATCTTGATATGAAAAAAGCTCACAAATGTCCAAGTAGTGATGCTTATCAAGCGCATCCTACACTACTCTACCAAGCCAAGGCTCATAATCCAGGTCAAACAGTTCAAGTCCATAGCCTAACCTAACACCTTATGCTTGGAAGCCTCTAACACTACTATAACAAAAATAATATTGATATGGAAACCCATTGCCTGCTCCTCCTCATTGGTGTTGAGTTCCACTAGTTGCTATAACTGTTAGTCCAAAACAAGTCCAAGACCTCTCTCTCAAAAAGCATGAGAGCTTATGAAACTTACAAGCATGGATAAAGTGGCTTTGGGCTATCCAAGTAGGTTCACTAATACCATATGTGACCTATCAGTCACTATCACCTTTTTAGATTCGCACCAAACATCCACAATATCATCAACAATGAGGTGGTCAAGTCGTTGAATCCCATCATAAGCACGATATAAAACCTCTCTAGGTAAGAGGTTTGCCCATGAAAGATAAAGACAATGAGCTTATGATTCCATTCTAGATGCATTCAACAACACAGCAGGTCCCATATAAGAATGGACCTAATGTGTACTTGGCACCACCCAAGTACAAGAATCACCCATTAGAGAGATGTTCTCTAAAATGTAGGCTAGAGAAATGGACTAATGAACTTAGAGATGTCATAGTATACGTAACATCTCCCAAAACACACTAGAATATGGATCTTGAAGACCCTAACCTTGGCCAACACATGTATGTCCCTAACATGGCTATCCAAAAATCACCAAATGAATGGGACCATGTCTCTCTAGATCTTGCATCCCAAGCAAGGAAAAGTTTGTTGGTAGGTGTAATACCAAGAGCTAGCCATATGATCTAGATGTGAAATTTGGTTTGGTAACATCTAGAATGATGTTATATGTGATGGTCCAAGTAGATTAAATAGAATAATCACCAAAAGAGTACTTCTACTAATAGAGAAAAAAACCAAAATAGACTTGAGAACCTTAGAACCAATAGCTAGACATATGATTTAAAGGTGAGGATTGGTTTGGTAACATTTGGAAGGATGCTACACATGATAGACTAAACAGATCAGAAAGAGATATCACCAAAAGAGGACTTCTACTAATAGAGTAGGAACCAAAATATGCTAGAAAGCTTTGAAGGCAATTTTGGAGACCTAATCAAATGAATAAGACCTAAAAAATGTGCAGATTCCCCCGCCTAATGGAGGAAAGGCTGGCCTTCTCTCCCCTTGGTTTGTTTCATCAAGAGCTTTCCAATGGTACCTTACGTGATTCGGAGACTCCTACAAGAAGATTCCCAAAAAGATTCCCTTCGGTCTAAGCTTGTTTGACCAACCAGATAGGACCTAGACCAACATATCACCATCCAAGTAAGTAATCCAAGGGTGGAGCTTGTTGACATGTCACCTATCTGTGTGCCTAATTCTATGGTGGAGCTTCCTTGGAGGAGATCCTCTTTGTCTATATAATAAAGAGGTGTTGCTTTGGGGCACCAAATGTTGAGTGTGTAACTTATGTTTCTCTCTCTTCTCTTGTCCTTGGAGTATTGCAGTAGGGTCTTTTGATAACCCTTGACTGTTGATATCAATAATAATTTGGGATATTGATAGGTCAAGTGTGTCACATGATGTAGAGAGACTTGCCTAGCAATCTCATCTCTCCCTACATACAAGTACCTTTGTACTTGTATACTTGCTTGTACTACCGTAGCTAGTCCAATGCTAATCCCACCAAACAACACCAATAGACATAATTTGAGTGTGATATTCAAAGGTGACAAGGTAATCAGTTCTAGAGGCTCATCCTCACACTGGTATCCTAATGGTACATAGGTTCCACTCCAAGCTTGTTGCACCAATTGATTTGCATGTTGTTGTAATGCTTCCTCAAAACTCCACAATGGAACATCCAAGGTGGATGGAACAATCCCACTTGTACTCCAAATTCAAGTGATCACCTTTGGTACTAGAATATCCTCTACATAGGCATTTCCCTCTAATAAGTCACCATGCCAAGTAATGGAACCACTAAATGAAATTGAAGCCATGGTCATTGATTGTAGTGAACCAAGACCACCACTACTAAAGCATAATGGTAGGTGACGTATCTATCTCTCACTTGATTGCCAACCTGGTCTACTATAGGAGGTTGTCTCCCCCTAGTATTCAACACTAAAACCCATGGGGTATAAAGTGTTCCACTGTAATATTCCAAGGACAAGAGAAGAGAGAAAACATAGATTTCACACTCAATCATTTGATGCCCCAAAGGAGCAGCTTCTCTTTATTATATAAACAAAGAAGATCTCTTCCAAGGAAGCTACACCATAGGATTAGGCACATAGATAGGTGACATGTCAGCAAGCTCCACCCTTGGATTACTTACTTAGATGGGTGACATGTTGGTCTTGATCCTATCTGGTTGGTCAAACAAACTTTGACCAGAGGGAATCTTTTAGTGAATCTTCCTATAAGAATCTCAGAATCACGTGGGTGAGGTACCATTGGAAAGCTCTTGATAAGATAAACCATGGGGGAGGGAAATCCAGCTTATCCTTTCTTGGGATGGTGGCATAAGCACATTTTTTAGGCCTAATTCATCCGTTTAGGCCTCCAAAATTGCCTTCAAAAATTTCAGGCATATTTTGATTCTTACTCTATTAGTAGAGGTACCCTTTTGGTGATACCTCTTTCTGGTCTATTTATTCCACTAAGTATAACATCCTTCTAGATGTTATCAAACCAATTCTCACCTTTAAATCATATGTCTAGCTATTGGTTCTAAGGTTTTCAAGTCTATTTTGGTTTTTGCCCTATTAGTAGAAGTACTCTTTTGGTGACACTTCTATCTGATCTATTTTTCCCATCATGTATAACTTTATTCTAGATATTACCATTCAATTTCACATCAAGATCATATGGCTAACTCTTGGTATTACATCTACCAACTAGCACATCATATATCTTAGCTACTCATAATAGCCTAAGCTCTCACCATATAGCTATCAATTGGATGATCATGCTAAATTTGGACAACAAGCTCTCCACATGTGATTTATTATGTAGAACCGCCTCCTAGAGTTGTGTGGATCTGAAATAGACAACTCAACTCTCTATATTGGTCTTTTGTAGCTCTTGACCAACAATTCTAGCCTTCCCTAACATAAGAGTTATGCACTAGAGTCTAATAAGACCTCTGTGGTGTATAGACCTTCCCTAAAGGTCCCACCAAATAGAGAACCCCCCTTTGGTTATCCAAAAGGACAACTCCATGTGTGAACCATGCTCACTCGAAGGTAAGTCTAGTTGGTAACTCCTCCAATCTAGACGTTGATGTTGCCATAAATTATTGGTCGTTAAGCAGATCCCATGCTCCTCAACCAAGTCAACTAAACTATCAACTACCTTTGCTCTAGAAGCATAAACCACATCATCCCTACTCTCACAAAGTATGGCAGCCAATTAGAACATTAGAGTTGGTTCAACTCCCAATGTACACATGTCATTGGTTGAGAGTAAAGGGAAGCACATAATTAATTGAGCCGCCCCCAACATCAAGTTAGATTCAATCGATGTAGTAGCAAGTGGTTGACTAGCAGGTAGTCTATCATGCACCCATCACCACCAACCACATCTACACTAGGATGTCTAGGAGCCATGGATATCATATGTAGTGCTTCAAAGAGTATGAAAGATTGGGGGAGTTTGACTAGTCTACTAACCTCTCCTCTTTATGAGTCCAACTCCACTAATGCTCTTCTAGGCTCTAGAGCACAAACTGCACTCCTAGTTCATTGCAGTAAATGCATCTACCTATGTTGCTCCGTACATGAAATCCAAGATATCTCTATCATCTACATAAGAGGTGGAAAGCCTCAACACCCAAATTTGATCTCCTATGAGCTATGGCCATGCTAGCCAATCTTTGCTCCAACTGCTCAATCCAAGTAGTCATGGTTGTATCAAAAGTAAGGGTAGGTATTGCACCCCTACCAAGTGTGGATCCTTTACCACCTTGTCCTCCATGACCTGGAGCTCCTCTACCACCTACCATAGTAGCCTTACCACTACAAATGAAGGTCAAATCATTAGTCATTAGTGTGACCAAATGTGTGGCAATGGTCTTTGTGTTGGCTATGATGCACCAAAGGTATCATGTCCGCTACCTTGGATGCACTCTCTCTTGTGGTGAGGTTCACCACAATTCCAACAAGCAATACTACCATTCATTGGCTATTGTTGACCTAAAAATGAAGGTAAGGTCTAGTTACATTGGGCCTTCCACTTGCTGCATAGGATATGGGTTGTCCACCCTATCGTCAAAAGCCAACATGGTGTGGTGCACTTTATTGCACTCTAGAAGAAGTAAAAAATGTGGATGAGATCTCCCTACCAAGTCTAGATATCATCACCACCATGTTGAGCTCAATACACTCAGCCAAACCAAAGACCACTGCCAAAGTAGGTGAAGTACATGTGACAATGTAGCATCATGTACTCTAAGTTGCAACTCCGTGACCAAGATCCCATACCAAAATTAGACTACTTGGGCCTCAATAACTCCCTAAGTAAAACTGATTAGTCATCTCATGCAAGTGTTTGCCTTGCATATGCTCTATCTAACCTTCCACTAGAACTCTTGCAAGCTCTTCAGATTGTTAGTCCGCACTCCTTGGTACTTTTACCTCAAGCACTAGAAGAACTCCACCATGGAGTTAAACCGTAGTACTACACCACCTCTTGTAGTAGTACCCCTACTCGTAGTAGCACCATCTCCAATAGATCCATCAATGCTACTAGAGCTAGAACTCATTGGTACTACCGATCTACCCCTAGCAACCAAGCTTGAAGTGATAGAGATGTAATTTTGAGACCAATATTGTCTCCATAGCTCAATCTCCTCCAAGTGAGCTTTATTGAATTCATGATAGTTGTCCATCAGCAGACCCTCCAAGTGCTAAAACAATCTCTTACATGCCATGAAGGGTGTGAACAAAGTCAAGTTCTGCATCTATTGCAGATCCCACCAACTATTGAACTCATGGATGAAGTCATCAAACTCAATGGTACCCACTACAAAAGAGTAACACCTAAGGCCCTAGAAGCTCCATAAATCTTGTCCATATCCCACAACAACGGTGTGAACACTCTTAATTGAATCAGCTCTTGTACCAAACTCCAACTCAGAGTCAATCTCCTCCCTCACTAGGACCTAGAATACAAGCTAATATCAAGTGTCACTTTGGGTAAACCCATTATGTATTGTCGTGATATCTCCTCAAGAATCCCCAAAGAACTCCGTTGTGACAAAGCAACTCAAACCGCAACCGCAACCGTAACCACTACAAGTACCCCATCAAGACTCACCACTCACTAAACACCACTCACTAATGTAACTCTAAGTGTGCTAACTACACTAGGAGAAAGTGCGACTTGTAACGTGTCATCACAACAACACTCTCATGATCTACAAGTAATCACTTCTTGCCTCATCAAAGAGAAACATAAGTAGGTTGACTAGTCATCACTCCAACCTCACTACCTAAAGCACACTAGAGCACCATCACTCTAAAGTTAGGGCACCTCATGCAAAGATTGTACCCAAACAAAAAAGTAGAGAATGGAGGGGATCCAATCACAAGCAGGCTAAACAAAACCCTCCATCTGATAAATCAACACCATACTAACTCTGCCACTATTTAGCATTTGACATAATAAGATTATCTATCTACTTCCTATGCTACACAAATCACCAAGAATGGGATTAAACTTCCTCTGGAAAAATCCGACATAAATCTTCCACCAAATTGATGTAGTTGGCTAATCACCAAACTCTCTACTAAATCTCCACTCTAGCCAAATTGAAAGAATGGGGATCTCTAAATCTCTAATTCATGGGGATGGATTCCCAAATCTGCCTTCAATTTTTCATTTTGAGCTCAACTCATACCTAAACCCTTTGATTTCACCTCTTGGTTCAAATCAAACACTACTACTTGAAATTGACTCCATTCTTATTTAAATTTGGCCAGAACTTCGCACATGATCATTCTCAAGGAAATCTAAATCACGATCAAGGTACCATTGATCAACCAATCTTGGAGATATAACTAAAACCCTCAGTTCTTGCATTTGATTTCCACTTGACTCTCATGTCTTTGATGTCATCAATTCTTCATCAACTCATATCAACTCAAATTAGATCAGTACTCGATCATTCACTCAACAATCTACAAACAATAAAATATTGATAACAATAAAGCCACACCCACTCTAGCTAAGAGATTGCAAATAGCCAGATAGCCAACTTTCTATCCACCATAGTTAGAAACTCTAAGGCTCAACATCATAAATATAGGTATCTCATTTCTCTTATGTACCATGCTTTTTATGGTTAAAACATTCTATTTTTCTAATTCTCTTCTGATATTGAACATCAATAATAGCCTAAAATACTTATAGGTAATTTAAATTATCTTTAATGCATAAGTACCTACTTTCAATAGTAGGAACCTTAGAGATCCTAAAAAGATATTTGCTGGGTTTTTGGTTCCACATGATTTTTGGTTCTCTAGTAGTATCCATCAATTTTATAATCTTCTTCTCCACTCTTTGTCATGCTTAATTTAAAAAAAAATTACAGATAATACAAATTTACAAATAAAAAATGTAATAAACTGCACCAAGATAATACCATTGTTTTCTTGAATATTCTCTTATATTTTAGATACACCCCTGTTATGGGAACGTGGGAACCAAAAGGCTTCGGCAAGACATGTTGCCTAGGCATGTTCTTTCTCTTTGTCATTTGAGCCGTATTTTAGAATAATAGATCATAAAATATTTTTAGTGATAAATCTAAATTTAAACTATTAAAGTATAGTTGATGGACTTTGATAAATGATAGTTATACCACAATCTATTTCTGATGAAGTTCAATTACCGGAAGTTAAAACACATTTCTTGTTCATACTTGGTCACTCTTATGTAAGATCATAAAGTGATTCAAATTCACCATGATCTGAATTCAGTTAGATGGTGCGATAATGACCTTAAACTCCATGCTCCATTCATATATCAATATATTTTGTAAGCATATTCATATCAGCGTAAAGTAGAGGATAAATTGAAAATTCGATACGATGAGATCAGGAATTTAAATGACATGCTCCGTTCATGCATCATATCATATATGTTATATTACGTAGAAACGTGAAGCAGCGAACAAATATTAAAGAGTGATATGTAAGTTGAAATCATACCAGTCTAATTGATTATTTTATTCGTTGAGGCCTTCACGACAGGCAAGTTTGGTTTTTACTTTCTGAATTTCACCATCAATGTACATTTGCTGAATTCAAACATTGACTATGAACAAACATTTTGGCTTTGGTGGAGTTTTGCCTTCGTACTTCACAATGGACTTTTCCTTCTTTTCTTTTTGGCATCCTTCTGCGCTTTCTCGTATACCAGGATTTGCAAAAACGATATCGAAATATGCTCTGAAATCTTTACGCTGATCAAATTGTGAGCAGCGTCAAAAATTGTTTTAAATGTCCTATCTGACAAATGCAAATTACTTGTAAATGTTTTGGAATGCATAATTTGGATATGGGTTTCCTGATTCAGTCGCGGTTTCGCATGGTGTAAGCCCGCGATATTTTGCCAGGGTAAAGCGCGCTATAAACTGCCCCAGGTGGGCCCGGACACGGTGCGTGGTGTAGTTTTGTGCTGTCACGTGCCAGCAGCACAAGCTTCTCCGAACAATACATGACGCTTCGAAGGTTTGTTGCAAAACTGGTGCTAGTTTATTTCCCGACTTTGTCCACTTGATAAATTCAGACATTGATCTATCCATCGATTGTCGAGAATTTAGTGGAGTGTGGATCATAGCAAACTTGAACGAGTCTTCATCACTTGTTGCTGTATAAGAATGGGGAAAGGTGGTCCTATCGTGGATTTTCCGTTGTTAGCTGCGGCTGCGTCGCATTTCAGCTCTTATGTTGGTGAGTTCTGCTCAGAAATTCGTTTCGGCGTTTGTGAAACACAACGTCGTTACCTGGTGTGCTTTGAAGAATTGATCTCAAGGGGAAATGCGATTCATGTCGTTTTAAATCAAGAAAACGTTATATCAGAGCACCTTGTCCTGGTTTCATGGTGAAATTTTACGATGTGGGTCTGTGATTTAACCTAAAGGAAATTTGCATTTGTTGTGAACGCTCCTGTTAAGGATCGGATCATCTTCAATTTATAGACAAAAATATTTCTTGTAAATTGTAAGGGCCAAGCTTGTGGATATGGAGATGGGGAATCAGAATTTTGTTGGCGCTTGGTGCAGCTAAAAACTGCCTAAAATAGAGTGTGTCGAAATGTGGACCTCGGAGCTAATGAAATCTTTCTGGTTGGGGTGGATTTTATATACATCAGTCATGAAAGCGTTAGTGGACATACTATACAACCTGAATTGTTTGTTTTTAAATTATAGTAGCCTTTTCTCTCCACATAGCTCTGCAAGAACAAGAAATTGATTGAGCCAAATGGTTCGAGGGGTTCTTTTATATGACTATCAAGTTGGTCCACATAGTACAGCTTCCGGTATGGGGGGTTGTAATTTAAAAACATATACGGCAAGTCTTTAGCCTCGCCGATAATAGTAGCAATCTTCTGCAGTGGAACTGTAAATCTCTTGAACTTGCACAAGGACCAGCAATACCTCTTATAAAACACCTTCCATTTATCCACATTAATATTCCTATGTAGTAAAATTGCGAAGTCCTTAACTTTGTAGCTTCCCAGCGACTTATCTTCATGAACCGTCTAGCTATTTAAAAGCTTGGATCAGGCAAGCTCATCATGAAGCATTCTCCCTTACCTTTGTATCTCTAGTGGGATTCCAATGCTGGACGTTGACCTGTTAGTTTGGGTGGAGCTTAATGATATCAGAACTCTGCAGATGCGGTGTTTGAAGAGTAAATAGCTTTCTTCAGTGTACTCTATGTGTGGCGTACGGTGGACCTTTCAGCTTCTTCTAATCCTTTGTGCTCTTTTATTTTGTCGTCAGCCTCCTAAGAGCTTTTCCTAACAAAGATTTATATCTGACCAGGTGTACCAACCGACAATGCAGCCCAGCAGTTCCTCGATTCATATCCTTTACCCATCATCTTCAGGTATGAAGTGCTGGTTTTAGCTTTGCATTACAGACACTTTGACTTTCAACACAACTCTCCACTTGATTCATTGAGTGACGGGATATCAGGTTCTCCAATTAGTGTCAGATGTTTTCGTCTTTAGTTTGGAGAATAGTGTAACTTCATATAAGGGATGCTCCAGTATGGACGTATTTAGTCGTCTGAGAGCCTGGTCTGGCAATACGTTCGATGCAGAACTCAGAGCACGAACCCATAGAGATACATGATGCAACGGTGTGAAGAACTCCGATGTCTTGAGGTCCTGAAGCATACCGAGATTCTTCTCAGAGAACTCGTTTTATACTACACTAACGAGTCGTTTTGCAACGGTCGTTAGTGTAGTATACTTCAAGACCGGAAATGGTATTTGCGATGTCTGTTGCATATGGCAATAAATATCGGCTTTTTAGTCGAGCATTTTAGTGTGGGTTCAGAAAATTGATCTGCTGCTTTCTCCAACCTTCGTGTGACCCTCAGTGCATTAGAGAGGGGTTCAGATGTTCCAGGCTTGGAGAGTGCGGTCACCAGTTGCCTTGAGAAGATTTTTAGCACCTCTTATGGAAGATCTTTGCTGCCACAGGCTGTGGTAAGTCAATATTTACATTTTCTGTAATACATATTAACACACATCATGTTATCCTGGATATGTTCAATCAATTGCAGAATGGGATCTTATAACTCTGATTTCATATTTGATGCCCCCCGGTTCTTAATTTTATTCCTATTTGCACTAGGTCGTAACGTCAAAGTTTTGTGCACGTTCATCCAAGAAAGTAGGCGCCAAACGTGATAGCGTGTGTTTCTTTGTCGCCTGACAAGGAAATCGGGCATTGTGACAGCCTTATGCGGTGGTTGGTTTCAGCGCTTCTTCTTCACTTACTCGGAAACTTACTTGCTTCGCGGTGAGTTGAAAGGGTTCCAAGGTACTTCTGTCCTGACTGACCTTCTTAAATGTGCAAGGTGGAAATTGTTTTTGGATATACATCAACGTTGTAAGAGCTTTGACCACGAGTGCCTTGGTCTTTTGACCTACCTGCAGATAGGAAAACTTTTGGAGAATTCAGAGATCGATGGAGGGGCTGGGATCCAGGCCCTTGCAGAATCGGATGCAATTGGTCCCCTTATCTACGCTGTTGCTGACGGGTAATTTAGGGCCTCATTTGGGTCCTTAGACTCCTTATCACACAGGCTCTGTATTCTACTCCGCCCAGAATTTTGCAATACTTGTTGCATTTCGTACTCATCCATTTCGTTATAACAATCTCATATTGATTATGTCAGTTTGTTACATTTACTGAAGATATAGCTACTTCGCTGCATAGTTTACGGCTAATACATATTGGAAGTCCTCCATTCACATCAATTTGGTTGACAGGGATTCAAGTGTGGCTTCAGCCGCTGCGGCAGCAGTAACGAACCTTGCATCGTCTCCAAAAGGGCTTGTAGGTTACTTATATCCTTCTTATGAGATATTTTACATAAGTTTCACGCGAGGACAGATTTCCTGAAAATGGCATACAGCCCCATAAGCTGAAGTTAAGTATGGACACTGGTAGACTTTAAGGAAGATTCTGTAATGCGGATCAACCATGACCTCCTATCTGCAGGAGCTAATTTTTTCGGAGAGAGGTGGAGGAGTGAATCATCTGAAGCAAATGGTTTCACACGAGTCTGCTCTGGTACAGTACTTGGAGCTTAAGTCGTTTCTTTGTTTGTAGGAAAATATCTGCTGTCTATGTAACTGCAACTACACGAAGAATTTCATTTACGTTCCGGTCTCCTGAGTGTTTACCTCATGGCATGGCTAAGCTCACCCTTGTACTTTGAATGCGGTAATTTTCAAAGACCACTCAATTCGAGCAAGGGTTTAGCACAGATTCCACCTCGACCTTTGGAAGTAAACGAAATAGAGCAGCTCTTCTGTGGTTTCGTACAGAAGGGTGTTGCTGCAAGTGTAAGTATAGCAGAATGAGCACTGAATGAACCCATCAAATGATACGGTCTTAGGGATCTAAACTGGTACCTATACTTTGTTGCGACAAACAGATCAGAATACGAGCTCTTGCAATCGCAGCCAAAATATTTGGCCTTTCTGAACCAGCTGCTCGTGCTATTCAACAAGCGGGCCTTTTGAAATCCCTTGAAGATGAACTCGGTAACTCAAGTGATTTGTTGGCGCAACTTAATGCCTTGGAGCTTCTTGCAGAGGTATCAAACGTCATAAAATTTGTCAGCTCGCCTGTTGATTGATTGATACCAGTTATGCATTGTCGAGAAGCTCATTCACCAAGAATATAATGTAAGGGCTTGACTGGCTACAGTGACTACATGTGCTTTTAGGTCCTTGGGCATCAGTTGAGAATACTCATTGATTGCGACTTTACTATTATTTCTGCTATGTTGACATAGGTTTCGGAAACACAAAGTGGTGCGAGATTTCTCATGACGGGGCACTTGATAGGGCATCTTGCGTCAACAATTGAGTAACGCTCATCTCTCTGCTTTATACCAATTCGGGCTTTGGAGAAGTCACGCTGCTTGTGAGGTTATGTGATTCAACTTTTATCCGTCACACCATAAATAACACGACTTGCTGTAAAAGGCAGCTCGTCGTTATTTTGACTTATGACATCCGCTCTTCTGGCAGAAATACTGAGGCTGATTCGCTGGTGCGCTGTCGTGCCATGATTGTCGGAGCTCGACTTCTATCATCGTACCATTCTGTGTCATCACCTATAACGGATGAAGGTCAGACCTAGTGAAATCCATAAGTGGGAAGGTGTTGTGCGGGTATACCTTTAAACTTTTGCATGTCTACAGTACTGCTAGTCTCTCTATTATTTAAGGCATAACTATATGCTGGCCTAATACGAGGAAGATGTTGATTCTTCACCATCTTCCATGTCCCAATTGGATTGTCATTGTTGTCAAACGATTATGAATTAGAAAAATGTTTGGATATAATCTTTTTCTGGACGGAACTCAGCCATCTGAAGTCTTTCGATCTCAAACGTCAAAACCTGGAGATTTCCACTGCAATCCCGGGATGCAGAGAATAGAACCAGCTCGGTCTTGAAATAAAATCTTTTGCAGGAGGAACGCTAAAGGCAAGGAAGACTAAAATGAGCGTGTTGTGCTATCTCCGGTACTTCGCATAGCATGAATAATGCCGTAGTTAGTTTTACAATGTTTGTTGGTTTGATATTGCAGATGCCAACATCATTGTTGTTGCCATCGACAAACATCTGGATCGATTGAAGTCAAACGAGAATGATTCGGCACATTCACTTAGCAGTGAGCAGGAGGTCGCTCTTGATTCTCTCGGCCAGATTGGGATATGTAATGGTTCTCTACCACTCCGCTTGTATGTTGCACTACAGTGTAGAGGTAGTTTGTATAATGTATGACACACAAAATCTTTTCTTCTCTCACAAACGATCATCAAGTGCACAAGAATGAAAGCTCTTCTTTAAGCTAAGTCCAACTCCTTTCGTACTGGCTGGTTCTGTTGCATTCCAATGTTTAGCTGCCCGTGGAGCCGAGCTACTCTTATGCGGTAGCCCGCCAATTGCACGACATGTTATTGAGGCAGCTTTCAGACAGCATGGAGGTGGCACTCAACTGGTAACAACTTCATTCATTGAGAACTTATAGGAATCATTCGTTGCTTTCTTGGATTTTCCTTTGCCTTTCAGAAATTCCAAACTAGTTTCTCTGAAGACAGGGCCATATTCTTGCTCTTTGATTCCCTTCTTCTACTTGCACGTCGGGATTACATATTCTTTCTGAATAACATTCCTTGTTGCTATGGATCCACTACAAACACTGTTTCCGGTTTCCTCCACTTCACGTTTTAGAGCATACAGACTTCTGTAGGACAGAAGTCTCGCTCGCCTACAACAGTTGATCAAGCTGACGGAGACGCTGGTTGTTTCACGGCAGGCCGCCGTGCACGCTTTGGCGTCCATTGCAGGTACTGAGCGAACTGAAATGTCTCCGCTGTTAAATGAACAGGCTGAGATCTCTTTACACAACCTCATATATACATTTGCGGCTGGAGCATCAGGCCGAACTCCTGCAGTATGTCCCGCTCATTGCAGACATTCCCATGCTTACCTCCTTTTGTAATTGACAGTTACGACGATCTTTACTGTGTTACTATGAAATGTCAGAGTCAGAGGCAGTCCAGGTCAGAGATGGGTATGGAGCTGCATTGTTTACAACGGAATCTGTATTCCATAACACCATATGTCCCGCTCATTCTAGGATGAAATGACTTCATTCTAGCTTCGTAGACAGTACCATTCCTAAGATTTGGGTCATGGCTCTATTAAGAGACAGAGAAACTTGTGTCTTTTCCTTGTTCGAATGTGAAAGTATCTGACTAAATGGTCTATGCAGGACCTCCTCTGGATGTTAATTAAACAAGCTCCAGATATCAAGATGGCGGTATGTTGTACAAGACGATGATTTCAGATTCCTACATAAATGTGTCATATACGGCTTGACCTGATATATATTTTGCTGAGACACTGTATAGCGTAGCAAACCAGCTGATTGAAAGGATTATGCTGTGAAGATTCACATTGGTTATGAAATATTGATGTCTCAGGCATATCGACTCGTAGTCGCACTTGCTGCACGTTCTTGGACTCTATGGGAAATATGTTCACATGAAGAATTGGTCAACACCATTGCCGATCCGCACTCTGAGACAGAGAAAGCTGGTAGGTTCGGTTTCTGTGCTTAAGTGCTGAGGCTCTTTAAAGTTCACGCCACATAAGCCGGCTGAAAAGCCTTGAGGGCCACTCACAAGGAAATAAAAATGCTTGCAGAAGGGTGTAATTAGCACCTAGAGTCATTTATATAGCTTTCGTAGCATTTGCTAATAGAAGTCAACTCACCTGTCACGTAGGGATGCTTATAAGTGAATATTGTCAATGGTCCAAGCATGCTTTGTACGTTCTTTCGTAACCTGGCCCTTTTAGAAGTGAATGTATCTGCATGTTTAAAGCTCTTGACCCCTGCTGTCCCCATTTCGCAGCAATGGACTGGCGCCATTCATGCTGTGTAGCTTTAGCGACTGCTTTAGAAACTGGAAGTCAACGTGGAGAACAATTTCCTCCAAGTGTTGTGACTAAGGTGGGTTTAAAAACTCCAAGGAAGAACCTTTCGTTTTATGTGAATTCAACCGGCTAAAGGCATTAACTTGCTCCGTGGAAGGAATTCATAAATTGTATGTTGTAACTTTTGGATATGCGTGCAGATAGAGGCTTCAGCTAAGAGGGGTCCTTATTTAATAACCGAACGCAGGGAAGCCACACCAATGGTTGGTACGATGGACAGATTCTAGTTGCTTTCTACTCTGCTGCACGACTGCTGAGGAATAACGTATATCATGGGCACTTATCAAGGATTCATTTCATGTTGTCCGCCTATCGTAACTTCCAGTATCTGCAAGCAGGTGCAGACTTGCATATGAGCTAACTAATTAAGCGTAGGATTCAGACAGGGACTTAGTAGACCACCAAAAGCCGATCTTAGCGTTTATCAAGGACGATACTTATCGGGTGCTGGCTTTCACGTACAGACCACATTATATTCTCAGGATCATGTCTGTATCCTCGTACTCTAAAGCATTCATGGGAGGACGAGCCAATTACTCCTTTTTATTCTACAATTTTGTCATATGCCTTTGAGATCGGTGTTTATCGGATTTGTTTCATGACGATGAGGTTTCCTCTCAAACATGTGGGTTCAGGTTACTGTTGTGAGGATAGGAGGAGACCAATGCCTAGTATGTTCAGAGTAGTAGGGACGACGCTTTGAAGCAACCAGTCGTAAGTCTGCCGTTTAGGACATTTAGGCCGTCTGGATGAAATTCAAGCATAAGCCCCAGAGTTAGTGCACAATTTTGAATGTGTTTTAGTGGAAGTATGTACGCTGGAAAATGTGTACTAGCCTTATTTAAGGCTCCTGGCAAATGGATTTACACACGTATCTGCGATTGCGACGAATGAATGACCGGTAAGTTGAGTTGAGCCTTCCAAGTGAGGCGATATGTAATTATTCTTGGAGGAAGTGACTGCTATTAATTCACTCTATTCAACAGTCTATATGTGTAGTATGATGTGGACTATCAAGCATAGTGTACACACCATGGACATGTGGAGTGAATTTTCCATGAGATCCGAACAATAACAGGATACTTGCTCGGTCGTTAATCCTGTTAATGAATTATCTCCTGCTACCGAAGATCATACTTCCCATGCTAGATGATGTTAAATGATGTGTTTGTAAACAAGAATCATTTCAAGAACAGGGCAACGCATCCCGATACTGAAGTACACGCTTCCTTGAAATTTGCTCTCTGCCCTGAGGTCCTTGGTTAGGAACGTAATCTCTGGCTATTCGATCTGGGCCATTCATCACGGGTGTCCTCAACTTTCAGAAACCCACTGAACGTTTTCTACATGACCAATGAAGTCTTTCTTGCCTTTCTCATCAATCAAATCTCAAACTCCAACATCTTTGTTCTACAACAAAATTGGTTCCTTCTGTTTACCAAGTTGATACAATTTAAGCACTCCCACTCTTGGGTCGGCCTAAGCCTTCCTTGCTATGAAAATGACAGTGTGTATGAAAACTTATATACTCGTACGAGATAAAAGTCAACAGAAAGAGTGTCTTTAACGTCGGAGTAATGCCCGCATTCACACGATGAAGTACAGCTTTTGTCCAAGTGTATTACGACGCCCTGGATGAGAAGATCGATGCCCCTTGATGTCGGTATAACTGCTGCAGCTGATCCGGCCGGCCTGTCACTGAAACTTCGAGGTTCCAACGATGATTTCCGGAGGATTGTGGAGGAGGAGACAGCGAGGGACACACACGCTGCTTCTTTCGGGATTCCACTCTACCAGGAGCTGTCTCGAGTGGCTCTGGTTCTACAAGTGGTGTACAGAGAGGATTGGTTGAGAACAGTGAACGATTATTGCAGTTTGCAAATGGTGAATCACCTGTGAAACTTTTGCGATTCCTACACCTGCAAAGACTGCGTCTAATCTTGTCCAGTTGGGTTCACCTTACTTGTTTTATCACGGTCGATATGACAATAAATCAGCCCATCTGAGGAGTGTAGCGCTCCATTGAAAAATAGTCCTTGATCAGAAACGGAGAAATTGCGAATTTGTCTTCAGGGTGGATACTTTCACAATTGAAGCATTGAGCCTGCATCTAAGCTACGAACTGGGGATATTCTTACAGGTCCTGAGCGATCCTGATGGACCGCTCGAGCTTGAAGAAGCTTGATGTCGAGGACTTTTGATTCGGACTAGCTACTTCATGAAGAACTAAATATGCGAGTTTTTGTGATGATGTTAAGGGGTTGCGGTGGGTTAGTCAGAGATGCTATTCAACTTTAGAAGATTCAAACTTGCAAATAGTTTGAGAAGTATTCCATAAATGTCCGCTCTTTTCTCCTCCTTTTCTTCATGACTAGAGGTTTGGGAGCCTCTCGCTAGCTGTGGCTGAAGTAGCAACATTTTATCAGACATGAGATTCAAATGGTGTCAAAAGCAGGAGCTAACGGATTTATCTGCAGTTTCTTGTTTCTTCTTTGTAGGGGTTCATTAAACTAGATGTAAGCAATCAACTTCTTTATTTCTTCACCAAACAAGTAGGTCAATTAGACTCTGATATATGACAGTCTTATGGAAGTCCTTGTTGATCTCGTAGGTTCTGTTCAACAGTTGTCATCCTTTTACGACTCCAGCATAATTAGGGGTGCTACCTGAACCGGATGGGCGTGAGACCTACTGAAGTTGTTGTTCGACGGGCTTCTGAATTAAATAGTCGTTTAAACTCCTACAACTGAGTGAGAGAAACACTCAAGAAATGGCTCGACTACGACCCAGGGGAAGCTCTTATAGCAATAAATCAGATTGGGAGAAATACCCTTCACTGGGGATTGTCCCCTTGAGGCCCTCCCCTCCACCAGCAAAAATTGTGCAAAACCTGGCGGGTACGTCCGCTACAAGGGCCTTACATGTCCTTTTCCCTGCTTCGTGATTACTCCAATGTTGGTCAAATTGAGGACACCAATAGTACGATTGAGAGAGAATGATGGGGAGTGTCTGGATGGACTCAATCAATAGTGATTTTGGACCATGACCCAAACATGGGTACAACTCCTTTCTTCTTTCATGTCAGGGGAACAGTGTGTCTCACGTCTTACTAACTAGATAATTGATTCACTGGCATGGAAGCAGCGTCCCTGATTGCTACTTTACAGGAGGAAGTGCGGTGCGCCTGCCATATTGAGAAAAGTCTATACACGGGTGATACTCCAGGCTCTGTCATTAAATGGGCTCCTGTGGTAAGTAGGTTCACCCAGCTTTGAAGTACATTAACATCCATGTTGGTTGAAATCAATGCGATAAAGAAATGTGTCTCACTCCAATGTTGTGCTTGATGAAAGAAACATAGGGCCTGTAACTCGTGCATCGGAGATGTCTATCTCTGCTGCTCTTCATGTTACCGAAACCTCATTCCTAAGTTTTTGCTGCTTCAAAGATGTGATGATAAAGAATGTGGTCATCACTGTTCTTTGCTCCTCATCTTCACGGTGTTCACCGAGATCGTGTGATTGATGACATTATTTTCAAGCTAGCTTGGCAGGTGTCCTGATCTTCCTTTTGCACTTGCGCATATCTAAGCATATCTATCTTGACTTGATGAAGAATAATGACTCGGGCTAGACGTGCAGAAGTTGGTCACAGACGACTGGGTCAAGTAAGAATCCGGGGCATTTAGAAAGTTCAGCAGTGTGACCATTACGATATGTGACAATTCCAGGATGCAAGCAGGGCCACATTTATCGGGGGACTTGGAGCACCAGTAAATGTCGTGGTGAGTATGAACGAGAATCAGGAAATATGGGCAGGGCTTGCCAACGGCAACATCGCCATTCTCAGTATGGAAACTCAGAGCGTTAAAAATCAAATAATTCATGCCCACGACGCAGCCCTCAATTGTATAGCTGCTGGCACTCAATGTGCCTGGTCTGGTGATCACAATGTACTTGCCTACATAATCTACACACTCCAGTCTAACATCATGCTGGTACACTCTGGCACTCATGAGTTTTCGAGCAGAAACTCGGTACGAGGGGTACTGACACTTGCTCAGCTACTTCGACACTGATGAAGTCGCATGTGTTTTCGTGGAGGCTTACTATAGCCGCCTTCTGCTTCCCTCAGTTGTTTAGTTTCTCAGGACTCAGGCGTCCATAGCGCTTGCTGCGATATACTTTATCCAGCCCTCCGACGCTTTGCTCGTCTTCCCTCGTTCTCTGAACGATGCATACTTCCGGTGCTCTGACTCATACATCTTCCACGAATTTCGTTTCCTGACTCTCAGATCTTCCTTGACTTGCGATTTCCAGACTTCTACTTGTCTCTCGACTCCAGTTTTTCAATGTTTGTAATTTGGCTCGTTAAGTCGCCGTTTCTTCCTGTTGATTTTATTTCTCTACTTATGTAGGGGTTCTGTGTCCGCTTCTTCGAAGCATGCATCTCAGATGTAGGCGTTGCTATTGAATTGTTTCATTCGATGATGTTCTTTTATCTATGTATGCAGGTGTTCGGTTTCTGTTTATTCGATGCATGCAACTAGGATATAGGTTTCGCTATTGCATTGCTTCCAGGTTACATTTACTTATGCTTTAATTCGATAAGATGTTCATTACCTTGTTTACTTTACATATCGTGCACAGCATTTGCATTCAATGAGTTCTGGATCTCCCGTTTGATGAACGGCTTCTGTCCTCATTTCTCTATATCCAGGCTAACGCACTATATCACACTTCGATCAGATGTTCACTATCTTGTATACTTTACATATCTTGCATCTCATTTGCATTCAATGAGTTCTGGATCTCCCGTTCCTCGAACGGCTTCTGTCCTCATTTCTCAATATCCAATCTAACACAGTATATCCAGTCTAACGCAAACTAATGGATGAGATGGCTAAGGTCTTTTCAGGTACACTGTACTCTACTTGTGACTCATTGAAGATCAAGACTAACTATGGTCTGTCATTTATTACAGGCATTAGCGTTGACACCTTAGATTTCTTGGAACTCAAATGGTGGTGGAACTGTACACAGGGGGAGATGACTTTTTGATCAAGAAGTGGGATTTGGAAGGTAACGCACTTATCGCATATAACCACCATCATGGCGCTATTAGAGATCTTCTAATTCTTCGCAACGGACCTCAAGAAACTCAAGTGAGGCTGTGGGGTTGCTCCAGTGATGCAAGTATATCTGTGGCTACCTTGCAAGACAATCGTGTGCAGCATACGGTGGTAGGGGAAATCAAGACTCTCAGTGGTATAAAAATCTCTCAAATTCAAGCCTGTTCCTTGCAAGCTATGAATATTGAAAACAACAGTGCTATATTTCACATAGATGATTGCAAAGGCCTTCGAAAATTGAGCTAACGTCTATTGAGGATAAAACCGAAGTCTGTTTCGAAGACAAAGAAGGCTCTATCCCAGCACAAGATGTGGTAGGACAGAGTAGTCTCAGTTTTATCCCCAGTGGGACTGGCACACCGATTCATGTACTATATAGCATCACTGAATCAATAATCTGTGACGTTCTTGTCTGCAGCTCATAAGAAACCGGTTCTAGCTCTTTGTCAAGTGAGTCCAGATGCAATATGGAGTGGCTCCGAAGACGGCTCGATCGCTGTATGGACTTCCTTGGGCATTCTTAAATACCAGCTCCAAGCGCACAAAGGGCCTGTTGGGAGCTTCGTTGTCATGGGTGCCCACGTTTGGAGTGGCTCGGGGGACCATACTGTTCATGTCTGGGATTCGTCGTCCTACCAACTACTGTTCTCACTTGGAGATCATGGAGGGTATATCCCAAATTTTCTCTTGCGCTTATCAGCTCATTAACTGTCTCTAAAGCGATTGTCCTGAAAAAGTTTTGGCTTCATTTCTCTCACGTTTTGGGTAGAAAGAAGAACCATATTAGATATTTTTTTAATCACCTACTTCTTTCAATGGTTCCAGATTCGTGAAGGCAATGATCAGGGTGGAATACATGTGTTGGGTCTTTGCTTTCGGAAAGAACGTCAGGATATGGTGTGCCCAAAGTGTTTGGGATACTTATGAAGGTGACAAGGTACGTTTGTCACGAGATTTGAAGAAAGCTAAAGAATCTCTGGAGAAAGCTGAAAGAGATAGGCAATCACTTGAAGGCTCAAAGCAGAAGTCACAGCAAGAACTTCAACAATCCCAACAGCAGTTAATAGACCAACAAGCTAAAGAAAGGTTGGAACAGGATAAAAAGAATGCAGAGCTGGAGAAGCTCAAGAAAAAACTTGCAGAAAAGGCAGAGGACCTTGAGAAAGCCAGAAAAGAAGCCGAGCAAAACAAAGAAAGTCTGGATGACGAAATCAACAAGCTCAAAGTGGAGAAAGAAACGGGGAACAAAGCAGCCAGGGCAAAACTAGAGGATGTGGAGAAAGATCTCAAGCAAGCAGAGAAATACCATGAAAAGGCCATAGAGCAAATAAAAGCCCTGGAGACAAAAACTGAAAATTTGGAGAAAGACTTGCAAAAGGCGCGAGGAGATCTTGAAAATTCCAGGAAAAATACATCAGACCTTCTTTCAGATAAGGAGAAGGAGAGCAAAAAAGCAGCAGAGTTGGAGAAGTTCGTCCAAGCCGCCAATGACAAGGTTAAATTTCTACTGGATGAACTATCTCAGCTGCAGAAGGACAGAGTGGAAGACAGCAAGTCAGCCATCAGAGACCGAGCGGAGGCGCTCATGGAATTCGAAAGGAAGATAAAAGAGTTGCAAGATAAGCTACAACAAGCCTATGAGACGTCAAGTGCTAATTTAAAGAAGACGGACGAGGAAAGACAGAAACAGCAAAATGATTTGAAGAAGAAGAGTAAAGATCTAAAGAAGGCCTTGAAAGAAGCAGCAGAGGAGAAGCAGCGCGGTGCAAAGGAACTGGAAGACCTCAAACAGATCATTGAACAGCTGAAGAAGGACCAAGTAGCTGCTTTGTCTGCAGAAGCATCTGGCAATCACAGGCTTGTGAGTCTGACCTCAGAACTTCAAACCGCTCGTGACAATCTCCAAAAAGCCCTGAGTGATCATGCACAGACTCTTGGAGAACGAGAAACAGATATACAGAAGCTAAAGGATGATCAAAGTAGGGCTAGCAATGGCCTTGAGAATTTGCAAGCTGAGAATCAAAGGTTGAAGGACTTGATCGAACAAAACCAAAAAGCAGCGAACGCGGCCAACGGAGCATCGGACGCTGAACTGGAGAAAATGCGAAACCTTCTAGTCGAATCATCGAAGGGAAGGGACGAAGAAGTAAATAAAGCCACAGAACTGGGTCAAAAACTTCAGGAGATGGAGAACCTGACCAAACAACTAAAAGACTCCTTCAATGCCACTGCTATCTCCTTCCAGTCCTTGGCCAAAGAAAGAGATGAATTGCTGAAAAATTTGAATGATGCAGCTTTGGATAAGGAAAAACTAGAGAAGGATACAGCACAACTGATGAAAACTGCAGCAGATCAAGCTCTTGTTCTAGAAGAATTCAGAAAGGATAACGAGGACACGATGAAGGACTTCGTAGAGTCTGAAAAGAGGAGGGCGAGCTTGAAAAGAGGGTTGGAAGGCGAGCAAAAAGAAAAGTTAGAGGAGATGAATAAGCTACATGATGCTCTTGATGAGTTGAACAAGGACAAAATCTTCTTGGAAGATGCACTGGCTCAGGCTACCGCTGAGATGGAGAAACAGCGGTTAGATAAACTATCTCGAGAAGATGCTGCTGCAACTGGTGCTGAAGATCTACTTCAAGCCATGAAAGATAAAGCATCCCTGGGGGAAGCTTTGGCAAAGGTAACGGCTGAGCTTGAACAGGCACTACAACAAAATTCCAGGCTAGAAGGGAGACTATTGGAAGCAGCGGCTGAACTTGAAGAGCTCAAGAAAGCCAAACTAATGCAAGAAGACTCTGCAGCACATAAAGCTCATGAACTTGATCAGGTGATTCATACTGGAGGGAAGGAAATCATAAATCTTGGTGATTGCTGAGAACTTCGTTATATCACTTAATTGAACTGATAATAAAGTACACGTTAGAAATGCTTAGCCGAAAGATGCCTCAAGCTGTTTCTGGAGGTTGATACTTCGTTGGATAACTCTGTTGGAGCAGTCCGCACCAGCAATGGAGATGCAGTCAATCTGGAGCCTAGACCTCAAGCTACCAAATTAGTGGAAGACTTCTCTCTTCTTTCACATTACATGAATAAGACGTTAATATGATCTACAAAAATGAATATAAAAGAATAAGTTGCTGAAGGTGTGATATGGAATAATTTCCATCCAAGGTCACGAAGCCACGGTTTTCGCTATAAAAGTACCTAAACAGTTTAATATATGTTACAGATGCAAGAAGAGATGGAGAGAATTCGTTCCGAATCGAAACAGAAGCAAGATGATATGATAAGAGAGATGGAAAAACTTCGATCCGTATTGAAACAGAAACAAGATGAGATGCAGAAAGAGATGGAAAGGCTTCGATCCGAATTCAGACAGACGCAAGATGACGAAAGGTATGATGTTTTCTAGGTGTATCAGTAAGGAAATCCATGCTTGGATTTTCTGCCAGAGATCAGTTGAACATCTTGTGGTAATAACTAGAAAGCCTTCATCCTGCAACAGAAAGAATCTCAATTCTTTCAGGCTCGACTATTCGCAGGCTGACTAGAGATAGTGCTACTCTAGCGGCTGTTTCTGCGAATCTAGCAGCGGCAGATGCTGCAAAAAGAATAGAAGAGTTGCAGAACAAAGTGGCAAAATTAAAAGTTGCTTTATCCAGATCAAAAGCTTTCACCAACTTTGATGACCGAGTGTGGGCAAGAATAAAGGAACTGGAAACTGCCCTTACGCAAGGCCATATGGACTATCGGATATTAAGTGGAGGTAAAGAATTTTGGGACATCGTGAACTTGTTACCTCAATATCGTAAGACTGTACGTTTCTCTGGATGATATGATCTTACGCGTAGAGTATGCCACTTTAACTGATGTTCATCGGTCCTCAAGAATGAATTTTAGCTAGTTCGGACTTAAACATCCTGGTATTTAGATATGCTTACCTCAAAAAGTTTCTGTGAGGACTACAGATGACCAAGTAGTTTGTGCATGATGAAACTATCTTCTGTTCCAACCCATCAACACATGATCCAAATATACTAAAGGTCAAATTCGTTTGCAGAAATGAGACTCCTTCGCAAAAGGAGACGATGGCATCGAGACAATGGACCTCCAAGGGCAGGAGCTGGTTGGGGCATAGACTCGAAACTCATGCCAGGATTTTGCTTTGAACACACTAAAGTGTCAAGCATTGGTAATCAAAGCATCGGCAATCAAGGAAGGCTTGTGAAGAATGTCGAGGTTCGTGTTGTTTCTCTAGGTGAAGTATCATGAGTTTAGTAGTCTTTACAGACAGTGCCAAGCTTGTTAGCTCTATCCCAACCGTTTTCCTTACACCTTGCATAAACATTTAGGAGTACATTTTCTATTTCATGAAGTGCAGCACATGATATTGATCGTTCAAGTTCGTTCTTGCCTGCGGAATTATAAACGTTTCCAAGCAGACAGTATTGTAGTCTTCTTCTTTGCCTTAAAAGCAGTAGCTTTTGTTCAGAATTGTACCACACTTAGAAACAAACAGTGTGCGCAACTTACTGGAGAGTGCTGAGAATGCGGAAGAAGATTCTCTATGCATACACTTCCAAATAATTGCTTTTAATGGTTTCAACTAATGAATACGATGAATCCATCGTGTCTTCTCAGGTGTATGGTCAAACTTCAAACCAAGGAACTCCTCGGAGAATTATACCAGTTTGTACCCAGCCAGTTTGTACTCAGCCTCCAGAGAACAGCCAAAGAGTTATATCTGTACGTGGTCCGTCACCAATTCCGGAAACTATTGAAGTAGTTACAACTCCAAAACCTTTCTCAAGAGAGAGAGAACGATATTTCCCGAGTCATGGCCCCATGAGAGTTCGACGTGGTCTTAGTCCCTAGACAAAGTAGCGTGCGTACCTGTACGGTACTGTACATTGCATGGATGGAGCCTCCCTGATGCATCGCAAAGTCTAATCATTGAAGCGAATTTAGGGTTTATCTCCGTTTTACCTCGTTTTACCTTATTCTTGGACGGCTCGATGGGGTCTTCCGATCCTTCTTGTTATCCTACGCGGTCGCCTCCATGTATCGTATCTAGGGTTTATTATACTATACCGTAGATACTATATCGAACCACTGGGTCCTTGAATGGTACAATCCTCTTGATTGGACAGCTCTTCGACCATTCTTCACTTCACCTAATCTCATTCGCTCTCAATCTCCATGGAAGTGCCCCGATCTCAGACTTGGGAATCAGGATCGAAAGGTAGAGTACCGGTGAGTTGAGGATAAAGTGACCGATTCAGATGACGCACTGTTCACTTGTCTACACACCCCTGCTCTACCAAATCGAAACCAGTGCCCAAACTAACATGAGCTGTCTCCCATATTTTCGTGAAGAATCTATAAAATAAATTCTCTGCATGCACCTAAGAAATCTCAGCGACACCCGCAATATGAAAGCATGCTTGGCGGAGACCGCGTGTTATAGATATAGATGTCAGCTCCACTTGGTCTCAAAGATGGATTACTACATACTGCGCCACGCGTTGCAGCACGTTTCTTCGGCAGTCCAACGGATCACATGACTCACTGCTAGGGTGGGTGTTCTAAGGTGCTTACAAGAAATTACTGTTCGTTCTATCTTCACAGATAGGGTGAAATCTTTGTCGGAAACTGTCCACAACCTCATTCAGCGAGATCATCACGTGGATGAAGAAGGACAGACGTCGCTAATAAGTCACCTTAGCTTCACTATAACTAACACCTTAGTTCTTGCATATTCTTCTTTCATTCGTCACTCTATCCACACTACCTGGCTCATGTTTCCCCTCCAACCTTTTCAATTATACGTCGGCCCGTTCAGGGCTCTTTTCCAACCCAACTTTCAAACAACCAGTTGGGACGAAGTTTCTTGGCCCAAAATGTGGCAACGGGAGAGTTGTTTGCCGATATCAACTGCAAGCTTAGTTTCATCTAAACAATGTGATAAGCATGCACATTGTCCCCAGCTTTGCATGAGCGAAGACAAATGGGAGACAATGCACTGATGTCTTGCGACGAATATCCATCTTGCAGATAGCTACCGTCACACCATGCTGTGCGGATTTGTACAACATTGTGGAAGGTGGTAAATAAGACGGGATCCAACACAACGAACTTGCTCAAATACTACGTAAATCGTCAACCACGAGGTATCTGTGTGACTACTTCCCTTTAATAAGCTCTAAGAATTTTACAAATTGGGTAAAGTGCCTGGTTAACAAGCCAGCTCATCAAAATTCACCCACTTCCTCAATGCTTCTACCATTCCTAAAAGGTGCCGTGATGGTAGAGACTATTTTCAGAGCTATGCGACCTGCAAAACCAACATGCCTTGATCGTTTCAGAACAACGTCGGAGAGATCTACTAGGGAGTCTTCGGTGATTTAGGTGTTCAAAGGTATACGATGCAAGGCATGTACGAACTTGGTTATTTAACCTAAATATTGACACAATTCCTGCACAGCTGCACTTGCAAGATGTATAGCTCTGGACAGCAATGCTAGCCGCTTTTGAAGACCAGAACCTTAAGGATAGTCCTGCGGCACATACAATGCTCGAGTCTTCCGTAATGGGCGCTCTGGGAGTGCATGCCCTATTCAGGTCGCAGCCTACTGTTCAACAGAACTTTGCGTCCCACTTCAACTCACAAATGGTGCAAGTTTCATACCTATGTTGTCAAACAAACACCGGCAATTGCCTCAACACTCCAGGAGAAAAATGTCAAGACAATGTCAAATAACCTAATATTCCCGGCGGGGAGAATCACTCCTTTCTGGCTTGTCACCAGCATTATTTACCCTCAAAGTTCTTCCGTCGAATTCCTGAAGAAAAAATTTTAACGCGTGTTAGGTCGTCGCAAAACCATCCAGGAACCTTAACATATTCGTTTCACCAAATTACAAAGTAAACCTGAGTTCTGTGCCTGTTTACTTACAGCGCCATCAAGAGCTGCAATGGCGGCGTCGACTTCACCCTTCTTTGTCATGGTAACAAACCCAAACCCTCTCGAGCGTCCAGATACTTTATCATATACAACCTTAGCCTCGACGACCTTCCCGTACTCGCTGAATAATTCGTCAAGAGCGACGTCATCAACTCCCCATGACAAGTTTCCTACAAAAATTTTCAAGGCCGAGCTGAAGCTACCGCCACTTCTAGGGGCATAGCCCTCGCCATCTCTACGTTCCCTAGGTGGGGGTCTCTCGTTTCTGTAACGGTCGTTACGAGAGGCGTCCTTGGTAGTCTGAGGAAAGTTAACTTTGACAATTCTGCCATCAATTTCCTGCAGGACAGTTCTTCTATGAGTTCACATAGGATTCAGGCGGCATACTTTGAACGCTGTTTATGTTAAGCTGAATTTGATTATTTCTTAAGAGGATAGGATGTAAACTTACGGAGCCATCCAAACCGCCAATAGCTCTTTGGGCGTCATCAGCGGTACTCATGGTCACAAAGGCAAACCCTCTGCTCTTTTGAGTGTCTCTGTCGTAAATAACCTGCACGAAACATGTTGAGAGCCAAAATTTTAGTGTGTAACCATTACAAGATTTCAACGACACACACGCCAATTTTGGGACCAGACTAGCAACTCTTCCAACATGCATGCAGTTGATATGGACAATGACTGAGTGCATGGATGAATGGCTCTGAGTACAATACCAAGCTAACCATTCAGTGTCAAGTCATACAGAAAACAGTCACCGTAATGTCTCTGTTCTCACTAAAATTGTAGTGCGACTTGGGATCTTTGCACAAAAATTGAATCTACGAGAGAAGAATCCAAAATTTTACCTCAACGAGTTCGACATTTCCAAAATCTTGAAAAATCTCTGCGAGCTGCTGGCTGTGTACGCCCCAGGGCAAGTTGCCGACATACAGCTTGGAAGAAGCAACAACAGGTGCAGGGGCTGCAGGAGTAGGAGCAGGGTCAGCTTCAGATTCAGGTTCAGCTTGGGGTTCCCCCTCTGCTTCCACAATGGTTATTCCATCCGCTTCCTCTAGGTCCGCAGCCCTAGCAGCAATCCCCGCATTCCTCACAGACCTGGCCCCGAAAGAAAACGCGGAAAATCCAGTAAAAAAGGCTTTCTGGACAGCAAAAGCCGGAGCTGTAAAAGCAACCCTGGACAAGGCCTGTCTCGAGGCAACGGGCTCGACCGCCCTTCCTCCCACCAGCGAACCGGCAGAGCTCACTGACACGGAAATACACGAAGCCGCCATTTGGAAACTCCTCAAAACTAAGCCCTAACTGTCAAAATTGAATCTAATCCAAAACCTCCTTCACCGCAGACCTCCAACTCAATTCCTGGCAGTCTAAACACTCACTCCCTGAGGGAAACTCCTCTTCTTCCTCTGTTTCCCTATCAATAACCCTTGAATGGGAATCGTAGTCCTGCAATCAATCCGTTGCATCCTATTCGATGCAGGGGTGTGTGTTCAATGTGGCGATAAGGTCGAACGGATATGGAGCAATTCAGGAAGGTCGGAGAGGAAGCCACGCCTGGTCGCGCCACATTGTGACATTTCTCCGCCATTCGATCCGTCCACTGATTTCAACGACCTGGATACAGCATCATGTCATCGCAGAGGACCGCAGTGCACCGCGGCCTTTTGTACCGCCCGTCCAGCGTGGACACCTATCCTTTACAGTAGTGTACTCCACTGCCGTGCGGTGGCGGTGCATTTGTTAACAGTTTGCGTTAAAGTTAAAGTTCCTTCTCCGAGAAATAAATGCGAACGTCTCAAACCACGATCGCGAACCCTAATGTCGACATTCGCAATTTCAAACCTAGGATCATGTTAGCGACATATTAGGAGTTTCACAATGTAACGGATATCCCTTCAAGTTGAATTTGCGCAAGAAATGGAATTTATAAACTTATATCGGAAATCATGAAGTTGATTTGGATCAGAAATTTCTAAGGGCAGGTAAATTTGTGTCCAGGGATTTATTTGTTATAAAAATATCATTGAATTTTCTCTTTCCTGTACGACTTTTAACCACTTCAGATCAACAGCCCACGTTATAAACTAGGTCAAAAATGGTTCAAACAATAACTATTCTTGAAAATTCAACTTATCATCATTTTGCTTTTATTGGATTTCAGAATCAATTTCCAGGAATAGAATTGATAAATCATAAGCACATTCTTGTAATGATTTCCTATGTGTTTTGCTATATTAAAGTTGCAACACGTAGGACATATTAAGCCATGTCTTCTTCGTCTAATAAGCATGCACAACCTTTGCAGATATATTTGTCTCTCTTACCTTGAAGAAGCTTAATCATGTATATTGGTCTTTATTACCTAAAGGAAGCTTAATCATGTATAATGTTCTTTGTTATCTTGAAGATGAACTATCACTCATGAAGAAATACCTTGTGTAACAAAGGCTTTCCTTGGTGGCTCTTCAAACAACTACCAAGGTGGTTTTAAGAAGACGATAAAAACAAGCTATCCTACCATTAATCTTTGTACTCTCTTGCATTCTTCAAATAGCAGGCAATTTCCTAATGATAAATAAATAAGCTATCTTAGTAAAACCTTTTAGGTTACTTTCTTGAACTCTTCTCTATATATATGTAATCTTGTACCTGTATAATCTAAACCTCAACATCTCTCTTAGGGCATCCCTATTGAGGAACAAGTTTATAGACTTAATAGGTTAGCAAAACAAGGAATATTTATAGGAATATTTCAGATCCTTTTATAAAAATTTGAGACAAATATATTATTGTTTGCAATAATTATTACTTCTTCTGCATTTTATTCAAGCAACTAAACATAGCTTTGCTGCAAACTCTTGCTTTATGATCTTTGGATAGTCAGATCTAAAGTTAGATCAAGGATATAAGCTAGTGAAGAAGGTAGCAAAATACAATACTTAAAGTTAAATACAGATTTGTATCGAATTCAAGAGTTAGTTTGTTTTGAAGTTAAGCATAGTTTGCCAATCATTGTGGGTGATACAATCATTGACCGATATATTATTGCAGTCTTATATACCTCATCATCAATCCAAGAAAAGGGTGATGTTTGCACTTCATGTTATCACATGTTAAGAAGGCAGAGTGAATTTTAGAGGCATCTAACCTTGGTAGTTCATTTTGGAGAACTCTTTGTGTGCTACCAAGTTACAATTATATCAAAGCAAATTTCCTTCTACATGAGATTGGATCACTCCTTTGAATGTAGAAGTGATATACCTTAGCATTGAAGAAAGTGAAGAGACTTGCTAAAAAGGTTGACAATGCCTCTTGAGCTCCAAGTTGAGCTAGGTGGAATTGGTATCTAATAGAGTAAGTGAATGTTAGAGGAAATTTCAACTTTAAACTTTTGAGTTTAAGATATTGACAATAGATACAAGTGAATGAATTTGAATATATTGTCAATAAGAAACCATTCATAACTTCATTATGTTGAACACATTTCACATTTTTGTTCAATTGTAGACAAGAATATCTTGAAAAGACACACCATTTTTCATGAACTAATGATCCAAGTGATTGATTCAGGCTTCAAAATTGGAGATGCTTTGGAAATCTCTTATGCAGATCAAAAGGATTGTACCATATCATTTTTCAATGAGCAATGAATTTGAATAAAGAGAAAATTGTAAACATTAATACCCATTTGATATTTACTATTGCTATGTATCAAAGGAGATGGAAAATGAGATTGTCCAAGACTTTGGTGATGATGAGTACAATGATATTTGAAATTTATATTTACCTTTTGTAATGGATATGGTCTTATATACTTGTACAATAATTTGAATTGCCACATTTTACTAATTCTGACCAAATGAGGACAAAGGGACAATCCAACCATATAAAGCTTGTTCCAATAAATGGATGAGATGAAATAAGCTTATAAGAGATGATATTTTCTCTAGACAAGAGTAAAGCTAACACCAAGTAATTCACGCAATAAGTATTGAGCATCAAGACTCAAGAGGTGTCTCAATTAGGAGGAGTAACCTCACAATAAAATGTTCAACACAATCAAGAGATGGACAATATGACACAACTTCAAGCTCAATCAAGGAATTGTGCTCAACAAGAAAAGTTGCACAAGATGAAAAGTTGCACCATACAATTGATACATACTAAGAGAAGCAAACACAAAGAGGGATTGCTCTATTGCATGGAGATTATCTATGCTTGTTTTGTGCTTCTTTATATGATGTAAGTATATTTATTTGATTATTTTTGCTTGATAATTTCTAGTGTGGCTCCAAGGTTATGAAGAATTGTTACCTTTGCAAGGTTACAAATTTTCCTATAGTCTAGTAAAAAAGGTTTGATTAGTTGATTTCAAAGTTGTGGATATATTTTGAAGTGTCTTGTATTAAGCTTTGGAACTTGGTTCAAAAGAGAACAATCCATGGGAACATTGAAGAAATTTGTAATCTTTAAATCTAAAAAGAGGATATAAGTTAAGCAAATGATAAACTATTTTCAAGTAAGGATTAAAGAAGAAAATTGAAAGAGAGATACTCATGAGAGAACCAAGACTACTAGTGACCCAAAGAATATCTATCATGTTTATTTCTATAAGAGAGGAAGCTAAACAACATGTGTCAAATAATCCTACACTTATGGATTTGAGGAACATCAACACAAAATTAGACCTTAATATGACCCAGAAAGGATGAACAAACTATACAAGGTACAAAGAAAAAACACTAGTAGAAACTAGGAGATATGCTCATTGTGGAAGATTGATGCACTTGGCATTGTGATGTCACATTTAGCACAAAAAACATACGGAGGTCTAGTTGTTGGAGGCATTCTTAACAACATCAAAGAAATGCTTAAGGTAGAGTAAGAATGCATCTTGAGGTTTTTTCCTTGTTGATTGTAATCTTGAGGCTAAATTGGGTGATAGGTTTTAGCACAAGGGATCTACATCTTATTGTAGCAAATTTCTCTCTTCCAAGAGCCAACTCTTGGACCTAGTCTAGACTTGATGCAATCACTTCCAAAATCAACTCTAGTCTAAGATTAAGATATGCTCTCTTGAGCAAGGAAGCTCTCAATAGATTTTTTACCAATAAAAAGATGTTTTTTGTTAAAGATTGAAACCAAGGAGAGAAATAGGAGAATGGAAACTCACATTGGGACACTTGAAATGAGGGAAAACTCCAAATGCCTAGCATGAGCTTTGGTTTTTGTATTTATAGGTAGCATACAAGACCCTTAAAGCTTCTCAAGAAGCTTCCTTGAGCCACTTTCTTGAAGTGCAAGCCAAGTTAACAAGGAAACTTCTCAAGAAGCTTCCTTCTAGAAGCCACCTACTTGGTGTTCAAGCTAAGCTAGTTAGAAGCTTCTAGAAGCTACCTGCTTAGGGCACAAGTTAACTAGTTGGGAAGCTTCTTAGATGCTTCTAGAATATTCTAGGCTATTTTTTCTTATTCTCTACTTCATAAGCCCGACTAACTTTGTCGCTAAACTTCATATTGTTACATATTCCCCCGCCGCTAGTTGGTGACGTCCTTGTTGCCAGTGAAGCTTCGAATTCCTTGATGGTTGTATGTGCATTTTGGAGGTGGGAAAGAGGTTCCCATGTGGCATCATGAAGGGGATACCCTTTCCAAAGGACCTTGTACTCCATATATTGGCGATGGCCTCATTGAATATGGCGACGCGCAAGGATACAATTAACTTCGTACTCCTCATGATCATTGATAGGGATAGGAAGAGGAGGAGGTTGGACTCGAGAGGAAAAGGAAGAGGTGTTAGGAACAAAGGGTTTCAACTTGGAAACATGAAAGACAAGATGGATATGCATGTGACAAGGCAAGGCAAGTCGATAAGCAACAGGAGAGACAATGCGGGTGATATCAAAGGGTCCTATCCAATTAGGGGCAAGTTTACAAACTTGGGTATCAAGTGGGAGAGGGAGGTTACTAGAGGATAGCATGACTTTATCACCAACTTCAAAGGTTAGATCACAATGATGGTGGTTAGCATATTGCTTTTGGTGATTCTGAGCAACAAGGAGGCGAGACTTGGCTTGTTGGAGAGGTTGGGATATAGTGGTCAAGAATGTGGAAGTATGAGGAACCTGCAAGGGAAGGGGAGCAAGAAGAGTATCTAGAACAAGCGGTTCTTGGCCAAAATTGAGAAAGAAGGGAGAAAATCTGGTGCTTGCCTATTTGGAATTGTTGTAGGCAAATTCTATAGCAACATGACATTCATCCCAGTTGGTATGGTGGACATTGACAAAGGCCCGCAACATATCCTCCAATGTATGATTTGCACGTTCGGTTTGTCCATCAGTTTGAGGATGATAGGCCATGGAAAAAGCAAGCTTGGTGCCAAGTATCTGGAAGAGTACTTGCCAAAACTTCCCGGTAAATCAAGGATCACGGTCGGAGATCACAACCAATAGATTGGTCTACTCATTGGAGTACTTCTTGGCAATAACTCGATCTTGAAGGGCATACCTTGATCGGAGGGTAATCCCTTTGGCAGATCATCCGGAAACACATCTACAAACTCCTGAACTATCCGATCAACCATTGCTTGATGAGGCTCTTGGCCCTCCTCAGATTGTTCTTGTGCAATCGGCTTGACCCACACCGCAAATACATACTTATCTTCCTCCAAAGCTTGCTCTATGGCCGCTTCATTAACAAACTTCCCTTCTAGGGACTCATCTCTCTTCCAAGCTTGCTCTATGGTTGCCTTCTTGGCAAACTTCCCATCTTGGGACTCATCTCCCTTCCAAATTTGCTCTAGGGTTACCTTCTTGACAAACTTCCCATCTTGGGACTGACTATTCTTGGGCATCTTACTCAAAGGTGCTAGACAACCTAATCGGAAATTTCTACCTTGGTGTTGTACTTGAATTTGTCGTCGGGTCCAATCAAATTGAACCTTATGATGTTCAAGCCAAGGTAGACCCAAAATGATATCATAGTGTAGAGGTGCCACTACAAACCTTATACACTCCAAATACTTCTTCCCAATCTTGAAGGTAACAGGATGTGAGGTGCAGAATGCAGAACCCTTTCTACCATCCGCCATCATCAAACTACTTCCAAACACTGGCTTGATAGGAATACCCAATTCCTTTGCTACTTGCATAGACATGCAATTCTTTGAACTTCTAGAATCAACCAAAATCCTACAATGCCGATAAGATATCATACCTTGCAAGTAAAGAAAACTTGCATAGGTCGAGCCTTCAATCCTATTGGAACTAATCAAGCTCCCAGTAGGCGGCTCAAAATCTCCTATTGGGATTCTTCATTTCCTTGTTCATTCTGTTCCACAAACTCCATCTGGGCAACTTGTCGAGGTCACCCATTCCTAAGTGAACATTCAGCAATGCAATGTCCAACTTGGCAACAATAAAAGCAACCTCCATTTTGTCATAATCTTTCTCTATCTGCTGTGCCAAGTGGTCTTCGTTGGATAGCATCAATCTCCATTGGTACCGATTCTTCCACTTGTGCATAGTGTACTAGTAGGCTTTGTGTAGGTCGAGGTCAAGACCAAGTTGTTGCAACCAAGGAATCAAAACGCTCAGACAATTGCATGGCTTCTTCTATGTTTTGTGGCTCCTACATGGTCACCTCCAATTTGGTTCATGACTTCAATCCTCGCACAAATTGATCCAGAACTTCACCTTCTTGGATATCTAGAATTTGCATGATGATGTTCTGAAATTGTGTGATGTAGCTTCTCACTGAGCCAATCTGCCTCAACTCCACCAATTTATCTTGTGCGGCTCGGGTGGCATTTATAGTTTGAAATCAACCAAGTATTGCATCTTTGAATTTTGCCCATGTCAAAATCGGTGTAACAATCTGTCGTTCAGCTCTTTCTACTTGGAATGGCCACCAAAGTTTTGCCACGCCATCCAATTGGCTAGAAGCCAAGAGAATTTGTTCCGTTTGTCTTGAAGAATGGTGGCTTCAAAGTAACGTTTGCAGTCAAACACAAAATTCTCCACTGTGCTTGGAAGATTCTTGCCTTCAAACACCTTGGGTTTTGGAAATCAAATGCGATCTTCTCCATCTAGAACTAGCACTTTGTCTATATGTTCTTGTCGTTGCTGGTCTCGTTCATCCAACAATCAAGTAAGATGCTCAATTTGTTGTTGCATTGCAAGGATAACATCCGATATTGCCGTCATTACTACTACTCTATTCCACTACCCTCAATTTATCTAGTTGATTAACACATAGATACAACACGTCCACCGTTCTCCATAAGTTACAATTGGAAGTATCAAGGGTTCCTCTGACACGGTGATCATATGTAGAAAATCCTACCCAAAGCGTGAGGTGATGAATTGTATGAAACGATGCTTTGGTAATATCTAGACATGAAAGTTCCAATGGATTTGGTGGAAGTGGATTTGGTGGTCCATAAATTCCATCCATCCCATTACTGCTCTGATACCAATGTAAAAGACCAAAACCAAGGAGAGAAATAGGAGAATGGAAACTCACATTGGGACACTTGAATGAGGGAAAACTTCGAATGCCTAGCATGAGCTTTGGCTTTCATATTTATAGGTAGCATACAAGACCCTTAAAGCTTCTCAAGAAGCTTCCTTGAGCCACTTTCTTGGAGTGCAAGCCAAGTTAACCAGGAAACTTCTCAAGAAGCTTCCTTCTAGAAGCCGCCTACTTGGTGTGCAAGCTAAGCTAGTTAGAAGCTTCCAAAAGCTTCCTTCTAGAAGCTACTTGCTTAGGGCGCAAGTTAACTAGTTGGGAAGCTTCCCAAGAAGCTTCTTAGATGCTTCTAGAATATTCTAGGCTATTTTTTTCTTATTCTCTACTTTGTAAGCCCAACTAACTTCATCGCTAAACTCCATATTGTTACATTTTTATTAACCTTTATCATGCAAACAAATTTCTAGGTAGGCTTTTGGAATGGCTTGCAACCAATGCATAAAAAACACAAATTTTGAACATGCACTCTCCTAAATAGGGTTCATTTAAGGACCTACAAGTGCCACCTCTAGGAGCAATCCAAATCCATTATAAGTGTGACCAAGTCTTCTATTGAACTCTTGTTCCAAAGGTTTGCTACAACATTATAACACAACACAAGATTATACATATAATGTTGGGCTACACATATAATATGGATTATGGTAAAAGTGTTACAAATGCAAGAGAAAGCAAGTTTGGTCTTATGACTTTGTGGAATATGCTCACCATAGGTTTAATGTGTCCCATCACTCTCATCCTACTATCTTCATCCTTACAAAGATAGAACAATACTATGATTGCTTAGATTTACAAGCTAGCTTTCAATGACCAATAATAAGAGGTCCTCTTGCCCTCCAATTGCTTGGCTAGTACACAACCAATTTCTCCTTCTTGAGCTAAATCATAAGATCTGCCAAAGCTCTAGTCATCTTTCTCTTTTGCTCCCAACCTCTACCAATATGCCCAAATCATCTAACAAACACAAGTCCAAAAATTCCCCTATCTCCCATTGCTTAAAGATCTCTCACATAGTGTTTTCAAGAGTATATATAAACTATAAAATCTCAACTTTCACTAATTGTTACATCTACATCCTAAGCACATCATTTGGAGACCCTAGACCATAACATGGACTAAACTTGCCTCCCATCTCTCTCACCCCCTTGTTATAGGAACTACAACTATCTAGTTTTCTTTTGGTTGTGATATGAATTTGGTATTGAAATTCAAATTGCACCATCCATGCAATGGAACAATGGTGCCTCCTTGAACAAAGTCCCAAACTTGAGTGACAAAGTGGTTAAGACCTCGTCTCTTGAAAACTCCATGTTCACTTTCTTGAGTTTCCAGCAATGCAAGTAGCTCAAAATCACCCATAGTAATATTCCAACTTCACCCTTTTCCCAAAAAATCCATTATAAATATTAAGTCTTGAACCAAACTAATATCAAAGGTAACATAAACCTTGACTTGGGCAACATGCATCAATTACAAGCACATGACACCATCAAGAAAAAACTTTAATTGAAGGTGTTGGTGATAATATGAATGAAAGAAAAGAGGATTTGAATTGTAAATTCCAAACATAGAACTACTCAAAGTTGGACAACTCAAATAATCCTTCTATTGATCCTAGAATAGCATCCTTGATGACAAAAATGGGGATTCCATTCAAGCAAATCTTAGGTGAGAATAAGCCACAAGAGACTAACTCTACTCAACCCAACCATGGATCAATCTGACTCATTGGGCAATCCCTACAATGAACCCAATCAAACAAATGTTGAGTTCAAAATTGGTTGTGGGTAGATTGGACACATTGTCTTCTATTCAATAGCTACCACTAAAGTTTATTAATCAAAATTGATTTTGGCTAAGAAAGGCACACCACCTTGGTATCTTGTTGCTTTAGAGCTAAAATGTACATTGAATTAACTCATCAACGGGATCCACTACTTGAAGTGGTGCCACTTGTCATAATTGTCTTCCTTTAATTGAATCTTATCTACTCATATATCACTTCTAGTCATTTCCATAACCAAGGATGGAGATTTTACAATAATTGCAACATAATCATTCTTTGAAGTGCCCACTTAGAAATAATGACTTGAATACTTACTCAATTGGCACAAATCTCCTATTTTTCATCCTTGCTTTCAAAAAATACCTTGTATTTCACAAGGATGCACCTTCCTCAAAGTACTTACACATGATCATTGACTTGAGCCTTGTTAGAATAACTCCTTAAAGTCCATTTCTTCTTCACTTGGAGTATAAATTGAGTATCAACAACTAGCAATCAACCGCTCAAACTCCTACATCCATAATTACTCAGCTTGCTGAATTATCTTTAATCAATCAAATGTTTGTCTCTTTCTTTACATCCATAGAATTTGTCATTTCCTCTACAATAGCTCAAGCTCTTGAATGCTTGTTGATTTTCTTGAATGAATATGTCAAAGATCAATAGAGCTCTTTAATGTTCTCTAAATTGCAAATCATAGTCTTCCTTTAATTAATCAAACTCTAACTCTCTCTAATATTGCTCAAGCTTTGAAGTTCCTTAGATCAATCAAAATCTCAATCCTTTTAATCAATAAAACTCTAAAACACTTTAATCACTTAAATTATAAATTTCTCTAATTGATAAAACTCTAGATCTTATTGACATCACTCCAAGTTTAAATTTCCCCTAGTCATTTGAATTGCTTATTTTCTTCTGTCATGTCATTTGTAGTGTTGCACCTAGAATTGCTTGGACTCTGGAGTAGTAGTGTTGGTAGTCAAGAGTATTTTGGTAGTTACTCATAGACTACTTGTTGATGGACAGATTTTGTGTTTGGGCTATTGACTACATTGTGGGGCCACTATCACTTGCACCATTTTGCCCATCAGGTGTGTTTTCAATGAGACTATTAAGGTTTGAGATCTAGCTCAAGTCCAAGGGGTATAGCTCCAAAGTGCAACTCCAAACTACTCACTTCCTTCATATTGAGCCTTCAAGTCCTTAGCTAGAGTGGATAAAAAGTTGGCAAGCCTCACCTGGATTCTCTTAGCTAGAGTGGGTGTGGCTTGACTATAATCAATGCCTAGTTGTTGGTAGATTATGAGTGGTAGATCAAGTATTGATCTGATTGAGTGTGATTTGAGTTGTGGAAATAAATTGATTCATGGTGGCACTTTAGATTCCATGTATGACTTATGTGTGAGTTTTGCTTTTATAGTGTGTGATATTGACACCGATGTTTGTTATTTAGCAATGTATATACGAACGACATCTCTAGTCATTATATCTATGGATTATCATCACTCAAATTGTTGCATCTCTTCTAGTAGCTCTAGTTTTGAGTTTATTTTTATTGATTGAACTCTCAGTCCTTCTAAGATTGCTCAATTTTTGAAATTCTTCTATGAATTGCTTGAATCAAATCCTCTTAGATCCCTCAATCTCTTAATTCCTCTTTGAATGGTTTGACTTGGAAATTCTTGAGGTCACGCCAACATGAAATAATTTTGAGTGGAGAAACTTCTCTTTGAACTTTGAGCTTGGTAAGTCTATTGTACTCCCCTCATTTGGCATTGATTATATTGATTGACATGCTCATAGTACCAACTTGCAAATCTTTTCAATTCCTTGCTCATAAGAACTCTTTAAATCTTGATCTCTTTCTTTGATGAATGTCCAAAAGGGAACACACGTAGAATGTTGCTACAATTAGTCAAAATGTTTGTATAAGATTGAGATATCCGATGTTTGGTATCTAAATCCATAATCCATCTCCTGGCTAGATAATGAGAATCCCCAACCACATCAATAATTTGGTGACAATATGAGCAATATTTGTATACCATACAGCCCTAATAGTGCTCTTGTGCTCTATCATTAATTGATACCTTATGATTAAGATTGGGCTAAATGTTCAACTTGTAATTAATCCTTTCCTAGTACTATGGCACGCACTTAATGTAGATTTCATATCAACAATCACACAAAAATATAAAAATTTTGTATGTTCAAAGGATAATTTTCTCCCTCAATCAAATTCAACTTGCAAAAAGATACCTAAATTCCCAACCTCTGAATAACATATATGAAGGTGAAAAGGAGTATGACAAAAAGAATATGGAAAGTAAACATGAGAACTAGTGAAAAAATATCACTCATAAATTTTGAACAAAGGATCCACCTAACAAAGTGTATCTTTGCATGGAGCATAAATATTGTTTATAAAGAAGAAAGATAAAAGAATGAGGTTGTGTTTTGACTATCATACAATAAATCAACAAATCATCACAAAAAATTATCTATCACCTTCAATGGATGACTTGATTGATTGACTTCAAGGTGCTAAGAACTTCATGGAGGATAATTCACAATGTAGACAAATTAAATTTGAATTGTAAATAAGGATGTTCCAAGGACCATTTTTTGCATGAGGTATTACTAGTTTGAGTGTATGTTTATGCCATTTGCTCTCATTATTACATTTTTACTTTCATGGTATTGATGAGAACATGTCAACTCTCCTCTTGAACTATATAACACATATTGTTGTATATATGTTCCATTAAATTATCAAGTTCTTTATTTTGAGTTCTTGAAAGATATTATTCATATATTTTTAACCAAAATTTTAAATTAGATATTATAGTTGGAGTTACTCATAGTTAAGATTAAGACAGTCCAATTTTATATGAACTTGAAAGAATAAGCATAACTTATTAATATTGTAGTGTATAAAATTATTGGTAAGTATTTAGCTTTGATGAAAGAATTAAAAACTCTAGGATCCACAAGAATTTTTGGTTGTACAGATTTTTCCATATTCAAAATATAGCCCATGCAATGAAATAATTTATTCTGTCATATGGTCAAGATAAAACTACATGGTTATTGAGATTATTCTTGTGAGTTTGGACATTCTTTAAGGTGACTTTAGATGATATTTTGCTAAGTAATTTCCATTACTCTAGTATTAAGTAACTTTAGATGTAATAATTTTATTTGAGCTTCAAGAAAGAGTTTTAGGATAACAAGAGGCTTTCTAAACTAGCAACTAAACATAAGATATTCTTAGCAAAGATTAGGAGGAAAGAAACCAAGAACTAAGGAGTTTTTTGAGGTTTGTGGAGTGGAAAGACTTCCAACATGCTATAAGTGTAGTGAAAAGAATGTTGCTTTCGGAAAGCTTATCTTTGAGAAATTCGTAGTATTCCCCATAAAGAAAATACACTCATCCAATGTTTCCTCAAGATAAGTGATGGAAATAGATGGTCAATTGATGGATAAGATTTCCATAAGTGTTTGATTGATATGGACTTTGAGATTGGAGCATGAGTTAGAACTCTTTGTGCAACCTGACCTTTTGTACTATCTATGGTTGATTATTCTTAAATGGAGTAAGTCATGCTTGTTTTTCATTGGTATATGAGAGATTAATAGAAGGGCAGGAAGAGAAGAAAAGCAATAAGAGACTAAGACAGAGAAACTTTCAATTTTCTTTGCAAGCAAGAGAAAAGATGTGAAGGAATCCAAAAATGCTAACATATGTAAGAATAAGAGTAGAAAAAATGATTGGTTCTTAATGATTTCTTAAAGGATGTAACTTGTCGATGGTATAACTCAAAATACAAGAGAAAAAGAGAGGAAAGATAGGTTAGAAGAGTCTAGGAAGAGTTTTACTAGTGCACTGTTGACAATTTTATTCTCAATAAAAGTTATCAGAGGTTGATATGTGAGGTTAAATTCCTTAAGCAAAGAAATGGGAATAAAGTGATGATACATATAAAAAGATTTAAAGAAGTTAGATTCAAGGTTTTGATTGAGCATTTTAAGCATAAAGAGTATTATTATTGAGATAGTAGCTATTTTGACAAAGAGTTTTGCCAAAATGAAACCACAACTTCATCAAAGTAAATTGAGATATGACAAACCTTCTTCTAGGTAGAAGTTATCAAGATTGTTGGTTGTACATAGGAGAGTTGAGAAGTGACAAGGTGGTGAAAGAGGTTGTGAATCCTCTACAAGTCTAAAAGCATGGTGGGCTTTTAATTCACTAGAGGAAAGGGTTGCAAGAAGTTGTTGCTTTAGGTATTTCCTCCTACTAGACAATCTACTACAAACCATTATTGAGTAACTTGAAAACCTCAAGATCAATGTAATTTAATTATGAGAGAAGAGAGTGATGAACAAACTTTTTGGGAAAGAGGTTGCAATAACTATTCATATATAGAAGGCCAACCAAAAGTAATTTCAAATATCAAAATTGTTTTAGTTATTATAGAGATCACATCTAAAAGAATTGCCCAAATTCTATCTATCACAAATCAAAGGGTTTTGAATGACCATATAAAATGAAGGAGTGAGGAGGAGAAATATTTTCCTTCCTTTTAAACTAGAGGTAAAGGACTAGCATTTATAGATGTGTTTGAAAGTATATACAATGTAAAAGATTGAGGAGATAAATTTGAGAATGCAATATTAGAGTGACAAATCACATTGGAACTCTCAAGTGCTTAAATTCCTAGCCTGAGCTTGGGCTTTTGGTATTTACAGGAAATTTGGGTAAAAGGCTCTCAAGAATTTTCCAAGAAAGGTTCTTTATAGAAGTTGTCATACTTTGAGTGCAAGCTAAGCTGGCCATTTACTTTTCATGTAAACTAAGGAGGTTTTTTACTTAGCATACAAGTTACTCCAACCTTCCAAAGTTCCTAAAAGCTTTTCATCAAGATGAATATTTGTAGAGTTCCCTAGTAAAAATGTTAATTCTATAACTTTTTAGCTATACTTAGCCTATGCTAACTCCATATTATTACATATTCTCCCATTGCTAGTTTGTGATATGCTTGTCTCTATGGAATCTTTGAATTCTTATATAGTAGCTTGTGCATTCTAGAGATGAGAAAGAAGCTCTTATGTGGCATGGTTAATATGATACTCTTCCCAAAATATCTCATATTTAATGTGTCATTTTCATCCATATTGGAAGTCATGGCATGCAAGTATATGGCATACTTCATCTTCTTTATGACTGTTAACATGGAATGGAGGAGGAGGAGGAGGTTAGCTGTGAGTTGGAAAAAATGGGTTAGAATTAAAGGGTTTTAACTTAGAAACATTGAAGATAGGATGGATTTTCATCAAACTAGGAAGTGCAAGTTTGTGACCAATCGGAGAAATGATATCAATAGTATCAAAGGATCAAGAGAGAGAGGAAGGTTACTAGAGGAAAGCATGAACTTATTTCCAGTTTGAGAAAGTGAGATCATGACAATGACTATCAACATATTTCTTTTGCCAAATTTTGGCAACAAGAAGACAAGACTTGGCTTGGTGTAAGGAAGTAGAGTTCGGGCAAGAAGGTGGAAGTATGAGGGACTGAGATGGCAAAGGAGCAAAAAGAGAATCTAGAGCAATTGGGAGGGAGAGAATTAAGGAAGAAAGGAAAGAAGCTTATACTTGCATGTTTGGAATTATTGTAGATAAACTCGGCAACCCACAAGACAAGTATCCTTGTAAGTGTGATGCATGTTGACAAAGGCACATAATATATTCTTCAAAGTGTCATGTTCTATTTTCTCATCATTTTGATAGCATGTAGTGCATGTAATTGTTCCTCTCATCAATGATGTGTATTCTTCATGTGCTCCAAATTTTAAGTCTACAACAATAGTTTTTGATTGGTTTGTATTATCATTTGTTTCTCCAAGTGTGAATGTATTCATACCTTTGTTGCATATACCATTGCTAGTTGTTGTTGATCTCAAGTTGAATCGTTTCTTTCTATTGGGTTTACTGGTGAGACACAAAGGCAATGGGATGTAATCCATCTAGAAATTCATGTTGCAACACAACTCCAATGGTGAAGTTATATGCATCAAAATCAACCACACAATATAGTTTAAGATCATATGTTTGGAGGATGGGTTGTGGAAACACCATGTGCTTAATTTTCTTGAATGTTCTTCTTGTTTGATGGTGTACTTTAAGTTTTTTGTCTTCCCAACGAGATAAATGAATGGTGTGATCACATGAGTATACTAATGGATGAATTATCAATAGAAGCTCAACAATACATCGAATCCCCAAACTTCCATGAGATCCTTAGGAGTAGGCCAATTGGGAATAGACTTGATTTTCTCCCATCTTGATTTCCTTTGCTAAAACCTTATGGCCTAAGAAAGTAACTTCTTTCTACCAAAGAACACAATTGGACTTTTTACAAAAGAACTTCCATTGTTGTAGTTGTCTTAAGACTAATTGGATGTGATTCTTTCTTTTCCACCTCTATCTTACTATCAGTCAAAATTTCATCCAAGAAAATTGCCACTTATAGATCCAATAGTCCATCATCCAATGCATTTGATCTATGAAGAGTGTAAAAGCATTAATGAGCCAAAAATGTAAAACTTTAAAATTTTCTATAACTTGTACAAAAGGTAGTCTTTTACACATCTTTTCTATCAACTAGAATCTTCAAATAGTTGCTTAAAAGATCCAACTTGGAGAAGTATTAAGCTCCACTTAATTGATAAAAAAACCATTAATTCAAGGTAAATAACATCCTTTCTTCATTTTTTGTCTATTGAGACCATGATAGTCAATACAAAATCCAAGTACTCCATCCTTCTTTGGTATAAATAGCATTAGTACTTTCCAAGAGGATGTACTATATTATCTGAAATCCTTATCCGACAACTCATCATTTTTGTTCAAATTTCTTCAAGCTTCTTTGGTGAAAGCCAATATATTGGTCTACTCATTGGAGAACTACTTGGCAGTAGCTTGATCTTGAAGTACATACTTCAATTAGAGGATAATTATTTTGGAAGATCATCTAGAAATATATCTGTAAACTCTTGAACTATCTTATCTACTTTCTTTTGAATATATTTATCCTCATTAGATTCTCCTTGTGTGATTGGCTTGATCCACATAGAAAAAATGAGAAATATCCTCCTTGAAAACTTGTTCTATAACCTATATAATCACAAACTTCTCATCTTGAGATTGACTACTCTTAGGCATCTTCCTCAAAGGTGCAAGACAACTTAATTGATCATTTTTACCTTGGTATTGTATTTAAATTTTTTTCATGCACAATCAAATTGAATCTTATGAAATTCAAGCCAAGAAGACCTAGAATAAGATTCAAATATAGAAGTGCTACTACCAATCTCATGCACTCTAAATACTTCTTTCTAATCTTGGATGCAACAAAATATGAGATACAGAATAGAGAGCTCTTTTTACCATCCACCATCATCAATTTGCTACCAATATCTACTTGGTAGGAATACATAATCCCTTTGCCTATTGCATGGACATGCAATTCTCACAATTCCACAATCAACCAAAATCCTTTAACTACAATTATATATTATATCTTGCAAGTATATAAATCTTGCAAAGGTCCAGTCTTCAATCCTATTACAAAAAAATCAAGTTCCCAATAAGTGGTTTGATATTTCCTTCTAGAACTCTTTATTTCCTTAATCCTCATGCTCCAAAAACTCCATTTGGACAATGTGTCAATGTCATTCATTCCTAGTTAGACATTTAGAAATGCAATGTTCTATTTGACAAAAATAACTAGTTTGTCATAATCTTTCTTTATCTACACTACCAAGTGGTCTTCATAGATGGTGCGAATCTCCATTGGTGTTGGATCCTCCACCTATGTTTTTTGTGTTTGTAGGTTTTGTGAAGGTCTAAGTCAAGACCAAGATGTGACAACCAAAGAATAAAAGTGCTCAGCCAACTATATGGCTTCTTTTAAATATTAAGGCTTGTGCACTATAACTTCCAATTTGGGGTATGATTTCAAGCCCCTCATAAGCCAATCCAAAGTTTCCTATATCTTTAAAATCTTCATTTTTATGTAGGAATTACATGGTATAGTTCTCCTCAAGACTAATATATTTCAGTTTTGTCAATCTATCTTGTGCAGCTTGTGTAGCATTTACTACTTGGAATCTCACACTTACTGCACTCTTAAATTCTTCCATTGTCAATATTAGAATTTAAAATTGTCAATGAGTTTCTTTCTCAATGAGTTGCAACTATAGTTTGACCACTCCATCTTTTAAGAATGAAGCAAAGAGAATTTATCTTTGTTCATCTTGAAGATTTATAGCTTGAAAATAACATTTGATTACAAACACAAAATTATCTATTACACCGTATAAATTCTTATCTTCAAATAACTTCAACTTTGGAAATCAAACTCAATCTTCTCCTTCTCAACACATTTTTTTCTTTATTGGTTCTTGTTGTTGACTATCATGATCTCTCTATTCCAACAATCAAGTTAGATGTTCAATTTGTTGTTACATAGTAATGACAACTTTAGGCACTACCTCCATGACTACTTCTCTACCAAGATACCTATTTTCAATTGTTTAATTTAGCATGTAGATGTAATATGTCTACCACTCTCCACAAGTCATAATCTAAAAGATCAATGGCTCATCTCACAAAGTGATCATGTTAAAAAAAAATTGCCCAAAGTCTGTAATGATGAATTGTGTATAATAATGCTTTGATAATACATGGACACAAACATCTTAATGGTTTGGAGAAAGAAGATTTGAATGTTTATAGATTCCATTCTTCTTATTCTTGCTATAATACCAATATAAATAACAAAGGAGAGAAATAAGACAATGGAAGATTAGAGTGGAAGATCACATTGTAACTCTAAATGCATAACATGAGCTTAGACCTTGGTATTTATATGAAACCTAGGTACAAGGCTCTTGCTTGCAGTGCAATCTAAGCTAGTCATTTACTTGTCATGCAAACTAAGATAGTCATTGACTAACTATACAAGTCTAATTAAGTTGACAAGCTAAGATAGTTGTCAACTTGAAATATAATTTACTCAAATCTTGGAAAGTTCCTAGATGCTCCTAGAAGATTTTTACAGTTTTCTAGTTATATGATTATTCCATTACCTTAAATTTATCTTTAGGTTGTGGTAACTCTATATTATTGCATTTAAGAAAGGTGAATGTCAAATTTCTAAATCTTGGACTAGGAGTATTTGCACCACAAAAACCCAAAGGAAGAAGCCTATAATCAATGATTTCTTGATCTCAAAGCAAAAATTGGATAACAAGTGTTAGACAATGTTAGTTGTGAAGAAGCCAACATCAAAATGGCCAACAAATTGCTTTGAATCTTAACCTTAAGAAGAAATCTAAGGTTTCAACACTATAATGAAGAAGTCAAACAAGAAAGCAAACAAGAAGGCCTTACTATTATTGGAGGGAATGAAGAAGACATTAAAACCATTGGAAGCTTGTGAATATGCTTCCTAGACTGATGCAAGGTTGAATGGTCACAATATCAAGGATACACTTGTTGCAAAAGAATCTATATTGAATTTTATGGAAACAAATTTGATGAAAAATATAGGAATGATGAATTTTAGATGGTTGGCATTTGTTGTGAGTATGACAAACAAGCAAAGAAGTTTGATTGGTGGGTATGATAGATGTGTCAACCCATTGTTGCATAAATAACGATCTGATAACAAGAAAATGTTGTTCACAAGAGGATATTGTTTGGAAGTTGACTAGATATGAATAAAAGTATCACTTTTGTAGTTCTTTACTATAACTTGTTTAATCTCTTAGGCATGAACCATTCCTAGAAGAAGACAATATCACCAATTGCATTGCACTATACCAAAAAGAAAACTCTAAAATCACTTTCATGTAAGCTAAGTTCCAACTTTTTCCTAAAAGTGGTGATCTAGTCAATTACAGTGAGGTTATTCTAATTACAAAGACTCCTACTACAAAGACCACATTCCATCATTCCCAAAAGACATAGCATTGTTTTTAGGATCCTTGCATTGTTGAATATTGTTTTTCAATTCCATGGTACTTCTCAACAGTATAGTTCTCTTAAGATCCATCAAGGCATTTCTCCACTCCTTAAAATCTATCAAGGATCAGGCACCCTATTTTCAAGTACTATTGATCACATACCCTTTTGATTTGGGTTTATACTACAAATTTTCCTCACCTCTACTCCATGAAGGACCAAACACCCTATTCTGCAAGTACTAGTGATCACATACCCTTTTTCATTTGCATTTATACTACAAAGTTTCCTCACCTCTACTCCATGAAGCTAAATTCCAAGTATGTGTACTTGGAATTTAGTAAAGCAACATTGAATGTTGTGTTCTTTCACTTAACACAACTTCAATTGATTCAATGAATCATTTACAAGAAATGGAAGCTTTCACTAGTTCTTCCTACAATTGTTGAAGAAGATTTAATGGTGGAGTAAGTGAAGGAATCTATCGGGATTGCATCTCACTTCATCTACACTATACATTGGAATATTATATCATTGTCTTATCCTATCTTACTGAGCTATACACTACTTATTATTATATAGGTGGTTGGGGAAGGTATCTCCTCTCCTCCCAAGAGTTCTTACTTTTTTTGTTTTTGGACTTCTTCTTACTCTGAAGGTTACAACTACAAAGATCTTGAACAAAGAAGATCTTGTTACTCAAAGCGTTCCTTCAAAGAAAGAGTTACTCAAATTATTCCTTCAAATAAGGTGTGACTCAAAGTTTTCCTTCAAGGATCTTTGGCACTAATTGTTGCAAAGAGTTTCCTTCACCTCTAGCTTTACTATGAAGAAGTTCTATTCTCTCTTTGTAGTTTGCTCTTTTTAATATTAAAGAGTCACAAGGCTCTATTAACTTCCTTTATACATATTATTTCAACTTAATTGCTAATCTATCCATCTTTAGTTCTTAGTATATTTCCCCTTCCATCATCTAAACTTGTAGCTTGAGTTTATGTAGTTTTTTCTTGGTCATTCTACCTTTTGCTACTTCTTCTTAATTGCCACCAGTTGGTCCTAAAGATCAAGTAGTTTATGAAGTCCCTTTGCTTCAACTTCCTTTGTATGAAAACTTTAAAGTTTTGCAATCACTTCCTCCATGATTTTTGGTCATTCTATAGCTCACTATGCCTTCTCCTTTTCCAACTTTGTTTTTAGGGATTCTAACCAAAGGCTTATCTACTTCTTGTACTCTTCCAATATATTCTCTCAAGTGACACTTTTCCCTTTCTCCCTTGGCAAGTTGCACTATAGCTTGCCAATGTGAGTGACCTTAGCACAAGTATCAATCTCAACCATTGCTACCTTTACTTGCACTTCTCATTAAGTGCTTTAATTTGTCTTGAAGTCTTTGGATATTGGCTTCTTGGTCCTTCTTCATATTCTCCAACAAAGTCTTCTCTTGTTTTAAGTCCTCTACATTTTGCAAGAGTGTATTGCCTTTCCTATATTCCTTCTTATACAAGTCTTGCTACTTCTTTTCCTCGTCCTACCTCTTGACCTTCATTGCATAGCCATTGGCATGAAGCTTCTTTGCCAATAAAGTGTCATTTTCACCTTGGGCCAATCTTCTTGGTATTATGGTAAAATTGTATGTAAGTAGATAAGCAAGGATCCAACAAATTTATCAATTAAGTAGCACCATCAAAACATATGATTGGTCTTGACTTAGGTATAACTAGTTCTTTGTGAATTAATCATCCACATACATCCTCTTGTTGGATATCAACTTTTTCTTCCTCAACCACTCCTTGTTTAGTTTCAAAAACCTCCAACTCCAAAAGTTATCTACATTGCACAAAAGTTGCCAATTTTTCTTCTTTCCAAAGAGTCTCTTGATCTTTTTGTTGGTGACTTGCCTCACCTTGATTCTACTCTTCCTTGATCATCTTGTCATTTTGTCTCTATTTCAGACCCTTGGAGGATTAGCTAATCCACCTTGTCTTTATTTGTTTTGTCTTTGGCTTCATTTTCCTCCAAAAGAAACATCTATCATCTACAATTTTCTTCTTACTCTCTTTGCAGGTCAGTCCAATTGTGATGGAGTGCTCTTTTTCTTCTCATGAACTATGAACTGCTTTAATTTCACAAATTTACCTATGGCAGCAAATTCCTTGTTTGCATCTTGGACTCTATTGATGGTCCTCCTTCCTTTTGGATGCTTGATGTAATATTTGAGGTAGAGATGAGTTGTGAACTCCTTTTTCTCCTCCTTAGTCAACGAATTGACACCCATGTAGAAACAAATGGTGAAGGATGCCAAATAAGTAACTACTCAATCTTCTTGGAACTCCTAGATCATAATCTAGGTGTGATAATAATACATATTAGCCCAATTTGTTGATGCTCCTTCATATATTAGGTCAAATTTTTCACTTGATCAACAATGGTGTAGGTATTCCACTTTGGTCTAAAGATCTTCACCTACAAGAGAATATTGCTCTTTGGGTTGCCTCTTTGTGATTGCATACCCACCAACTAATGCTAGGGTTTCTTGGATCATCAAATGAACTGGTTATTTGACAATTTACTCTATTTTGCATGTCTTGAAACTTTGTATCTAAGATGAGACATCCTAAGGTCCTAACTACATCCCAAGGACCATCCTCCAATATTTCTCATTCCACTCTCTTTATTTTTTCCTTTAATTCCCATTCTCCTTTTTTCTACTTGTATCATGGAAGGGGAGCAAAACTCCCAATACCAAAGCAAGAAGGTCAAATGCTTACTCCTCAAGAATTTGCTCCTTACAAACATCTCCTATTTGTCTACCATTGGGTAGCATAGCATCACTATAGGGACTCTTCTCATCAATATTTCTCTCTTTGCCATATTGCCTATCAAAGATATATCTAACACAAAGAATTTTTGCACCAAAAATTGCTAAGATTCTACTCTCTTTGGGTTATACTCTCAACAAATTTCCTCACTAAAGATTGACTATCTTGCAGGAAAGTTCTCATAAAAGAGAGGATAACTTGCTCATAATCTTGATTTTATAGTTAGGGTCTTTGGACAATGGTCCTCAATAAGTGTGCAATCCTTATCCACATGCAAGAACTCCTTGTAGTTGTCAATAATTCTTGATGGTAGTTTTTCACTTCCGTATGGTGGAACTTTGATCATGAAGGGTCTAGTTTTGGAGATGGTTAAAATGACTTAAATCAAATATCCACAATACAATATTTAATATCCAAAATACAATCTTTAGTTCCATCATACACATCTACTTGGGATAGTAAAGTAGCCACTTCATGGTCAATAATTATTGATAGTAGTATTGCAATACAATCTTTAGTTCTAATACTCTTTAGCAAATAGTCTTTGTTCTCTCTTCCTTTGGTTTGGTCTCTCCTTCATACTTATCCTACTCTTTGTATCTTCCTTCTTCATACACTTGCCATGTACAGTGATGGATGTGAAAAATCTCTTATACATAAAGTCTTCTTCTCCCCAATAGGAAAGATGTACCTCTCATCAAACAAAAAGAATACAAAAAAATAAAACCTCACAAAATATTGTGCACAAAAGCAAGGTGATAGCTTGAGTTAAAGCAATTAAGAATCCCATGATTTTTGAAGGGTTGAAAGATTCAAACTATAATTTACTATTATGAAGATCATGGTTAAGAGTATCTTTGAAAATTTGATCATAACACAAGTGATACTTCAAAATTGGGCCATCAAGCCATTGAGTTATAATTCTTCTTGCAATAACAAACATACTTCATACCCAAATGTAAATTCTATTCTTGGGAATTCAAATAAGAAGAAGGAGCTTAAGGTAAGCATATAAAGGGATAAAGATGACTTGAGTTTGATTTATATCTGTCTCTTATTTTTGTTTAGTGGATTTTGTGCCTAATCTAGATTATTTAAGGATATTGGTTAAACATATCTTAACTTGAGGAGATAGAAAAGAGACCATCTACTCTCAATTAAGGTCCAAATATTACAAAAGAGTTGAATGTAAGATTTATAGAGATTGTCTACAAGAATATCTCTATGTTCAATTTAAGTCATCTCTTATCGTGGTCACCTTTCCCCTATTTAAGTTATAGGGATTTTAAGGAAGTTCACTGGATTAGATTCAAATAATGGTAAAGTGATATATAAGTCTTGGTTAAAAGTAACATTGCATTAATCTACATATAATTCTGATTGTGAAGAAAGAATTTTACAAGCTCAAGGAAGGTGATTTTATCTTTGAAGTAGAGAGTAAAAATATACATCTCCAATTGTGATTCTGAAGAAGAAGAATGGTATATTTTGTACACATTTTGATTACAAGAAGCTTGGTGTTATAACAAAGAATGACTACTACACCTTGCTTTTCAATGATGAAATAGTGGAAGAGGATTTGATCATGAAAGTTCTAGTTTTGGAGATGGTTAAAATGACTAAAATCGAATCAAGATTGCACCAAAAAATCAAAGTGCTCTTCAAATTCATCTCACCTTGGGATACTTATACTTCAAGGATCACTCTTTTCAAGTTTTTTAATAATCTACTCACATTTTAACAACTCATGAAAAAGCAATTCAAACATTTTCACAAATCTTCTTGATGGTTTTTGTGTCTAAATGATTAAGGATGAGCATTTTTTAGCACTTAATAAAAAAAATTCAATGCTTGGATGTGGAAAATCATAACTCCAATTGGAGGAGTGCATCTTAAGTTTTGAAAAAGGTTTTTTTTAGAAAATAATTTTTATTGACAAATAACAATACATCTTGAAGAGAAGAGAGAAATTTAAAACTCTCATTCCTTACAAGCTTGAAAAACTCATACAAATTCTTAAGCATAATTAGGTACTTGTGGTGTCATACTGTTAACTAAGAAGCAATAGATTGGTAACCAAAAAGTCATTCTTGTTGAATATGATTTGGAAATAGCTAGATTGGAAGAGAAGTGTCACTATTATAATTATTTATTGTTACTTATGTAACTTGTTGTGCAAGGACCACTCACAAAAGAGACAAGTGTCACCTCCATATGTGTAATACCATTAGCTAGACATATTATCTAAATTTGAAATTTAGCTTGGTAACATTTGGAAGGATATTATATATGATAGGCAAAGTAGATCAAATAGAAGTGTCACCAAAAGAATACTTTTACAAATAGAGCAAAAGCCAAAATCATCCTCAAAACTTCAAAGCCAATTTTAGAGGCCTAAATGGATGAATTTGGCCTAAAAAATTTACAAGATACCTTCCCTTTGGGCCAAAAGGCTTGCATTCTCCTTCCCTCCCTATAATAATCAAAGGACAAGAGAAGATAGAAAATACAGATTTCACACTCAATCATCCGATGCCCCAAAGGAGCACCTTCTCTTTATTATGTAGACAAAGAGGATCTCCTCCAAGGAAGCTCCACCCTAAGATTAGGCACATAGATAGGTGAAATGTCAGCAAGCTCCACCCTTGGATTACATACTTGGATGGGTGGCATGTTGGTCCTGGTCTATCTGGTTGGTCAAACAAACTTTGATTAGATGGAATCTTTTAGGGGATCTTCTTGTAGGAATCTCTGAATCACATGGGTGAGGTATCATTGGAAAGATCTCGATGAGACAAACCATGGGGGGGGGAAGGCCTTTACTCCATTGGGGAAAGGAATCTGCACATTTTTGAGGCCTAATTCATCCTTTTCGGTCACCAAAATTGCCTTCAAAGATTTCAAGCATATTTTGGTTCCTATTCTATTAGTGGAAGTCTCCTTTTGGTGCCACTTATTTTTGATCTATTTAGTCCATCATGTGTAACATCCTTCCAGATGTTACCAAACCAATACTCACCTCTAAATCATATGTCTAACTATTAGTTCTAAGGTTTTCAAGTATATTTCGGTTTTTTCCCTATTTGTAGATACTTCTATCTGATCTATTTTTTCCCTCATGTATAAAATCATTCTAGATGTTACCAAACCAAATTTCTTATTGAGACCATATGGCTAGCTCTTGGTATTACACTACCTAGCAAAAGCTTTGGACAATTTCAAACAAGGGTTAAAACAACAAAATTTCCAAGAAGTAATGGGACAAAACCATCACACCATTTTTTAAGCCATTCCTTGGGCTCAAATAATAGTAAGGGTGCGTGGAGGAAGTAAATTTGTAGTCTCAACTCAGAATTATCAAGCTAAAACACCATAATTTGGTGGTCTAGTTTCTATAGAATTGAGCATCATTTGGTTCTAAAATCAAGGAGCACAAATTAATCCAAGGAGAATGGAACGGGTCAAAGAAAAGAGATATGGTGTCCCACAAGGAGAAGGGACTCTAGGAAAACAAGGTCATTGCTACAATTACAGCCTATTTGGGTCCATAACTATCAATCATTGTGCTTGTCTTCCTAGAGGCCCTCAACCATATAGGCAATCTTTAAACAACATGGTGAGACAAATTGAAGAGGATGCTGCATAAATCCCATAAGAAAACAAAGATAACAAGTCAATGTACCTCACCGCCTTATTAGCTCAATGGAGAAGAGAAAAAGCAAAGGGAGGAAGAGGAAAAGTGCACAAAGGTGGAGGAAGAAAAAATCACAACTAATTGTTGAAAATGGAATCTTAGAAATCAAATGAGAGAGTAGAGTTATCTGATGACCAGACAAAGAGGATTGAGTTGTTACTTAAAAAGGTAGCACTCTCTATAAGAGAGTATCAAGAAGAGATTGAGTACTGAGTGATATAGTTAGCTTGCAATAATACAATCTTATGCCTATTGTGGATACAGCAGTACAACCTCACAGTTTATTGGAGAAAGAACATAATGAGAACTTGCCAATAGAATATCATTAGAGTTAAAGAAAGATCATGCAAGCAAGAATTAACAAAAGCTATTTATAAGACAAATAGATGTATCAAGGGCCTAATAAGAGAAGTCTAAAGTGCACAACTCAATGGATAAATTCCTGAGAAATTGAAAGATGAGGTCAATAAATTTCAAGATGTCTTCCCAAATGACCTACCCTCAAGATTACCACAAAAATGAAAGTAGATCATAAAATTGAGATACTTCCTAAGAAGACAACTCCTTGTAAGTCCCCATATCAACTATCACCTCACTAGTTGGAGGAGTGTAAAGCTCAAATCAAGGATATATTACAACAAAGGTTTATCCAACCCAACATATCACCATATGGAACTCCTACCTTGTTTATAAAGAAGAAGGATGGTACAATGCACATGTGCATTGACTACTTGGGCCTAAATCAATAAATGATGAAGAAGAAATATCCTCTACCTTGCACAGATGATGTGTTTGATCAACTCAATAGGGCAAAATACTTCACCAAACTTGATTAATTGAACGTTTACAACAAAATCAAGATTATGAAGGAAGATCTACATAAAATATCCTTTCAAACAAGGTATGATCAATTTGAGTACCTATGATATCCTTTGGCCTTGCAAACACAACAATCACTTTCATGAGTTTGGTGAATGACATATTTTGTCCATACTTGGATAAATCTATTATCACTTTCTTAAACAACATCTTAATCTATAGTATGATGATGACGGAGTACAAGCAACATCTTCAAGAAGTCCTCCAGATTCTATGATAGAATCAATTATATGCCAAAATTTTAAAGTGCAAGTTTGGCAAAAATGAAGTAGACTCCATGGGGAAATGAGTAGGTGTAGAAGGTTTCCAAGCATAATACATAAAATAGAGATCATTTAGAAATGGGATGCTTAAGAAGATTAGACTTAACTCAAGAGTTTCTTGAGATTGATATGGTTCTATTGTCAATTTGTCAAGGACTTCTCCAAGGTAACATAACCTCTAATGGCACTACTTGGCAAGGGAAAGAAGTGGATGTGGGGAGAAGCATAAGAATTGGCCTTTCAAGAATTAAAACAAGCATTACTTTATGCACCAATCTTGAAATGGTATGACCTAAATCATCCAATCAAGTTGGCTAAAAATGCATCAATCAAAGCAATAGGAGCAATCTTACAACAAAGTGACATGATGTATGGCAGCTAGTTGCATATTTCTCTTGCAAGTTGTTATCTATAGAATGCAACTATCACACTATAAAATGAGAAGAGTTGGACATTTTCCTTGCAAGCATTGGAAACACTATTTTGGCAAGAAGGCATTTGTAGTGGAGATAGACCACAAACCTCTAGTCTACCTTGAGACACAAAAAGATCTAATGATGCACACCAAATCTATCTCATTGATAGATTTGGTGTGCAAAGTAGAGACAAAATTTCAACATGAAAATCACATATTTGGAAGCCAAGAAGCAATTTGTAGATGGATCAACCTAATTTTTTAAGTAAAAAAATCTAGTGGTAGAGGTCAAGATGGACCCAAAATTCTAGCTAAGGATTCTTGCTACTACAAAAATTGACCCATAGATTATAGGAGCTTGTTCATCCAAAGGCATCATCAATACCCAAGGACTCATTTTTTGTGATGGTAAGTTATGGATCTTGGATGCCACAAACACAAAGACCACCATCCTAGCAAAATGTCATGATTTTGCCATTGTAGGTCATGTTAGAGTGGACAAGACCTTTGAAGTAGTCAAATGCCATTGCAATTGCCCCAAGATGAGCAACAATGTGATGGAATATGTTTGAACTGACCTCCTTATTCAACAAACTAAAGCTTATAATCAAGCTCACATAGGACTCTTTCAACTCTTTCCTACTTCACAATGTTGGGAATAGGTAAGGATGGATCTAATTTATGAATTGACCAAAACCACCTTAGGGTTTGACTCCATTGTAGTCCTTTTCAATTCACTCAGAAAAATAATTCATGTGCATCTTACCACCAAGGACATGACTTCTCCACATTGGCTCAATTAATCCTAGATGTAGTTTTTTCTCACCATTGCCTATCTTGAGTGATCATCATCGATAGAGGCACTCAATTCACTAGTTTATTTTAGAAAACACTCTTTGGCATGTTCAAAACCAAATTAGCCATGTTTATAGCTTACCATCCACAAACCAATTGACAAATATAGTGGGCTACTTGCACTATTGAGGACATGCTATGGGGCTTCACCTCCACTAATGGAATTTTCTATAACAATTTAGTGAATGCATATACATAAGTCATACCATTCTTCTTCATGTATAGAGAGCATCATTTCACACTTTTGAGCTTGACAAAGATCCGCCTTGTGGCTACCAAGGTTGACATTGTTAACACTTTTATTTCTAGAATCCAATAGAGTGTGGAGAACGCCAAACATAGGTTATAGATTGCTCAAAATCAATAGAAACAACATGCAAATGCACATCATATACACATGGAGTTCAATGTTGGAGATCAAGTCTGGATGTTCACAAACAACCTCATGTTAGTTCTCCCTCATAAGCTCAAATGTCATTTTATTGGGCATTTTCTTATCTTTTGGTGAATTGGCATGATGGCCTATCACCTTGAACTACCGCTACACATAAAGATCTATCCAATGCTTTATGTTTCAATACTACATAAATATGCATCCTAATTGCACCACTTCCACTCCATACAAGAAATTTGACCTTGTCTAATACTTATTGATGGCATAGAGGTATGAAGTCAAATGCATTCTCCAAAAATGCATCTATGGTAACCATTATCCACTTGTAGAATATCTTGTACATTAGAAAGAGTATCCATTATATGAGGCAACATGGGAGCCCATAGCCAACTTGACCCATGCAATGGTGTTAGTGCAATCTTTTCAGCAACATTTGTCCAACAAGGACATAGTATCTTAAAGAGGGGGAGGTTTATAGTATCATTAGCTAGACATATTATCTAAAGGTAAAATTTGGCTTTGTAGCATCAAGAAGAATGATATATATGATGGACTAAGAAGATCAAATAGAACTGGTGTCACCCAAAGAGTACTTCCATTAATAGGGCAAGAGATAAAAACACCCTCAAAGCTTTAGAGTCAATTTTAGAGGCTTAAAGAGATGAATTACACCTTGAAAATAGATGGATTCCTCCCCTTTAAGAAAAAAGGCTTACATTCTTCCATCCACTGTTAGTCTCATTGAGAGATTTCCAATGGTACCTAACCCATGTGATTCTAAACTTCCTACAATAAGATTTCTTAAAGATTCCCTTTGGTCAAACTTATTTGACCAACTAGATAGGACAAGAACCAAAATGTCACCCATCCATGCAACTTATCTAAGGTTAAAGCTAGTTGACATGTTAAAGATCCATATATTTGATCCAAGGGTGGAGCTTCCTTTGAGTGAATCCTCTTTGTTATATAATAAAGACAAGGTGCTTCTTTGGAGTATTGGAGTATTGAGTGTGAAGGTTTTTGTTTCTTCCCTAGTATTTCCATTGAGGGTCCTCCTATCCTTAGAATATTACACTATGGCATATTGTAACAAAAATAAAATCTCAAAATCACTTTTGCTTATGATACATTCCAATTATTTTTTGAAGGTGATGATTTGATCAAATCCAAAGAGACTAATTCTACTACAAAGACATCAACTCTAAAGACCATGGTCTACCTTTCCAAGAAAGCACAACTTTGAATGTACATTGCTCTTCATCATCTAATTTTATGGTCCTTTTACCATTGCAACTCACTTAACATCTATCAAGGTATTGCTTCACTCCTTCAAACTACTAAACTACTCTTTCACTACTTTTACTATTGGGTCCACACTACAAAGATTCCCCACCACTACTCAACAAAGATACACAACTAATACTCAAAATCAAGCAAAAGCAACAAAGAGCTATTGGCATTTTTGCTTTATTCCTATAAAAAGTAATAAATCGTTATCTTCAAGGAGTTGAAGATTTAAATAGTACTTCATACTTGGATTGAAGAAGATCTAACAGTGAAAGAACTGCAAAAGATCTATCAAGATTGCAATTTTGAGCATCCAGATTGTATAGTGGATTTTGTTATCTTTACTTATCCTATATTGCTTGACCTTTACATTACTAATTGCTATAAAAATGGCTTGGGAAGGTATTTTCTCTTCATAGAGGAGATCTTACTTTTTTCCTCAAACAATTTCTTAATACTCCAAAGATTACAGCCACAAGGATCTCACAACTAAGAAGAAATCCTTGAGTGAAGTGTCTTCAACACTTAACAACTACAAAGAACTTCATTCACTTCTTGATTTCTTAAAGATAAGATCTACTCTACCCTTGTAAGTTGTCATCTTTAACACTAAAGTATTACAAAATTCTATGAGTTTCCTATCTACATGTTTCCTTAAACTTGATCTACAATCTATCTATGTTTCGGTCTTCTTAGGTCTTTCTCTCTAACATCTACACTTGTCATTGGAGCTTGTGTAGCTTTGCCTTTGTCATCCTACCTAAAATTGCTTCTTCCTTGATTGCTACCAACTTGTTCCAAAGATCTTCCAACTCTTTAACTCTCTTTGCTTTGGCTTCCTTTGGAGTAGCATATAGACCTTGAAGTTATGCAACAACCTCTTCCATTATCAGTCATTTTGCAGCTCACTCAACTTGCAATAATTCCATCTTAAGACTAGTTTCTTTCTTGTACTCCTCAATGATAACCTTTCAAGTGGCACATCTTTCTTTCTCCTCCTACAAATCACATTGCAATTTGCAAATGTGATTGATCTAGGTTGTTTTGTTGACCAATTTTGCCTTTGACTACTCTTTCCTTTGAGTGCACTAAGTTATTTTGGTAATTTTTGAAGTTCTTGGTCCCAGTTCTTCTCTACACTCTCTAGCAAAGTCTTATCTCTCTTTAAGTCCTCTACCTCTTATAAAATTGTGTATCCTCTTGTGCAAGAACTTCTACTTCTCAAATTCTCCCTACCAATGAAATTTCTTTGCCTTCATTCCAAACTTATTTGCATGAAGTCTTGAAAGAGAATCACATGTAAGTAGGTCAATGGAGATGCAACAATATCAATTGAAAAAGAAGCTCATCAAGAGTTTTTATAGACCACACTTCAATCACTTTTGCCTCCGCTTAATGTTATGCTCCTACAATGTCATCCTCCTTGATCCATTGATCTCCTCCTCCTTGGCTACTCCTTCTTTGGTCTCCTTCACTCCTAATTCCAAAGATGATATTGGCTATACATGAGTGGTTGATTCTTTGTCCCAAGGTTTTCTTGATTTTTGGCCTCATAACTCCCTTTACCTTGTGGAGTTAAAATCACATCTACTTGCTCATCTTTGCCTTCCTCCTTAAATTTTCTCTCTTGCAAGGTCAATTCATTGTACTCTTCTTATTCATCTTCCTTATCTTTAGCTTTGCTCTTGTCTTAAGAAACATTTGTCATTTAATGATTTGTCCTCACTCTTATCATAAGACATTGTGGTCTTGCAAAAGAATTAACACTTGCCAAGAACTATGTCCTCTTTCACCTCCACAAACCTACCTTAAATAGAAAACTCCTTGTTTGCTTCTTAGGTCCTCCTAACCATTATCTTCCTTCAGGTTGTGGTTTGAAATAGTCTTCTAAGTAGAAGTGGCTAATGACTTTCTTCCTCTCCTCCTAACTCAATTGATTGATACCCATTGAGAAATGAATGGCAAATGGAGCCAAATAAATACCTCCTTTGTCCTCCTTTGATCCTTGAACTATTGATTGGATGAGCTGATGAAACATGAATACCCAATTTCATCTTCTTTGTATACTTGATCATGAAGTAAATTATCATCTAAGGTCAAAATATCTTCATAATCAATGACACAATTTTCTCTTTGGTCTAGGTCCTTGTACCTACATACATGCTAACCATTGATGGAGTAACCATTCTTGGTTCAAAAAGGACTTGTTTATTTGGGTGTTGATCTTTTCACCCATTTTCCCAAACTTGGTCTCTGGAGTGAGCCCCTCCAAAGATTTTGCTTCTAGCCCAAGGACCATCCTTCAATGTTCCTCACTGTACTCCTTCAGCTTACACCTCAAATTCCAAATCTCATATGTCTTGTCCTCATCTGATGTGTCCTTCTACTCATCTCATGTGTCATCAAGGGTGAAATAAAATCCCAATTCCAAAGCAAGAAAGTCCTTAATACCCATTGGTGCATATTCTATAGGGATATTTAGTTTGGTATTGCAAGTAGTTGAAAGATATTATTTATATGGAGTTTAACCAAACTTTAACATAAGCTATGATTAGCTAGAGTTAATCATAGTCAAGATAAAGGTGAATTTATGTCAGAGCAAGTAGAATGAATGAGCATTATTATTTTGGATTCTAGTGTATTAAATTTGTATTATACTTATGTGCTTAGCTTTGAGGAAAAAGTTGAGAATACTTGGACACAAAAGCCTTTTTAGTGTAGATTTTTCCATGAGTTTGGATATTCACTTAGCTTTCTGACTTAATATATATTTTAGCCTAGTAACTTGAGTTATTCTAATAATTAATAACTTTGATGTGTAATTATTTCACATGTATATTAACCTGGGTGAGGAGGAACTCCTCACCTAAGTACTTCTCTCCAATATTTGTTTGCCTACTGTCCTAAAATACCACAAAGAGAACTTGTAATCATTTGCTTTGTACTTCTAGTTTCTATCATTGTGGGTTCCCACATATACTCCCAATTCATAGTAGTATCATTAAATGAAACTACTTCATTTTATAAGGGATTTCCTTTTCATGCTAAACTATTCCTTGTACCATCTTGTTTATTTCTCATGCATTGGTTTTACACTCAAAGACTACTCCTTGACTAAGACCACTCAAATTTCTTAATGGAATTTGGAGCATTTCTAACTTCAACTTGAATATAACAATTAAAAACCATTCCCAAGGGGTATGATTGATTATAATCAAAGCTTTTACCTCGAAATTCTTAAGTCAATGGTTATAATTTGCATGTAATTTTCCTCCATTAAGTACAAATGGTCATCTTAGGTGGTTCTTCTCATAGACTTTGGCAAAGTTCAAAATGACTTTGCACTTAACGTTTCTTCTTTTTCTTTTGGCTCCACTTTGGCTTTTGATGCAAGTCATCCCAAAAAAGAGATTAATCCTAATTAACCAAACTTCTTTTTTCACAAAGGAGTAAAAAAAAAGGGATACTTCCTCATTTTCATATAACATTCCAATATAAGAGATCCATATAGAATAAAATAATGAAAGTTTGATTATTTGAAACTTCTTACTACTAGAAATACATATATACTTTCAAAAGTAGTGCATTAAAACCTTTTTTGTCATGTTTATCATAATAAATAGTAGAGCTCTCTCATCTCATGAAGAATATTGACTAGAAGAAAGGGTTTCTTTACAAAGTCTTTAAATATTTACCTAGTATGTGAATTGATTGGTATTAGAACTATTCAAAGAGTGTATTGCCTTAAATGATGATTTGTAATTGAGATTGACTTTTATGATGATTGGTGATTGAGGCATTCATTGTGTGATTTTTGGTTAATGTATAAGTTTAATAAATTATTTGCATTTAAAGTTATGTTTTATAATCATTTTTTATGGTCAATGATGATTGATCTCTATGGTTTCTTTATCATACAAAGAAGGTATAACAATCATAAAACCACCTTACATTTGGAGTTTATTTGAGAGTCTTTGTATGCTTAATAAGTGTAGCAACATGGTGACATTTGAATTTGTAATAATATGGTAAGAACACATCAGTCCTACAAGGATACAAGTTCAGATGAGTTAAACTAATCTAAAGTGTCACAAACATGATAGTCTATTTTTCATATTTAATCTCTTGGGAAAATTATTTCCATCAGAGGGTACAGCTGCCACCTCTAGTGCACTATGAAAAGATAGAAACACCAATAATCCCACTCACTATGTAATTAATCCAAAGGACTCTTGGATGTGATGATTCATTTGTAACAAAGATCACTTGACCCTTGACTCCCTTCTTACCAGCTTAACACAACCTGTTCTAGACTACTATTGTTGAGTCACTTGTGAATTCATAGTAGTTCATTTGCATTGCATTATGAGCTTTGTAAGCATACAAGCATAACTTGATCATGAGATATTTGTAAAACTCCAAGGACAAGAGAAGAGAGAAAATACAGATTGCACACTCAAACAATCGATGCCCCAAGGGAGCACCTTCTCTTTATTATATAGACAAAGAGGGTCTCCGCCAAGGAAGCTCCACCATAGGATTAGGAACACAGATAGGTGACATGTCAGCAAGCTCCACCCTTGGATTACTCACTTGGATGGGTGACATGTCTGGTCTAGGTCCTATTTGGTTGGTCAAACAAGCTTTGACCAGAGTGAATCTTTTAGGGAATCTTCTTGTAGGAATCTCAAAATCACGTAAGGTACCATTGGAAAGCTCTCGATGAGATAAATCAGGGGGGAGGAAAGGCCAACCTTTCACTAGTTGGAGGGGGAAATTTGCACATTTGTGAGGCCTAATTCATCCATTTAGGCCTTCAAGATTGCCTTCAAAGATTTCAGGCATATTTTGGTTCCTACTCTATTAGTAGAAGTCCCCTTTTGGTGATATCTCTTTCTGATCTGTTTAGTCCATCATGTGTAACATCCTTCTAGATGTTACCAAACCAATTCTCACCTTTAAATCATATGTCTAGCTATTGGTTCTAAGGTTCTCAAGTCTATTTTGGTTTCTGCACTATTAGTAGAACTACTCTTTTGGTGATACTTCTATCTGATCTATTTCGTTCATCATGTATAACATCATTCTAGATGTTACCAAACCAAATTTCACATCTAGATCATATGGCTAGCTTCTGGTATTACAGACCTCCCTCCTTTTAAGACACAACATCCTTGTTGTGCAATTGTTGCTCAAATGCTTGCACCAACACAATTGAATGTGCCAAATTGGCAACGGGCTCCTAGGTGGCTTCATAGAGGAGGTAACCTTTCCATTGTACTAGATAGTCCACCCGTGGGTGGCAAGTACCACGCATGCATTTTTGGAGAATCCGCTCCACTTCATATTCCTTTGTGCCATCAATGAGTATCGGACAAGGTCAAATGTCTAGTGTGGAATGACCTTGGCCTGATCGGGGAGCATATATGCGTAGTAGAGAGACATGGAAGACTAGATGGATCTTCATGTGTGGTGGTAGCTCAAGGCGATAGGCCACATCGCCGATGCGACGAAGAATTGATAAAGGCCCAATAAAACAAGGTCTAAGCTTACGAGGTCCAACTAATGTGAGGTTGGTTGTCGATAGCCACACTTGATCCCCAACATTGAACTCCATGTGCCGATGGTGTGCATCAGCATACTGCTTCTATCAATTTTGCGCAATCTGTAATCTGTGCTTGGCACTCTCCACACCTTGTTGGATTCTAGAAACAAATGTGTTGACTGCATCGACCTTGGTAGCCATTGGACGGATCTTCATCAAGCTAGAAGGTGTGAAGGGATGCTCACCATACATGAGGAAGAACAAAGTGACCTGGGTGGATGCATTCATTGAATTGTTGTAAGCGAATTCCACCAACGGGAGTAGGGTGTCCCACCTCTCTTGCTCTTCTAAGGTGAAGCCACGTAACATGTCTTTAATTGTGCGATTAGCCCGCTTTGTTTGGCCATCTGTTTGGAGGTGGTAAGTTGTGGACATGGCCAACTTGGTTTTGAAGAACCCAAAGAGTGTTTGCCAAAACAAGCTGGTGAATTGGGTGCCTCTATTGTTGATGAGTACTTTAGACAAGCCATGGTGAGCAAAGACTACATCTAAGTATAATTGAGCTAGTTGTAGAGCGATCACCTCCTTGGTGGTAGGGCGTACATGAATCATTTTGCTGAGCCGGTCCACAAAGACCACAATGGAATCAAACCTTGAGGTGGTCTTGGGTAATTCACAGACGAGATCCATACTCACTTGTTCCCAACGTTGGGTAGGAGTGGGGAGAGGTTGAAGGAGCCCTGCAGGAGCTTGATTAGAAGCTTTGTTTTGTTGGCAAAGTAGGCAGCTATGCACATAGTCCATCACGTCGTTGCTCATCTTGGGCCAATAGTAATGGCGCTTGACTGCATCTAAGGTCTTGTCCACTCCGACATGAGCTGCAATGGCCGAATCATGACATTCTGCTAGAAAGGTGGTGCGTAATTCTGGGACATTTGGGATCCATAATCTGCCATCCCGAAAGGTGAGTCCTTGGGTACTGGTGACACCTTTGGATGATTGTGCTTCTACAGTCTGTGGGTCAGTTTTTGTAGCCGCCAGAATCTCTTGCCAGAATTCAGGGTTAATCTTAACCTCTGCCACCAAGTTGTTGGCCATTGGCATGCGGGTGAATGCATCTGCAGGTTGCTTCTTACCTTCCACATAGGTGATTGTCATGTTGAAGCATTGTCGCCACTCTACCCACCAAATTTGGCAACAAGATAGATCCTTCTGCGTCTTGAGGTAGAAAAGAGGTTTGTGGTTTGTCTCTACTACAAATGCCTTCTCGCCCAAGTAGTGCTTACAATGCCTGGTTGCTAGAACGATTGCTAGCTCTTCTTGTTCTATGGTGTGGTAGTTGCGCTCTGTTGGTAACAACTTTCAAGAGAAATATGCAATTGGATGCCATCCGTCATGCCACTCTTGTTGTTGGACTGCTCATATTGCTACGCCTTATGCATCTATAGCCAACTTGATTGGATGTTTTGGGTCATACCACTTCAAGATTGGTGCATGTAGCAAGGTGGCCTTCAATTCTTGAAAGGCCAACTCTTGTGCGGTTCCCCATGTCCACTTCTTCCCCTTGCCAAGTAGTGCTATTAAAGGCTGTGCAACCTTGGAGAAGTCCTTGACAAATCTATGATAGAATCTCGTCAACCCCAAGAAGCTCTTAAGTTGAGTCTGATCTTCTGGAGCACTCCATTTTTGAATGACCTCTATTTTATCTCTTAATACTTGAATGCCCTCTACACTTACTCTATGCCCCAAGTAGTCTACTTTAGACTTGCCAAACTCACACTTTGAGATTTTGGCGTACAATTGATTCTTAGAGTCTGGAGGACCTCTTGTAGATGTTGTTTGTGTTCTGTCATCGTGCTACTGTATACTAAGATATCATCCAAGAAGATGATAACAAACTTATCCAAGTATGGACAAAATATGTCATTCATTAGACTCATGAAAGTGGCAAGTGCATTGGTGAGGCCAAAAGGCATCACAAGATACTCAAAGTGGCCATACCTGGTTTGAAAGGCAGTTTTATGCACATCCTCCTCTGCAATTTGGATTTGATTGTAACCGCTTTGCAAGTCCAATTTGGTGAAGTATCTCGCTCCATGGAGTTGATCAAACAGGTCATCCATGCGAGGTAAGGGGTATTTGTTCTTCACTATTTGCTGATTGAGACCCCGATAGTCAATGCATATGCGCATTGTACCATCCTTCTTCTTCACAAACAAGACAGGGGCCTCATATGGTGATATTTTAGGTTGGATGAACCCTTTCTGCAACATCTCCTCAATTTGAGTCTTACACTCCTCCAACTCATGAGGTGATAGGCGATATGGGGCCTTACAAGGAGGCGTCTTCCCCGGAAGTGTCTCAATTTTGTGATCTACTTGCCTTTTTGGTGGTAATCCTGAGGGTAGATCATCGGGAAAAACATCTTGAAACTCATCCACCACATCCTTCAATTTCTCAGGAATTTGTCCATTGAGTTGTGCACTCTGGACTTCTCTTATTAGACCTATAAAACATCTATCGGTCTTACAAACAGTTGCCGTCCGTACAACATATAGAGGCAGTTTCTGCCTATGTGATTTTTCTTTAACCCCAATGATTGACCATTGGTGGGTTCTCACTACTTTCTTCCTCCAATCCACCATAGGGTTGTACTGCTCCATCCATGGCATGCCTAAAATTGCATCATAACGAGCTAACTATATCACTCGCCACTCAATTGCTTCTTGATATTCTCCTACAGAGAGGGTTACCCGTCTAGGTAATGATTCAATCCTCTCTATTTGCCCATTTGGTAACTCTACTTCTTCACTTCCATCTCTCTCTAGATCCATTCCCAATCTTATTGCAACAGAGCAAGACAAGAAATTCTCTATTGCTCCCGGATCTATTAATACTCTCACTTGATTACCTTCCAAGATTCCATTCACGACAATCAATTCTGAGGTTGCCTTTTGGGATTGTTGCGCATTATTCTTCTTCCTTCCCTCGCTTCTCTCCTTCCTTATTGAGCCAATAAGATTGCGAGGTACATTTACGGGCAATCTTTGTTTTCCGAAGTGATTTCCACCTCCTCCTTGTCAATATGCCTCTCCATGTTGTTCAAAAATTGCCTGAACAAAGGCCAAGGGCCTCTAGGGAAACAAGTGCGACAGTTGGTAGATATGTGCCCAATACGGCCACAATTGTAACAACGGCGTTGTTCTCCTCGAGTCCCTTCTCCTCGTGTGACTCCATCTCTTTGTTCTTCTACTCGTCCTCGCTCCCCTTGAAATGGTCATGCTCCTCGATCCCGAAATCAAAGGTTGCCCAATTCCATTGGTACTGGTCCACCCATGTGTGGCATTTCTGCCCGATAATGTTGAGGTGGAGCTACTCCTTCACCTCCACCTAATGCTCCTGCTATTCTTTTTGTGCACAAGCAATGGCTTCAAATACCATGCGAGGATTTTGCACCATGACTTCTTGGCGAATCCGCTCTTTCAACCCTCATTTGAAATTGTCGAGAGCCTCTGCTGGACTCATGTCGGTAATTGCGACTTGTAGATCCAGAAAAGCCTCCACATACTCTTGTACTCTATTCTTTTGTCTCAATCCCCATAGTCGGGTTCGAGCCATCTGCACAGAATCCACCGATTGAAAATTCTTCACCAGTCCTTCTTGCATTGCTGTCCATGTGACCTCCCTTCTCTCTGCCAGCATGGATCTTTTCCAAGCATCATACCATGTGATGGCTTTATTGGTCAAGTACCCACATGCAAACACACCTGCAACATGCTTTGTGATCTCTGTTGAGAACAATCAGAAATATCGATTCATTCTTGAGATCCAATTTTCCACTATTCCCATCGAACGTTGCCCCTTGTAAGGTTTGATGTTGTAGGTCTTCTTCATCCGGAGTAGAAATGTGGCTTCATCGTTGATAGGGTTCGTAGGCACGGATGCCTCTCCAAGTACTTCAGTCGCAAGTACTGGGTTTTGAGACGGCTCTTCTTCTTGCATGGCTTGATCATTCCTGAGGATTTGCACTTGACTTTCTAATGTCTCCATGGTCATCTTAATCTCTCGAAATTCATTCAACATCCCTTGCATTCCTTGCAACAACTCTTGCAATTGCGGATCCATTGTTCATGCAACACTCAATTGCTAATGTCTACTTCAATACAAAGTCAATATAATCACTCTGGAAGGCGCAAATACTATCAGAACTACCATTGGGACCTCAGAAGCTATCACTTGTTGATAATACTCCTCACCAAAATTCCTAACCACAAAATCTCTAAATATCAATTTTGGCCTCACTACATAATGAATTTCTACTTGAGTGTTGAAAAGGAGAGGATTTGGTACATTTGTATCCATTTTATCATAATAGAATGTAGATTGTCAAATCCCACTCTTTGTCATATATCACCATAGGTAGAATCACCGGGTTTGGTGAGCTCATCACTCTGTCCATGAATTCTGTGCCAAAGTGATAAACTAGCCATACCCTCATCTACTCACGCTGAATATACATAACCTTGATGTGGAATGGGTTTGAGAATGGAAAGCTAGGTGCGGGAAATTGGCCTCCTGATGTATCCATCCCATCCGCTCTTTAAAGTCCTTCCTAAGTCTAGCAACTACTCTATGTTCTCCACCTCAAATTACTCAATTTCAGTAGTTTGTGCTATTCCAGGAGGGGTGATCCACTCTCTTGGACTAAAGCACTTGCTTTGATACCATTGTAATAATCCAAGAGAAGAGACAAGAGAAGAGAGAAAACACAGATTGCACACTCAAACAATCGATGCCCCAAGGGAGCACCTTCTCTTTATTATATAAACAAAGAGGATCTCCGCCAAGGAAGCTCTACCATAGGATTAGGGACACAGATAGGTGACATGTCAGCAAGCTCCGCCCTTAGATTACTTACTTGGATGGGTGACATGTCTGGTCTAGGTCCTATTTGGTTGGTCAAACAAGCTTTGACCGGAGGGAATCTTTTAGGGAATCTTCCTGTATGAATCTCAGAATCATGTGAGTAAGGTACCATTGGAAAGCTCTCGATGAGACAAAGCAAGTGGAAGGGAAAGCTAGCCTTTCCTCTATTGGGGGGAATATGCACATTTTCAAGGCCTAATTCATCCATTTAGGCCTCTGAAATTACCTTCATAGATTTCAGGCATATTTTGGTTCCTACTCTATTAGTAGAAGTCCCCTTTTGGTGATACCTCTTTCTAATCTGTTTAGTCCATCATGTGTAACATCCTTCCAGATGTTACCAACCCAATTCTCACCTTTAAATCATATGTTTAGCTATTGGTTCTAAGGTTCTCAAGTCTATTTCGGTTTCTGCCCTATTAGTAGTAGTACTCTTTTGGTGATACTTCTATCTGATCTATTTCGTTCATCATGTATAACATCATTCTAGATGTTACCAAACCGAATTTCACATCTAGATCATATGGCTAGCTCTTGGTAATACAGTATTGCACATTGCATCTTAGAATACTTATACAACACATAGGTAGTAATTTAGACGGTCCTATCACATTAACAACTATAATTCTAAGTAGTGTTCCTAGAATGCACTACGGCATAGAGGTCTTGAATGACCAATTTGCTTAATCTTACAATATAATATTACTTTATGATGGTCCAATTGTTATCTAGCCATAAAGAAATCCAATGGCTACAAATTGCTAAAGGTTTTCTAATTACATCAAACTTTCACTTATTTTATCTTAATCTTATCCTGATCTTATCTTAAGTTTGTGCAGCCCACTTGGACTGGCCGCCTCATCCTCTTGTCATTTATTGTTAACAATCTAGCAAAAGACCTCTTGTATCATAGCCTAAATAACTGTGTACAATATAAAGTGCCTTGCACTATGACTACAAAAACTACACTATCCTACCTATGAGATGAGTTTTAGTTGTTTTGACAGAGTTCGCCATTGCTCATTTTGTATGAAGTCATCTTGATCATCATGTATCTGCAAGACAATCTAGCGGCACTTGTGACAAACTACCCATTCCTTTGCATATTTGAATGAGCTCTGTGGGTTGCTTCTTGTAACCGGTAACTACTTGTGTGAAGCGAGTTTGCATTTCCTAAAACTTGGAGTTAGTATAGTCTTCTAACATGATAGGAGTGGCAAGGAAATTTTTGTAATTAGTCTTGCCATCCTAGCCTCATGAGGGGTTTGTATAAAGACTAATTGTTCAGTTTTTCAGATTGGTTCCGTGATTAATGCTTTACTTTGTATTGCCCTGTAAATATAATAATTAATAAATTTTCATATATCTAGGCAAAGGTAGATCTATCCACAATACACATCTAAACCTGAAGCTAATATCAATGTGCTTTCATGAATTTCTTTGTTTTCATGTAAATAACAGTAAATTCTCATGCCATAATCATTCTCGAGTTGTGCTTTTGAATAACTTCATGATGAATAAAAATGAATATGCTAATTATTTGTTCCATTAAATGATCTATAATAAAAAGGTTATCTTTGGCATAAAGCTTGTTGTGTAATATTAGGGCATAGTATGGTAGTCTAGTTATTTGGTATGCAATAGATTTAAATGAAACTTGTATTGCCAAAATTTAATAATTTAGAATTAGTTTATAAAAAAAAATCAGATATTGAGATTTCATTTTATGAATTTACCTAAGATAAGGTTTTGATTTTAAGTTTACAAAATTGAAGGTATAATAGAGTCTTCAGAAATAATCTATATACTTACAAAATAACTAGGTTCTACCTTTTCTAACAAGTATTACCACCATTAGGTTAAGCAAGAAAATTATTGATATTAATAAGAATTTGTCAAGAAATTTCAGAATATTAATCTAAATATGGTAAGATAAAAAGTACTTAAATGTCCATACATCCTAAAGTCAGGTGTTTGATAAGTACAATAATATAAACTTATACTTTAGACAATAGAAAAGGGAAAAATATGTTTATTTATATATGAATAATTCAATTATATATTTTCAAATGTTAGTTTCTATGATAGATATGCATATTTTAATGAAAATAAGTAATATTATATTCTATCTTAAAATATATGTTTGTTAATTTTACTTCATACATAAGCATATAACACATGTTGATATGAACAGAAGAGATTTTATATCTTTACACTCTTTATTTTGGATATTAATAAAAAATTTGAGCAATATCTAACATTTTATTTTTATTTTCTATAAATCCCAATTTGATCATTTTTGAATCAAAGTTAATTTTCACCTTTAAAATGAATTAAAATCTGATTCTTACATAGTAAAATACAAAAAGCAATCAAGTAAAGATAAATTTGAAATCAAGTAAAGATAAATTTGAAATCAAGTATAGGTAAATTACATCATAAAGAAATCAAGTAAAGATAAATTTGAAACACAAAAAAAAAGGTTTTTTTGATAGTTTGAATAGCATGTGAAGTATTATTTTGTTTGATATGTTGAAGAAGGTGGAATAATAAAATACAGAAATAAAACTAAATAAAATTCATAGAAATATTATACACATTACCAAAATAACAAGAGAAACGATCCAAATTTGAAAGGAAAGTGGTCTACATTTGATATACATAATAATAAAAGTTTAAGTAATCAGACATTTTCTAAATATTTCAGTTTGAGTGTGACCATATATTATTTCAGAATTCTACCTTGAAGAAATAATTTCAACTAATTTACAAAATATTTTATTATTTGAAACTTCATTTGTTCATGAGAAAATAAAACCTGGCTTTTTCTATAAAAAATTGAACTACTATTTATTTCCACCATCAATTTTTCATGTTTTCTAATGTGATTATAAATCATTTTATTTACATGAAATTTCATTAATTTATTATTCAATAAAAAAAATTTGAAAATTGCTAAATTGAAACTACATTATCTTTATATAGTTGATTTCTTTTGACATGCATAGTTATAGATACGTGATACAATTTGAGTATTATATTCATTTTCATCTTTCTTTGTTAAATAATCCAGATAATGGGTTAAGTTAGTATCAGAAAATGGATCATTATATAATATATTCTCATCTCAGATTTTTCATTTGCTCTAATGCAATAATAAAAGTAAACAGACCACGTAAATGTATCCATTAGAGAGTTTTGTAATATAAACTTATAGGATAAGATAATATCTATACCTTATAAGTATTGTCTGCTTAAAATATAATAATCATAAAAATCATGTCAAATATTTTATCATTAAGTCTATGATAATAAACTCCAACAAGTTTATATATATAATCAAATGAGAAGGGTAAACTAGTAAAAGCAATAACTAATTCTTATTTCTTATTATCTGTTTCTTTTTGAGTATGAATGCTTTGTCTTGGCTAAAGTAATTGTATGTTGTTATGTATTTTTACAAGAGATTGGAAAGCCAAGTCCATTCTAAATAAATTAAGTCATCAAGTTTTATATATCTCTCTCTCCCTCTTAACACCTATACTTTGAAATGCATATTCCAATATATTGAAATAAATTTTAAATTCATCCGTTTGATACCCATCTTGGAACTTCTAAACTTCTTATTACTATTACATATTTGATGTTTTTAATCATCCAAATAAATTTTATTCTAGATCTTTTAAACCTGTCAAATGAAAAATAAACTTATATATAAAGAAATAATAAGTCATTTTGTAATCATCTAGCCTTCTTCATAAAATAAAGTTTTTTTCCCAAAATAAACCCACAAAAAATTTATTTAAATTAAGAAAATAGCACACCTACTTGTTATATAATTGATTGAAGGCTAAAACATGATTTATTTATTTTAAATTATGGAAAATAGAACATAATATGTGTTGGTACACTTGTCAACAAACTAATCCCCTTTTCCAAAATAAAATTTGTCCACCTAATAATAGATATAATTTTTCCAAAACATTTTCCACTTTCAATCGATTTTTCACAAAAAGTTTGCACACTTCTAAATTAGTAACTACAAAATAAAAGTGCATAGAAAGTTAAGGTTCTGATGGAACTCTAATGTATCTTGAAAATTTGGCTCACAAAATATTTCAACTATATGTATTATGATACATATTTTAATGTTTTACAATTTTTTTTCTATACTGTTGAATTGTTTTATTCATATTAATAAGTATTTTGGACATCCTATCCTAGAGAAACATTACGTTTGATATATTTCTTTAAACAAATAAATATGGCCCTTTTGAATTTGAGATTCTTAAATAAAAACAGCTAAATGTCGGTTCATAAAAAATATGAATTTAACAAATAAGATGTTAATCAGATGCTTTTTGTCAGATGAGCTCTAAAATCTAAAGTTTAGTTGCAAAAAGCATAGTTTGAAAGAAACAAACAAATTTTGTTTTTTTTATTTTTCTTTATCAATCAAATTATTTATCCATAATGATCTAATTTATTTATTTACAAACATGGAAGAACTGAATATTGGATTAAAACATTGAATAGGTATTCATGTACATAATAAATATTGTATTATCTTATATAAAATTGAATGTTTTCCTTCTATTTTATCCAGATAATTTCAGCATTTTTGAGTATGTTAAAAATAGTAAATGTTGTACTAAGAGGATGCTACAATGACGATGTTACGATAAAAGTATAGGATTTACCATATCAAATCAGAATATATATTTTAAGTTTTTATATTTTAGAATTGAAACTTTGTAACGAGGAAAAATTTAAAGAATCTTTTTACGTTGTTCTGGTAAAAAGAACTCAATGAATATTATTTAATTTTAAATAAGAACAAAATTACCAGAAATATAGCACAATTGTAGAAGTTATGAAAAAAAGGAAAATTCAATTACTTGTTTTCTATGTTGATGATCTCAAAATAAAAACAGAAGACACGAGTACTCTGAGTTCTGATGATTTAGTTAACAAATTTAACATCAAAATTCACATTCACTCATTTCAGAATTTACAATATTATTTTTCTAAATTACTTTGGCAAAGTTATAAACTCTATATCTTCTTATATCTTCTTAACTTGTCTTCTTGACTTGTCATATATGGTTCCTCAGAATTTACATGAGATGGGATTGTTCTATAATATCTTGTGTTAACATAGTGTTCAATAAACTCATATTTTTATAAGTTTATAAAAATTCTAAATTTTAAGATTCTTATTTCAAAAATTTATAAATTTATAAATATTGTGAAGTGGTGTAATCTTTATAAGACTCAAGTAGTTTCAATAAAATTATTTTTTTATAAATTCAAGTATTCATATTTATGATTGGTTTATCTTCTATTGGAAAATTATATCAAGAATCACATCAAATCCTAAGCTGCAAATAAAGTAAAGACAAACAATGTTCAAGATCTAAATTGATTATATTTTTTGGTTAGATTTATCATCATCATCACCAAAATTTTAAAATAAATTTTATTATGAAATGAGAAAGCATGATGTTATTGAATTAAATAATTGTATGACCAAATAAATTTTGAGAAGGTCAAAGTTATATTGGATTGATATAATAAGATATAATTTGTTATTCAAAGGGCTTTCATAGTTGGCATCTAACATAAACTGATTGACTATAAAAGTATTAGTTATGTCTCTTTTAATTTCAAAGGTAATCTCAATATAGACCATTATTTGTCTATTTCAAGCCTCAACAAAATCATTAAGACTAGAATGTAAATTAACAGCAATACAAGAGTCTATAACTATATGGAATTAACTATATGGAATTTTCATCAAAATTTCACTATTCTAATTTGAGTCTATACAAAGAGTTTGATGCAATTTCATATAGTCTATAATTAACTATATGGAATTTTCATCAAAATTTCACTATTCTAATTTGAGTCTATACAAAAAGTTTGATGCAACTTCATATAGTCTATAATTAACTATATGGAATTTTCATCAAAATTTCACTATTCTAATTTGAGTCTATACAAAGAGTTTGATGCAACTTCATATAGTCTATAATTAACTATATGGAATTTTCATTAAAATTTCACTATTCTAATTTGAGTCTATACAAAGAGTTTGATGCAATTTGATTGAGTTTTAAATATTAAACTTCAGATATCAAGAAGTTTAACATTGTTTGCTTATAAGTTGTGTTGCATATATAAAACATTATCTAAACTTACTCATATAAAAGTCAATAAGGCTACATAGTTAGAATTTAAATTAATTATAGATTTATTTTAAATCTATAATAATTATTGCACAATGGAAGATTTCCAACTATTTTGCATTTAAATGTAATTTTACTTACATATTTTTAAGAATTTGTTGTAATCATATATTAACATATATAATTATCATGAGAAATGCTTCATAATGACCTATTTAATGTTAAAGAATATAATTAAAAAAAAAGTGATGACCACTCTTTATAGACAACACATACAAAAATGATTTTATTCTACATAATAATGATGAGGTGAAATCCATAAATGATCTAAAGCAGAGAAGATTGCATCAAATCTGGACATCTTATTCAAAAGATAAACATGATAAGGAATATTAAAAGATTCAGATGTGTTTATATTAAAATTTATATAATTATCCTACATAACTTTAAACTCAATATAAAATATGAAAATTTCACATAAAGTTTAAGATATACTTATGTTTATTTTACAACTTTGATAAAAATAGACAAAATCATATATAGTTGTCTACATATATAAAACTTATAAGAAGATAAACTACTTAATGGTTTTTTCATTTGTAGTAAGTTACCAAATGGGAAATATACTTATATGTCACTAATAGGTAATAAGACTTGAGTCATGAGTTCTTATTTCCAGGAGACCAAGAGTGCTACAATACCAAATTAATGTCGTGAAAAAATAGGAGAGGCATGTATAAAATTTTAGAATTGAAAAAAGTAAGTTAGATCAGGAATTGCATCATTAAGTTCCCCTAAACACTAATTTACATTTTCATGGAAGAAAAGCATTCATATGTATATTATCATACCATTTGTAGCGTTGCACATAGATTGTTTGGACTCAAGAGTAGTAGTGTTGGTAGTCATGAGTATTTTGGTAGTTACTCATAGACTATTTGTTGAGTGTCAAATTTTGTGTTTGGGGCTTACTACATGGTGGGACCCATTGTCACTTGCACCATTCGCACCGTCGGATGTGCCGTAAACGGGACTGTTAGGGTTGGAGACTAGGGAGGTATAATTTTGAAGTGTAGATCCAAAGAGCTCACTTCTTTGATGTTGAGCTTTCGAGTTTCTGGCTATGATAGATAGAGGTCGCCGAGCGTCACTTGGATTCTCTTAGCTAAAGCGGGTGTGGTTTGATTATAATCAATACCTAGTTGTTCTTTGGCAAATTATAGAGTGATAGCACAGATAATGTTTAATTGGATGTGATTTGAGTTGTATGAACAAATTGATTATTGTGGCACTTTAAAGTCTATGTATGACTTATGTGTGAGTTGTGCTTCTATAGAGTGTGATGTTAATAACGGGGTATATATGCATGATTATATATATATATATATATATATATATATATATATATATATATATATATATATATATATAAAAGATAACTATGAAGTACAAGAGTAAATGATCTAGAGACTTGATTTTCTTGTCTCTTTTACATTTATACCTCTTTAACAAAGCTACATCTATGAGGCCCAAATACCATGACAAGAAGTACATTTCATTTCTTCATATAGTTGGTTCCATGATACAATCCACACTTAGAAATATCAAGAGGTTTGTTCAAGATTTCTATTACTTTGCCTCTTCTCAACTCAATTCTTGTAATACTCCAAAGACAAGAGAACACAGTTTTACACCCATTACTCTAATGTCCCAAAGTACTTCTCTTTATTATATAACAAGGAGGATCTTCTCAAAGGAAACTCTACACTTGGATCAAATACACGGATTGGTGACATGTTAGCTAGCTCCATCCTTGGATTAGTTGTTTGGATGGATGACATGTCAATCCTTATCTCATCTAATTGTTCAAATTGGGTTGACCAAAGGGAATCTGTAGGGAATCTTCTTATATGGAGCTCAAAATCACATGGATGAGGTACCATTGGGAAGCTCTTGATGAGCCAAATCACAAAGGGTGGCGGTGGAAGGCAAGCCTTGTTCACCTATAATGGGGAGGGAGGTTCTTTCTGTTTTTGAGGCCTAATTCATCCATTTAGCCTTCAAAACTGGCTCTAAAGTTTTTAGGCTAATTTTGGCTTTTGCTCTATTAGTAGAAGTACTCTTTTGGTGAAACCTTTGTCTGATTTTCCTAGCACATTGTACATAAAGTCCTTTTAGATGTTACCAAGCCAATTTTCACATCCGAATAACATGTCTAGCTACTTGTATTACAATTCCCCTCTTGGGAGTGTGTCTTATCATGACTACATATTTGAATTCTCTCTACATTATTATTCATTGATATGCTTCCACAATTCCATTTCCTTAGTGTGTGACATCACAAGAAAAAAATTCCTTGTGTGTGTGACATCACAAGAGAAAAAAATTCCTTATGTGTGTGACATCACAAGAGATGTTGGTCATAGAGTAAGAAATGAAAAAATTGAAAAAGTGAAAAGAGAAAAGTGAAAAGTGAAAGGCAACAAGATTTGACTTACATAGTAGTGTTGGTCATTTTATAGTCTCAATAGGGTGGGGTTTGTTCTTTGTCCATTGCAGCATTGGGGAAGGATCCTGATTATATGTTGCATGTGTGAGCTTGGGTGCAAAATGGTAACAAATGGTTCTTTGGTAGCATGCATGATCTTGAAATAGTGGCAGAAATAGGCAAAGTTTTGTATTGTTAGAAATGTACGGTGTCCATTGTTGTCATATAGAATCTAATGAAGTCAAGGCTTCCTTCTTGTGAAGCAGTTCTTTTTGGTTGGCGGTCATGTTTGTAGGCTCCTTGGTTCAAAAATGAAATGAGCCAGCTACAAAATAGGTTGGATGCTGTTCTTAGTGGGTGATATTGTAAGCCCATTTTGTTGAGGCACCTTGACTTTTAAATTTGTAGGAGTACTACTCACCCAAATAATTAATCCCTACAAATGATGCTTCATGATACTTGAATTGGAATTCAAGATACTTGAATTTACAAAAGAGAAACAACTAAAAGCAAAGAAAAAAAGAGTTCCAAAGGAAGTGGGTCGTGAGATACCCCTCTCAAATGTGAGCATCATCACAAACAAAGAATTATAGTGCTATTTATTCTTTCTAAAATTTAAAATTAATACTTACAAATGCACCATGCATTGACCTTGGTGGCAAAAATGTTGCCATCAAGGTTAGATAGTTGTAACAATCTATTATTGTATGTCATGACTACCTTGTACAGTCTCCTCCATCACATGTGCAACTTTCTTGGGAAAATGCAATGTTTGCTTTTGTATAGGTATATGAGATCACCAACAATCATTGATATCTGCTTAATTTCTTTGTCATGAAGCCCTAAACATTTCTGTTGTTCATTTGGGTAGTTTGGTGTAACTTTTTTTTTCTCTTCTACATATAGTATCTTAGTTTCTTGGCTATCTTCCTTGGACATGTGGTCTTTGTAGAGGATCTTGTAGGTTGGGATTTTGATTTCTTTAGGCAAGATAAGATATGTGCTATATGTGAATAAATAGGGAGTTTTTTTGGTGGTGATATTCTATGCCATATGATATGCACACCATATGGTTGGTAGTTTCATATCCCAATTGTTGAAGATCTTTCATAAGAAACCATTAGCCTTTTTTGTCAAGCCATTAGGTTTTGGGTTATACAAGGTGGTCTCATGATGCTTGATTTGGAAGTATTTTGTGAGAGATTTGAGTAGATGGTTGACGAAGTGTATCCCTTTGTAACTTACAAGCTCCAACATGCATCCATATCAAGAAATAATGTTTCAAAAGAAGAACTTGGCCATAGTGTCAACATTTTCTTGTTAGGTGGCTTCTACTTCTACTATTTTTTGCATAATTGGAGCAAATAAGAATGTATCATTGTATGGTAGTCTTTGTTGAGGGTTGTATTGGACTAAAAAAATCAATTTTTCATTTCTCAGAGGATGCCAAGGGCAGAATGGGTTGTAAGGACCATTTCCAGGTTGTGGTTGTTTCCTCTATTTTTTGGCACACGTTGCAAGTCTTGATGTACTCATGTACATATTTTTACATGGTGAACCACCAAATAGCCTATCCTCAATATCTTCTTTATGCTATATTTGAGTGCATAATGTCCATCGACTACTTTTGAGTCGAGTGCTTGGATATTTCCTCCCAGTTCATGCATTTATAGTGACCTTTGGAGTACTTCATCTCCTCCAAATCCAAACAGAATGTTTGGCTTCAATTGGTAGGGGCCCATGTTATGGTAATACAATGCTTGTTATTCAGGGTTGCATGACATTAGAGCATACAAAGATACTAATACTCTTGGGCATACCTTGTATGTCATTTGGTGGAAATTAGGAAGATTTCTTCATCAAGGAAATATCATTGAGGACTTTTCATTGATCTATTATTTTGAGTTGTGAAAGAAAATCAGCATTGTCATAGTGTGGGTAAACTATTGTAGAAGTAATGTCCACCTAGTTATGCTTTTCGACAAGTTGGGTTTCTTGATCAAATGTTGAAGGGCATAGTGGTCCACATGGAAGACAAATTTGTAGCCAAGTAGGAGTGGCAAATTTTTTTACATGCATATACCATCCTTAGGGCTTCCATTTTCATGATTGTGTAGTTTTGTTTGGCTTGAGATGGTTGCAAACTTGCATGTTACATTGGATGGTCCTTTCTGTGTTTTTTTTGACTAAGGATGACTCCAATGGCCACTAAGGACGTATCTACACAAACATAGAAGGATGGCTTCCAATTGGATGCTTTCATCATAGATGCTTCTGCCAATTTTCTTTCAAGTGCAATGAATCCTCCTTGTTTAGCCATTATCCAAGTGTATTCTTGAGCAATTTTGTAAGTGTAGCTACCAAGACCGCATGGTTGGGCTATGAACCTTTGGTAGTAACCAACATGGCCCAAGAAGGCACTTAGTTCCTTATATTCACCAGTGATTCAAGTGCTCAAATCACTTTCACTTTCTTGATATCCACTTTCACTCCTTGTTCCAACACACAATGCCTTAATAGAATGCACACAATCATTAGAAAGTGCATTTTTTTGGGTGTAGAGATAGCTTGGCCAAATAGCATCATTCAAAGGAACAAAAGATGTTGGTTCTAGTTCACTAAAGATACATAAATCATCAATGAAGATTTCCAAGAACTTTTGCAAGTAGTCTTTTAAGATGGTAGTCATCACGCATTGAAAGGTTGTGGGATTACACAGACCAAATGGCATATGATTGCAGGCAAAGATGCCCCAATTGGTGGTGAAAGGGTCTTGTCACTATCTTCTTCCTTGATATTGACCTGATTATATCTTGAATTTTGTTGAGGAAGCTTTAACATTCATGCCAAACTACCTAGTACAAGATGATGTTAGTGAAAGGTATTGGATGATGATCTTTCTTTTTGTTGCAGAGTTGAGCTTCCAAAAGTCCTATCACACTCAAATCTTACCCATATTCTTCTTTGGTACCACCATAATGGCAGATACCTATTTGCTATTGGGTACAAGGAAATCAATCATTGCTTGTAGGTACTTGTCTATTTCATTCTTCACAAGTAACAAATACTTTGGGTTTAGACAATACTATCATTGCTAAACAGGCACCATCCATACTTCCAAATAAATAATATGCTTGCCAAATTTTTGAGGGATGCCAAGCATCTACTTGATCCTCCAAGCAAACACATCTTGAAACACCACAAATAGGAAAATGCATGGCTTGTGTTTGCTTCTTTTTACAAACTTGGAGACTATCAATGATTTGCCTCCAGCAATCACCACATTTTGGCAATCAGAAGGGTTAATGATGCCCTCTATGTGGCTCACCAAGCTTACTCCTAATAGTCCCAAATTATCATTGTGACACTTGGATGAAGTGTCCCAAATCTATGACGTAAGTGTAATTGCCAATTTTGTAGCACTCCAAGTAGGTGTCATCATAAGAGGTTTCCAAATTGCCAAATTTCCAATTTTCATTGATTTTTGTATACACTTGTCTTTTAGGGAAAGGATCTTTCCTAGGTGTGGGACCTTTTTCCAACATACCGTCATAGATTCGGGCTTGCGTTGAATTGGTATCTTGAAACTTCATTTTGTACTAAAGCAAATCAACTTCCACTTGAGCACCATATAGCCAAGGCCAACCTATGAGTGCAAGGTAACATCTTTTCATCAACAAATAAAGAATGATGAAGTCAAGCTTGAAGGTTACTCCACCAATGGTTGTGGGGACATTGATCAATATTCCTAAGGGTTGTCATTTCATTTGATCAGCAAGCCAAAGTGTTTGTGGTGTGGGCTCAAAAATCATAAATTCTAGGTTGTGAGCGGTCTCCTTTGCATGACATTGATTTGACCTTGAATCAATAGGCAATGATGAGATTATTCATCCATTGATTTCTATTTACACTTCTGAGGAGCCCAGTTGCCCATTCTATTTTGTAGATGGTAAGGAGGTTAAATTGTCATCTATGTTGTACTCACCAAAGTGCTAAGGCAAACTACTTCTTGTATAGATTATTGACCTCCCATACTTGTTTGAATTTCATGTCCACTTTGAGTATCACAAATTATCTATTATATCATATTGTGTTATCCCTATCAACAAGCTTCCCTTTTGTTCTTTTGTTTGGAGGTATGTTTTGTAGGATGCTATTTTAGGATATCCAAGTTTCTAAATGAAAAATCATTGGTGATCTTTGTAGAAATTAACATCATAATTTTGTTTGGAGGTTTTCATTGTAAGGGGAATGGAATTTAGTTGGAATTGCATAGAATGGTAATCTTTGTCGGGAAGGTATTCTCATTTGTAATGACTTGCCATTTCCATTGAAGTTCCTTAGTGAGGAGGTTTTGCACTTCTTCCAAGACATCTTGAGGGAAGCCCTATGTAGGCACTATGAGTACCTTATCTTCATCATTTGGTATTGGCATGAGTGTTTTTACTCCCTGTACTTGGTTTGATTTCTCTTGTGAGCAACTTTGATTTTCCATTCATATCATCTTAATTGGTAGCTTTACCTCTTTTTTGGATAAGATTTTTTGAGGGTATTCCCATTTCTATTTTGGTTTAAGTGACTTGTTGCTTTAAGAGATGGTAATGGTAGTGGCTTATTTATGACACAATTGGGTTTCTACATGATTTACCTCTAAATCATTTAGCCTTCTTCATTGGGTAGAGGAGAGGTCCCTTCTTAAGGATCTTTAAATGTAACATGGTGTACTGGGAATCTTTGCAAAATTTGGAAGGCACATTCACATATTATAGTGGTGATTTTGCCATTGGTGGTTGAGGTAAATTGGCCTACACATGCTCTTGCACTTTGCAATTTCCACACAATGGGATGTAAGGTACTAGCCTCTGTTGTTTGGTGCAATTAGAAACCTTGCATCTCTATTTCCCACAATTGTAACATGAGCTTGGCATATTCCTTTTGCCTTGGTGGTAACATCCTTTGTTATGACATATAAAGAGTATACTCTTTTGGTACAAAATGAAGGATTACATAGCCCAGGTTTGATAACACCTTTGGGAGAACATTTTGTATCATGAACATGTGGTCTTTCTCCACTCCATAATATGCTTGCTTGTCCCACGTTGGCAACCACTTTACTTGGTGTAGTAACAAGGAAGGACAATTAATCATGCACTCCATGTTGGCACATCTAGTAGTTCCATAGGTCATACACAAATTTTGGGTTGGGCATACAAGGGCACTTTCTGTCTTTCTTGTCTCCCAACAAGTTGGACCTTGAAGTCCAAAACTCCTTGATAAATTCCTCTAATTTAGTGCCAAATTTTTTGATGTCTTAAGGGAGGTTCCTACTGATGGTTGATGATATCCCCTCTGCTCCTTGCATTGGTCCTTTTCATTATCTAAGGACAACAATTTGGATGAAGAGATAGCACTAGATATGTTTGATTAGGACAATTGGAATCTTTGTTTGGATCCTTTCTTTCCCCCCATTGCATCCCTCCCATAAATAATTTTCTTAGGTGGGTGTAGATGGGAAGATTCATACAATTTGGCAGATTTAAGTACTTTTACTAATGTGTAATGGTCCTATTCCTTGGCAAAGATCTAAAGGCTAGGGGAAAGCCACCCAAGAACCACACTACTTCTTGTGCATTTCAGTAGACTAAATTTTCACCTCTATGGAGTATTCAATTCAACATAATCTAATACATCCTAGTGTAATCCCTTAGCTTATTTTTTGTTTGCAATTGTTGAGTGCTGCAAACACACTAGCTTTGTAGTCCAATTTGCAAAAATGATTTAACAATTATACTCAAAGTGTGGGTTTAGTTTGTGATATTGATTTGGTCTTAGCTTATATGAGTATACCAATTTTGAGTTTTCTTGTAGAGTATACTTGGGAATATCTAGAGTTGGTTGGTGTCAATATCCTCCCAATTTGTGACTAAGATGGCCTTGAACTCTTGTAAAAAACTATCAAAGTCATCTTCATCTTCATTTTCCATGCTAGGAAGGAGTGCAACCTTTGGGGTGAGGTGATGTAACAGATTATTTGTTGGTTCAAGGGTGTTTTTAGGACTTGTGCCACCAAAGACTTTGCTTTCTCCTTCTACCAATGCATATTCTAATTTTTTAGTGGAAAAATATATGGAGGGTTCAAGGAAGATTGCTTGAGAGAGTTGTTTCCATGAGTCCCTATTGTAATACTTTGAGTACAAGAGAAGAGAGAAAACACAGATTTCACACTCAATCATCCTATCCCCCAAAGGAGCACCTTCTCTTTATTATATAGACAAAGAGGATCTCTTCCAAGGAAGCTCCACCCCAGGATTAGGCACATAGATAGGTGACATGTCAGCAAGCTCCACCCTTGGATTACGTACTTGGATGGGTGACATGTCAGTCCTGGTCCTATCTGGTTGGTCAAACAAACTTTGACCGTAGGGAATCTTGTAGGGGATATTCTGTAGGAATCTCAAAATCACATGGGTGAGGTACCGTTGGAAAGCTCTCAATGAGACAAACCAGGGGGGAAGGAGGGCCAGCGCTTCCTCTGTTGGGGGGGGGGGAATCTGCACATTTTAGAGGCCTAATTCATCCCTTTAGGCCTCCAAAATTGCCTTCAAAGATTTCAGGTTTCACCTATTTCTGATCTATTTAGTCCATCATGGTTAACATCCTTCCAGATGTTACCAAACCAATTCTCACCTTTAAATCATATGTCTAACTATTAGTTCTAAGGTTTTCAAGTCTATTTTGGTTTTTGCTCTATTAGTAGAAGTATCCTTTTGGTGATATTTCTATCTAACCTATTTTTTCCATCATGTATTAAATCATATTAGATGTTTCCAAACCAAATTTCACATTGAGATCATATGGTTAGCTATTGGTATTACACCTATGCACCAAGGGATTGCCCACACAAGAGAATTGTCTAGTAGTTAGCTTAAGACCAATACCAAGTAATGGGCGATTGATGCTCTTTAGCAATAATTCCTTTGATTTTTGGAAAGGCATTGGGTGGGAAGATCAATCCTTCCTTCAAGTTTCTCTCAAGAATATTAGACTCCCTTTTAGTTTTTCTAGATGATGCTAAAATTTTTTTTGTTTTTTTGTTGGTGTCTCAACAAGAATCCTTATTAAAGAGGGTTTCAAATGTCATGTGGCACTTAGTCTCTCAAAAAGATGCATGGCCTTGTACTATCTTGCTTTTAGCTACTCCAAGGAGTGTAACTTTAGTAGTAGTGCCAAAAATGTGGTGACTCAATATCAATGTACTTGTGGTATTATTAATAAGAATCGCTTGTTCACTCAAGGATACAAAGTTGAAGTAATTAAAACAAGATGTATGGGCTCATAAGATGAAAATCTATTATTTTGTTATCTAACCTCTTGGATAATACAATTCCCAAAAGACGATAATGTAACCAAAATAAGTGACACTATAAAACTCTTAGCAATCTCTTCTTATATGTACTAAAAGGTCAAATCCAAGGGATTACTTAGAAGGAGTGGGTTCATTTGTAACAAATGTCACTTCATTTTTGGATCTCTTTGTTCATTGGTTGTCAATCTAAGCTTCAAGCTACCAAAGTGTGGTTTGTATAAGCTAAAATTTGTATGGTACTCCCGCCACAAGACATACAAAATGAAACCTGCTACTACCTTGCATGAATGGGGTATGATGACTTTGTGATCTAAACCGGAGTAAGAGGTTTCAAAATTTACATCACTCTAAATATTATAACAATAACACAATGTTTTATCCTTCTTAAAAGGCACATGGTTATGGGAGTTTGAAATGATATGTGACACACAATTGTAAATGGGGCTCTTACTTGACAAGACACCTACCTATATGTAGGCTTGTTACTGTATTATTCTTGACTCTAGCCAAACTCTAAGAAAGATGCATTCTAGTTCTACACAAATGCATCACCACACTCTAGTGCTTTGGTTTGTCACTCTTAGATCAATTGAGCATACAATCATTCATTTAGAGTGCACACTAGTACACATACACTAGTAAGGAATCTTGATGGTATAAAATTCATATTTACTTGCAAAAGAAGAATACACCAAATAGAGCCAACAAACATTAAGCCTAACTCTTTTATACATTTCCTACTTGGTCATGAAAAGATCCAATGGATGGAAATTTACTAAGTATATCTAAACCACTTAGTCTTGATCATATCTTATCACTTATGTCACAATATTTGTAGCACCAAAACTTTATTGCTTGGACAATAGAGTGGTTTTGTTGGTAGTCATAGTTATTTTGGTAATTGCTCATGAATTACTTGATGGTAGCCGGATCTTATATTAGGGCTATTGATCACATGGTGGGACCCACTATTACTTGCATTGTCAATATGTTTTCAATGTCACCATTAGGGCTAGAGATATAGGTAAAAAAAGGATTATACTTTTGAAGTGTAGCTCCAAAGAGCTAACTTCTTTGATGTTGAGCCTTTGAGTTCTTGGCTATGGTGGATAGAGGTTGACAAAAATTACTCGGAGTCTCTTAGCTATAATGGGTGTGGCTTGATTATAATAAGTGCTCAAATTTTTGGCAAATTGTTGAGCAAGAGATTGAGTACATATTTGATTTGAGTAGAAGAATGAATTGATTACATCAAGAAAGTGAAATTTAGGGACAAATTGGGTCCAAGAATTGAAAAAGTTGGTGGTATCTCCAAGCTTGACTGATTGTTGGTACATTTGATCATGGTTCTAGATTTCCTTGAGAGTGATCATGTGTGAAAGCCTTATTTGAGTTGATGTATATTTGGTAGTAGGGTACATGGTGTGTAGAAGAAATGGCTAAATTTTTGAACACTGATTCACTTTGAGACAATGGGTATCTAATTTGAGCCTAAGGAGGTGAAATTAAAATCAATTTGGTACAAATTGAGCCCAAATTGCAAAATTGGAGGTGGATTTGGGAGCACATCTCCTCAAATTAGGGATTTGGAGATCTCCATCCTCTCAATTGGCCCAAGATGATAGTTAGTAGAGGATTTAGCTATTGGCCAATTGTAGAGGAGGTGTAATAGATTGGTAGATATTGTCCAAATTTGGTGGTCAAGTTGGAAAAGGTTGTTTAGAGGTTGCCTGAATTGCTCTAACTAGTGCTCAAGTTGGTGGAGGTTGGCCAAATTTAGAAGGATTTGGAATTGGCAAGAAGAAAGGCCTTGGTGTGTAGAAGAGGTGTGTTAGATTGGTAGAGGTTTTTCTAGATTTGGAGGTTGAGTTGGCAGAGGTTGTCATGAGTTGGAGGTTGCCTAGATAGCCCTAGATATTGCTCAAGTTGGTGAAAGTTGGCCAAATTGGCAAGAAGAAAGAGCTCATAGAGCAATAAGCTACTACAAAGGGTTGACAAGCCAACTTATTGGTGTAAGGCTAGCCAATTTAGATGAGTTTTTGGTGCACTACCCATGAGTTGAACTCTAGTAGCATTGGTGTAGTTCTTGCTTCTATTGGTGTGGTTCTTGCTTCTAGAGTAGAGATGGTTGAAGTAAAGCTTACTTGATTGAGGAGCATGAGATCCGCTAGGGGGTGGTTCTACATAGTACATCACATGTGGGGAATTCATTGTCCAAATTTAGTCCTATTATCCAACTAATAGCTTTGTGGTGATAGCTCATGCCATAACTAGTAGTAGATTCATTTGATGTGCTAGGTGGTGAAGCAATGTTATACCCCAAGGGTTTCAATATTGACTATTGGGAGGAGAAAACTTCTTATAAGCCTGGTTGGAAATCAGGTGAGAGATAGGTATATTGCCTACCAGTGCACTTTAATAGTGGCAATCTTGGATCACTATGGTTAGGGACCATAACATCAATTTTCAATGGTTCCATTACTTGTCCTAGTAGCTTATTGGATAGGAATGCCCATGCATAGAATATTGACATATTAGAGGAGATCACTTGGATTTGGAGTATGAGTGAAATTTGGATGCCTCATTGTGGAGTTCCAAGAAGGCATTGCAGCAACATGCATATCAATTGATGTAGCATGCTTGAAGTGGAGCCTTTGTATCACCATAAGACCAATGTGAAGATGAGAAAATAAAGTGTATGACATTTTCATCTTTGGATACCACACTCATTGCTTTGCAATATCCAATAGAAAGAGAGTATGTCTATTGGAGTTTTTTGGTGGGATTAGCATTCAACTAGCTATAATACTACAAGTAAGTATATGGGTTCAAAGGTACGTGTATGTGTATGAAAGAGATGAGATTGCTAGGTAAATCTCTCTATATTATATAGCATACTTGGCCTATTGGTATCTTGAGTTATTATTGATGTCAAGGTTCAAGTACTACTAGTAGATATTTCCTTGCTAGGGTTGCAAGATTTGGAGAGATATGGTCCTATTCATTTGGTTATTTTTAGCTAGCCATAATTTCTAGATGGCCCATTGTGGTGTGTTTTAGGAGATGTTATATATACAATAACTCCAAGTTATTCAATCCATCTCTCTATCCTACATTTTAGAGAGCATCTCTTTGATGGGTAATTCTTGTATGCGAGTGGTGATGAGTACACATCAAATCCATTCTTGGATAAGACATGCCGTATTGTTGTTGGATGCAACCATAGTGGGATCAAAAGCTTATTGTCTTTGTCTTTGGGGGAGCGTTCTTATCTAAAGAAGTACTGTTATGTGCTTATGATGGGATTCATCGATTAGACCACCTTATTGTTGATGATATTTTAGATGTTTGGTGCTAGTCTCAAGAGGTGGTATAGTTGATAGGTCACTTATGGGAATAATGAATTTTTTTGGATAGACTATAGATAATTTACCCACATATATGAGTTTCCCAAGCTCCCATTTTTGAGTGGGATGTTTTGGACTTGTCTGGACTCATAACTACAGGAATTGGTGGAGCCCATCAACAATGAGAACAAATATGCAATGGATTTTTGTACCAATATTACCATTATTATAGTGGTTTTAGAGACATCCAAGCATCAAGTGTTAGGTCAGGTTATGGACATGAATTATTGGACTTGGATTATGAGCCTTGGATTGATAGAGTAGCATAGGATGTGCTTGATAGGCATCACCACTTGAACACTTGTGAGCTTTATGCCCTTTTAAGATGATTCATGCACATGTTGGGGCTATGGACCAAGTGGGCATGGTATCCTTGGGACACAACCAATGGCTACTAGTGAGATTGGTCCACTCAGGGTCCATTTAAATGAGTGTGGTCTACTTGGGTTTCACTCTTGGTCTACTAGGGATGCATCTAGAGGACATATGGAGCTTGTAGTTAGAATTGAGCAAGTTTTCTGCACTAAGGTTGGGGACTCTAGTGGTTGGGACTATGACATTGTTGCTCCTAGGAGCCCAATGTAGCAGCAAATCAATCCGTCTTCCACTTCTAAATTAATTACAGAGGATACATGGGAGCCAAACCTTGGACCCAAGCTTACAAGAAGGGAAAGATGGAGAGTTTGGATGTTCTTGAGGAGGTATACAAATTGTTTTGCTTTCAATATGAAGGATTTGGATGCTCTAAAACCTAGTATATGAATTGAGCTCACTAGTGATACATTAGTTTTTTGATGTCCCTACATATATAGTGATAAGGAGAGAGCATTAATTTAGAGTTGGGGTAGATTGGTAGAAATTTCACATAGAAAGTATACTTCAATTATAGTGATGTGATGAGAGTGCTTGGCAATAGTATTGGCAATAGAAAATATTTTATGTTACCTATTTGGTAACCCTTTCACTCTCATCATTGATCATAAACCTTGAAGTGGTTGATAATGTTCAACAAGCTTTCCAAGTGTAATACCAAGAGCTAGCCATATGATCTAACTGTGAAATTTGGTTTGGTAACATTTGGAATGATGTTATCATAATGGTCAAAATATATCAGATGTGAAATTTGGTTTGGTAACATTTGGAATGATGTTATACATAATGGTCAAAATATATCAGATAGAAGTATCACCAAAAGAGTATTTCTACTTATAAGGTAGAAACCAAAATAGACTTGAAAACCTTAGAACCAATAGCTAAACATATGATTTAAAGGTGAAAATTGGTTTGGTAACATCTAGAAGGATGTTACACATGATGGACTAAATAGATCAGACAAATGTATCACCAAAAGGGGACTTTTCCTAATAGAGTAGGAACCAAAATATGCCTAAAATCTTTGAAGGCAATTTTGAAGGTCTAAATGGATGAATTGGGCCTCAAAATTGTGCAAATTTTATCCAAAGGAAGAAAGGTTGGCCTACACTCCCTCTTGGTTTGTCTCATTGAGAGCTTTCCAATGGTACCTCACCCATGTGATTTTTAGATTCATATAGGAAGATTCCCTAAAAGATTCTCAAAAAGATTCCCTCTGGTCAAAGCTTGTTTAACCAACCAGATAGGACCAGGACCAACATGTCACCCATCCAATTAATTAATCAAAGGGTGGAGCTTGCTGACATTTCACCTATCTATGTGCCTAATCCTATGGTGGAGTTTCCTTGGAGGAGATCACCTTTGTTTATTTAATAAAGAGAAGGTGCTCCTTTGGTGCATCAAAGGTTCGAGTGTGAAATTATGTGTTTCTCATGGTGTGTCTCTCTTCAAGTCTCCTATCCTCAGGATATTACACCAAGGAAGCTTTACAATAGGCTCTAATTTTATAAGAGGATGATTTCACAATTATTCATAGACTTGTGGTGTTTAACTGTGATATAGATGTAGAAAGTCATGTGACAACCAACAAGATCAAATTGGATCATGTTGGTCTGGTGAGATAGATGAGGAGATGGTATTAGGTGAGCATGCATCTACCTTTCTATGTATATTTTTCGAGGCTTTGGTGGTATTTCTCTCAGCATATATAGGAGGAATTTCTCTCAGCATATATAGGAGGAGTTCTTGAGGTCATAAATCTAGAGGGTAGAGCTATTGGAACAAGTCAGCAAGACATTCATAATAATGTCTTAATCATGGATGATCTTTGCACTGGTGTTGTGAATGAACAAAAAAAATGATCTCTTTTAGCAAGCCAAGAATTTTAGATTTGAGTGCATACACCTTCTCCAAGTACAAGAGGATGGTAGAGTGCAAGTAATACTACTTCTATATTAAAGACCATAGGTGGTATGTCATGCTCATGAGGAGCTAAGACATTTTGGAGTGAAGCATAAATAAAGCTTACTTTAGAGTCATTATTGGTGGTATGATATGCAAGGCAATTCATAACAATTTGTTGCCAAATATGTGATTTGTAGCCAAGTTAGTGCATAATTTAAGTCTCTCATTGTCACATTTACACACATTACCTATCATAAGATTGGGTTACCATTGGAGTTTGGACTTTGATGGACCTTTACCATTGACTATGGGATATCATTCATATATTATGGTTATAGCAACCTTTCTCCAAGTGGATTGAGTTGGTGGTACTTCTTAACAAGTCCAATGAAGGGATGGCTTACTTATTCTTGGATTGAGTTCTTAGTCATTTTGGTGCACCAATTGAGGTTTTGATTGATGAAGGTACAAAGTTCTTGGAAGAGTTTCAAGTCTTATGTCACAAAGCCTTGATTGATCATCATACTACCTCTTAAGATCACCCTAAGGTAGATGGGTTAGCAAAGAAAATGGTTTAGACAATGAAGAGAGGATTAAGTAAGTATGGGTTATAGCAAGGCCACTTGGAAGGTTGGGATCTCTAATAACCTTGGTTGGTTATGGGCAATCAATTCAACCAGCAAGCCTTCTTAGCATAATTCTTTCTCTTTACTTTATACTCTATGGACTAGATCCAAATTTCCTTTTAGCAATTTGTCATGATGCTATTATATTTTTGGACTTGGATGATCTAAACATATGGGTGAGCGCATATTCTCAATGACAAACATTCTTTTTGGAAAGTGATGTTGATGGCCTTTGAGAACTTAGCTATTTCTCAGCAAGAACACCTTACATTATGCTATTATTTGAGGAAGATGTTATAGATCCTTGATCCACCAATTTCATCCATGTTACTTTGTATATCTATAGCAGACTATATTGATGACACTTGATGTTACTACATGCTGCACTATCTTGAGAGCGCATAAGGTTTTGACTTCTTAAGTCCTTTTGTTAGAAGGACATGATGGTGTTTTTTGGAAGGATAATGTGTAAAATTGTGCACCATGTCCCCTCCTAAACATTGATGGCACTATGGACCCAAGCTTGGTACTTTGGACCTAAGCTTAGCACTTGTACGTGCAGGCTTGCGGTGTATATTATGTGTCTCTTCTAGTGGAGTGGCTATTGTATTGATGTGTGATAGTTGTTCAAGAGGATGGAATATGGTATGTTTGACTCCTCTTCTCATGGTGTTCCTTCAAGGAAAATGGTTATATCCTAGATGTACTTGACCTACAGCTAGTTCACCTTTTATGTGTTATAGATTTCAAATAAGCAACTTATGATGGCACCTAACCTCCTGACCTTTGCCAAACATAGGGCATATCACATACATAGAGTAGATGGAGTTACAGTAAACTAATTGCCAACTAGGAGGTAATTGTGGGATTTTAGAGTTCATGTGTAACTTATGTGTGAGTTGTGCTTCTATAGTTATGATGTTGACATTGATGTATTTGATGATGTTATCTGAAGTTAGAGTGACCTAACTACAAAACTCATGTATGACTTATGTGTGAGTTATGCTTCTATAGTGTGTGATATTGACAAATATATATGTTGTGTAGTAATGTATATATGCATGATAATTATCACAACACTTGTAATGCTAAAGCTTGTTTGCTTGGAAAATGGAGTGGTAGTGTTGGTAGTCATAACATCATAAGTTCTTCATGGAGGAGCTTTATGAAAGAGAATGGTTGGATATTGGGCATTAACTTAGCTCCTTGACCAAGCAACAAGAGTGGAATGAGGCTTGGTACAAGTTATTAAGGTAAAAAGTATACAACTACCTTTAGGAAGGGAGTTTTTTGTGAAAGAAAGCTAAACTTAGTGGCAAGCCTCCACAATGGGTTGTGTGCAAGGAGGAAACAAGGAAGCTAATTATCAGAAAATTCCATGAGAGCTTGTGAGATGGACATATGGGTATTTATACTACCTTTTCCAAATTGAAGACAATTCAATTTGTGAAGACATGTAAAATCTACCAAATATACTCAAATACATAAAGATGGATTGCATCCTACCTATTTGCTCACAATGCATCTCAAGTGGGTTGTTGATCTAGTTATTACATTGGTTGAGATATGGCAAATATGGTACTTGGTTTTGGCATGGGAAGATTTATCTAACTAGGTAGACGGATGAGCCTTGAGGACAAAAACTAGCAAAGGAGTTTATAGATTTCTATTGGAAGATGTGATTTGTAGATATAGGTGTGTTGGGAAAATTAAAGCAGATCAAGAAGATCTTAATATAGAAGAAGCCAAGGCTTTCTTTGAGATGTGTGGAGTCAAATTGGTTCTTACTATAGCTTAGAACCTAGAGGAAAATACCAAGAGTGAGCAAGGTCATCCACCTATTGTGAAAGCTATTGTGAAAGCATACCACATGAGAGTGAAAGAGTAGCCAAGGCTCTTACCATTTTCTCTATAGGCAGATTGCACCACCCATATTTTGATAACCAACTACATGCCAATAGAGTTTATGCATAGGTAAAAACCAATTATGCCAATTGAGGAGCAAATATCTATTTGGAGTGACTTGCTTTGGGAAGATTGCATATATAAGAAGGAGCTTCTAACATCAATTGGAGAAAAGACCAAAGGATGTTGAGCTTGCAATTGAGAGGCCTAAGAAAACACACCTTGGAAATAAGGAAAAATTTAAAAAATGCCAACACTTGAGGCCAAGAGATATTCAAGAAGGAGATTGAGTGCTAGTCTACAATAGAAGTCTAGATAACCAACATAATGCTATACGGAAATTCTCAAAGCATTGGTTTGGACCTTATGTAGTTGATAGTGTGTTTGTTAATGCTACTTACTCTCTTTCAAAGTTTGATGGAATTAAGCTTAAATTTCCAATTATGGGCAAGCACATCAAGCTCTTCAAATAGTAAGAAGGAAGCTAGAGCATGAACAAAGTTGCCAAAGAATTGGATCTCTTTCAATCCAAGATAAAGATGTACTATTGGAGGACAAGGCTCAACAATCAGATGAGGAGGTCATATGAAAATAACCACAATGTGTAACCTGATCAGTTGTGCATACCAAAGGATTCATAAGTTAAGTGGAGGTGGATGTCATATTGTGGTTATGCAACTAGTGAAAAAAGAATTTAATATAGTTTATCTCCACATTATTAGAGTAGATTGTAGGACGGATCCCATGGTTGAGCTTTTACCATGTGAGAAATCTGTGTACATGTATATGATTGGCCATGTGGAATATGGGCTTTTCTTCTTTGAGGATTTTATGTATATAGGTGGTATGGAGTTGATAAACAACGGTGCATGTTTTAGCTTGAGGAGTCTTCACTAGGACAAGGACGTGGGGATTGAGTGATTTAGCAAAGCATGGGTGCTAGAGAATTGGAAGAAGCACTTGAGTAAAAATTGTCCCATGCTCTTGATCTACCACTCCCAAATCCTTTTCTCATCAAGTTTAGATTTAACATTATGATGAAACTTGGACTTGGGTGGTAGTGCAATTTGGGCAATTGTTCTTCATGTGCTTACTTATAAGGTATATTTAAGAATTTCCAATCTATTTTCTCTTATAGATGGAAAATAAATTAATCTTTTTCAATGGTTTCAAGTTGGCAAAAACAAAACCAATTAAATGAAAAAAAATTACAAGAGAAGAAATCTAGAGTTTTCAATCATCAAAGAAGTTAGAGGATGCAATTTGGCAAAAAAAAGACTATGGTTGGAGAGACAAGCTAACAAGCTATAACTTGGAGATAGAAAACAAGTGATTTGAGCAAATTCTCAAGGTGATATGATCAATTGAATTGAGAGCAATAGAATTTATACTAAGGTGCATAAATTAGACAATTTAGAGAGCCTTGTGACATACTTCCATGATCTATCTATAAGGTTGGTGTAATACTCCGAGTACAAGAGAAGAGAGAAAACACAGATTGCACACTAAAACAATCGATGCCCCAAGGGAGCACCTTCTCTTTATTATATAGACAAAGAGGGTCTCCTCCAAGGAAGCTCCACCATAAGATTAGGGACACAGATAGGTGACATGTCAGCAAGCTCCACCCTTGGATTACTTACTTGGATGGGTGACTTGTTTGGTCTAGATCCTATCTGGTTAGTCAAACAAGCTTTGACCAAAGAGAATCTTTTAGGGAATCTTCCTGTAGGAATCTCAGAATCACGTGAGTAAGGTACGGTTGGAAAGCTCTCAACGAGACAAAGCAGGGGGAGGGAAGGTTAGCCTTTCCTCCATTGGGGGGAAAACCTACTCATTTTCAAGGCCTAATTCATCCATTTAGGCCTCCAAAATTGCCTTCAAAGATTTCAAGCATATTTCAATTCCTACTCTATTAGTAGAAGTCCACTTTTGGTGATACCTCTTCCTGATCTGTTTAGTCCATCATGTGCAACATCCTTCTAGATGTTACCAAACCAATTCTCACCTTTAAATCATATGTCTAGCTATTGGTTAAGGTTCTCAAGTCTCTTTTGGTTTCTGCCCTATTAGTAGAAGTACTCCTTTGGTGATACTTTTATCTTATCTATTTTCACCATCATGTATAATATCATTCTAGATGTTACCAAACCAAATTTCACATCTAGATCATATGGCTAGCTCTTGGTATTAAAGTTGGACAAAAGACAAAATGATTACAATGCTTATTATAAGGAATTTTAGTTTTGGATCAATCTCTAATCAAATTTGGTTGATTGAAGTTAGGGCATTGTGAAGTAAGGTGTTACATATGAGATGATTATCATGTTTGGACTTTTGTTCAATCTCAAGCTATGATTTGAATCAGATTATGAAATTTTTTGGTATTGTTGGTGGTTAGGTCTTGCTTTTTTGTACCAAGTTTCTATAGGAATTCTTTAGATATATAATTAAAGGTGTTGGATCAAGCATATGTGGAGCTATAGAGCTCACAAGTTAGCATACTCAAGAATTGATCCATATCTAGAGTTGAATTAGGCTACCAAAATTTGCAAAGGTTTAAACAAGGGCAAAAATAGTTACTATGAAAACTTGGTTGGCTAAAGGTCCATGATGCAACAAGTTTTGTTGAAAATATGATCGTAAGTTTGATGAAGTATTTCTATCCTTAATCATGATTTAATGTCAATTCTCCCATTTTTATGACTATGATTGAAGATTTTAGGTTGTTGGAATGCTTTGAGGATTATTTGTACCTTTGATTAGAGATCTGGGGAAAGTTTCCAAGAACTAGAAGCAAACCCTAAGTTAGAGATTTGAAATTAGGGTGGGAACTACAAAAAAATTGGCTAAGTTAAAGAGCTCCTCAAGGGAGGTATATGGCTCAGATTGTGGCTTTCTTCATACCATTGGAAAGCTTATCTTAAATGTTTTTCATTGAGTTCTGGATCATTTGAATTAGAGCAATATAGAAAAATTAACCCTTGTTTGAGTTTTAGAGAGTTTTCTTATAAAAAAGGCATAGAATTTCCACACTTGGAATGCAAATTGGTTTGGAAGTTAGAGTACATCTTGGAAGAAACTTGGAGTTTACATTGAAATTAGTTTGAGGATAGGTTTAGGAGGCTTTGAAGCTGATTTTTAGCAGAAGAACTCCATTACTATCCTACTTAGTAGAAGGAATACTAGAAACAAGAGTGGAAGGTTTTAATGGTTGAGTAACACGCTTGCAAAGACTAGTAATGATAGATTTACATACAACCTCTGATTTGTAAGCGCCAAAACTAGGCACCTTATGTGTTTCTAGAGAAAGAAAGGGAAAGTATGATAGTGTCACCTTTAGTCTCTTAGCTAGAGTGGGTGTGATTTGATTGTAATTTGTTGCTTGATTGTTGGCAAATTGTTGAGTGAAGGATCAAGTATAGATTTGATTTGAGTGTGATTTGAGTGGAAAGATAAATTGACTATTATAGTACTTTAAATTTTGTATCTGATGTATGTGTGAGTTGTTCTTATATAGTGTATGATGTTTACAATGATCTATGTTGAGTGGTGATATATATACACACAACACTTATCCTAAACCTAATGGTGCTATGATTATAATCAACTTAGTTAGAAGTTGTCTACCTCCAATAAACTTATATGTTAGCTTGGGTACCTATTTCCCAAGTATCAACATCCACAAACTTCCTAATTCTACAAAAACAAAAAATGCTAACAATATGTATGAAGCAATATCCTATTGTTGGAACAAAAAAAACCATTGGTATTTTCACAAGACTATATTCTAGTCTTAATTCCTTGATGAGAGAAGCAGCTAGTTCTTGGGACAAACTATTAGCCTCCTTGTGAATTTGAACTAGGTCCACAAGCTCTATTCAAATAGCCATCCAAAGTCTATTCAAAGCCGGTTTGATCCTTGGTGAACTTGGTGTTAAATTCACTTTGGAGTTTCATAGAAAACACCTTGAGTTGCTTACTCATGTACATCTTCCTCTCTAGCATGTCAATTTGAGTGCACAAATTCCTTGCCTTTGTTTGCAAAGAGTCTTTCTCCAAATTGTAGTTGAGTTGTATGTTTCCACCACTTGTACTAACTTCCCTATTTGTGTATATTCTTCATCCGCATCATGATATTAGGTAATCTCCTTAGGCAAGTGTGGGTCTCCATTGAAGTAAGTCGGATGGTGTAGGTGGGATGAGAACTTCTCCTTCTCTTTCTCCTTCTCTTTGTCCATCACACAATTCATGCCAAAGTAGAAATGAATGATGAATGAGCCATGATGGTGGCAGAACCTTTGGTCATATCTTCTAGTAGATTGATGACCCGCTCAAAAAACATCTTGGTCCAATTAATTTGCTTTTGCTTATGTAAAAGGTGGAAGAAGATAACCTAGTTCTAGTTAATGTAGTTTGATCATTTCAAATGAAAGAACTACATCACTACTTTTGTGATGGTTTGATGAGCCATATACCTCATGTCTTCTATCTTGTACTCATTTTCAGATTTCCCCTTGACAAAATGAGTTGTCAATTCTCTCTTTCACCTTTGTGTTGGGATAGGCATGCGATGTATTCATATGAATTTCCCCAAATGGCAAGCAATATGCTCCCTATACCCATTGCCAATGATTGTCTATCCATGTCATGGGGCATCCTTGCAATAATTTCCCACTTGTGTTCTTTGCATTTGCACATATTTCTTGAAATATAGCTACATCCGTGAGACCCCAATCCCACAGCAAGATATCCATTTTCCTTATCTTCATGTTGTTAGTTTGACAATACAATACTTGCTGAAATTTTTTGACTTCACCTCTTCTTAACTCAATTCCCCTAGCAAGAGTGCATCTTGTCATGACTGAATTTTCAAATTCTCTTGATAGTGTAATTCACTTATCTACTCCCTCAATTCCACTTCATGAGTTCTTGATAGTCTTAGAAAAATTATGCAACTAGAGCTAGAAATTCCTCTCACAATCTCACGAGAGATGTCAATCATGGAGAGAGAAACATGAGAATTCAAAAAGTAGTAAGTGAAAAGTGAAAATGAAAAAATAATTGACTTGTGAAGTTAGTCCTTTTATTGTCTTGATGGGGTGGGATCTGTACTTAATCCATCATGATGGTTGGTGAAGAGTCATGATTATACATTGCACATAAGAACTTGGGCACAAAATGGTCAATGGTTCTTTGGAAGCACCCATGTATTTTTGCATGATCTTGAAATGGCGGTGGAAATTGGTAGGGTTTTGCATTGCCAAGAATTTTCTGGATCCCTTGTTTTCCTCTAGAATCTCATGAAGTCAAGGCTTCCTTGTCATGGAGCTGTTTGTTTTATTTGTTGGTCATGTTTCTAGCCTCCATGGTACAAAAGCATAATGTGCTCAACTAAAAAATAGGTCTAACATTATTCTCATTGGGTGTTCTTATAAGCCCATTCTTTTGAGGCACCTTGTCTGTCCATATCTATATTGTGTGAGTTCTACTCCCCCAAACCATTACTCCTTGCAAATGATGCTTCATGACACTTGAATTGAACTATTTACAAAAAGAAAAACATTTGAAGCAACAAAAACCAGAGCGTGCAAGGAAGTGGGTTGTGACAATATACCAACCTCAATACACCAATTCTCAAGTTTTCTTTATATAAGTACAATTAAGCATAAGAGCAATGACACTTGATTTCTTTGCAGTTTGGGTAAATATCACAAGCCTTGTAGAAATCAAGTTTGTTTTTTAAATTGCACTCCAATATTACTCTACATCTAAATTTTTATAAGATTATCACCATACATAAGACCATCATGAAAATTCATCATAACTTGATGAGGTGTATGTGTTCTTTGGCTAGTGACAAAATTATAGAATTTAAGCATTTTGTTATGCCATTGCTTCTCAACGTCTATCACAAAGACCAAGGATCATAACATACATTTGACTATGCCATCCACAAAGGATTGCTGATAGTTTGCAATAAAAAAAGAGATACCTACAAAAATAAGGAGCTTGCACTCTTTTACTCACTAACCTTGTATATAATTGATACAAAGCAATTCAAATATACAATTTTAAATAGTTTAAATGCATACATAACTATCAAACTAACTAACAATGGAAACTTAGTCCTTTAAAACTAAATTATTTAAAAATATCTAACCAATCATGTCAATAGGTCAATAGGTTATAATTTAATTGGAAAATTATCTTCTCATTCCTTATTTGCAATCAGGCCTAATCTATGGTTAATTCTCTTAACTCTAGCTTTCTGTTTTCTTTACTCTCTATGGTTAATCTTTGTTTGTCTTCTACTAATTGTATTGCTACCTTCTACTATGCATGCCTTGGAAGGTTAATGTGAGTATGTGAGAGTTATATGAGATGTAAAATATCATGATTCATGAGTGTTGTGTTGATGTCCTAATTGATGAGTTCATCTAATTTAATGCATCTCCATCTTTTGCACCTTAGCACACCTATATCATTGTTCTTTTCTAAGTGTAGCATTAGAAGTTTCAATTCCTTTAGCTATATTTATAATAGCCCATCTTGAGAGATTCTAACTAATGGCTTTTCTTTTGGCTTCTCTCAATTGGAGATAAATAGCCTCCTATTCAACTTGAATTGTTAGCAATTTGTTCTAATCAAGGTTTAGTTTGAGCTACAACTCCTCATATTGATGGCTTCTAACTTCTTATTTAAAATATTAGTTATGCATGTGTTCTCTAGATTCTTCTCCTAATTATCTTATATAATTGCTTTTGCATCTTGTTTCATCTCATGATACTTTTCTTTAGCTTCTACTAGTGCTTTGTCAAGGAACTCCTTCTCACTCTACAATTTGAGAATGCTCTTTATTTTTTCTGCATTCTATCTCCTTGATTTGTCTAGCTTTGCTTGGCCTTAAGTTGTCATGCCATTGTAGCTTTGCATCTAGATTTCTTGGACGTTGGAGTAGTAGTGATAGTAGTTAGAGGTATTTTGGCAATTATTCATAGACTATTTTCCAATGGTCAGATTTTGTGTTTTGGATATTGGCTACATGGTGGGGCCCACTATCACTTGCACTGTTTGCACTGTCAAGTGTGCCAATAGTGGGACCATTGGGGTGAGACATAGGTCAAAATTAGAAGTATATCCTAGGAGTGCAACTCCAAAGAGCTCACTTCTTTGTTGTTGACCCTTTGAGTTCTTGGTTAGAGTGGATAGAAAGTTGGAGTTAGTTCAGAGTCTCTTAGCTAGAGAGGGTGTGGCTTGACTATAATCAATGCCCAGTTGTTGCCAGATTGTTGAGTGACACATCAAGTACTAATCTGATTAAGTGTGATTTGAATGGTATGAACAAATGATTACAACAAAGAAGTGAAGTCAAGGAGAATTTGGGTATAGGAACTAAGGGTGGTGGTTGTATCTCCAAGCTAGATGGATTGTGGTACCTTGATTTTAGTTTTCATTTCCTTGGAAGTGATTGTGTGTGGAAGCATTGGCCAAATTTGGAGCCAAAGAGAGTTGATTTCAAGCGGTAGTTGTGATTTTGAGCTCAAGAGGTGAACACATGATCAACCTGGTGCAAGTTGAGCTCAAAAAGTAAAATTGAAGGTGGAGTTGGCAACCCATTCCCATGAATTAGAGATTTGATGATTGCAATCTTTCCAATTTGGCTCAAGTGAAGAGTTAGAAGAAGATTTGGCGGTAAGCTAAATTTAGGGATTTACATCAAATTCATTGTTAGATTTACATCATATTTTGGTGAGAAGAATTTTGATCCCATTTTTGGTAATGGAAGTAGATAGGTACTCTGATTATGTAGAATGCCAAAGGGTGGCGGAGTCTATCCGGTGTTGATTTATGAGATAGAGGGTTTTTGTTTAGCCTTCTTGTGATTGGACCTCATCTATTCTCTACTTCTTGTTTGAGCACCATGTTTGTACAAGGTGCCTTGAATTTAGAGCGTTGGTGCTCAGGTGTGCTCTCGGTAGTAAGGTTGGAGTGATGACTAGTCAGACTACTTATATTTCTCTTTGGTAAGACAATAAGTGATGACTTGTAAATCTTGAGAGAGTGTGTTATGATGGCAAGCTATAGGTTCCACTTTCCCTTAATGTAGTTTTCATAGTTAGAGCTACATTAGTCGATGATATTTAGTTGGTGGTGTTGGTACTTGGAGGTGTTTTCACTTGGTGGTGTTGGCACTTGGTGGAGTATTTGCGGAGGTTATAATTGCGGGTTGTAGTTTTTGGTTACTTTGTCACAATAGAGTTCTTTCGGGATTCCAAAAGAGATAGCTTTGAAGTATGCAATGGGTTTACTTGGAATGGCACTCAATATCAACCTATACTTCAGGTCCCAATGAAGGAAGAGATTGACTCTAAGTTGGAGTTTGACACAAGATTTGATTCAATTGAGAGTGCACTTGGTATGTCCGCACCATTATTGTTGGAGATGGATAAGATCTATGGGGCCTCCAAAGACCCCTGGCATTACTTTGGTATAGTGGGTACCATTGAGTTGGATGACTTCATATAGGAGTTTGATAGTTGGTGTGATCTACAATAGATGTGGAAACTTGACTTTGTTCACATCTTCAGGGTATGGAAGGGGTTGTTTTAGCATTTGGAGGGTCTGCCGATGGATGACTACAATGAGTTCAAGAGAGCTCACTTGGAGGAGATCAAGCTATAGAGATAGTATTGGTCTCCAATCTATGTCTCCATTACTTTAGGCTTACTTTTTAGGGGTAGTTCAACAATACCCACAAGTTCTAGCTCTAGTAGCATTGGTGGATCTTTTGGAGATGGTGCTACTATGAAGGGAGGTACAAGTATAGGAGGTGGTGTAGTACCAGGGTTTAACCCCATGGTAAAGTGCTTCTAATGTTTGAGGTAGAACCACTAGGGAGTGCGGACTAACAAGTTGAGGAGCTTGCAAGAGTTCCAACAAAAGGTTGGAGAGAGCCTACATGAGGCATACACTTGCATGAGATGGCTGATCAATTTTACTGAGGGAGTTATTGAGGTCCAAGAAGTCCAAGTTTGGTATGGGATACTGGACAAGTAGTTGTGACATGGAGTCCATGATGCTACGTTGTTATAGGCTACAGACTTGTGGTGGACTTCATCATAGGAGAGAGTGCACTTAGGGAAAAATAATACCTAATACCTCTGGTGCATCATAGCCAACATAGAGATAGTGTGAGCATTGCCACAAGTTTAGACACACTAGTGACTAGTGCTTTGACTTGCACCCAAAGTTATAGAGTGGTAGGGTTGTTATGGTAGGTGGAAGTAGAGCACTAGGTCATGGAGGAGGAGGTGGTAGAGGTGCTAGTAGAGGATCCACACCAAGTAGGGGTGCAATACCTGCCCTTACTTATGAGACATCCATGGCTACTCAAATTGAGCAATTAGAGTAGAGTTTGTTTAGCATGGCCATATGTAATACCAATAGCTAGATAAATGATCTAAAAATGAAATTTAGTTTGGTAATATCTAGAAGGATGTTATGCATTATGGACTAAGTAGATCAAATAGAGGTATCACCAAAAGAGTACTTTTACTAATAGGCCAAAAATTGAAACAAGCTTAGAAACTTTAGAATCAATAGCTAGGCATATGATCTAGAGGTGAAACTTGGAGTGGTCACATCTAGAAAGATATTACACATGATAAAGAACATAGATCAGATAGATGTATCACCAAAAGAGCACTTCTACAAATAGAGAAAAAGCCAAAATAGGCTTGAAAACTTTGGTGGCAATTTTGAGGCCTAAATGGATGGATTAGGCCTAAAAATGTGTAAATCCCCCCAACAAATGAAAGGCTAGCCTTCCGTACCCCCTGGGTTGTCTCACCAAAAAATTTCCAATGGTACCTCACCCACATGATTTTGATAGAGGAAGTATGTCTATTGGAGTTGTTTGGTTGGATTAGGACTGGACTTGTTGCGGTATTACATGTGGGCATACGAGTGCAAAGTTACTTGTATGTGGAGAGGGAGGAGATTGCTGGATGAGTCTCTCTACATCATGTGGTATACTTGGCCTATTGGTATCCGGAGTTATTATTGATGTCAACAATCAAGGGTTACCATAAGGCTCTACCAATAGGCATTTCTTTGCTGGGGGTGTATGATCTAGAGAGACATGGGCTTGTTCATTTGGTGATCTATGGATAGCCATGTTAGGGACATATACGCACTAGCCAAGGTTTGGGTCTTCAAGATCCCCATTTTGGTGTGTTTTGGGAGATGTTATGGATACTCTAACATCTACAGGTTCATCAATTTGTTTCTCCAGCTTACATTTTGGAGAACATCCCTTTGATGGGTGATTCTCACACCCAGGTGGTGGCAATACACATTAGTTCCATTCTTAGATGGGACCTATTGAGACCATTTAGGCACATGCTAGGGACAATGGACCAAGTGGATAGGGTATTCTTGGGGCACAACCAATGGCTACTAGAGAGAGTGGTCTACTTGGAGTCCATCCAAGTGAGAGTGGTCTACTTGGATAACACTCTTGGTCTACTTGGGATGTAGCTAGAGGACATATGGAGCTTGCAGCCAAATCAAAGGATATTTTTCACACTTAAGTTGGGACCTCTAGTAGTTGGGAGCATGACACTATTGTTCCCAAGGGCCCAATGTAGCAGCCAATCAATATGTCTTCCACTCCTATGATAGCTATAGAGGATACTTGGGAGCCGGATCTTGGACCCAAGCTTACAAGAGAGGAAAGACAAAGAGTTTGGAGGTTCTTGAGGAGCTACACAAGTTTTTTTGCCTACAATATGAAGGATTTGGGTGCTCTAAAGGGACTTGGTATTTGGAGTGAGCTTACTAGCAATACACTAGTTTTTTCACGTCCCTACAAATATAGTGACATGGAGCAAGCATTGATTCAAAGTCTGAGTAGTGACCTTCTTGAGGCTAGTTTGGTGGAGATTTCACATGGAGAGTGTGCATCAGCTACAATGATTCTAGCCAAGAAAGACATGCATGGCAACTACACAAATAGGTGGATGTGTGGAGATTACCATCCTATCAACCAACAAACTAGGGCTGATTGGCATGCCATACCATACCCACACTAGAGGAGATCTTTGATTCAATTGGGTATGCAAAGGTCTTCAACAATTTGGATCTTTGAGCATGATATCATCAATTGCCAATTAGGGAGTAGAATAAGTCCAGCATAACATTTTGGGCTATTGATCTTCACGATAAGAATCTATTATATCAATGGAGGTTCTTACCAGTTGAATTAAAGAATGCTCTTGCTGAGTTACAAAGGGTCAAAGATAGGATCCTAGTTGGATTGGATCTTGCTTGGTGCTATATTGATGACATTTTGGTCTATAGGACCACAATGGAAGAGCATGAGAGACATTTGTTGGAGGTGTTTGAGAGGTTGAGATCTCATGGACTCAAATTACATCTTGGAAAGTGTAGCTTCTTCCACAAGCAGGTTGAGTATTTGGGCCACACTATCTACCCTAGAGGACTTGGTGTTTAGCAGACCAAGGTAGAAGCTATTGGGTGTATTCCTTGGCCTATGGATGTGAGCAAAGTGCAAGCATTCCTTGAGTTGGCAAACTTCTATCACCACTATGTTAGAGGATTTAGTGCCATTGCCAAGGCCTTGACAAAGCTTACCAAGCTAATACAAGAGTGGTGTTGGAGAGATGAGCACAGGAGAGCTTTTGTAGAGCTCAAGGAGAGGTTGATATCTACTCCTATTTTGACGAGAACAATCAAGGGATGACCATTTCAGGTTCACATTGATTGGAGTATGTAGGAGCAGTGCTCACCCAACATGATGATGAAGAGAAGGAGTTTGTGGTGGCTTATATTAGTTGCTCAAACAATTTAGTGGAGAAAAAGTATAGTTCATATGAGGGAGAATGCTTGGTAGCAGTTTGGGTAGTAGTACATCTCTAATGTTATCTATTTAGTAACCCCTTTACTCTCATCATTGATCATCAACCATTGAAGTGGTTGATGGAATATGACAAGCTGTTAAGGAAGCTTGCACAATGAGCTCTGATTTTACAGGAGTATGATTTCACGGTTATTCATAGACCAGGAGTGGTGAACCATAATGCAAATGAGTTGAGTAAAAACCCATGTCCCAGCAAGTAGGATCAGATCGGAGCATGTTGGCATGGTGAGATAAATGAGGATATGGTGCCACATTGGCATGCATCTGCCTTTCTTTGTATATTTTCTAAAGCTTTGGCAATATCTTTATCATCACATATAGGAGGAGTTATTGAGGTCACAAATCTAAAGAGTGGAGATAGTGGTACAGTTCAGCGAGACATTCATGGTGATGTCTAATTGATGGACTATCTTCCCATTGGTGTTGTGGGTGGTATAGTTGGGGCCAAGGAGAGAGACCGTATCCTTTAGCAAGCAAGGTGGTTCAGATTGGAGTGCAAACACCTTCTTTGTGTATGGGAAGATGGTAGAGTGCAATTAGTACTACTTCCATCTTAAAGAGCACAATTGGCTTGTCATACTCATGAGGAGCTAGGAAATTTTAGATTAAAGCGTACATATTGCTTATTCCAGAGTCATTATTGGTGGTGTAGTATGCAAACTGATGTACATCAGTTTGTTGCAAGATGTCTGGTTTGTGACCAAGTTCGAGCATCATTGAATGCTTACACCACAGTTACACCCATTACTTATCATGGGATTGGGTTACCATTGGATTTTGGACTTTGCTAAACCTTTACCATTGACTGTGAGACATCATTAGTAAGTTTTGGTGATGGTAGAGCACTTCTCCAAGTGGATTGAATTGGTGGCACTTCCTGACAAGTCCAGTGAAGGGACGGCTTACTTGTTTGTGGATCGAGTTCTTAGTCATTTTGGTGCACTAGCTAAGGTTTTGATTGATCAGGGCATAGAGTTCTTGGAGGAGTTATGGGTTTTGTGTGACAAGGCTTTGATTGATCATTGTATTACCTCCCAAGATCACCCTAAGGCAGATGGCTTAGCAAAGAGTGGTTCAAAAAATGAAGAGAGGATTGTGAAAGTATGATTTGTAGAGAGGCCACTTGGGAGATTGGGATATCCAATTACCTTGGTTGGCCATGGGCTATCAATTCAGCTGGCAAGCCTCCTTAGCATCCTTCTTTCCTTACTTTCTACTCTATGGATGATATCCAGATTTACCTACAACCATTCATTGAGATACTACTCTAGTGTTGGACTTGGATGATCCAAATGTATGGATGAGTGCATGTTCTCAATGGATAGAGATCTTTCGAGAAGTGATGTTGATGGCCTTTGAAAACATGGTGATTGCTTAGCATAGGGATACCTTACGTGATGCTACTATTTGAGGAAGAGGTTGTAGACCCTCAATCCATTGATTTAATCTAGGTGACTATGTACATCTATAGTAGACAACATTGATAACACTTGATATTTCTACAAGCTGCACCATCTTGAGAGTGCACAAGGTTGTTCCATTTGGAGTCCTTGTGTTGGAAGGACGTGATGGTGTTTTTTGGAAGGATCATGTGCGCAATTGTGCGCCATGCCACCTCCCAAACATTGATGGTACTATGGACCCAAGCTTGGCACTTGTATGAGCAAGCTTGAGGTGTATGTTATGCGGTTCTTCTAATGGAGCTCTTACTTTGAGAGGATGGAATATGGCATGTATGACTCCTCCTCTCATGGTGGTTCCTCAGGGACAATGATTATGTCCTAGGTGTACTTGACCTATATCTAGTTCATCCTTTATATGGTATAGATTGCAGACAAGCAACTAATGATGAGGCTTGATAGCACCCGACCTCTTGATCTTTTGCCCACCATAGGGTATACCATATACTTAGAGTAGATGGCTATTTGGAGTTAGAGGGACCTAACCACCAATTGGGGGGGGGGGCAATTGTGGCACTTTAGAATCCATGTATGACTAATGTGTGAGTTGTGCTTCTATAGTGTGTGATGTTGACAACCATGTATGTTGTGTAGCAATGTGTATACGCATGACACTTGTCATGCTATTTGTAGCTTTGTATCTAGATTGCTCGGACACTAGAATAGCAATGATAGTAGTTAGAGTTATTTTGGCAGTTGCTCATATACTACTTTCCGATGGTCAGATTTCATGTTCGGGGTACTAACTCCATGGTGGGGCCTACCATCACTTGCACCATTTGCATCATCAAGTATATTGTTAGTGGGACCATTGGGGTGAGACCTAGGTCAAAATCAGGAGTATACCTTGGGAGTGCAGCTCCAAATAGCTCACTTCTTTGTTATTGAGCCTTTGAGTTCCTGGCTAGAGTGGATAGAAAGCTGGTGAGCATCACCTAGAGCCTCTTAGCTAGAGTGGATGTGGCTTGATTGTAATCCGTGCCCAATTGTTGGTAGATTGTTGAGTGATAGATCAAGAACTGATCTATGTGATTTGAGTGGTGTGAACAAAATGATTGTCAAAGTGAAACTAAAAAAACTAAAAGTCAATCCAAGTCTCTCCAAAGCACCTTTACATTGGTGTTGTGATTATACAAAGTCAAGTGCATTTTCTTAACCAAGCGGATAAAGTCATGTAACTTCTATATGGATTAAGGAAAGATCAAGGATATCAAAATTTTGAAGAATGACCTTCCTCAAATTCTTGATAGATATCAAATCCAATTTTGTTCATGCCACTTCTACATTTATAATTTGTTGTATTATATTGCATTTTCTTGATGTGCCTTTGCTTCTTCTTGTTGCAAATTCTCTTTTTCTCCTCCCAATTCTTTTGGAATTGGCACATTGATATATTTTGCCAAAGAAGTCTTCTTCAGATTTGGTTTGTTCTACATCCAACTCTCTTGATGATGTTGCCAATTGTGTTACTCACTTCTTATTTTGAGGTGTGCTAGTAGCCTCAAATATATGCTTATGTTCTCAATTGTCTTTATGGTAGGCATGCATTTCCTTTTTGACTTCTCAAGCATGATTGATTCCTTGTCCTAGAAAAGTGCTCATTCTCTTCTCTAAAAGCATCCAATCATCCTTGTTCCATAATGTTTTGGCAAATCAAAATGATCTTCAAACAATAATTTCTCATCTTCTATGAGAATCTTCATCCAAGCATAAAAATGAATAATGAAAGGAATTAAATAACTAGAACCTAATTCCTTATACATCCCATTCAGCCTTTGAGTATAGTGTTGGAAATCCTTGTCCAATTGATGTTCTCATAATCAAGATAGATTCCAATAAGATGGCTTGATTGATAGCTAAGTAGGTTTTTTTCTAAGCTCAAAAGAGCTACATGATTGCTGTCACAAATGCATATTTCTTGGGGTCTCAATGTGCATTAATTGAAACATGTTACTCCTTATACAAGCTACAAAATACTTTGCCAATTAAGTTGTCATCTCTAGAGTATTTTTGTTCTAGCCATCAAGTATATAGCTCCCCATTGTTTTGGCATCCTCTGCTAGAACTTGTTTCTAGTAATATCCCAATCATATGCATAGTTTACAATAACCTTATTTACAATTTTAGACTTAACTCCATTAGATTCCTTTCTCAATCTTTTCACCTTTGGGTTTTAGGGAGTAGTCTTTTGATGCTTGATCTTGAAATACTTTGTAAGGGATTCAATTTAGGCATTAAGGAAGTGTATTCCTCTATCATTTTTCAATTCCAAGGGATGGTATTGACAAAAAGTAATATTGCAAAAAAATTGATTCAATCATTGTTTAAGTATTGTCCCTTTGAGTGGCCTTTGCTTTGATAATCTTTGTGGCATAACCTATAGAAAGCACAATACATATTGTCTGAGTAGTCGTTGTTGTTGGTTAGGTTGATCCTATGAAGTATATCCCCCATTCTAAAAATGAAGGTAAAGGCATTCAATAGTGGAGGTTGATTTCAAAGTCTATTGGCATGCATTGCATCTCTTGATATATCCATACATATCCTTGTAAATTTTCGGTCACAATAGCCAATTATTAAAATATTCATCATTTATTCAGGAAGTATTTCCTCTTGAACCTTTGACATGTAAAGGTTGAATTATGCCATCTACTTCATATGATTCCAAACAACACCAAAGAACTTTCTCCCCTCCCATCTTGAAGGAGATATTTCCTTTTAGTTGGTACGGCCACATTCCATGGAGAAAAATAGCTCTCTAGTCCAAATCCATCCATTATAGACACTAAAAGGTATAGAGATATTTTTACTCCACCGAATAGTGTGTTGCTCTTGAATAACATATTTCCTTTCAGTTGTTATGGCCACATTCCATCAAGAAAAACAACTCTTTGTTCAAAATCCATCCTCTTTGGACACTAGAAGTTCATAGATACTTGTGCTCCACCAAAAAGTGTGTCTCTCTTGACACTCTCAAGTGCAAAAATTCTTTATCTAGAAAGTCATCATTTAGATCTTTGGCTTGGTATTTGGTTCTTAGTCACAAAATAAAATCTGCATCCTCATGATTAATACACTTCCTTACTTGAATTATATATGTTAACTCTTGCAACAAAAGAATCCATACGGCAATATGTTGAGACAAATTTTCATTTTTCACCAAATGCTACAATATATATTGGTCTACATGAAACAAAAGTTTGTATCACAAAAGGTAGTGCAGAACTTCTTGCAAGCATGCACAATGCCTAAGGCTTCACTCTTTATTATGGAATACTTCTTTTAAGCACTAGAAAACTACCTATTTACATAATATATGGGATAATCTTTCTTATTAATATCCTTCTTTCTAAGCGCTACCCCTACGATAATCATTGATGTATATTCATAATTCATATATGTGAAACATGCATCCCAATTAATGGCCCACATAATTGGTGCCTCTACTAGTTTGATCTTTAGTGTAAAAAAGGCTCCTTCTTGTTTCTTTGTCCATGAATAATCTTTGAAATTCTTAAGTTACTTTGTAATAGGCATAGCCAAAAATACATAGTTGATAATTAATCTTTGGTAGTACCCTACATGGCCTAAGAAGTCACAAAGTTCTGTGAGATTCTTAGGGTTTGGATGATTTTGACCTTCTCCATATTGACCTCAATCCTTCTCCTATACACTCAATGCCCAAGAAGTATCCTTAAGTCATGACAAAAAAATCATTTCTTTGGATGAAGAGACAATCTTGTATACATTATCCTTATCCTACTCACAAATGAATACCACATTTTATCTTGAAAATCTATCTAAGAAATTGCAACAAGGATGTCCTACAACTTGATCAAGAATAGAATCCATGAAGAGCAATGGATGATGATAATTTGTTGTAGTTCCATTCAACTTCTAGAAGTCTTCATGCACTCTAATTTTGCATGTCTTCTCCTTAGATACAACTACAATAGATGAAATTCATTCCCTACCATATCCCACCCAAAGAAACCTATTTATTTTATCCTTCATTAATAATGAGTACTTTGATTTGAGTCAATATTATCATTGGAAAATAAGAATTGCATCTACCAAATCAATAAAATATGCACCAAATTGTTTAGGGATGGCAAGAATCTTCTCAAACTTCCATGGAAAGATAGCTTGATATAACTAAAATTTTACCACATACTCTTTGTACTCATCTAAAGACAATTGCTTGGATACTTTCAAGACCTTCTCTTTGGTTATGACCACTCTTGTCAATCATCTGGATTGACAATACATTTCACATGGCTAATATGATTCTTCCTTAATATGGCCAAGTTCTCTCCTTGATCTTCAAGATTGTTATTTTCTCCTTCGTCCTCATCTATCTTGTAACACCCAAGGTTATTGATAACATCTTTGCTCAAGGATGGCATTTCTCCAAGATGAGAGATCTTCTTCCAATACATTTTAACCATTTTGAACTTTTGATTTTGGTTCTTGGAACTTGGGCTTGTGTTGATACCAATACCATCACAAGGCCTCCATGCAACCAAGGTCTTCTTATAAAAAATAGATAATCGGTTTTAGTTACAAGCTAAAGAATAATGGAGTTGAGGTGAATAGAAACACCACTAATGGTAGTCAGCACATTGGACAACAATACCAAGGGTATTCTTTGGGGTCATTTGCAAATCTTAAAATAAAAGTAGGCTCAGATATGTATATAAGGTATATCCCAACTTATGAGATGTCCTTTCCATTATTACATTGAATATTGAGTTAAAATCTATAAAGACAAACTTAATTATGCATCCAACTATTTATACTTCAACCTCTTAGGAACCTAAATCCTCTTATTCTTTATGACTAGCAAAATCTGCCTTCTTAATCTTCTATAATCACTTGAAAGCCATGGATAATTGGCACTTTTATTGCTTGCTGCACTCTTAATTGTTTGAATATTACTTCAGCTTTGGAGGATGCCAAAGTATAATTTTGTTATCTACAACAATATTATATCATGTCACTTCAAGAAGAGAGGTAGCTTTCCTCCATTGTCATGCCATTTGTAGTGTCACATCTAGATTGCTCGGACACTGGAGTTGCAGTGATAGTAGTTAGAGTTATTTCAGCACTTTTTCAAAGACTACTTTCCGACGGTCAGATTTTTTGTTTGGGGTACTAACTTCATGGTGGGGCCCACCGTCACTTTGCACCATTTGCACCTTCAAGTGAGCTATCAGCGGGACCGTTACGGTTTAGACCTAGCTCGAGTCCAGGGGGTATAATTTTGAAGTGCAGCTCCAGAGAGCTCATTTCTTTGATGTTGAGCCTTTGAGTTCTTGGCTATGGTGGATAGAGGACGGCGAGTGCCACCTGGATTCTCTATGTTGGAGTGAGTGTGGCTTGACTGTAATTAGTGCCCAATTGTTGGTAGATTATAGCGTGACAGATTAAGTATTGACATGTGTTGAGTTGAGTTGAGAGTGGTAAACAATCTGATTACATCAGAGAAGTGAAGTCAATAGGAAATCGGGTGCAAGAACGTTGAGTGTTGGTGGTATCTCCAAGCTCGGTGGATTGTTGGTAGCTCAATTCAAGTTCAACTTTTCCCTAGTGTGCAGAATCTCATTGAATTGATGCAGATTTGGCAGTAAAGCAGACGGTATGCAAAAGCGCTGGCCAATTTTCAAGCAAAGAAGGAGCAAATTTTGAGCAATGGTTATAATTTTGAGCTCAAGAGGTGAAGGTAAGACCAATTTGTTGCGAGTTGGGCTCATAAGTCAAATTGAAGGTGGAGTTGGGAAGCTATTCTCATGATTTGTGATTTGGAGAAACATGTGTTGTCAATTTGGCTTGAGTGGAAAGTTAGCAAGGGAATTGGCGGATAGCCAACTTTAGGGTTTACGTCAGATTTTGGATGGAATTTATGTCAAATTTTGGCCAGATTTGGAGGACTTTTGCAAGTTTGGAGAAGTTTTGCTAATTTTGGAGGAGGTTTGAAGTAGCAAGAAGAAAGGCCTCATTTGGCATTTAGAGGCTTCAAGGCATAGGGCTGTGGGCTATGAGAGGTTACAAAGGCCTAGAAGGGCAAGCAAGCCAGCTTGCTGGCATGAGGCTAGCTTGTTTAGAGTAGATCTTGGCATTGGTTGGCAAAATCTGCCTTTCTTGCTAGATTATGTGCAACATGGTTTGACCCCTAGATCTCTTGTTCCTAGACTGGTGCCCTAGCCAGCTGGTCCACCCTCACTTGTTCTCCTAATGACTGTGCTACTGTTATCTATACACATGTGGCTTTGGTTAGGAAAGGCAGTTTGATCCCATTCTTGGTAATCTTGGTAGCTTAGGACTTAGATACAAACATCTCTTATGTCAAATGCCAAATGGTGGCAGAGTTAGTCCCATGTTGTGTTATGAGATGGAGGGTTTCTTTTTAGATTTCTTGTGATTGGACCCCCTCCATTCTTTACTTTTGTCCTGTTTGTGCACCACGTTTGTGTAAGGTGCATTGACTTTTGAGCGTTGGTACTTTGGTGTGCTCTCGATAGTGAGGCTGGAGTGATGACCAGTCAGACTACCTTTGTTTCTCTGTGGTGAGGTAGGAAGTGATGATCTCCACACCATGAGAGTATGTGTTATGATGGCAAGTTACATGTTTCATTTTCCCCTAGTGTAGTTATCTAGGTTAGAGTTACATTAGTGGGTGGTGCTTAGTTGGTATTGGCACTTGGTGGTGTTGGCACTTGGTGCGGTACTTGCGGTTGCAACTTGCAGTTGCAGTTGGTGGTTCTAGTTTGTTGTTGGGGTTACTTTGTCATGATGGAGTTCTTTGGAGATTCTAGAGGAGTTAGCCTTGCAGTACACACTGGGTTTACTCGGAGTGGTGCTTGGTATCAGCTTGTATCTTAGGTCCCAGTGAGAGAGGAGATTGAATCTGAGTTGGAGTTCAACACAGGAGTTGATTCAATTGAGAGTGCACTTGGTGTATCCGCACCATTGTTGTGGGACATGGACAAGATTTATGGGGCCTCCAAAGGCCCTAGGTGTTACTCTGTACAGTGGGTACCATTGAGTTGGATGACTTCATCCAAGAATTTGATAGTTGGTGTGATCTGCAACAGATACAAAACCCAACTTTGTTCACACCTTTCATGGGATGGAAGGGGTTGTTTCAGCACTTAGAGGGTCCACCGATGGATGACTACCATGAGTTTAGGAGAGCTCATTTGGAGGAGATTGAGTTATGGAGATAGTATTGGTCTTCGAACTATGTCTCTATCACTTCAGGCTCGGTGGCCAATAGTAGATTGGCTGTACCTATGAGTTCTAGCTCGAGTAGTGTTGGTGGAGCTAGTGGAGGTGCACTAGTTGGAGATAGTGTTACCACAAGTGGAGGTACCACTGCAAGAGGTAGTGTGGTACGAGGGTTTAACCCTATCATAGAGTTCTTCCTTTGTTTGAGGCAAAACTACCAAGGAGTGTGGACTGACAAGTTGAGGAGCTTGCAAGAGTTCCAGCGGAAGGCTAGAGAGAGCTTACGCAAGGCATACACTCGCATGAGGCAGCTGATCAGTTTCACTCAAGGAGTTATTGGAGCCCAGGCAGTCTTGTTTTGTTATAGGATACTAGACAAGGGGTTGCAATGTAGAGTTTGTGATGCTACGTTGTTACAGGCTACTTTGCCTACTTTGGCAGTGGTCTTGGGTTTGGCTGAGCGTATTGAGCTCAACATGGTGGAGGAGAGTGGTGACATCTAGATTTGGTAGGAAGACCTCATCCATGGCTGTGACTTCTTCTAGAGTGCACCACGCCCAGCTGGTTTTCAAGGATAGGGTGGACAGCCCAAATCATATGGAGCGAGTGGAAGGCCTAGTGGAGTTAAACCCTTACCTTCATTTGCGAGTCAGCAGCAACCAGTGAGTGGTGGTGTTGCTTGTTGGACTTGTGGTGGACCTCACCATTGGAGAGAGTGTACTCAGGGCAATGGACTTGATACCTTGGGTGCATCAAAGCCATCACAGAGGCAGTGTTAGCATTGCCACAGATTTGGTCACACTAGTGACCGGTGTTTTGACCTATGCTCGGAGTTACAGAGTGGTACGGCTGCTATGGCAGGTAGTAGAGGAGCTCTAGTTCATGGAGGACGAGGTGGTAGAGGATCTACACCTAGTAAAGGTGCATGACCTGCCCTTACTTCTGATGCAACTATGGCCACTCGGATTGAGTAGTTGGAGCAAAGATTGGCTAGTATGGCTATTGCTCAGAGGAGATCAGATTTGGGTGTTGAGGCTTCCACCTCATATATTGATGATAGAGATGCTTTGGATTTCATATGCAGAGCAACACAGGTGGATGCATCTACAGTAGTGACTAGGAGTGCAATACGTGCTCCAGAGCCTAGAGGAGCATCAGTGGAGTTGGACCCACAAAGAGGAGAGGTTGGGAGACATGTCAGACTTCCCCAATCTTTCACGCTATTAGAGGCATTGTAGACAACATCCATGGTTCCTAGATGTCCCATTGTTGGGGTGGTAGGTGGTGATGGAGTGCATGATGGACGACTTGCTAGTCAGCCACTTGCTACTACACAGATTGAGTCTAGCATGATGTTGGGGGCGGCTCAACTGATTATGTGGCATCCTTTGTTTTTGGCCAATGACATGTTTACATTGGAAGTTGATCCAACCCCAATGTTCCGATTGGCTGCCACACTTTGTGAGAGTAGGGATGATGCGGTTCCTACTACCAGAGCAGAGGTGGTTGGTAGTAGAGCTGACTTGGTTGAAGAGCATGGGATCCATTTAGCAACCAGTAGTTTATGGCAGGTAGCAGCGGCTAGACTAGAGGAGTTGCTAGCTAGACCGGCCTTTGAGAGAGTGCGGTTTACACTTGGTGTTGTCCTATTGGATAACCAGAGGGGGATTTTCTATTTGGTGGGACCTTCAAGGAAGGTCTATACACCATAGAGAGTCTTGTTAGACTCTGGTACGTAGCCCTTTATGATGGGAAGGCTGTAGTTGTCGGTCTAGAGTTATAGAAGACCGATGTGGAGAGGTGTCCATTTCAGATCCAGACATCTCTAGGTGGTGGTTTGACATAGTACATCATACATGGAGAGCTTGTTGTCCAAGTTCAGCCTGGTCATCCAACTGATAGCTTGGTGGTGAGAGCTCAGGCAATTGCGACAATAGCTTAGTCATATGATGTGCTAGTTGGGGGAGTAGTGTTATACTCCATGGGTTTCAGTATTGACTATTGGGAGGAGACAGCCTCCTATAGACCAGGTTGGCAGTCAAGTGAGGGATGAGTATATTGCCTACTTGTATGCTTCAGTAGTGGCAGTCTTGGCTCACTACTATTCAGGACCATGGTAGCATCAGTTTTAGCTTTTAGTGGTGCAATTACTTGGCATGGTGACTTATTGGAGGGGAACGCCCATGCAGAGGATACTCCAGTACTAGAGGAGATCACTTGGCTTTGGAGTACAAGTGGGATTGTTCCATCCACCTTGGATGTTCCATTGTGGAGTTTAGAGGAGGTATTGCAACAGCATGCAAATCAGTTGGTGCAGCAGGCTTGGAGTAGAGCCTTCGTACCATCAGGAGATGAGTGTGAGGATGAGCCTCCAAAGGCGATTGCTTTGACACCTCAAGATACCACACTCATTGCTTGGCAGTATCCAAAAGAGGGGATATGCCTATTGGAGTTGTTTGGTGTGATCAACACCGGACTAGCTACAGTGTTATAGGTGGGTATTCGAGTATAGAGGTACTTGTATGTAGAGAGAGATGAGACTGCTAGGCAAGTCTCTCTACATCATGTGGCACACTTGGCCTATCGGTATCCAGAGTTATTACCAATGTCAGCAATCAGAGGTTACCAGAAGGCCCTACCAGCAAACATTTTCTTATAGGGGCACATGACCTAGAGAGACATGGGCCTATTCACTTGGTGATTTTTGGATGGGCATGTCAGGGACATACACATGCGGGCCACGGTTTGGGTCTTCAGGATCCTTGTTTTGGTGTGTTTTGGGAGATGTTACGGATATTATGACATCTCTAGGTCCATCAGTCCGTTTCTCTAGCTTACCTTTTGGAGAACGTTCCTTTGATGGGTGATTCTCGTACCAGAGTGGTGGCAAGTACACATCAGGTCCATTCTTGGATGGGACCTATTGTATTGTTAGATGCAGCCAAGTAGGATCACGGACTCATCGTCTTTGTCTTTGGTGGATGAACCTCTTACCTAGAGAGGTTCTACAACGTGCTTATGATGGGATTCAATGACTTGACCACATCCTTGTTGATGATATCTTGGATGCTGGGCGTCAGTCTCAAACAGTGGTAGTGGCTGATAGGTCACCTATGGCAGTGGTGAACCTAGTTGGATAGCCTAGAGCCACATTTCCCACACTCATGAGTTTCTTAGGCTCTCATGCTTTTTGAGAGATAGGACCTGGACTTGTTTGGGACTCATAGTAACAGTAGTTGGTGGAGCCCAACCCTGATGAGAGAGAGTGGGCAATGGGTTTTTGCACAAGTATTACCATTGTTCTTGCAGTGTTAGAGGCATCCACGCATCAGGTGTTAGATTAGGCTATGGACCTGAATTGTTTGACCTGGATTGTGAGCCTTGGCTTGGCAGAGCAGCATAGGATGCACTTGATAGGCATCACCACTCGAACACTTGTGAGCCCGGTGCCTATCGAGATGATTCAGGCACATGTTGCGGGCAATGGACCAAGTGGACATGGTATTCTTAGGACACATCTAGTAGCTACTAGGTAGAGTGGTCTAGTTGGAATCCATCCAGGTGAGCGTGGGCTACTTGGATTACACCCTTGGTCCACTTAAGATGCAGCTAGAGGGTGTGTGGAGCTTGCAGCCAGAGTGGAGGGAGTTTTTCACACAAAGGTTGGGACCTCTAGTGGGCAAGGGCATGACACTATTGCTTCCAAGGGCCCAGTGTAGCAGCCAGTCAGTACGTCTTCCACTCCTACTACAGTTACAGAGGATACTTGGGAGCCAGATCTTGGACCCAAGCTTACTGGAGAGGAAAGACGGAGGGTTTGGAGGTTCTTGAGGAGTCAAATGAGTTGGTTTTCCTTCCATATGAAGGATTTAGGTGCTCTGAAAGGATCTGGTATACGGATTGAGCTGACTAGCAATACACTAGTTTTCCAACGTCCTTATCGATATAGTGAGATGGAGAGGACATTGATTCAGAGCCGGAGTAGTGACCTTTTTGAGATTTCACATGGAGAGTATGCATCAACAATAGTGATGCCAGCCAAGAAGGATATGCATGGCAACTACACCTATAGGTAGATGTGTGGAGATAACCATCCTATCAACTGACAGACCAAGGCTAATTGGTATGCCATGCCTACACCGGAGGAGATTTTTGATGCAATTGGGCATGCAAAGGTCTTCAGTACTTTGGATCTTTGAGTGGGATATCATCAATTGCAGATGAGAGAGGTGGATAAGTCCAAGATAACATTTTGGGCTATTGATCCTCACAGTGAGGATGTGTTATATCAGTGGAGGTTCTTACCATTTGGGTTAAAGAATGCTCCTCCTAAGTTCCAGAGGGTCTATGAGCCGGCATGTCTCTCACTCAGGATGAACCTCTGATGGCTATTATGGTAGCGCACCATGGACTAAGAAGGCAAGGAACCCAAACTCCATCATACTCCTCCAAGGCTAACACTCCAAGACTCAAGACATTGCTCACTAGAGAACTCAATGAGAGAGAGATAGTTGCAAATGAAAGGATGATCAGTACCTCCTCACCCCTTGTTTATATACTTGTGAAATAATTACGTACCAAAGTTACTAATTACCGTAGTAACTCAAGTTACTAGACTAAAAGTCAAGTAAAGTCAAAAAGTAGAAAGGAATATCCATTCACATAGGCATATTCCCCTAAGCATGTGGTCTTATCTTGACCCAACCACTAAGTCAATGATTCCTTCACATGGGCTATCCTTGGACTAAAGAAGAATCCAAAACAAAATTCTCAACTCTTTCCTTAAAGCCAAACACCTAGGAATAATACCAAGTCAACACACTAAAATCCAAAATAGTGGTGCTCATCTTTTCTACTTCCTCTAAAGTAAGGTCCCCTCTATCTTAGCTATGACTAACTTTAGCTAACCATGACTAATATAGAACCATCCTTTATCTCTATATAAATAGTATCTCTTAAGTACTTGTAATACCAAGCTAAATATCACAATACCACACACATGCACAAAGGGTGTTACAAATCATAGATAGGATCCTAGCTGGATTGGATTTTGCTCGGTGCTATATTGATGACATTTTGGTTTATAGCACTATTGTGGAGGGCCATGAGAGACAGTTGTTGGAGTTGTTTGAGAGGTTGAGATCTCATGGACTCAAATTACATCCTCAGAAGTGTAGGTTCTTCCATGAGCAGGTTGAGTATTTGGGTCACACTATCTACCTCGGAGGACTTGGTGTTCAGCAAACCAAGGTGGAGGCTATTGCACGTATTCCTTGGCCTATGGATGTGAGCAGAGTGCGAGCATTCCTTGGGTTGGTGAACTTCTATCACCACTATGTTAGAGGATTTAGTGCCATTACCAAGACCTTGACAAAGCTGACCAAGCTTACACAGGAGTGGTGTTGGGGAGATGAGCAGGAGAGAGCTTTTTTAGAGCTCAAGGAGAGGTTGACATATGCTCCTATTTTGAGGAGACCGATCAGGGGACAACCATTTTAGGTTCATACCAATTGGAGTATGTTGGGGCTTCGAGAGGTGCTCACCCAGCATGATGATGAGGGGAAGGAGTTTGTGGTGGCCTATTCTAGTCACTCCAACAATTCAGCGGAGGTGAAGTATAGTTCATATGAGAGAGAGTGCTTGGCAGCAGTTTGGCCAGTATCACATTTCTGATGTTACCTATTTGGTAACCCCTTCACTCTCATCACTGATCATTAGCCACTGAAGTGGTTGATGGAGTACGAAAAGCTTTCAGGGAAGCTTGCATGATGGGCTTTGATTTTACAAGAGTATGATTTCACGGTTGTTCACAGACCTGGAGTAGTGAACCATGATGCAGATGGGTTGAGTAGAAACCCATGTCCCAGCCAGCAGGATCAGACCGGAGCATGTTGGCATGGTGAGACAGATGAGGAGATGGTGCCAGGTTGGCATGCATTGGCCTTTCTATGTATACTTGTAGAGGCTTGGGTGGTATCTCTCTCAACGCATACATGAGGAGTCATTGAGGTCACAAATCCAAAGAGTGAAGATATTAGTACAATTCAGCAAGACATTCATGATGATGTCTTAATGATGGACTATCTTTGCATTGGTGTTGTGGGTGGCACAGTTGGGGCCAAGGAGAGAGACTGTGTTCTTCAGCAAACCAAATGGTTTAGATTGGAGGGCAGACACCTTTTGCATGTATGGGAGGATAGTAGAGTGCAAGTAGTACCACTTCCAGCACAGAGACCACAGTTGGTCCGTCATGCTCATGATGAGCTAGGACATTTTGGAGTAAAGCATACATATAGCTTTCTCCAGAGTCATTATTGGTGGTGTGGTATGCAGACCGAGGTAGAGCAGTTTGTTGCCAGATGTGTGGTTTGTGACCAAGTTAGAGCATCATTCAATGCTCCTACACCATAGTTACACCCATTACCTATCATGGGATTGGGTTACCATTGGAGTTTGGCTTTGCTGGACCTTTACCACTGATTGTGAGACATCATTGGTATGTTTTGGTGATAGTGGAGCACTTCTCCAAGTGGATTGAGTTGGTGGTACTTCCTGACAAGTCTAGTGAAGGGACAACTTACTCGTTCCTGGATAGAGTTCTTAGTCATTTTGGTGCACCAACTGAGGTTTTGACTGATTAGGGTACAGGGTTCTTGGGAGAGTTTCAAGTCTTGTGTGACAAGGCTTTGGTTGATCATTCTACTACATCCCGAGATCACCCTGAGGTAGATGGCTTAGCAGAGAGAGTGGTTCAGACAGTGAAGAGAGGATTGCAAAAGTATGGTTTGCAGAGAAGCAACTTGGGAGATTGGGATCTCTAGTTACCTTGGTTGGCCATGGGCTATTGATTCAGTCGGCAAGCCTCCTTAGCATCCTTCTCTCCATACTTTCTACTCTATGGACGAGATCCAAATTTACTTGCAACCATTTGTCAAGATGTTATTGTAGTTTTGGACTTGTCTGACCCTTATGTATGGATAAGTGCATGTTCTCAACGGGTAGAGATCTTTTGGAGAGTGATGACGATGGCCTTTGAGAACTTGGCAATTGCTCAACATAGAGATACTTTGCGCTATGCTACCATTTGAGGAGGAGGTTATAGACCCTCAATCCATCAATTTCATCTAGGCAACTATGTATATCTACAGCATACAGCACCAACAACACTTGATGTTTTGACAGGCCGCATTATCTTGAGAGTGCGTGAGGTTTTGCCATCTGGAGTCCTTGTGTTGGAAGGACGTGATGGTGTTGTTTGGAAGGATCATGTGCGCAATTGTGCACCATGCCACCTCCTAAACATTGATGGTACTATGGACCCAAGCTTGGCACTTGTACGTGCAGGCTTGAGGTGTATGTTATGTGGCTCTTCTAGTGGAGCCGCTACTATGTTAATGTGTGATAGTTGTTTGAGAGGATGGCATATGGCATATGACTCTTCCCCTCACGGTGGTTCCTCACGGACAATGGTTATATCCTAGATGTATTTGACCCATAGCATAGTTCATTCTTTATATGGTATAGATTGCAGATAGGCAACTAACAATGGGGCTCCATAGCACCTGGCCTCCTGATCTTTGCCCATTATAGGGTATACCATATACTTAGAGTAGATGGCTATCTGGAGTTAGAGGGACCTAACCACCAGCTAGGGGGGCAATTGTGGCACTTTAGAGTCTATGTATGACTTATGTGTGAGTTGTGCTTCTATAGTGTATGATGTTGACAGCAATGTATGTTGTGAAGCGAATTATATATGCACGATAGTTGTCACACCATTTGTAGTGTCGCATCTAGTTGCTCGGACACTAGAGTTATAGTGATAATAGTTAGAGTTATTTCAGTAGTTTCTCAGAGACTACTTTTTGACAGTCAGATTTTGTGTTTGGGGTATTGACTTCACGGTGGGGCCCATCGTCACTTTGCACCGTTTGCACCGTCGAGTGTGCCGTCAGCGGGACCGTTAGGGTTCAGACCTAGCTCAAGTCCAGGGGATATACTTTCAAAGTGCAGCTCCAGAGAGCTCACTTCTCTGATGTTGCGCCTTTGAGTTCTTGGCTATGGTGGACAGAGGCCGGCAAGCATCACCTGGATTCTCTATGCTTGTAATACTCTCAGGATAGGAGATTAAGAGAAGAACACCATAAGAAACACGCACTTTCACACTCAAACTCCGATGCTCCAAAGGAGCACCTTCTCTTTATTATATAGGCAAAGCGGAACTCCTCCAATGAAGCTCCACCATAGGATTACTTACATGGATGGGTGACTTGTCGGTCTTGGTCCTATCTGGTTGGTCAAACAGCTTTGACCAGAGGGAATCTTTTAGGGAATCTTCTTGTAGGAATCTCAAAATCATGTGAGAGGTACCATTGGAAAGCTCTTGATGAGACAAAGCAAGGGAGAGGGAAGGCCAACTTACCCTTTGTTGGAAGGGAATCTGCACATTTTTGAGGCCTAATTCATCCGTTTAGGCCTCCAAAATTGCCTTCAAAGATTTCAAGCATATTTTGGTTCCAAATCTATTAGTAGAAGTCCCCTTTTGGTGATACCTCTTTCTGATCTATTCAATCCATCCTGTGTAACATCCTTCCAAATGTTACCAACCCAATTCTCACCTTCAAATCATATGTCTAGCTATTGGTTCTAAGGTTTTCAAATCTATTTTGGTGTTTTGCCCTATTAGTAGAAGTACCCTTTTGGTGATACTTCTATCTAATCTATTTTGACCATCATGTATAACATCATTCCAGATGTTACAAAACCAAATTTCACATCTAGATCATATGGCTAGCTCTTGGTATTACAAACCTCCCTCCTTTTAAGATGCAACGTCCTCGTTGTGCAACTATTGCTCAAATGTTTGCACCAACACCAATGCATGTGTTAAATTGGCAGTGGGTTCCCAGGTTGCTTCATAGAGTGGATAACCTTTCCACTTGACAAGATAATCCACCCGTGGATGACAAGTACCACGCATGCGTTTTTGGAGAATACGCTCCACTTCATATTCCTTGTTGCCATCAAAGAGTGTCGGACAAGGTCAAATGTCTTGTGTGGAATGACCCAAGCCTGATCAAGGAGCATATCTACGTAGTAGGGAAACATGGAATAGTGGATGGATCTTCATGTGTGGTGGTAGCTCAAGGTGATAGGCCATAGTGCCGACTCGATGGAGAATTGAGAAAGGCCTAATAAAATGAGGTCTGAGCTTACGAGGTCCCACTAATGTGAGTTTGGTTGTCGGTAGCCACACTTGATCCCCAACATTGAACTCCACGTGCCTACGGTGTGCATCAGCATACTGCTTTTGGCAATTTTGTGCAATCTGTAATTTGTGCTTAGTGCTCTCCACCCCTTGTTGGATTCTAGAAACAAATGTGTTGATTGCATCGACCTTGGTAGCCACCAGACGGATCTTCATCAAGCTAGAAGGTGTGAAGGGATGCTCACCATACATGAGGAAGAACGGAGTGACCAGGATGGATGCATTCATTGAATTGTTCTAAGCAAATTCCACCAATGGGAGTAGGGTGTCCCACCTCTCTTGCTCTTCTAAGGTGAAGCCGCGTAACATGTCTTCAATAGTTCGATTAGCCTGCTCTGTTTCTCCATCTGTTTGTAGGTGGTAAGCTATGGACATGGCCAACATGTTTTGAAGAAACCAAAGAGTGTGTGCCAAAACAAACTGGTGAATTGAGTACCCCTATCGATGATGAGTACTCAAGACAAGCCATGGTGAGAAAAGATTACATCTAAGTATAATTGAGCAAGTTGTGGAATGGTCACCTCCTTGGTGGTAGGGCATACATGAATCATTTTTCTGAGCCGGTCCATAAAGACCATGATGGAGTCAAATCCTAATGTGGTCTTGGGTAATTCATACACAAGATCCATACACACCTATTCCCAACATTATGTAGGAGTGAGGAGAGGTTGTAGGAGCCCTGTAGGAGTTTGATTAGAAGCTTTGTTTTGTTGACAAAGTAAGCAACTACGCACATAGTCCATCACATTGTTGCTCATCTTGGGCCAATAGTAATGGTGCTAGACTGCATCCAAGGTCTTGTCCACTCCAACATGACTTGCAATGGCCGAATCATGACATTTTGCTAGAATGGTGGTGCATAATTCTGTGACATTTGGAATCCATAATCTGCCATCACAAAAGGTGAGTCTTTGGGTGCTTGTGACGCCTTTGGATGATTGCCCTTCTACAATCTGTGGATCAGTTTTTGTAGCCGCTAGAATCTCTAGCCTGAATTTAGGGTTAATTTGAACCTCTACCACCAAGTTGTTTGCCATTGGCATGCGGGTGAATGCATCTTCAAGTTGCTTCTTACCTTCAACATAGGTGATTGTCATGTTGAAGTGTTGTTGCCACTCTGCTCATTGAATTTGGCAATGAGATAGATCCTTCTGCGTCTTGAGGTAGACTAGAGGTTTGTGGTCTGTCTCTACCACAAATGCCTTCTCGCCCAGATAGTGCTTCCAATGCTTGGTTGCCAGACGATGGCCAACTCTTCTCGTTCTATGGTGTGGTATTTGCACTCTGCCAGTAATAACTTTTGAGAGAAATATGCAATGGGATGCCATCCGTCATGCCACTCTTGTTGTAGGCCTGCTCCGATTGCTACGCTTGATGCATCTATAGCCAACTTGATTGGACATTTTGGGTCATACCACTTCAAGATTGGTGCATGTAGCAAGGCGGCTTTCACTTCTTGAAAGGCCAACTCTTGTGCAGTTCCCCATGTCCACTTCTTCCCCTTGCCAAGCATTGTTGTTAAAGGCTATGCAACCTTGGAGAAGTCCTTGACAAATCGACAATAGAATCTAGTCAAACCCAAGAAGCTCTTGAGTTGAGTCTAATCTTCTAGGGCACTCCATTTTTTAATGACCTCTATTTTATTTGTCAATACTTGAATACCCTTTGTACTTACTCTATGCCCCAAGTAGTCTACTTCAGACTTGCCAAAATCACACTTTGAGATTTTGGCATACAATCAATTCTGTCTTAGAATCTGGAGGACTTCTTGTAGATGGTGTTTGTGTTCCGTCATCGTGCTATTGTATACTAAGATGTCACCCAGGAAGACAATGATAGACTTATCCAAATATGGACAAAAAATGTCATTCATTAGACTCATGAAAGTGGCAGGTGCGTTGATGAGACTAAAACGCATCACGAGATACTTGAAGTGGCCATACTTGGTTTGAATGGTAGTCTTGTACACATCCTCCTCTACAATTTAGATTTGATTGTAACCACTCAGCAAATCTAGTTTGGTGAGGTATCTTGCTCCATTGAGTTGATCTAATAGATCATATATGCAAGGTAAGGGGTATTTGTTCTTCATTGTTTGCTGATTGAGACCCCGATAGTCAATGCACACGCGCATTGTACCATCTTTCTTCTTCACAAACAAGATTGGAACCCCATATGGTGATACACTGGGTTGGATGAAACAACATGTATTGGAAAATATTAGAGCCAAAAATAATGTGTGAGAGCCATAGTAAAAATACTTTTTGTGTAACTGTAAAAAAAAATTAGAAAAATTATGTGGCGTCCCAACCAATCCCCGTTGGCCTTTGTACCTCACTCACAACTTCTCGACAAATTTGTTCTAGCATTTTCCGCACCTCTTGGTCGGGTTTCATAAGTGTAAGGTTCCCCGTCTTGCTGGCCTCCTTCAAGGCCTTTTTGAGGGCGCACACCAGTAACTTCTCTCCAAGCTTCTTAAGCCCTTTCTCCCACCCATTTGAAAGCTCCAACGCGGCCTTTCAAACACGGCCCCGATATTTATTCCTGGCCCGAGTTGTGCAGCATATCCTCAATTTGATTCTTGCACTCCTCCAACTCATGAGGTGATAGGCAATATGGGGCCTTACAAGGAGTTGTCTTCCCCAAGAGTGTCTCAATTTTATGATCTACTCTCCTTTTTGGTGGTAATCCTGAGGGTAGATCATCAAGAAAGACATCTTGAAACTCATTTACAACATCCTTCAATTTCTTAGGAATTTGTCCCTTGAGTTGTGCGCTCTAGACTTCTCTTAGTAGACCCATGAAACACCTCTCAATCTTACAGATAGTTGTTGTCCCTATGACATAGAGAGGCAATTCTTGCCTATGTGATTTTCTTTAACCCCAATGATCAACCATTGGTGGGTTTTCACTACTTTCTTCCCCCAATCTACCATAGGGTTGTAATGCTCCATCCATGGCATACCTAAGATTGCATCATAATGAGCTAATTGTATCACTTGCCACTCAATTGCTTCTTGATATTTTCCTATAGAGAGTGTTATCCGCCTGGGTAATGATTCAATCCTCTCTGTTTGTCTGTTAGGTATTCACTCTCATCTCTCTCTAGATCCATTCCCAATCTTATTGCAATAGAGCGAGACAAGAAATTCTCTGTGGCTCTTGGATCTATTAACACTCTCACTTGATTGCCTTCTAGGACTCCATTCACTACAATCAATTATGAGGTTGCCTTTTGGTACCTTTGTGCACTCTTCTTCTTCCTTCCTTCGCTTTTCTACTTCCTTATTGAGCTAGTAAGGCCGCAAGGTACATTTACTGACAATCTTTGTTTTCTAAAGTGATTTCCACCTCCTCTTCTTCAATGCGTCTCTCCATGTTGTTCAAAGATTGCCTGTATGAAGGTCAAGGGCCTTTGGGAAGTTGAGCACGATAGTTGGTAGATATATGCCTAATATGACCACAATTGTAACAACGGCATTGTTCTCCTCGAGTTCCTTCTCCTCGTGGGACTCCATCTCTCCGTTCTTCTACCCGTCCGCGTTCTCCTTGAAGTGGTTGTGCTCCTCGGTCTGAAAACCAAAGGTTGCCCTGTTCTATTGGTATTGGTCCACCCATGAGTGGCATTTCTGCTTGATAATATTGAGGTGGAACTACTCTTTCACCTCCACCTAATGCTCCTACTATTCTTTGCACACAAGCAATGGCTTCAAATATCGTGTGAGGATTTTGTACCATGACTTCTTGGTGAATCCACTCCTTCAACCCTCATTTGAAATTGTCAAGAGCCTCTGCTGGACTCATGTCGGTTATTGCAACTTTTAGATCCAGAAATGCCTCCATAAACTCTTGTATGTTGTTCTTTTGTTTCAATCTCAATAGTCGGATCCGGGCCATCTGCACAAAATCCACCGATTGGAAATTCTTCAGCAATCCTTCTTGCATTACTGTCCATGTGACCTCTCTTCTTTCGGCCAACATGGATTTTTCCCAAGCCTCGTGCCATGTGAAGGCTTTATCGGTCAAGTACCCACATGCGAACACGCTTGTAGCATGCTTGGTGATCTCTATTGAGAACAACCAAAAATCTCGATTCATTCTAGAGATCCAGTTCTCCACTACTCCCATCATACGCTGCCCCTTGTAAGGCTCAATGTTGTAGGTCTTCTTCATCCAAAGTAGTAATGTGGCTTCATCATTGATAGGGTTTGTAGGCACGGGTGCCTCTCCAAGTACTTTAGTCACAGGTATTGGATTTTGAGACGGCTCTTCTTCTTGCATTGCTTGATCATTCTTGAGGGTCTGCACTTAACTTTGTAATGCCTCCATGGTCATCTTAATCTCTCAAAATTCATTCAACATCTCTTGCATTCCTTGCACCAACTCCTGCAACTACGGATCCATGGTTCATGTAACAGTCTATTGTTATACCCTAAACTTCAATAGAGAGTTAATATGATCACTCTAGAGGGCACACAAACTATTGGAACTACCATTGGGACCTCAGAAGCTACCACTTGTTGGTAATATTCCTCACCAAAATTCCTGACCATGAAATCCCTAAACATCACTATTGGTCTCACTACATAACAAATTTCTACTTGAGTTTTAAAAGGGAAAGGATTTGAGACATTCAAATCCATCACAACAAAATGTAAATTGTCAAATCTCACTCTCTATCTTAAATCACTACAAGCAAAATCACAAGGTTTAGCAAATTCATTACTGTATCCATGAACTCTACTCCAAAGTGAAAAACCAAATACACTCTCACTTGCTCATGCTGAATGTACATAATCTTGATGTTGAATGGATTCAAGAATGGAAAGAGAGGCACTGGATATTGTCCTCCTGGAGCATCCATTCTATTCTCCTAATCTACCAATTGCACCAGAATATCTCTCCTCAAAATTACTCAATCTCAATAGCCCATGTTCTTCCAAGAGGGGTGATCCGCTCTCTTGGACAACACCTACTCTGATACCATTGTAATACTCCGAGGATATGAGACCTAAAGAGAAACACACTATGAGAAACACTCACTTTCACACTCAAACTTTGATGCCCCAAAGGAGCACCTTCTCTTTATTATATAGGCAAAGCGGAACTCCTCCAATGAAGCTCCACCATAGGATTACTTACTTGGATGGGTGACATGTCAGTCCTGGTCCCATCTGGTTGGTCAAACAAGCTTTGACCGGAGGGAATCTTTTAGGGAATCTTCTTGTAAGAATCTCAAAATCACGTGGGTGAGGTACCATTGGAAAGCTCTCGATGCAATAAAGTTGCGATGAGGGAAGGCTAGCCTATCCTCTTGTGGGGGGGAATATGCACATTTTTGAGGCCTAATTCATCCGTTTAGGCCTCTGAAATTGCATTCAAAGATTTCAAGCATATTTTGGTTCCAAATCTATTATTAGAAGTCCCCTTTTGGTGATACCTCTTTCTGATATATTCAGTCCATCCTGTGTAACATCCTTCTAGATGTTACCAACCCAATTCTCACCTTCAAATCATATGTCTAGCTATTGGTTCTAAGGTTTTCAAATCTATTTTGGTTTTTGCCCTATTAGTAGAAGTACCCTTTTGGTGATACTTCTATCTGATCTGATCTATTTTGACCATCATGTATAACATCATTCCAGATGTTACCAAACCAAATTTCACATCTAGATCATATGGCTAGCTCTTGGTATTACAATGCTAGAGTGGATGTGGCTTGACTATAATCAGTGCCCAGTTGTTGGCAGTTTATAGAATGACAGATCAAGTACTGATCTGTGTTGAGTTGAGTTGAGAGTGGTAAACAATCTGATTATTGTGGCACTTTAGAGTCTATGTATAACTTATATGTGAGTTGTATTTCTATAGTGTATGATGTTGACAGCGATGTATGTTGTGTAATGATGTATATACGCACGACACCATTTCTTTGTTGTCTTAGTCTTGTTCTTTGGAAGATGACTCTTTTTTGTAGATCATTCAAATTAGGATTCTTTTGAGTAGGATCCTCTTGGGGTACCATCTTAAAAATAGTTTTTGATCCTTGCCTTAGTATGGTGATGAAAATTACATGCTTTGAAGTTTCTCTTACCATTGAAGGACTTTTTTTGCTTTCTTAATCTCTTCCTATAACTTGAACCTCTCCTTAAGTATTGCAAGAAATACAAGAAGAGTATCTTTGGGATGCTCAACTTGCTCATGTTTATTTACACTTGGAAGTACTTTGCACTTTGGCTTCACTTGTTTTTTCTTTCACTTAGCCTTTTTCAACAACTTCCTTTCCTTCTTAGCAAAGACTTCCTAACATTGGCTTTGTTTACTATTTTTGTCCAAAGAAGGAGATGACTTTGAAGAAAAAATGTCCTTCATAGGTTTCTTTCTAAATTTGGCACTTGGTTAACCTCAACGTCTATCCTTCTTTCATCCAAAAGGGAAATTTTTCATCTTCATCTAGGTCCTCCTAGGTAGCACAAGGAACATTAATATTTATCTTTGTGGTAGGTGGTATATGGAGGCTTTGGCGTAGGTGGTTGGGAACAATGTGATGCAACATGGCATGGAGCCTTAAAATTTGAACAAATAGGTGTTTATTGAATCTACTTCCCATGCTACATGCAATTAGGAGACCAAAACTATGGAGCTCTATAATTGTATCAAACTCCAAGGTTTTTATTTTTCCTAGGTAGCTTGATCCTTTATTGAGATTCATTCATTTTTTTTACTAGCATACTTGTTTGGCATATACCTTGGAATATGAAATAGGAAAATAAGAGTAGAATCAAGTATCTCCTAGACTACAAAGATTGGTTTCTCTTCCTCCACATAGTAGTCATGTTCCTCTCACAAAGATGCACATTCCACCTACTATACCAAGTAAGAGGGCTCAGTAGTTAAAGACTTAGTATAAGTGCATCCCAACTTACAAAAAGTGGTCCACTAGATGTTTGGTTGAGTACACAAAGGTGGTTTTTGTCTTTCTTTTGCTCCAACTACTCACACTTTAAAGTCTACAAATTACTTGATCAGTTCTTCAAACTCTCTACCAAGATGCATAGAGGTCTTTGTGGTGTGTGGTATTTGAAGGTGGTTTTCTTCTTTCTTTGATTGCTTTATTTCTCTTTTTGCCACTTCCTCACATCTTTGGACAAAGACAACTCCAATGACAAAGATATGTGAGATAAAATCCAAAGATCTTTATCTTTGGGTCATCTTCTTCTTTGTTTTCCTTAAACTTCTTCCGTAGTACCTACTTCTTGAGGGATTATGTCAAGCTCATCCATAAAATTTGATAAAATTTACACCTTCTTTAACATCTCATAGTCTCATTCTTTGGTGAAATCTAAAGTATTTAAGGAGACCTCTTTAGAACCATGCTATTGCATGCTTATTGGAATAATTCACAATAGTACTTCTTCTTAACACCCTACTCACAAGGTTTTGGAACAGTTTTTGTATTCATGCAATCTCTCATTCCTCTTGCACTCCAAGTTCTTTATTGTGGTAGATACATTCACCTCATAATCCAATTCCTAGAAGCTCTCAAAGAATCATTTTTAAAATTCCAACCAATGCACAACATTAGCTTGATTTTCACTATTATTTTTACATTATTTCGTAGCTTTATTCCTCATCAAACTTGGAAAAATTAAGAGTTTGTCAACATCTACCTCCTTTGTTGTAGTGATCATCCTGAATTCTTTCATGAAGGTATTGGGATATTTGCCTTGGCCTTGTTCCTTGAATTTCTAATATATTTGACAGGTGTAGGACATGGGATTTGCCATTTGTCTTGATAACAATGTGGCAATGAGGACGGGATTAAAAATAGGAGATGGATATCTTGAAACTTGAATTCATATTTCTATCAACAATATGAGAAAATGAGGAAGCATGGGGTTGACTAAAATGTCATATATTTGGAAGAACTAGATTATTCCTACCAAGATACAATTTGGGTATGACTATACTTGAAGAAAATTATCAATAGTAAAATTTTTTACTATGACATGTTAAGCCTCTTGCACATTAACCACTCTAAAGATAGGGTAGTATCACCAAGAAGGCCCACTATGAAAGATTACAAAGAAAGGATCACATTCACAAAGAATCTATTCTGATTAAACTTATGAAAGTGATAATCTAAACCTATGAAAGAAGACTATTTCACTACAAGATTATAACTCAAGAGAGCATTTTCTACCCTTCCCATAAGGCAACTCTTCACCGAAAGGGTCTTTGCATTGGTGCTTATTTGTTGTCTTTGTGTTTGGCAAGTATTATTAATATTGTAGGTTACACAAATAAAGTTAAGGCATTGCTTCAAGAAAACTACATCAAATACATAAGGCTCTTGGCACTCTCACCACAAAGATTCCTCAACATTTTCAAGGCAAAGAAAAGACCCAAATACTTGTAATTGAGCAAAGTGATGAAGAGATTTTGGCACTTTTACTTTAGTCCTTGATCAATTGAATTAAAATAACATTGAATTGCATCCTTAAAAAGAAAAAGGCCATTCAGCTCATAAGAAGGCTAATGACTAAGATCCTCATACATGCAAAGACCTCTACAAAACCTACAAGTGTCAATATTTACAATCAAGATCTTCTTATCTTTTTGTCTTGTAAGACCTTGTCTTGTTTATTTACAATTGTTGAACAATTGCATTTGAAGGACAAAAATTTTCTCCAAAGATGTTCCTACTGCCTTTCTTCTTTGGATTACTACTCAATAATTTTTTATTAAGAAGAATCCTAACTTCAAATAATTCATCAAAAAATCCTACTACATAGAACTAGCTTTGCCTCTAGTTTTGGAAGAAAAAGTTTAATTCTCTCTTTGTTTTGTATTTTTAGTCCTAAGGTATCATATGATTCACTAAATTTCCTGTCCACATATTCTCTAAGGTTCAAAACTAATTGGTTCATCCTTGGGTCTTCAAATATCTTCTTGTTGAAGCCCTTGACCTACAATTTCACTTCATGCGGCTTGGTCTTTGTCATCCTTCCTTTTGTTGCTTCTTTTGCAAGGATCACAAGCCGATCTAGCCACTTGTACCTTGCCAAAAAAGCAACAAATGCAACAAATGCAAGTTGTTAGAAGGAAAGAAAGCAAAAAAGCAACTTACCTTCTAGCCACTTGTACCTTTTGCTACTTGCTATCCAAAGAGCACTCATTGCTTCTTTTAGTCTTTGTACTTCATGTCCTTGAGCTTTCTTTTCACCTTCCAATGAAGTGTAATATCTCTTTAACTCTTCCTTTTCTTGCAATAAGTTGTCAGCTCTCATACACTCCTTGTATAGGTTCTATTATCTCTCTGCTTCTTCTTCCTAGTGATCATTTTTTGCCTTTAGTGCATACTCATTTGTATGCACCTTAGGTGTAGTCTATTCCTTCACACCAAGCTTGCTTGTCCTATGGTAGAATCATCTACAAAAACTTTAGCACAAGGTTCATAGAGTTCATCATAGAAGCTGCACTATCAAAATCATACATAAGTCTTTCTTTGATGACCACCTCTTTGTCTTTGTGGTCCTCCAATGATGGATTTGTCCTAGATATCTATATATTCTTCCTTGGATTCTCCTCTATTTGCTTGATGCATCTCCAACTCCAAAGGTGAGCCTAGGTGACTAAGTAATATAAGTTCTTTGCTCCAGAGATCTTCTTGTTCTTTGGCTTGGTGACTCTCTTTGGCTTGTTCTTCAATTATTGGAGGAGCAGACTTTGCATCCAAAAACTCCTAATTTAGTATTAATATCCTACAAAGTGAGCTCTTCTTTGGCTTTATTCTCTTTAGATGACAAATCCACCACTTGTGGATTGCTTTGGTGCTTCCTAGATATTAGTGTATTATTTTGTGGGAAACTTGTCCATATTCACCTCCACATACTCAATTTTTTTAGCAAATTTTTCAGATGCCTCTAAAATAGACTTTGTGAGACTCTTCACCTTTGATTGGACAAAAAATATAAAGTAGATATAAAGTGGCCCGAGAACCAAGTCCACTCCTTCTTGTTGCATAAATTGAGCTCCATGAAGAATTGAATGGAATATAATGCTAAGTTGGGTGATCCTTTATTGTCTTTGAGCTCCTTGTAATTTGTACAAGTCTACAAATTGAATATTTCTTCCCAATTGATGAGCAATCCTTGATAGACATACTCAAAGAATGTCACTTGGTTTACAATTAGATACATTGTTCTTTGAGCCAAACAAGTGTTATTAGAGATGATAAAATTGCACTTGATACAAGGTCCTTGTAATTTTGCACGTCTAATAGTTGCTTATGGACATTCCTTTGTTGAGAAAGTCTACAACCTTTTGATTCATCTCCTCCCCAAACTTGGTTTCAAAGGTAAGCCCTTTCAAAATTTCTTGCATCTACCATGAGTATCATCTTCCATTGTTCTTCAATCCACACATTTGGATTGCACTAAAGATTTCCTAACTCCTTAGGTTGCTTGCTCTTTATCTCTTGGATGATTTTGGGAGAGTTGAGGTCCTATTTCCACAATAAAGATGTTAAATGTAGCCACTCTATTAGTTCACATCTTACATGTATGTCTCACTTGTCTACCATTGGATAAAAACAGATCACAATTGGGATCCTTCTCATTGCTCTTCTTGCACTTTCCATCTAACACTTGCAAAGGCTATTATGCCTAACTCCAAAATTTTCTCTTCATAATTTTCTCTTTGCTCTTTGTTGTTTGCTCTCTATAGGAAATTTTTAGTTGAAAGTGAAGTTACTTGGCCAAACCTCAATTTTATAGAAAATACTCTTTGGTCAACCAACTAATAATAGAGGCACAAAAACTAAAGAAGAAGAGTCTACAAGAAGGTGTCTATATGAAGAAGACAAGTGGACAGAAGCAGCTAACAAGACAACATCAGCTCACCCCAAGATGTATATTGATCCTAGTGATGCACCAATAGCTCAATGTCCCATATGAGAGGACCGGACTAGGACAAAAAATATGATGGAGGATATTCATTGTTATCTAAAGTACAAAAACAGTTCAGTTTTGTGGTTGATGTAAGTATATTCTTTTCATACTATAATCCCAATGATGGAGATGTTAGAGAATATCGTACCCTTCTACAAAGAGCTAAATTCCACAATCAGCAAGCCAATGGTACTTGTAAGCCATTTCCATAACAAGGCAAGTTTAACTATGGAAGACAAAGCCATGGTTTGTACCAAATTGAACAAAGCCAAAAAGTGCCTTGCAAAGGAGATGGAATCCTCACAAGAAAAGGATTGGTTGCTCGAGTAATTCCAAAAGGAAGAATTGGTGTTGTTATTACAACAAAGTCATCTTACAATGCCTAAAAATGGAAGTTGGTGCAATACACTAAGAAGTTGCAAAAAAATGGGCCCAACACAAAGAAGAGGGCACATAAGGAAGAGGCAACAACCATCAAAACAAAATTAGAAGCCGCCAACTCTAAGGCAATTATGGTAACATCCTAATACAAAAACTTAAAGGAGCTTACCAACCTTCATATTCAAGAGCTCAAAATGAACCTGAAACAATCAAAAGACAAAGAGGAGGAAATTAAGACAAATGTACAAGAGGATTTGAAAGTAGAACCCCAACAAGAACAAGACAACCTGAAGAACAAGTGCACCGGGCTTCTCATGACCTTAGAATGCACAATGATGCAACTCTTGGGTAGTTAGAATGAATTGCAAATGAGATAACATTGAGAACAAATATCAAGGATCTCAGGATATAGCTTGAAGCTCTCAAGAGAAAGGAATATACAAATGACCAATTGATGGCCTTGTCTTGAAGCTGCAAGGTCATAAAAACTCCAAATTCAAGGAGACACAAATAGGCTTTGCATACAAGTTGCCAATTACAAAAAGGAGCTTGTAGAGCTCATTCAAATATGCAAAGGAATGGGTAGTTTGTAATAGGTACCAAATTTTCTTGTAGATGAGTAATGACCACAGCAACATCATACAAAATGAACAATGGCAATTTTTTCAAGAATGACTAAAACTCATCTTGTAGTTTAGTTAAATTTGTATTCATACCAAAGATGCTTTGCACTTGCAAATATTTTGTAGAACATAATAAAATACATGGAAATCTACTGACACAATAGAAATCAAACAAGAGGCTAAGGTGGCCCTTTCCACATGGACCATTCTTGTGTAGTTAAGTTCCCAACTACCAAAAGACCAAAATCCTTGTTGAATATAGATTGAGTCTATTTGGATACAATTGCTAGTTTCATTTGATAACTTTTCAATCCTTCATTCATTCTAAACATAATGTTTCATATGTATTAAACTACCTTTACTTCAAGAAAGTTATAATAACTCAAGATATTTACTCAAAAGTTCAAAGTTATAGGTTTCTTAACAATTGTATGAAGTATAATGCATCTTCTCTCATTTCCTATCAATCCTTAAAAACTAATTGATTATCAAAAAATAATAAGAAATATTCTACTTGTCAATCTCAAACAAAAGGACTAAATAGAATCTACTCCTTAAAACCTCCTCTATGCCTATGAATAAAATAAAACTCATTGAGATAATCATTTCTTTCTTAAATATGTTGATTAAGACTTTCTATCAAAACTTACTCCCTTCAATCATCCCATACAATTTATTTAGAAGTTCTTGCTATTCAAACCCTCTTCCTTGAAATCCTAAAATATTAATTTGTTATCATTCCTCATCTAAGAGAAATCTTGAACCATCAAAACCCTTCTATTTCCATATTTGTCAAACAATCAATCTAGAACTCTTGAATCCTCCTTTCCTTGCTATCTCCCCAAATTTCCTCTCCTCTCTCTCTTGGAATCATTCTTCTTGTAATAATTCTTCGTAATCCTTCATCCTCTCAATCCCCCCCCCCAAGAACTCCAAGCCCAAGATAAGAATTGCCAAAAAACCCTCACAAGTGGACATGCAACCACTTGAGAGCAATACAACATGCCAAAAGTCAAACTATTATTGTCAGACATGTTGAGGGTGCCAAGCTATACATGCCAAACATTTTTTGTCTTTATATGGTTCAAACTTCTATTAAAAAGCTCCAAATACCATGAATTTTGGTTTATATAGAAAGCCCTTGAGAAGATGCTTCCAATGAGTTCAAGAATGCACTATTTGTACAAGTCACCACAAAGTTATAAGCCCCAATGTATTTGCTTGTAATACTCCAAGAACAAGAGAACTCTTCAAGAGAGAAAACATAGATTTCACACTCAATCCTCTTATGCCCCAAAGGAGCACCTTCTCTTTATTATATAGCCGAGGAAGATCTCCTCCAAGGAAGCTCCACCATAGGATGAAGTACATGGATAGGTGACCTGTCAGCAAGCTCCACCCCTAGATTCCTTGCTTGGATGGATGACATGTAGGTCATGGTCTCATCTAGTTGGTCAAACAAGCTTTGACCAAAGGAAATCTTCTTGTAGGAATCTCATAATCATGTGGGTGAGGTACCATTGGAAAGCTCTTGGTGAGACAAACCAAGGAGGAGGGAAGGCCAGATTTTCCTCCATTGGGAAAGACTATACACATTTTTGAGACCTAATTCATTTGTTTAGGCCTCCAAATTTGCCTTTGAGTTTCTGGCCTATTTTGGCTTCTACACTATTAATAGGAGTGCTCTTTTGGTGAAACCTCTATCTGATGCACGATCTCCATCATGTGTAGCATCCTTCTAGACATTATCATCCCAAGTTTTACCTCTAGATCATGTGCCTAGCTATTGATTCTAAAGTTTCCAAACATATTTTGGTTTATGGCCTATAAGTAGAAACACTCTTTTGGTGATACCTCTAGCTTATCTACCAAGTCTATCATGTATAGCATCCTTCCAGATGTTACCAAACAAAATTTCATCTCTAGATCATCTATTTAGGTATTGGTATTACGCCTATCTTGGATCATCTTAGAGTAAACAAGATCACTTTTGTTCTTTAGTATTCATAATGTTATCCAAACATAGCTTGAGGAGTTTATGCACTTGATTTTCTAAAACAAATTATAGAAGTTATAAAAAAATAAATTTTTTGTTCTCAAATAAAATAGCCCCATCAAACCATCACAAATCCCTTTCTCATGTGGTAGTATACATCTCTCATTTTCTCTCTTAGGGTAGTTATCTCAAGTGATCAAGTTTAAGATAATAATCTAAGGATATTACAGTATGGAGAAACATGTATTTCTTTAATGAAATCCCCTTTGCAAATAGTACAAGATTAAGAAGTATCTTCTTTGTCTACTTCTTCTCATGGCACTTGGACTTCAAGAAGAAGTAAGTTGAACTTTCAATGTTACAAACATTGAGATTTAGCATGTTTATACACAACTAAGATAGTACACAATAGATAGTATATGAAGAGAATTGTAGAAGCTAAGATAGATGTGTCCCAAACATCTACTTTACTTGGTAACATAACAATTCAAAGAAAAAATGATGAATTTCATTGGCTAGCTGAAGTCTCTGACATGGACACTTTTATCTCAACACTCTAATACTTGGAACTTGGTGGGACATAAGATATAGAAAATCTTAATTATTCAATTTGAGAATTGATAATCTCAGAAATATAAACATTTTTTACATGAGTAGTTTATCAAGTAAACTATATGTAACTTGAGCTAAAGGTCCATATAGTATAAACATAAAATCTTCTTTCCTTAGATGTTAATTGTTTGCATTACATTAAGCACTTGATGTACTTGTTTAGTATTACAAGCAAGAATCAAACATTAATTATCTAGTTGTCAATCAACTAAAAAGATAAGTACTTATAAGCATCAAAGATTATTGAATCTTTGGCTACCTGTTTAAGTAGAAGGTTGGTGCTTTCAATGAATGAATGTTTATTTTGATCCAAGAGACTTCATGCAAAATATTCATGATAGGAAATAAGGTAATAAGTCCAAATGATAAGTCAAGACAAGAAGCAGATATAGAAATTGGGTTGAAAATTATAATTCATGAATAACTTCACAATGTTCATCATAGCTGACTATAAAATATTATATGAGTTATGATCTCATTGCTTCAATTTTGGTCATTTCTTAAAGCTAGAATACAATTGTATTGTTTGAGTATAGGTTGAGCAAGGAAACATGCTTAGCTACTAGGGTTGACATGATTAATATACCTCACTTGAATTTAAAACTCTGGCTTGATATTGTACTTTATTATAATACTCTCATGAATATATGTAATGGTAATGATTGATTCAATGAACTAAATGATAAGTTTTGGTAAATATTCTTTGCGATATTTGTTATACACATTGCATACTACTTTAAATTGAAGTGAAATCTAATATGTAGATAAAACTTGAGGATATATTCTTTATGGACTTTGCGACATTCATTGCATCCACTATTTCTAGATAATATCTTTCCAATTGTCCAATTTTCCAAAGACCTCTAAGCAAACAAGTACTATATTCTTACTTCTTTTTCTTAAGTATAGTCAAAACTCCTTATTTTCCCTTGTTTTAAGTTTGTACTTCTTGTAATGTTCACCGTCCTTCCATATTTATTTGCAGCATCTTTTCATCTACATTTCCATTGCATTTCATATTCATAATTGAGTTCAACTTCCATTTGCAATTATCACAAAGTATCATGATGAGTATAGGTTTATAAGGTTGTTACCAAGTACATAATCATTCCACTTGCATTGAGTCATATGGTCTATTTCATTTCTATCAAGTCTTATTTTCTCAATGAGTTAAACTTTCATTTGCAATCATTGTTAATCATTGAGTATAATATTGATAAGATATTTTTAAGATATGTGATTGATTAATATTATGGTATTAAAATTATACTGAATTACTGTAATATTTAGCCATATTATTATCTAAAAGTTCTGAAATATTTAATATAATTTTAAGCATTATAAAGATAATGAAAGTGCTCCATATAATATTACAAGCAAAGTACTTTCTATAGATAAACTTTTACTCTTGTGTAGTTCCTCATCAACAGTGTACAGGTCATGTTCTCATTTACAACATAAGTGACAAGTAAGAAGTCATGTTCTCATTTACAATCCAATCCATTTAGTTTAATCTCCATAACTTCTTTTAATCTTTTACACTTATCTATATTTTTTCTATAACATCAATAACTAAAAAGCTTGTTGAATACTTTCTAGAAACTTACACTAAAGTGTCATAAAAGTTTAGTTAGAAGGTACTTAAGAACCTTGACAAGGATAAATCAATCATAATCAAAGCAATCACAATCAAAGTAACATATTGACAATGTTCCTTGAAACTCAAAATTTAAAAGCTTGATGAACCTTCAATCCACAAGAAATCAGCTACTTGATAATAAAGTTAATTTGGACAAAGAAGCTAAAAATGTGGTTTCATTTCAAATATAAATAATATGGCCAAAGTTGATTTTATTCAATTATTGAACCATCTCATATCTTCTATCATTCATATTTGTCTTGTTAATTTGGTCTTTTATAACCATGACAATATATCACAATCAACAAATCAATTCAACTTCTATATTTGTTTCATCATTTTGTAGCTTTGTAAGACTATTTGTGCCTTCGAAAGCCTAATAAGGACAATTAAAGCTAAGTATCCATTGTATTGGTACCACAACTTCAATTAGTTATAGTATCATACAAGAACAATTGAAGCTAGAATTAAACTACAATAAATTAGATTAAATGGTATAAGAGAATTATTTCTTATATTATTTTGATAAAAATAAATGTAACAAATAAAATTTATGCTTATCAAGTTTATTGTACAATAAAATTAATAACATGATAATAATTGGAACACTTCAATGTAATACATTTATATAAATATATTACATAAACATACTCAAGAATAATTGTTGGCTATAAAACATTCTATCAAATCTCCTTAACAAAGTAATAGATATTACTTTATCTTAAATAGTGAATTGATTCCTCTTTATAAATAATTTGTTTTAAATATATTTTTAAAGATATTACTGCTGATTTTGAAATGTATAAGTTAAGATGTAACTTTTCTAGCATGATTATCTTATTGATCATAAAGAGAGATGTAGTGACACACTTATGCCTTATGAGAGCATAAATATTTGTTGGTTAAAATTTGTGGTATAAAAGTGTGCAATTTAGTATTTTGGTGACAAAAACAAAGGATAGTTTGTTATTTGTTTGTCAACATTGTAATATGTCTATGATGATGTCCTTTTCCACAAGGGTATTTGGCTTGAAGGACAAGGTATAGGACCACTCTTACAATAGGCCAACCTACAAGAACAAAGACTCTTGTAGTTGTTGCAAAGGTTTGTAAGTCCTTGTGTCGTGACCATAGTCATATGACAATATTTCTTTGTAACGTTTGTTGCTACAAACCTCATGCTCTTTGTAACTACAAGCTAAAAGGTAATGTGAAGTCAAGAATCATGAAGACTAATACAACTTCTCATATGTGAGGGATAAGAGTACAAGCTTGCAAGCAATATGTTGAGTGTCATACATTTTTGTAGCCAAGTATCAATGCATACATTCAAGCGGCATGATTGCACCACCAAATAACAAGATTCCAAACCATTTGCCTTGACTAGAGTGCCTTCATGCCAAATGCAGTACTTTTCACCAAATAGTGCAACCACCAACTAATAGAACACTACACCCTATGTATAAAATGAAGACTTGTATGAAAAGGCTGCACTTTTTACAAATCCAGTTTTTATAAATTCTTTCTTTTGATTGCCTTGTTTTTGTAGGAGCTTGATTTTTATGGTTGTGCATTTTGAGAGTTTACATGAGAGTGTGGGTGTTGGTAGGGTAGTTTCCCATATCAATGCACAACAAAAGAATGTAGCAATGGTGCAAGATGAGAGAGGTAAGAGGAAACAATAAGAACTTCACAAGATAATTAACAAGATGATGGACATTTACAAATGTGGACTACACCAACAAACCAAGTACATCAAATGTAGAAAGATAGAATATTATTATGGGATTGGGACCTCTCAAAGTTTCCTTGATAGAAGAGATTCATATTGAGTCAAGCAATAAATTTAAGAGAGGCAATCCTACAACCAAGATAAAGGATAATTGGCCATGGTTTCTTGGACATGAAACCTCCTTATTTGGTTAGATGTTCATAAACATCCAACATGGTTGTCATGGTCCAATACTCAAAGCCAAAATAAATGACTTTTTTGAAGAAGAAGAAATGACTAATAGCTACCACATAAAATTCCTTAAATATCCCATCTACCGAGTCATTATAGAAACCATCATGAATTTTTTCAAGTCCAAACAAACAACTTATGTAAACTTGAACCAGCATATCTTTTTTCAACTCTTCCATACGAGAAAACTAATGAGTTGAGCATGGATGTTTCATGAAAAAGTAGCCAAGAAATAAAGGAACACATAGGCTTTACAATCTAATTGCCATTTGTAATTCAATTTTACATTGATATGGAACTTCTTACAGAGGAGGAAAAGAAGAAGTATCCAAGTCATTTTCATCATCCTTACTACTTCTCACACCTTGATGTCTTGAAGGAGATAGAAAAGTACGAGGCAACTAACAAAAAATATACAAGTACAAGGAAGTTTGTCAAAGTAGATAAATTGTACAACATTGTAAAAATTTGTAAGAGGATTACTATCACATGACCAAGGCATCTAAAAAGCTATAATGAACCAGTAGTAGATGTATCATTGAGACAAACAAAAAGCCAAGGAGAAAGTGAATGCAATAAGGACAACACTGAAATATAGATGAGGCAAGAAACTTGGGTTCTTAAATCATATACAAGCACAAGAGTGCTGCTTTGGTGCACAATAAGGGATCAAGGAGTGATAATCCATTCACTCATACCTTGTTGCTTGAAAAGATGAATGTACGAGATCTGAATGACAAAGCATAGTCATTTTCAGATGGCAAATGAAAGCAAGGTCGGAGTAAGTCACAACCAAGAATGAAATGACATAAAAGGATGATAAGAAAGTCCCTATTTCCAACTTGAGAAAGAAACTAAATGAATTAGTAGAAATGCTAAACTCATTTTTAAATGCCATGGGTAACAAAGCTGATTTATCTTGGATAGTGTTGGATGAGAATCATACAAACAAACCAGACCATATTAACAAAGAATGAAATTTGGAACCACCTATGGCATCAAACATCCTTAAGATGAAAGAGGAAGAGCCCATGAGAATATGCTTACATAACAAACAAAATACAAAGGAGGGCAAAGATACGGCCACAACACCCAAAGAAAATGAAGATCATCAAGATCAGCCAATAGAGCAATGGTTGGCTAATGAAGAGCAAACAAAGAACATCAATGCAAAGGAGTAAAGCTACAATGATTGAAATGCAAAAGCAACTCTCTCTTGTGGTTGATGGCAATGTATACTATCAACTTGGTCTAATGATGGAGGCCTTGGATGAGTTCATGCCATTCTACCATGAGCTAGATCCTACTATTAATGACATAGCATCACTTGTACAATACCTAGATAAGCTTGCTCAAACAACAATGAAATATAAGGCCTTATTTTGCAATAAAATCAACTATATCAAACAAGAGCTAGAGAAGGAAATAGATTTCCAAAATAATTATCATCTACTAGAGGAATTTCAAAAGGAAGAACTTGCATGATAGGAACAATACAAAGTGATCCTTTGAGGCCTGCAAGCAAATGTCACTGCCTTCAACAATAAGGTCTGCAAACAATGAGCTCAACACAAATATGTGCATATGACAAAGAGATTATGACATTACGCATAGAGTTGGAGGAGGCTAGAACCAAGACAATTGCAACCAAAATATTCTGCATGAATTACAAAGGGCTTTCCAATCTTTTGTGCAAGAACTCACGACAAGCCTAAAATGCCAAAAAGATAAAGAAGATGAGTTTGATAGCCAAGCTTTGTGACAAGTTGCTAAAGGAACTCCAAAGTAGATCATCACTCTTACAAACAAAAAATCAAGTCTACTTGCAATAATAGGGCACAATGCTATTCAAATCCATCAATAATTGGAATAGATTGCCATTGAGCAACCATAGCGTACAAAGTTGAAGGATCTTGAGATGTAGATTGATGCACTTGAACAAAAGTTATATAAAAAAGACCAACTCAAGGCATTGGTAGTTAAGCTACAGGCTCATTCCATGACCAAATTCCATAAGCAATGCTTAGTTTTGGATAAACCATTGAAAGTTATAAAAAGGAGCTCATAGAGCTTATTTAACTATGTAAAGGAGAAGGAATTTTGTCATAAAGGCCACCAGATCATGAATGAACAAGTAATGACTTTGTAAGAAATGAGCTACAAGAGACTTTGTACATGACAATTCATCTCATAGTTAGGATAAGATAGATTTCATAATCATAGCCCATGACATTGGGCTACAACTATGAAATCTATCCTAAATTTATACATAGCTAGTTAGACTATGATATAAAGGTCTTGTGTTTGCATGTTAGCTACAAGACCAAATTGTGAAAATAACAAGAAGTTAAGGTGGCTACTCCATATGGGCCGTGCCTACTTAGAAACCACCACCACAAAGCACTATGTCACCCTTTCCAATAGGTGCTACTTTTGAGGTATATGCGTTTATTAGAAGATCTTTAGGACACTATAGCCATTGGATTTCTTTGGCAGTCAAGTAGAGCATGTATAAAAAGACTAGTTACAATGTACATCATGTTCATTTGGTACATTCTTTTGTTGTCAATAAACAAAGTTCATACCATCAAAGATAAGTCTTTGTATATGTATGCATATACACTTTGTCGGAATGGTCATTGGATTGGTTAAGTCAAACTAAGGAATCCTAGAAGTAGGAGTAGATACATTTGAGTGAGCAAGCTCATTTATGTTTGCTTAGAGCATTGCCTCTATGAGCTCTAAAAGATCAAGGACTATATGTTGAGGAGTATCATACAATATGCAAACCTGCTCATGACTTGTATGAAGTAGTACTTATTGGGAGGGGTGGAATACTACTTTGTGGTGGTATTTTTTAAGAGTAATAGGACCTTCAAGAATCTCCTACCTCCTTTTTGTATACTTATTCTAGTATATAGTGCATAATATTTCAGGGTAGAGCTAACCTCATACAACTATGAGCTCAACAAAGCAAATGACATACATAATTGACTCAAGAAATACAATGACACCAACCTTGAACTGCTCATCCCAAGGCAAAGTGACCTATCTTATGAGTGTGCAATCACATTCATGAATCATTTGGATTAGATTTATATTGAACTTGATTACTTTTGAATCATCTTTTTATATTGCACAAAGTGTGGTAGCATTACCCTCTTATGGGAGTAACTTGGCCCAAGAGGTTAATGCAAAACAATAGATGTTCATCATGGTGACACTTTATTGCAATTTTAGTCATTTCCATATCGTATCCTTGTAAGAGAGATCAGTTCTTACCACATTATTAGAAATTTGAACAACACTTTGTTATTACAAGAGCATTTATAAGATATAATAAAATAACATAAGATTTACACATAGTTTTTATTTAATGGTTAAAATCAAACACACGGAGAATCAATTCATTGATAAAAAAAGTTATTTGAACTTTTCTCTTATTTTTTGAAGTAAAAATAAATTGATTGTAAACAATTTATCACACTAATGTTAGACATTAAGTAGAAATTACATTACATTTCTATGTCTAATTTAAATGTGAGATAAGAATACATACCACATTATGAAAATAAATTTATACTATAGGAAATATTGATTTCTTACCAAAATTAATTTTGTATATGTAAAGGATAAAGATCTGTCAATTTTTGAAATATAAAAACTTATTTGAATTAGTGAATATGAGTTTTTAACGTTAAGACACAACATGCATGATTACCTTAGTTTATTCTATAAGATAAATACTCCCATCTATAATAATTATTGATTTAGAGTAATGTTTCTAAATCAGAATACATTTAGAAAATACATATAACACGTACTAATTTCGTATGAAACAATAATGACTTTTGGGATCAGTAGTATTAGCCAAAAAGAAAAGGAAAAGAATATGAGTCCAAACTGATTATTAAGACATGTTCGTGTATCATTCATTACCTATTCTCTCTAATCTGTCCAACACACTTTCTTTACAAATGTTGCGACTTTCTTAGGAAGGAAATAGAGTCCAACACACTCGTACAAATCTTTCTTTACAAATGTTGCAACCTTCTTCGGAAGGAATAGAGTGCAATAGCATAAGAAGATGATGGAAGTAGGTACTTGCCTACTTAAACTTATTTGCTCGTGATGATGAAGTAACTTAAGCTGCTTCATGATTGGTATCAGTTGGTTTTCCCGTTGGCAGATCATCGTCGAAGAAAGACGCAGAGCAAAATAAGAAGGATCGGACGAACGTTGGTTTGGATCTGGCGTGCATAGAGCTCGAATAAGATTTAAAGAGCACGGGATGTAAAAGACGTCCGCGCGGTTCACGCCAGTAAGCGGGAGTCTAAAAAGTTTTACCGGGGTAACTGCCTGATTTACTCCGGGCTCACACTCTTGCTAATGGGAAAAGACAAGTGCACCAATGGTCTCCCCTTCAATTACCCTGGTTGTCGGGATTTACTGTGCCAGGTAGATTTCTTCCTTTCCCCCGTTCTTCTAGTCTGTGTCTTGGTTTCCTCTCGTCTTCTCCTCCCGTCTCTCTCCCTCTCTCTCTCTCTCAGTGTCTGTGAACCTTCGCTGCTGCGATCAATTTGCAATTGTTTTAGCTCGTGATTGATTGTGTGAGGAGGGGTCGACATCGTCGGTTTTTTCTGTACAATTTTTCTCGAGACCGAGAGCGGACAATTCGTTAGTTCTTTAGAAGTTCTTTACTCTACTGTGTTGTTCTTCGCAAGAGTCGTTCACAAATGCCAGTGTAGGTGCGGCGCGCTATTCGCTTCTTGTTTTCAATTTGAGATTGTTGAGACGCTCCTAGGTTAACAAGGTGGGGTGCATGACTAGTCCGGAGGTTCTTGACTCCTCCGGGATAATGGGCTCAGGTTTCCTCGACGAGTCTTCGGTTCCTGCAGGCTGGACAAAGAAGGTGATTTGCTTTCATATGTCGTATTGGTGGCAAATTATGGCTGAAGTTTTCTTTTCTTGTTTGAGTGTGCTTTTGCGTTTTCTGGTGGGTGGAGAGTGTATTCGCTATGCCTGTAAGCTGTCAATTTTGAAAGTCTCAGAATGACGGGGAAGTATTGTGCCCAGAAAGCTGAGTAGCTTGTGAAATAAATTGTTCTGTCGCTGCGTTTCGGGACATATGGCTCGCAGTATTTGAACTGGAACTTTGTTGACGCTGAGCTACACTCCCACAATTTTTATCAAGGAACAATGCTCCAAGCTTTGCAATGTAAAAGACTGTCAGTCTTTTATTTTATTTAGTTCTCTCTGAAAACACGGGAACCTAGATAATTGCTCTGGAATTTGATGGACTGTGAACTGGCGCGTTTCTACCGTCTCTTGAATAAATGTTTCTTTGATGAAGAAAGTAATATTTCTTGTAAGGAAGAACGTTAGAGATCTTTGAAACTATTCTGGGACGAAGGGAGTGAGGGAAGAAGGGGATAAAGCGGAGAGAACACAAGGTCTAGGTTAATAGAAGGTCTGAGCACACGTTGTTCCGCAGTCTAGCAGTTGGTAGAATAGCGAGTGCGGCAACTCAGGTGTCCTGCTGGTGGAAATTTCCACCATGTTTATGCTGCACTTTTTTCTTTTAAATACGGGAGAAAAGAAAAACTTGGAACTATTTCCTACTTGGGCCTAATTCTGAAGCCTGGGGTCTATTATTGTACACATCCGGGTATTGATGAAGAGTTGAAATTGTAGTCACTCCGGAGTGCGTGCCATGGTCAACACGCCGCCTTGGATTGGGAGGGTCACAGTTGGTCGGAAGTAGGGAGGAATGTTCAATTTGCAGTTCTTTCTTCTTCGTCGTCCTATTTCTTTGTAGTCTGAAGGAGGAAGTGAGAGATAGAGGGATGTTGCACTCGCAGTTTCTATGGCAGTCTGCCGTTTCTTGCCATTAGTGGCTCGACGGATGGCAAAGAGGCGTTCTACTGGTGGTCTCTCCCTGACTAGTCGAACTTGTGGCTTAGCTCATTTAGAAAAATATGATAACCATGTACAAATGCGTACTTCAGTTCGTGATGCTCTGTGCGTAATATCTGATCATCGATATGTTTGCAGGTTACTCCACGGAAGTCTGGTACGCCTAAGCGGATGGATGTCATCTACGTCGCCCCTGACGGTGAACAAATTAAGAACAAGAAGCAGCTGGAGAAGTACCTGAAGTCACATCCGGGCGGCCCATCGTCGACGGACTTCGATTGGAGCACTGGTAATTCACTTTAAGCAATCAGTTCACCTCGTTCTTATATTTGGAATTAGTGACGGTATTGATTGTCCAGTTGCTCGCCTTGTCTTCATAATTAATTGTAGCTCAACATTTTGTTTTGTTTACAGGCGAAACTCCACGACGATCTGCTAGACTGAGCTCTAAAGGGAGGCTGTCAAGCGATAGTACGGAGACGGAACCCGTTAAGAAGCGATCAAGACGGAGTTCGGGAGATGCGAAGGAGGTGCGATCACCTGGAAGTAGTTCCACTCCTTCAAGGAGAGGTAGGAAGTCGCAGACTGTTGCAGCTATTCCTGGAAAAGAGGAGGAAATGCAGGAAGCTGGAGAAGAGAAGGCTGATAGCGCTATTGAAGAAAACAACGTTTCTTCTGGTCCCACAGCGGCCGAAACACCTGTGAAGAAAGGAGAGAATGTTGACGAGGACGGAGGCGAAGATGACGCCAAAGGATCTACGACAACAAATGAACCCAAGAAAGCCGTATCAGAGATGGAAGCGGCAGTCCCACCCACTAACAAGTTGGGTTCCGCCGAGGACCCAGAAACCATAGTCGTCAAGGTAATCGCGGGAGAGCAAGTCTTGGTTCCCGAGAACACTACCCTGGCCGATGATACCACAGATATGGTCATGAAAGATGCACCTTTGGTAGAAGAAGCGAAGGTAGATACGATCGATTTAGTAGCCGGTGTTAGTGAAGTGGAAGATAAATCCGTTGCAGCGGATCCTGTCGGGGAAGTAATTAAGCCTGCAGAGGGAGAGACTTCATTGAAGAAAGAGAAATTAGAGGTTGACGACACAGTTGTTACACCGACACTGCAGAACTTGGAAGAGAAGGCGGTAGACACCCAAGTGGGAAATCATGCAACAAAGGATGAAGATTCCTTAAAGCCAAAGGATCACCTCGAATCACAAGGGATTCATGCTCTTATCGAAGAGCCACTCCTGTGCGCTGTTACTAAACCAGAGCAATCCACTGATTCTCTCGTTCCTGCTGCTGAACGGGTCGGTGTAAGCATTTGATGTTGATCATAATCACACAGCAAGAGAGGCCTTTCAGCCAAAATGCTGTGACTTAAGGTCAAGATGCTGAACTGCACATCCGGATGATTGTAAGCTGGAAACGATGATGACCTTGAAGCTCGGACCTTCTACCTTGATGCTTAATTAGGCAACAGATTCAGCTCAATCCTGTTCAAAGTCCACCGGGTCACATTGTAACATGTCTGACAGAGGCCCTTGTACCTGTAGAAATAGAGGTTGACGGAAATTGTTTAATATTAAGGCTAAGTGAACTGCTTTGGGCTTGTAAGGATAACTAGAGAGAGGGGACATGGAAGCCCATAGAATCAAGCACTACCTTTCAGGCAGACAGGCATTTTGTCTGTCTCTCACTTGGAGTAACTGTTTATTCGTTTGCGACTATGAAATCTGAAATGAGACTTCATTTTTGTAATTTCTGGTTGATTGCTACAAGCTTATTCTCCTTCCGAGGTCTCATCGCCTCGCATAGAGCTCCAGAAATCTTGAATTGTGGCTCGACAATGTGGGCAATTACTTTTACAATTTCACTACTATCGTCTTACCATCAACATGGAATTGCTCTAACATCGATCTCTTGAAGCAAGAAACTGAACGGATCTCCCCTTTCCACAATTTGCTTGTCAACCACCAATCCGTATGGATGTGAAAGTTAGGCCCATCTAGACAACGGTGCTACCGTTCCACCTTGAAGAAATACGGTAGGGACAAATCACCTTGTTAACGTCTTCCCAACAGGTTATCTTTGTGCACTAGGTAAACAGACTGCTCTAGATTTTTCTGTAGCTCGTCGAGAAGACAAATGTGAAGAGTTTCCGAAGATTGGGTTGTCAGGTGTTGCAGCGTTATTAAGAGTGTGAACGCCGTGAATGAAGGAACGGCGACGACAAGACAAATTCCACAACACCGGCAGAGAGACAGCTGAGAAGCAGAACAAAGGGGCGAGCAAGAGTTTATCAGGAGATCGGTTTAATATGAGCATAATGGCACGTGAAGCCTGGAACGCAACTGGTGATTGTTCTCCATTTGCCTCTGCGTAAATTTCAGATGTTCCGCTTTGGTCCATTCTCGTGCTCGAACTCCAGAATGTCCTGGCATTTTGTTTATTTTTCTAGCTTGGCTTTGTCGGGTTCTTCATGCCTTTAACACGTAAAGTACTTGCTGCGCACAGCATCTATTAAGGATACACCTTTTATCACATCTCATGAGATTGTTGTCACCTTTTTCCTCTTTTCAGGGCATCATTTTAGTTGCGACATATTATGTGTCGAAATCCAGGATGCGGAAATCTTTTTTGCATCCCTTTTCGTTTATTTCATTTGATTCTTTGGTGACACTTGGAAATTCTACCATATGGGGTGAGGCAGATACCTCCCAGGTCCTCGCAGTGAAGACTGCATTACATCTTTCAGCAGTGCCAGACACAGTTCTATGTCGGGAGTCCGAACAGGCCACAGTCATCGATTTCTGCCGATCATGCATTACTCAGCAACGAGCTGGGAGCATTTATATTTGTGGGTGTCCAGGAACTGGAAAGTCATTGGTTATTGAGAAGGTCAAGCATCTATGTAGCAACTGGAGTGAAGAGGTAAGTATCTCTAAGATGTTAGCTGCTGTAGTTGCTGGTCCTTGATTTTCCTCTTCGGTTAGATTCTTTCCTCCTGGCTAGTGGTGCTGTCTCATGGTTAGCCTGCACATACATATCAGTAATATATTTGGTTTCCATCTGGCAAGGCTGGAACACTTCACCCCGAGATCGTGACCATAAGCTGTACGACCCTCACAGATCCAAGACATATATATCTAAAGGTACGTTACTTGAGTTCGCTTTATCGACTCCTCTAGATAGCGTGCTCTCTGGCAGTATCTCGATACCCTGCTTCTACATCCTGCGCTGCCTATTTGCTGCATGGTTGATGTTTCTATCTCTGTTGGTTTAGGTTCTGCAATCGGTGGATCCTGCTCGCGGTATGAACGAAGCGGCAAACAATAGAGCCTCAAAATTTACGGAGCTGAAGGAACTGCTTTGTTATTCTTCAGCTTCGAACCTAAAGAAGTCAGGGAAAATGATGTGAGTATCTATGCAGCAGTCAACTTTACGAAAATAAAGCCAAGAAGTGGGGAATTTGTGAAATGAAGTATGATTTTCCTATTAATTATCCTGAACCTATACGTAAGAGCGTTGGGCAAGACTGCAACGATAGTGATAATGTCATCTACATGTTGAACAGGCTTTTGATCGTGGATGAGATGGACTACCTTATAACTCGAGATCAGTCTGTACTATACGACTTATTTCGCCTTGCATCGTTACCTAATTCGCGGTGCATCTTAATAGGTTTTTGCTTCTTCTGACTGATTCCATTTTGACATTTTGATAAAGAGCTAAGCTTTAAGAAGTAGGTTAGTATCTAAGTGTCAAATGTTGTAAACGTGTTGAGATTGATTCGTTGGCTTTATCAGATCCTTACAGCTTGAAGTATATGACTTGGGCATCAACTCATTTTCATTTTAACTGCAGGGATCGCGAACGCAATCGACTTGACAGATCGATTATTGCCCAAACTTCGGGCTTTAAATTGTGAGTATCTCAGGATAGATTATTTATTAAGGAGGTATCGTCTCCTCGTGTTAAGAATCAAGCTTGTCGTCGTATATGTTATTTGATGAATGGAGATGCTCAAAATGTTGTCCCTTATAAGCGTATTCCACCTGCACTTTAGAAACGAGAAGCCCCCATGTAAACTTCATACTAGGCTGTCTTGTTGAGTCCTGCATGGATATAGAACCGTCTTCTAACGGACGGGTCGCGTATTCTTACATTCGGTATAGACTAGGATGCAAATATCTAAATAATTCTTTTGGTGGAAATCTACTAATCGACCATGAATGGGCTAGGATGTTATCAAAGTGAAAAAGAGTGAGAGGAACGTTCTCAGAAGTAAGAATACAGTGATTGTAAAGCATACTGTACAAGCAGGGGCACAGATCATTTATCTTTTATGGTTGCTTAATTGCTGAAGGCAAGGTGGACGTGATCACATTTCCTGCTTACACGAAGGACCAGATACTGGACGTCTTACGGCAGAGACTGCAGGTTGAGTCTCACTCCAGTTGTTCGAGTCTAGATCTTACAGCTGTTTTCTTACGTGTCCGATAACATTGCGGGGATGTATCTTGTGAATATTTTGGCGTACACCTTTGCTCAAACCGGAAAAGGCAAGGTGACACTGGATTGTTCTAGAGTTGATATGCACTGATATCCAATCGGGTGCTTATTAAGTGCGGTACTTTACGGATTTCCCCCTTTTTTTCCCTTTAGTCGTGTTTGCTTTTCAGTTCATACTGATGTGGATTCTCTTGCAGGATCTCCCTTACGTTGTCTTCAAAGAGGTGGCCTTGGAGCTATGCGCCAGAGTAAGTGTTTTCATTTACCTCACTACTACTAGTGAACTTCAACCTGACAACAGGTTGAAGGTCACTTGATGAAGTTGAAGCTATGGAAGTTTATCTTCTAGTTTGGATTTGCTATAAATCCTCCGGATCCTTTGGTTGAAAGTTTGAAGAGAGGGTGATTGAGTAACAAATTCTTATACTTCCTTTACCCGGTGCAGAAAGTCGCTGCTGCATCAGGTGACATGAGGAGAGCGCTTGATGTTTGCAGGTATTCGCCCTATTCTGATATTTCGGATCCAACATGCTGTTCGATTTGTAACTGCTTTTGGTATCTATAGCCCGTATATAGGCTCAAGTATAATTTCCGAGGGAGAAGGTAACTGTGGATTGCAAACATTTTCCACCTAAATGTACGAAGTCTGAAGTAAGCCTCACTCAAAAGCTTTTTGTGACGTCTGATACTTGGGATTCACTTGCTTTTTTACCTCTTGTTTTAGGGTCAGTATTTTTAATGCTATCCTGCAACTCGTGTCCAGGAGCGCAATTGAAATCTTCGAGTCAGAAGCTCATTTGCAGCAAGAGGAAATAGGCGAGGTTCTCAATCATACAATTGTAGAACAAGGAAGAGCCGGAGTTTCTAAACCGAATGTAAAGAAATTGCAGACGGTCGAGAGGAAATCAGGCTTGGTACACCTCATAACTCTATCAGGTCTAGGTTTCTTGAAAGAAGATTTCCTCCTAGATGTGCATGGTGACTCTTGTCTAATGCCTATCTGTATGAATGAACTCTATTCGTAGGTGGCGATTGACACAATGGCACTGGCCCTCTGTCGAGTGTTCCGCTCGCCAGTGGTGGAGACCATCCAGGCTTTACCTAGGCATCAACAAGTACGCTAATCTTCAAGGGCTCTTTATCTAATCTCAATACATGATATGCCGATTCTGTGAATGAGCTTTCAACATATCGTTTATTCTGTTTTCCATGCTCTAAAATTCTAGCCGTGGTCTAAGGTTTGTTGCAATCTCTTTCTCCTATGTATGGCTCACGATATTGCTACAATCACAGTATGTACTGTTTATGATTTCTTGTAGATATGTTCTCAATTTAAGGCTAAGAGAGGACCACAGGGTTTTTAAATAACACTGAAACTAGACGAGCATATGAGTCTTAATTCAAGTACTGTATGCTGACAGATGGTACTGTGCGCTGCTGTCAATCGGTTTCGCCGTGCAAAAAAGGATGCCACTTTGGGAGAGGTGCAAATTTTCCTTCTTAAAAATCCTGAATAGCACTGAATGGCACTTTTCTCTCTAGCATTCTTTTGTTCCATAAGTCTAGTTCACAACTTCAAGCTGATCCCTATAGAGACGATGATCTATCAAGTAAACTACGTTGATCTTATTTATCTTCATAGTATCTACTGCTCCTCAGTTTCACAAAATACTTACCAGTGGTTCGCCATTTTGCGGCTTTCACCATGGCTTCAGTACATATCATCACATCTAAGATAGAAGATCAATATGTTTCTAAGCTTGGACACTGTATCAAGAAAGACAAGGTCTTCACTGGTAATCGCTGAAGAGTTGGTTCGGGCCTTCTCATCTCTTCTTGTTGCAGCTAAATACAGCCTACGTGGAATTTTGCAAGAAAACGGGGATGCAGTCACTCACAGCACCGGAATTTTCTAGTATTTGTCAGGTTCTTGCAGACCAGGTACGATCTGTAGGTCCCAGTTTCTTTGAGTGCTGCTGGAGTGAGGCCACAAGGTATCATAGATGGTGTCGGCTTCGCTAAACTCTTATGTGGCACAGCTCTCCTCTTAGCACCTTTGAGTTGATTATTCATAAAGAGCGCAAGTCATATACCTGTTTCTATGAGGTGACTCGCCAGAGCTGACTTTTCAATCTAACCTACCAATTAGATTGGAATTCCGGTTCCTTCTGCACTAAATTTTCAAGGGCATTGGTGTTTTGACCATGAACGTCTTCGAAATGGCCACCTACAGGCGTTGCTGAACTTGGGAGCAAACAGAGAGGATCGTCTCAGAAGAGTGACACTAAAAGCCGATCAAGAGGATGTCATCTTTGCGCTTCAGGTAACAACTTTGTTGAGATAAAGTGATATTGAGACAACTTCCATCTGAAAGTCGTGGATATTCTTGCAATCATTAAGTAAAGTATTGAATCCTTGCCTGTACCAAACCCTACCAGTGAAATTTTGATGGTTAGGCAGTGTTAGACATCCTCAGTACAATAGTGTCAAACACGAAGTGTGATTTATGGACTTTTAAATAGCTTTCCATTTATAAGTCGTCTAATGAGGGAGTACACATCAAAACTCAGCGGACATCTTTGTTACTTGAATTAAAATGTGGACAGGGTGTACGGTTTTTCTCCAATTGTCTTCCATGATGTTTTCGACATGGAGAGCCATAGCAACGAATACCTGCTCAACACCCTGAAAGAGGTTCATTTCCATCTCTACTGCATACTATTGGCTAATGTCTGCTCAAACTGATCGCAATTATACAGTCCGGTCGTTGTAAACTGTCCAAGTATTTAAGGTATTCCTGTCCAGGTTACCGGTTTCATGTGCAATCAAGGTACATTGGTGCGAGAAGTTGATGATGCACATCGATTCTCACTTTGTTTGACGAATTAAGTTCACCTAACGAAGTAGGGAATCCTGAGCTACAATTGTTTAGCGGAAACTCGATGAAAAATATCAAGGGATCCTGTTCTTTCCAAGTATACACTAAATTTGGACCTCTGGTATTCATTGTCTTTGTCTTCAGCTCGAAGGTATCCATCGCCTGCAAACTTCGTAATATCCTCCCGCCCAGCAAACACAAGTGGCGGACCTCTGCTATGCATTCATGTATCGAGTAAAAACTATTACCATCCACAAATAAAATATTAATGGGTCTGTTAGTTGGATGAACATGGTTTAACTCGCAAGGCTGTGGTGTGGTGTATATGACATCTTTTGAGATCCATGACATCTTTTGAGAACCTTGCTGTAGAGATTTGACCGTTCTGCATATCCTTCACAGGCATTGAGCACGTGAACTTTGTACCAACAAAACATGAGTTTGTCCTCTTTTCCGGAATCGTACATTTACAGATTGATCCTCGAGATGCAAGGTCAAGTCATATTTCCTCACAACCACTTCCTTATATAAAATTGAAATGTGCAGTCACAAATATCTGCAGCCGTAGAGCAATCTTGGATGAACACACATTTGCAGGACGCTTTCATGCCATTTACCTGTTACCGAAAGAATGCACTAGTATCAGTGCACCTGTATCCCTGACCAGCCAGAAAGTGACGTGTCTATGTTATCCAGTTCTTGTTCACAGAATTAACTGCATATTGGTAGCAGTTTTCAAGCGTCCACCTACATGCACATAAGGGCAAGTTGCAAGTGTCCATATGGAGCTGAGTTTCTTTTGAAGGAGAATGAACATGGAACTACAATTTGCATGTTTCTGACGAAGAGATCTCATCCTTTTGTCTTCGATGATTTTGCAAAGAGTGGAGAATGTGGCATCAATTAAGTCTCACTGTCTGGTGGGTCTGGAAGTAGATCAGAGTCCAGATGGGCTGGACTACTTATCGTACATCTATTGACATTCGATCTGAGAAGGAAGACAACTCTACACCTTCGACATATGACAGAAAACATAGAAAAGACACGAGTGTAGAAGTAACGTGCGCTCATCATCAATCTTCATTTCGAAAGCTGTGCAAATCTCCTTTAGACTAAAATCGATATTCGCTTCGTTGTTCACACAATGTTCACACATGTTGATATTGATGAAAAGATTAAGAGAAACAGGACGCAGGTATCGATGATTTACAAAGAATCTCCAAACATGTTCCGCACATCGTTCATACTTGAAAGTTCCCACGAGGATCTACTTACACTGTAAGGAAAGAACCTGGGACACAATCTATGATCTTCATGACAATCTATGATCTTCATGCTAAGCAGCAAATCCGCCATAAGTTCCTCCACAACAATCATTGCAAATAACAGATGCTCATGACCAAGTTGTTAGCAAATTATGGAACTTAATCGAGGTACTCACCCAGTCATATCAAAAGATAAAAACCTTTGATGAAAAACACCAAATGATGTTGTTTCATGCCCCTCTTATAAACCCCCCCGCGGTCGCCTTTTTCACTATCATCGATCTTTATGTTGAATAAAGATTAAAAGAAACAAAGCAGTTGTAAACGTGGAGTTTGGATTGTGTTCATGAAGGGACTCATTGTGACCGGGGACCTGTATTAGCCGGTATCCGCTCGAAAGTTCCCGATAGTTTATTAGCATTGTAGATAGCTTACAACAGCAGCTGGCGCGTTGGCTCCGGTGGCCATGTTTGCGGTCCCTCTATTTGCGGTCAAGATTGCCCGCTCAGTGTCCGGCTCCCCATTTCTTGTACAGAAACGTCAGGAGGTGAAAAGAGAGGTGCAGACCGCAGCAGCTGGTGGAGAATTTGTATACATCGAAGGACTGTATTATGTTGGATGAAGCGTAAAACTGAAGCGGCCCGGGAGTGGTTTTGATTTGGCGTTGAGAAATTGACTTCTTCATTTGAGTAAGTATCTGTCGAAGGTGTGGAATGGTGTTCAGCGTGATTGGCCCTGAGTTTTATGTCGATCTTAGGCATGAATGGTATGACATTGAGGGGAACACGTCCTTTCGCTTTCGGGACACTGGAGGTGTGTTGCGCAATACGGTGTGGGTAGAGAAACTGAAGGTGGAATTGGTATCGTTGGAAGCTGCGAGGACAATTGTGGACATTCAGCGCTTCGGGCATCAAGGATTGTTGTAAAGAGATCTGACTCGCAGGGAGTTTTCTGGTGTTTTCTATGCAGGGAAAGCGGTGTTTGTTGCTCCAGGCAGCGTTTCTACTTTCTGGTCGAATTGCGCTTCAGGAATGAGTGGCTGTCCTTTCGCTAGGCTCAGTGTCAATGACGCTGAGCGTCCGGCAGACAAGTCCAGAAGTGAGAGTACGGAAGAAGTTGTGGAGGCCAAAGTTGAGGATAAGGAGAGCCGAAATGAAGAAATAAACGCTCAGGGTGGAAAATGTCCTCTTGGTTACGATTCCGGATCGTTTAAGATTGGCCCTCTAAGTTGTGTTATATGCCGAGCTCTACTTTACGACTCTAGCAGATGTGTTCCCTGTGATCACATTTTTTGTCGGTTTGTCCCTTGTCCATTGCATTGAAACGTTCAAGAAGTCCGATATTTAATTGCGAGTATACTGACGTCTCTTCCAGAGCGCTAGTGGCTGTTTTCTAGAGAGCTGGATTGAAGAAACATGTTTTAGGTTGGCTCATGGTTGGTTTACAGTAACTGACTTGCCTGTCGCAATTCCTTAAGGGCCTTCTCGTGGCTTTGAGGTTTCGACTGTAAAATAGTTGTACTTTCTTGTATTGCTGAGAAGTCACTACTTCACTGTAGAGCTCACTGCCGCTATCAGCTACGAGCTACCAGTTTGTTTGTTTTGTCGTGAGGTAAAGGAGATGAACCTCTTGTTGTACTTGCAGGGGTTGTATTTCAAAGTTTCAAGATTGCGTACTTTGTGGAGCCGATATACAAGAAATCAAGGCTGATGTCGAGCTGCAGAATACCGTAGAGCGCTTTATCGAAGGGCATGCACGAATAAAACGATCTGTTAAGGCTAATGGAGACTTAGAGAGCCCCCGTCCAAATCTGGTGTCTTATGAAGACGTGTCGTTAGCTAGAGGAAGCTTCCTTATTCAGCATGCCATGAGAGTAAGCAATCGCATCTCTTCGGGTCCTGGATAGTCGTTAAGACCTGGATTACCGGGTGTGTAAGGTGGTCTATATTCAATTGTGATGAAAGCGGTATGTGTGATTTGTGCGACCAGTTGTGCCTGGAGATATTGATATTGTTCCTGTGTGTATACACTATGGAGTCGTACGTATCATGTGAAATGAACGGACACACCCTCAACTTGCGTATTTGGAACTCAAAACTATGTCGTGACTTGTTAGCCATTAGGGGAGTTGTTGGATGAAAGGTGTGTATTAAAGGATACTGTTCGTAAGTTGGCGCGGTTGTGACGTATGTTTTAAAATCCTCGCTTTGCTTGCAGGCTTTTCAAGTTAAAAATTATGAGAGTGCCAAGTCAAGATTGACTATTTGTGCGCAAGATACAAGGGAAGAACTGTCCAGGAGTGGTAACACCACAGATATCTGCTCACAACTTGGAGCAGTGCTTGGAATGCTGGGAGATTGCTGGTAGGTCATTTTTTCATTAAAGCCTGAATAATTACAATACACCCATATGCATTTCTAGGTCTTATGCTGGGATGTCTGACACGCACTAAATTATTAAATGTTGAGAGTCGAAGTGGTGTGTTATCTTTTGGGTGAATTTCTACTTTTGTGTTACTCAAGTCGCAAGCATGTTTAAGTCATAACTGTTCCGATGAGTCCCATGGCTGGAAGCAGTGTTTCCTAAGCTATTTTGATACTAATGTCTTGTTGTGACTATCTTTCCGACAGCCGGGCAATGGGAGATGATGGAGGTGCAATGACACAGTACGAAGAAAGTGTTGAAATGCTATCAAGATTGTCTCACACGGATGAGGAGGTGCCTGCCGTCTTTAATTGATAACTTTACGTTGATCCAGTTTCAATGTGTAGCTTCAGGGTTAACCTTTAATCCTTCTTTCTCATTCTTGAGACAACTACCTTCACAACTACCGAGTCACTTGGATTAACATGATAATGTCACTTTTGGTTCTCAGGTGGTGCATGCACTATCCGTCTCTTTGAACAAACTAGGTGATCTTAAGTATTACGCAGAAGACTTGACTGGAGCTCGTGCATATTATGAACGGGCTCTTGAACTGCGTCAGAAAGAAACTGACTTTACGAAATTATGTTCACAGGTGATTTTATAAAACTTACGTTGCCCCTGTTAGTTCGCTGGTTACCATCTTCACCAACTTTTATGACTTTCCTATTTCTGCATTCCAGTGTTCGTGTAATGTGCGAACAGTGCGTCTGAGAGGTACCAACGCTTGTGGCAACCTGCAACTGACTATCCTGTGCTATTGAAGGTTCTTGACGTCGCAGTATCGCTAGCCAAAGTTGCCGACGTGAACCGGGCTTTGGGTGATGAGGCAGTTGGTCGCAAGGGCTTCCAAGAAGCCGTGAAGATACTCGAAAGATTCTCCTCTCCTGAAGGGGAAGATTGTCCTGTTCTGGAGAAAAAGGTAATATTTTTCTAATTGGTTATTATGATGGATGTTCTTCTGTTTTTATATCTATCCATGTGATGTTTGTTTGCATTGCTATAGATTGTTCTATCCTTGTGATTATACTTGTTACGTTTTAGTCTCCTTTGTGGTTATTGTCATAATTTCCCCTCTTTTTAGCCTACCTTTCGTCGAAAGAAACTTTTTCTGGTTTGCTCTTCTTTATCTGAATATGGAGAAAAATTGTACTTTGATGAAAACGAAGTTACCTAGGCCATTTATGATCTCCCCTTTGTACCTATTCCATAGCAGTTGAGATCCGAAATGCGTCGAAGTCCGAGGTAGACATTCTGGTCAGAGTCAAACAGCAATTCAGTCCCCGTGTCACAAAATTAGCAATCCTATTTGAGTTAACTTCTCGTGGCTTGCGAAAAAATTACCCGGGACGTTCAATATGATCAGTGCATCCTCTCTATCAAAACTATATTTTTGAAGAAAGGCTCGTACGCTTGGGCCTGTTTGAGGTTATTCTAGTTGCAGGTTTGCCTCATGGCAGCGTCCCCGGGACGTCCGAATGACTCTAGTTTGCATTGAACGACTTTTGTGTCTGATGACTTTTGATGTTGTTTTCGATAAGCTGAATATTGTAAAGTTAGAGCTTCGAGAGCGTTGGCAAACGCTTTCAAACGTCATCCAGATTGAAGTCGCCTCCGTTTTTGCTTCAGCTTTCCTGAGCTTGTTTCTCTTTCTGTGTGAAATTCTTGTCGTGTATCTCCATTCTTCGTTTGGTACCGCGCATCATTGTTCACAGCTGATCTCTACAATATTTGGCTGAATTTAAACATGTTCGCTCGCAATGAAGTTGTATTTACGTTCTTTAACCTCTTGCTCATTCGTGCACATAGAAAGCTGAAGTGCATTCTCTTCTATGCCTGCCCGATCTACATTACATCTTTAACCTTGTACGTTAACCTTTTTCCAGAGATTATCGATTCTGGAGTTCCTTCGTCAACAACTGGCTGGTGGAAGACCCTAAAGAACCTTTGTCAAGAATATTTTGAGCTGGTACCTTCGTATATTGTATAATATCAATGAAACTAGGTCCATGTTAAAATATACAGCATGCCTACTCGTGATAGATCAGTGGTATGATCATACCTATCATTTGCAGGTTCTAAATTTGGACTAATAGTCTCTGAATATTCAAGACTCTTGTCCTCAAGTTCATCTTGATTTTGTGGCTTGGTCTTGCATGCTTTCATGGCATGATAAGCTTACTAGATGATATGTTAATACTGTAAATCTGATGCATCTCTTCTCGTAAGGACATTGTGTTTGGACTTCGGTCTCCTCTATGTCTTCCGAAAAGTCACCTTTGGCTTAGCATGAGATTGGTGATTTTGTGGCCTTAAGATTAACGAGGTTGGTAACATTACCTCGCGCTTCGTCTTAAAATCACCTCCACAGCTGGAAATGTTGTTTTCCTGTGACGTGCGGATTACGGTTCCTTACTATCGAGTGTGAGTGTAGTAGGGTGGGATACATCTGCGGAACATCTTGATTCGAGGCTGGGTTGGTGGAAATTCCAGCACTTATGTCTTGGCTCTAGTGACATGCTTGTTGAGGAGTTTGTCCTCAACTAGTTTTTGAATTCACATTATGCCAAGAAATCTCATTCAGGGGTTCCGAAGATATCGTATTACCAAGATGCACGTTAAAATATCTTTTACAGTGAAATGAAGATGTGCTGTGAAAGTGGGAAGTCTGCAGGAACTTCAAAGGAATTAAGGTGGAAAGCGAGGTGATTACGAGGAATACACTGGCAATAGAGGAAAACGGTGCCAATGCTTCGGGATAGAGCCCAAGAGTTCATGAGATTACGGAGAAGTGATTGACAAGTTTAGGGGAGAATCTCCAGAGTATTGCTATAATTAAAGTAGAAAGGTGCAAAGGATACGCCATCATTTCTCGTGAACTAATACTGAACATCACTTTAAATAAGGATGCACGGGCACAGCTGACATTCGGCTGACGAAGCTGGCCAATGATCGTAAACTGACGATTTACATTGGTGTTATTAACAGCAAGTTCTAACAGAGCCTTATTCACAGACGCGCGGTGTTGCTGATGAATGTAATCACAGGATTACATCCGGCAACAAACCAAAACAGAAAGCTGGCTATAAGGTTAAGAGAATGAGAATTTGACACTTCGACACCAAAGTATGGTTTAATACACAGACGTCAAGTATGCATGGAGACAATGCCAGTACTGGATTAATTCTCGTTCGGAAATTATGGTCAAGCAATCGGAGATTGTATGAAGAAATCATTCTGCAAAGAACTCAATATTCCAAACTCTATATGCGGGTCCACTGTACTCACCGTGCAACCATCGACGGACTTTGACTGCGCCTAAACTGCGTGCTCAGTTTCCGCCGTAAGTGTTTCGCTCTTACTGCCCTTTCAAGGAAACCCTCAACTTAACTCGTTGTTTACCCTACTATCTTGTCATGAGCGAATCTACACCACTTCACTGGATAAGGGAAAGTTTGGACAAATTTGACACCGTGTGAAATTCCGAGCTGATTCACTCGTCCTCTAACCTCACTCATTCGCGTTAATATTCATGTAATCCGACGTAATACGTTGAGTCACAAACGTTTTACTTTCTCGCAAAATGAGTGAAAGGCGGCATTTACTCATTGCTTCAACGAGCGAATGGTAAATATTACTAACTTGAGTAGCAGTTGACTCAAGTGACTGGTTAAACACATCAAATTCTTATCTCGCTGATCCGATTAGCCAATAAACTTGGTAGTACGAGCACTCTGATGACTCCATGAGACCCAACGACTCATGTGAGGTATCAATCTTGTCACAAGATAGTACCCCATTATTGCTGGCAGGATATTCCTGAAAACTGGACCGACACTCCAACATTATCGGCATGCATCGTCTTCTTTGCTTACAAATTTGGATGAAAGACTTACCTGCACACATCGCTCACCATTGGGTATCTTTGACTTTGATTACCTTTTCTCCCCTTTCGAAGCAGTTATAGTGCTAGATGTCATTGTGTACAGCTTGTTCTTACAAAACTATCAAATGGGACAAACTCTTATGTCATCATATGCAATCACTCTTCCACTTCTGTAGTATCTTGCTGTACTTCTATTCTGTTAGAACTCCTTGTATGAGAAAGTTGTATATTTAGGAGGGACAGGTAGAACTCTAGACAACAACCGAGCAAGGAACATGAATTTTTTTCCTCGATTACTCATACATCTTGCTACTCAAGTGAATGTACGATTCTAAAAATTGGGTACTACGAGATCCAAAATGTTAAGTATCCTCCCTCAAGTGTAGAATATTTTCAGTCATTGGATACATACAATTAGTTGGTGAAGTAATTTTCAACTAACTTCCTCTTTTTGTAAGGAGCAGATTGAAGAATATTATGCACTGCGTTGCATAAAATGCACAGGAAAGATAGGACAGACCACTGAAACTTGCGTTATTTGTTTGATGAAGATTTTGATTGGACTATATTTTTGTATGTTTAACTACGATATTATTCAAAAGCCAATGCAAAATCAACAGCACAGTACCTTCGCAATAAGTAGAATATACACTTCAGAGATAAGCCAAAAGTACGGTCAAACTGACCCTTTGCACCACAAGGACAATGCCAAAGATTTACAGGTCACACTATTCTTGACTTTCCATTTCAAAGCATGTGCATAAGAAAAGAAGCAAATGAATAAAGTAGCGGACACACTGGAACATTGCTAAACGCGAGTTCGTCTGTCCATCCATGCATCCGTCCGTCCGTCCGTCCGTCCATACATCCGTTCCTTACTGAGGATAAACCGCGGTAAAAGATAGAAGTGGATTACGCAGTAGAGTACCCAGGCGCAACAGTGCAAGCACAGTACGGCACTACTTCTGCAGCAGTGTATATGAAAAGGAAGTCCGTCCTTCACTTGTGGAAGAAAGAAAACAAAAGAAGATGATACCATGCGCTGTAAAAACGAGGTGTGAGGTAAAATGTCCGTTATGGTACTGAAGGAAGTAAAAGAAGGGCGTTGTAAGGTTTACGAGCGAGAGTGAGAAGGGAGGGACGGTAAAGCTCCCTCCCTAAGGAAGGAAGGACAGCATCGAGAAACGCAGGACGTCGTCGTTTTTGTCATGGTTATGGCCGTGATGGCAAATTTCGGTTCGTCGTCGGAGGAGGAGCAGTGGTGGAAGAACATGAGGGAGGAAGAGGAAGAAAAAGAGGAGTTGCGTGTGCTTTGAGAGGTGGGGAGGAAGAATAAGCTGAAGGGAGGGGAGAAAGCTCTTTTTCACCGGCGGGAGAACATGGACAAGATAGATAGAAAGAGGAGTACAGTGGGAGGAGAATGAATGTACTGTAAGGTGGTTCCCAGCGCTTTTTGTCGCGGCGTCTCTTTTAGTTTTGTTATTGCCTGTTGTGGCGAGGATCGGCGTTGTTTCTCATCTGCTGCTGCTGGCACTATTATTGCGACTCATCATCTGGCGGGATTGGTGATATCTCTTGTGCCCAACGACGCTGGCTCGGTCGGTAGGAAGCGCGGGGTGTTGTCGTTGCCGATCTCTCATCAGCAGAAGCCTTGGCTAGAGGGAGTCAGTATTCGTTCTCTCCTCTCCTGGCTTCGTGGAGGCTGTGGTGTGATGTGTTGCGTTGTATTGATTTTTCGAATACCTCCTGCTTTGGTGGACTGATCATGGTGTCATTAGCCTTCAAGGGCGAAGTAAGCTTCTGCCGCGTACGGGTGCAGAATGTTCGTTTTCTTGGTTTCGCCCTAGAGAATTGGTTCCTGAACCAGCAGAAGACAAATTCTTATTTCTGGAGAGTAATGTATTTAGATAATCTTTATTCCGAAAACCATCCTGCCCCGGCCAGTATAAGTTTCGCATTAAGTGTGGAAGGATTGTATCCCGCTCAAGCTTACCTGGGGCAAGATATGGTAGCCTTGCTGCATCCAGAGTATGTAGTCATAATACTGGTATCGGGCTGTGAACGGCCGGCTTTTTAGTGCTGCACCATGGCAGCGGACGTTCAGAAGCATAAGCTTTTAAGCTCACGTGTGCATAATGCATGCAAACATTCTTCCTAATTTTGGACACAACGGGAGTCCATTCACCTGGTGATGCTCGCAGATTCATGAAATCACTGCGCTAACTAGCTCGTGTTGAGTAGAATCAGAAGTCATAATCTTAGCGTCGGCACCATCTATGGTCTAAGCTGCTGCTCATGCCACTGATTTTGAGTGGTTTGAGGAGGAGCGGAGTGGCAGAGAAACCTCATTTTGAAAAACTTCAGGAATCAGGTTTAGCTGAACCTTTGATATCCCTGGGCAAACGCATACCACAATAGATGTCCGGCGGTCGCGAGTTAGCAGCGAGATCAGGACTACTTCTGTTCGGGTGGACATCACTTAACCCGACGCTCGAGGTCTTTTTTAGGTAGAAGGGGTTCCAATCAGATGTTTGGGAACGTGTTGCTCTTAGACATGGATGATGGGTCTGAGCTGCCGTGAGCCCTGTTGTTTCTTTCCGAAGACTCCCTAGACGGTGAAGGTGTTGATAGTTTCAGATAATCGAAAGATTGACCACGGCCTAGCGTCCCATGAGCATCCAGGCTGCAGTCTGCAGCCGTATGCTTTACGATTAATTTTTTGTTGTTCGGTGAACATATCGGTGATAATCTCCCAGTATGTAGGTTTCAAACGCGTTGTTTAGCTAGCGTCTGATTAACAGAGATCAGCTAGGGTTGTCCTCGAAAGATAGTTTCAGTTCGGACATGTGATCGTAGTGAACGCAATTGAGGATCCTTCTTTGGGCCATAAAATATCTGTTTATAACTAGATACAAAAGTGATGGGGAAAGGTAAGTTGGTAGCGAAGGAAGTTAGATTAGCTCCTATCGGACCTCACCTTGTTGGTTGTATGTCATCCTCACGAGTTGTCCTTTTGAGTCTTAATTCGCCTGCATGTTAAGATCTGAATGTGGTCGAAGCTGCAAGCGTGCATAGTGTATAGCTTGCTCTTTGATTCGAAAATGAGGATATCCTTGTAAATTTTTTCTTGGCTGGATTTGGCAAAGGGAAATACATATGTCTAGTTAACAAGGACTCAAGTATTTTACAATGTCTGGGTGATGCAGTTTCAGGGATGAACCGGGAGAAGCTTATTAGAGGATGAGATTGGATCACGTCCCAACAACTTCAGATTATTCCTAAAACAGTGTTCCAGCTCTTATGTTCGTACTGTCTTCATTTGCTGGGGCGATTACATCTTTAATCAGTGGCTCAATCGCATGTATGGGGTGTGTGTTCTTCCACCTTGTTCTAAGCTGGCCATGTCCACTTTTCTCAATGTTAGTTAAGGCAGTGACCTCAGGAAGAGCAGTCCAAGTCTTTATCAGTATCTGCTACTTCCAGTCCCAGGTGGACTATCTGTGCTCACGTGGATTTCCTGTTACTAGCGTGAAGATTGTGATTTGCAGTCAGTGTTTGCCTCTTGGTTGAATCGAAGCATTCACAGTGAGTTTCAGATCACGTCAACGAATCCCTGTACTTAAAGTCCCTTACGGGAAGCCAGGCTGAATTAGGGTTGCCTTCTCACTACGAGAGTCATTTTCTCACCTGGACGCCTAGTTACCAGCCTAACTCATGCCCTAATTGAGCGAAGAAATTGCGTCGAGAAGCGATTCAATCAGTCAAAAATATCTTCATGGAACCAAATTCGTTCCGTCTAGGATGTGATCGTTTTTCTGAATAGACGGGCTGAGATTTTGGGTCTTGCTGCATGGCAATATTCATTTTACTGGACTATGCTAAGCAGTTCTCACCCTTCTCCTCAACAGGTTGTAAGGTGCTGCTTTTTGATAAACAGTTTGAAAGTTGATCAACTTGCGAACTCATTATTAGTACAAATGTAGGGAAATCTTCTTAGCGAAGGTATGTCGCGTTGAGCTTGAAAAGAACGACCGGTCAGTCCTTCACTGGTTGAGGTCAACGAGTGCGAGAAGTTGTGGTCGATCCTCAATCTTGACATACAAGTATTGGTCTTGTCATTACTCCTAGATGCTGTTCAGTATAGAGGTGCGGAGTTCTTTTAGCAAATTGTTTTATGAAGTGTTTTCCGTTTGTGGGTTGTCTTGTGATTATGGACCTGTTTTGCAACAGAGCAGTGGTTGTGTTGGTGGTTGTATCAAACCCCCACCGATAAGCACGTCAGAGAAACACTCGAAAAAGCAAAAGTTGCTGAAGAAAGGGGGACGTGGGCACCCGACCCACGCCCCAAAGAAGGATTGGTGGACTTCAAGCTCCAATGAGATGGAAAGCAACTCGACTAATCCACGTAGTTTACAACGAAATACTTCGACCGTGAGCACACCTAATCATTCGCAAGAGGCCAGGGGAATAGCGAACAACTCCACCAACACTACATTTGTAAATCATGGTTACTCACTCAACCTGCTCCCCTCATTTCATACCATCTGTTAAATATGTCAAGCGAAATACTCTCCTATCACATAGAGTTGGGTGCGAAAGTTTAGATCAGGTCGATACATGTACTCATATCGGTCTCTGACCTCAATGCATCATGCAATCCAAAAGACACCCGCTGCTGTTTCTGCATCTGGAATCTTCGGGATAAATATATGCGGCATTGTCAAAGTTTAGAGGAAGTCAAAATATGTTAAGCATTCCATCACGCAACAATTACACAATTATCCACTCTTTCCCCTTTTCGCTCCACTCTACCAATCTTCCACTCAAGCTATGTTTTCCTTACTCGCTCTATGTTTCTCCGCTTACTTCCGATTGGACCTTCCTACTTGCTCGATGATCGTCCTCTGCGTCAATTTCAGATGCTTAATCTATTGCTGGTGTTGTTTTTCTTCTATGATCGTATATTAGTTCACTGCAGGTGCTACTTATGAAATGTATCAATTTCTATTTGTTGCTTTCTACCACTTCCGCTTAATGTTTGTTATCTATTTTATTGCTCAGATTTACTTCAGTTCAATTTTGCTTAGATTCACTTCAATTCTATTTGCATATCGTCATACTTGCATTTCATATGCACTCATATGCACGTTCTCGGTTCCCTTGGGTCTTGGATCCCCCGTTCTTCGGATGGCTTCTGTTGTCATTTCTCAAATACAATGACCCAATTTATGTCCTTTCTAATACTGTACACCAGAATGTCAATCACAACACCGACCAAAGGTGCCATTGTTTCTGAATAGTTCGCAAAAATCTAATCATGCATGACCTCGTTATAGTCTACGTCAATTGCATGACTGCAGATTGCGCCATTTACCACTCTCCTCACATCTTGCTTTGTCACTCAGCTTTGATGTTGTGGAATGAACGAAGAAGAGAGTGGATCGGGAACCGACCTCGCCATCGGGTTACCCAGCCTCGAGAACCCGTGATTAGGTATGTCTAGTCTTTTCCACAATGCTTTCACTCAGTTGGGTTCTTTGGAACATGTAAAAGTTCCCTGCAGACACTATGCCTTAAGCCGGGCGTCACCAGAACCTAATATTAGAAGAAGGTGGTTTCAGAACCTATATTACTTCTTGCCATGGGGAAGTATTAACAGCCGGCTGCCCGTTCCTGGGTCACTCGATGGGCACAATAGTTGGCTGACGACTTTCTGCATTCAGTTTTTAGTAATGTGGATCCTGTCTTGTACTTTTCAGTTGGAGTACAACGTATGAGGACTTGCTTGCAACCAGTCGTCCCTTTCCCCAGCCCGTTCCCTTACCGGTGAGTCCGCAACCCATCATGCCACGTGCAGTTGCTGGGGGCTTTCACTTTTCAAGCGTATATATGTCAGTATTCTACTCGTAGTTGGATTATGTGTTGAGATGTTTCCTGGTTTTGGATTTCAAGGAGCCCAGTAAGGTATGGAACACTCAAATAGATCCGGTGGTCCTCACTACGTGCAGGAAATGGTGGACTTCCTGGTCGATGTTTGGGAGCAGGAGGGGCTTTACGAGTGATTTTTGACATGAAAGTCTTGCAGATGTTTCGAAGTCTCTTGTTCACGTGGACTCGTCTGTGGAATCTTGCAGCGTGTATTTGTGTCTTTAGTTAGTTGTGGATAGGGTGACGAAGAGAGGTTGTCCTGGTAAACGTATTTGAGGCGAAAGTCTCTGCAGGCATTTTTTTGGGCCCTTCTATTTCTTCTTGGGTATCCTTCTGCTATAGTTACACGTTATCGAACACGGTGCCTCCAGAGAGTTCCATCAAAGTAAAGAGTTCTGACCTAAGCACTAAGCACTACGATCCAAAATCCTAAAACCTGCTACCTTGCGCGTCACTGTAGCTTTGGTTGCACATCGTTATGGTTTGGAATTCCTTAAGTTCCTCCTTCCGCTCGTTTTTCACCAGTTCTGATACTTCCTGCCTGTACAATTTATTTTCCTCTACATCCACCTGACCTTACGATCTGGACATACTGGGCATTTTTCTGCTCGCAACATGTGACAAAGACCTGTGACGCATGGTTGAATCACACTCATGGGCAGGTTTTGTCGTGCTGCTTTGCAGTTTGGTGTGGCAAAGTTGGTGATACGGGCTGTATAGCTACAATCCTAGTGCGGAACCACCAGGTTTGATGGAGTGGCTTCATTGATTGCCTTCCATAACCAAATGGGTGAGATGGCCATAAACTGCTAGACACTGCTAAACACAAGTAAAACGTCGAGAGTGATCTTCCTCCTGCATGACTGGGATGTCATAGTTTATCTTGGTTCCTTTGCTATTAGAAGACGAACAGGACACACGCAATACTATTGATTAGGTTAGGTGTGCAGATCTGTATAACAGATCTTCACCTTCACCTTCTGCCTAAGCAAATGTGATGGTGGGGATACCCCCCTGGAGGTAGCATGGAAGCACGGACTATCAACCCTAGTGCTGACAAATCCACCTTCAACCATGGGATTGGAGACTCGTCCTCGAGACGTCAACGGCAGCATGATGTGCCCATCCTCGCGTTCGGAAACAGCCCCTCATTCGCGGACTTTTCGACGAGAGAGGAAAGCAGAGAAAGATTTAGACACGCATATGAAGTGCTCATTCTTTTGCGGAATTTTCACAGGGAACGAATTTGAAGGCCATCAAGTTAGTCGAGGAAGTTAAAAACCGCCCTTGTGATTAAATCCGGGTCAGAATCGAGGCGTAGGTGAACAGCCGGAGGGACAACTTTTAGTATCGAAGATATCAGTCTCCAGAGGCAAAGATATGATTTGTCGGAGAGTAAATAAAGATGTGAAGATAGATGGAGCATCTAGGTACAAACCTTCATAGCACAGCTATTTTATGTTGGTGACGATCGCCTATCGGATTCTCCATTGGCACAATGGGACTGCCGGCAGATCATGATTGACATGAAGCCAGAGCACCTCATTCAGGGAGAAGTCATGACTCCATCCCTACTTTATAACGAGGAAAAGGTTGGACCAAGAGATGCAAGAGGTTGGGAGATGGAATCATTTAGTGCTGATTTGTGTCCAGCTTCCTGGTCATCCGGCATGCAGACGTGGTCGGAGACGAGCTTTATGAAATACAGTACTTCCTGCCCTGAAACTACAGTGCTTTCATAGATGCCCCTATGTTGGTTGAATTCTATATATACTTCCTGCCCTGAAACTAGAGTCTTTTCACAGATGTCCTTATCGTGGTTCTAATCTGTACAGTATCATGCTCCATGAGATTCTGTAAGGAGAAAATGTGTGAGATATGAAATCTAAAGCTGAAAGGTGATAGAAAAGTAAGCGAGACGAAGCAACACGGCAGCCAAATCGAATCAGATAGTAAAGATCAAGTCAGTGATGGAGGATCTACTGGTGTGCAGTTGAATATGAGGACCTGGGGTCTAGGCACGTCCGCAGAGATACTTCGATTCCTCGCGGACTTCGGTGATCGCCTGACCAGACATAACTACTACAACAGTGCATCGTTCATCCATGTGAGAATCTTAAGTCTATTTACCCAAAATACACTAGGACTTGGAAGTATAACAGATGTGATACATATTCTACTTTAAATTCTGTGTACTCCAACATTATGGAACTGAGAACTCCAGTGCTTTGCTTACTAAAGGTTCTCGCTACTTTGACCACCCGATGCGAAATCAGTACCAAACAATGTGCCCAAATCTATACAGTTGTGCTAAAACGGTTTCAATTATGTATCTCGTCTCGGAGGACCAGAAAGATATGCCGAATATAAACACACAGTTGAATCGAGTACTTCAACGCTATGACAACAAGAGTTAACACATCACGTCCAATACAAAAGAGCATAAAACTGACATGACAAACAGAAACAAGTAAAGCCAATTCACCCTAAAGAAAAAGGCGACCACATATACCACAAGAAGGATGACCACATAGAACACAAGAACACAAGATGGGAAGACCCTTTACAAGGGAGAGACAAAAGAGGTAAAATGGGGCTAGGCCCCACTAGTATCAATATGAGAAAGCATGGTAAATACTGATAAAGTCTTCACTTCTCAGATCGAAGCACGAGCCCATCCTTCGTGTTCTCTACGCGGTCGCCTTTCCCCCGATCCAAGAACGAGTCAGATGAATGCATTGTAATAACACTATCGTGGTAAAGCGCATGATCTCGGCCCACTGAACGCGGTAGATTCATCTTACGTAAAGACTGTGTTCCCATTCGCCGGGAACCATATGCTCACTCTGTTTCTTGAACCATATACGTACTGTACTGACTGTAGCTTTCGAACCCTATCTTGATGGAACCCACACATGCACACACCAGAAGAGACGAAGACGACCTGACCAGACATCGAGACGTGTCTGTCTGACTCATGCTCGGGTTAGCCCTTTCTTGTGGTGAAGAGAGCCAGGCACACGTGGGTGCAGATTCCTACCGAAGGATTCTCCAGCAAGGAATTGCCCTTATAGGTCCGTTTTTCCGATCTTTGCATGGGAACCTCGAGGTGGAATATTATTATAGCTGACCCTGAATCTGAGAATTTGTTTAAGTGCTGCATAGGTATATACAATATAGTCCCATTGGTCAAGGGAGGTGATCCTTAACTTTGAGCTAAAAAAAATATATAAAATGTTGTCGAAAACTGAATTTTGAAAGGTGGTTTTGATCCTTGAATGGTGTGACAAAACCGCTTTGTTGAGCTTTTACTTGATAAAAGTGTTACTGTAATATATTGAAAGGAATTAAAGAGACCCCCCCTTTCATATATTCTGTTATGGATGGTTGTTATAAAATGTTACGCAGTAGTGTACAACAAGACGATCTCTAACAGTTACTAATTCCATTTTTGTAGGTAGTCGAGTTTCGATATTGATTTTTTCTTCTTCTGATTTCTAATATATTTCCGAGATTTGGTTTTTCGATCTTGTTCATTTTCAGAGCTGGTGAACTTTATCGAAACCTATCCTATTTAGTAAATTTATTCCCATAACTTTTTCATAAAAGATGGAAACAAAACACTCTAATAGATTAGAAGCTTAAAAAACTCACTAATGTATGAAAGGGGGTGTCTCCCGACTGGGTCCCGAATTTAAGTGGTTTAGGGAAAAGGAAAGAAAAGCTTCGTACCATTAAAGGCCAGACACAAATGAAATAGCAATAAAACTGGAAGATAAAAAATGAAACATTATAAGAATCATTTTATCTGTGTCATAAAGTTTTCTGTTAATTCATGATTGGAGAAATTAAACCCTAAACCCTAAACCCTAAATCACCGTTCTAAAAAAATAAATTATGTTGAAAAGGTACTAAATCTATGCCAAATTTTATACTTCAGTGATATTAAGTCAACCAATTATTGAGAAGGGTGAATAATGATAAGAATTGGCTTACAAAGTCACAAAAGTCACAATTTATGACTTAGAGACTCAAAAAACAATGTCCTTTTAGTAAGTCTCACCCAAGGTTATCAAAATAGAATTGATTAATTATTAAAAAATTTATATAAATTTTTTATGTCTTACTCATCACATTCTTATTTATAATGGAAATCATATGCATCACATACATAATTTACACCACAATTTTATTTAGACCATATGTAATATACTATATATTATTTTAAACTAATTTAAGGTCATATCTACTAATATTTGCTGTTAAGATAAACCTCCATGCATCATCGTCACATCACTTTCTTCGAATAAGCATTGTTAATGCAGTGATAACTTGACTTTTGTGACAACTTGGTCAACGAATTAATATATGTAATATACGTTTAATTAAACAATCACATCTCTCATTAGCTTATAATACTAAAAAATAATTTTTGAGACTATGAACAATAACTCACTAACAACAATGACTCACTAACTATTGACTTTGAACCATCACATCTCTCATTAACTTAGCATTAAGATTAGTTAAGTCTGATGAGAAACTTAAATTGCATAATCAAAGACCGAATTATCTTCTATCTATATAATATGTTATTAAGGTTAATATCTCGACGTTCTATCATAGCAAACATTTACTTCACAATATGAAACAACTGAAACAAGCAAAAGATGACAAAGACAGCTCCTTTGCATCTCACATATCATAAATATCTAGAAGATATCAACCTTATACAGCGAACAATGATTTAATTTTATATCTAAAAAACTATGCAGATCTTTTTTTATGTCTCCTCTAAATCCTTTCCGTTATTGACATACCTAAGATTCTATTTGTAGTGCCAAACCGTTGCAACCAATCTAGCCACTAACGAGTAACCAACTTTTGGCTCATTTTTCTTCTATTTCCTTCTAAGTTTTACGAATGCACTTGTTGTCTTTCCTATAGGACCCACCCAAATTCCAACTCCCTCAACTGGAGGCTCGCATGATTCTTCCCTTCTCATACATAATAAAGTGTTTCCCACAAACAGAACTTTGTCTCGAGAAGAAGACGTCCACTCTTGTAGCATTGCCGGTCCATGATACTTTTGACATCAAACTCTTAGTATAATGTATACAATCCATGCGATTCAAGTTTCCACGTAAAGACGTAGAAGAAATATCGATGTGGTCACATACGTGTTTTACTCGCCAGTGATCGATTAAATAATGAACGATCTCTGGATCTGCTCTCTTTTTGTATCTGTTGTTGTTGTTGTTGTTGTTCTGGCGGTGGTATCCAACGATTGAGTACGGCCCTTCTTCTTCCCTTGTCAGGCAGGCCTTCCTGGTCCTTCACAAAACATGATTGATTGTGGTGTTGTTGGTTCTCAACGTGCTCTCGTGAGACTTTTCAGCACCCTGTTGGTATGCAATGTCCAGTCCGTTGTCTTTAGGGTTAGAGGTACTGCTCTTTTTATGCAGGAAGTGGATTGTCTAGAATTTTCCGCAGGAAAAACACATGTACCTGCGTGATACACATGCTTTAGATAGCGACTTTTTAGAGTAATAAGTAGTTTTCTCATGTAGCATGATATTAGTGGCATGATATTCTCGTCTGCTTTCTTCGTCAAAGCAGAAGGTTCTCTTCCTTAATAGAATACTTGATAGTCCATGCTCTGCTTGTTATTATCTCGGGACTTAGTTAGGTTTGTAAATCTGCTTGTAGAGTCAGATCGCATCTTGTAGATGGTCTTAATCACGTGAAGATACCGACAAAAGAAACCGCTCCATATCTCAGCTTGATTCCATCAAGTTAGTGTATTCAACTGTCAGAACCACTCACGTCCATGTGGTGTCTGACCCACTTCTCTTCACAATAAATTGTTTTCAGCTCACCTTTTACTTGATAATAAACTAATTAGGAATATGAGAAGTGGGCTCTTTCCACTTTCTGTTTGTTCCTGATTGCGACATCTTTTGAATCTAAAGCAACTTAAAGTAGTTCAGGTGAGAAAACAGAAGAAGACGATTTGCTGCAAAGGCAAATGAATCCAGTCATGGACAACAAAATACAGCAATCGATTCAGCATCTTGAAGACATCTTCACCGGGTAAAAGGTTCTGATTAGGCCCCATTAGACCTGAGGCAAAGTACAACTTGTATGACCAACTGACAGTCCAACTGATAAGCCAACGACCAACTTTTCGGGCCCAGGAAGAAGCAATTCAAAGTCCTGCGATGTTTGAACTTGCACAGCTTTAGTGTGTACTGACTGCCGCAGTTCGATATATGTTCCCAAAGGAACCTTCTGTCCGGCTTTATCTAACTACTGCTACTACTCCTCGGCGTCCAGATCTTTTCCCAATTGGGTTTGACTCCCATAACAAAGGTACGACAGGATTACCACAGCCTAGTGTGCTCTATGCTGATCTTCAATCTTTCGTTCTCTCGTCACCTCTTTCTTACCAGCCCACATCCTAGTGGGTGGTGGTATAACTGAAGAGTCCGCGGAAACTACTTTTTATAGAACGGAGAAAACCGGCAACGTGTTGTCAACGTACACGAACGAACGGCTGAAGAATCCGCGGGGAACCAGGTTTGACGAAACCAGGAATGTGGGAACCGGCAGCGCGTGTTACTTAACCAGGTGTGTAGGACCTGTTAATGGGTTTACAAACCAGGCATGAGGGAACGATCTGTGGGAGGTGATTCTCGACTCTCTTGTTTCGTGTATAGATTTCTGCTGTGGCCAGAAGGTGAAAGTTGGAGAAACTGGATTCGATGGGATGGGATGGGATGCGATGCGATGAGATGAGATCTTCTTTCCATACGCCTTTCTCTCCTCTCTCGATTATTGTGAGCTAGAAATTCAGCACTTCCCAACTGGCAGTGGAAGGACGTGAAAAGGTCAATCAGAAGAAGAAGATGATGATGTTGTGCCTCTTCCTGCGATGGGTTTTTCCTCTCCACCTATGTACTTACACGTTAGTAAACCGCGTGGAGGAGAAGAAAACAGGGGCACTGAATGAAGAACTGCGCACAAATGTGTGTGGTGTTCTATTCGTTTTATCCTGCGCGTTAATAAGTTCTTGTCGAAGCTATAACGAGGAAGAGCAGGGGAGAAAAGATAAGGGTGGTGGCCTTTCGGAAGGGGATGGAGGGAGGAGGTGATTATTGCGCTTTCCAAGAGTGGGGGAGAAAAAACGACATAGGGAGGAAAGGCGAGACACGTGTCGAGCTTTAGTGACAACGTGGTGTTTGTGTGGAGTAACATATAGGAGATAAGGATTATGCGCACGCGATTGTAAAGTCAGAATTCAGTGACCGGCTCGGCCGTCAACGGAACGAGCGAACGGGAACTGGCTGCGGTCACGGTCACGGTCACGGGCAGGTGAGGAGGAGAAGCCCTCCCAACCAGGAACCCAAGGATTGGTCCCTCCCCTAACAAGGAGTCGAGTTAAGGAACGGAGGCGGGTGGAGAGAGCCTCCCTTCGAACACGACATGAATGAGCGAATGAATGAATGAATCGGCCCTGGACCTTTCCTTCACAAGCAGCAGCAGGAGCAGCCGCGGGGGGACTGGAGACGGAGAGGATAGTGGAAGCGGTAGAAGCAGACAACACGGTAGCTATACTGTGAGTATCTCGAGTGGTCGCAGCGGCTGGCGAGCGGGCAGGCACGCGTGCGTTCATTTCACTTGCGGTGCTTCGTGACGGTCGCTGTCTAGCTATCGCGTTGTGATCGTCGGCAGGTCGGGCCAACAGGGAAGAGAATACGAAGAAGAAGGTGAGAAGAAGGCGAGTGTTCTTCTGGTAGTTGTTGTTGTTGCTGTGGTTGTACGATTGCTGTGGAAGAGAAGGTGGCAAAAGAAGAAGAAGTAGAGGAGGACGAGAAGATCAGTTAAGTGGCTTGGTCTTTACGTGTAATTGTTCATGCAGAGAGAGAGAGAGAGAGAGAGAGAGAGAGAGAGAACGAGAGTTGCTGGTGGAGGAGGAGTGGCGAGGTTGAGACACACCTGTAACACCTGTCAACAAACGAACTTCTGTAAGGAAAGATTGTGAATCTCCGAGCGGCGGAGGAGCAAAGGAGGCTCATCTGTGAAGGGATTGTGGATATCTTGTGGTGGAAAGTGAAGCGAGGCCGAGGAATTGAAGCAAGTTGCGGGAGCCACTTGGTGAGAAAGCCATGCGAATACCTTTAGAGTGGAGCTGCTCTAGAACTTGTGAATTCTGAGTGTGCTGGTTTTGGAGGTGAGTTACAGTAGAGCAATTCAGGTTTACTGACTTGGGATTAAGTCTGGTCGGTTCTCGAATCTTCGGTGTGATTGCAGTTTTGAAGGGAATTGGAGAATTGGAGAAGGAATTTGTCCCATATCTTCATCCCTGTTCCCGCGAGTGACGAGTGAGTGGCTTTGGTTCAGTGCTAAAACTTACATTGGGGGACGTACGGTGGTCCTTAAGCAAGCGCTGTGGGAAATAGACGGGGCGTTGAAGTTACGCGTATGAAAAACCTGCTTCCGGAAATGGCTAGCGTTGGTGCTAGAGAGAAATCAAAATGCAGCCGAAATAAGAGGAAGTTTAGGCAAGACCCCCCGTCCCTGAACCAGGCGGGTGGTGAAGATAGTTCTTCCGCGGGCTTCCCTGCAGGTTTCACGACTGCGAGTGAGTCGCACGGGACACATTGGGAGCCTAGATCTGCCGAAGCAGGAGGAAGAAAATCTTCGACTGCGGATTCCTCTCGGAAAGAAGGAGATTCTGGAATGAGCTTAGCTCCTAGCAAAGCAAATGAGCCCTCCAAATTAAATCAGGAGCAACTGAAATTGATGAGATGGCATTCTGCCAGAAAGGGATCTCAAGCAGGGGATACTTCGAGTGAAGGAAGGTCGGAGCATCGTACGCAGGTCGAAGGCAGTGAGGGTTGCGAAGCAGAGGATGATCGTGAAGAACTCGACGAAGCTGAATGGGACGATTACACCGAAGGGCAACTAGAGCAGCTGCTTTTGGCAAGTATAGACGGTTTGTATAAGGAAGCCATATGTAAAATTGAGCAACGTGGACATAATGCTGATGACGCACTAAAGGCCGTTCTGAGGCAAGGACGGAGCTTCAGTGGGAAGGATGCCGTCTCAAATATCGTGGAGAGTGCCCTGGTGTATCTTTCTGGGAAAAAGTCCGAAGTGGAGAAGAAAACCAAGAATTTTGCTGATTTGAATGAGCTGCAAAGGTCTGGGATAGTGGATATGGTTCAAAATCTCAGAAAGGAACGACCGCAACTGAGTAGAGGGGATGCCATGTGGTGCCTGCTTATGTGGGACATGGACATTACTCATGTAAGTCCCACTGAGGAAAATTGTTCTCAAAATGCCAAGGTATCGATAGCAAGCGCAATTTTAAGCTCTGGGCAAATTGACACTGCGAACAAAGAATCACCTCAATCTGGCCAGTCTAAGACCGGGAAGGTCAAGCTACCCAAAGCTTCTCTCACTCATAACCCAGTTGAGTCAGCTTTACCCGTTGCCCGAGCAAATTCCGAGATTCCCCCAAGTTTCTCATCTTCAACTACAACGCCCTGTTTGTCTCTACCGCCCGTTCCCTCAGCGTCGGCTGCAAAAGGTTCTCCTCTCTTGAATAACCCCAAGCTTTCTTCTGTTCCTAGTTCGAAAGGCAACACTTCAATAGCTGGTGAGCTGCTGTCAACAGCCGAATCCTCGAAGACAACTAGTTCGGTGTGTGATGCCCTTGACAGCAGCTCGAAGAAGGATAAGAAGAAGGCTCTGAAAGGGGAGAAGATTCTTCCCACAGCTACTTCAAATTCGACTTTGGAGCACGACAAACAGTCCTCCAATGTGGGTAAGGTCAGTACGAGCAGTAATGTATCGAGCTTGACCACTAAAGATCAAGAGTCCTCTGCAGATTCTTGTCCAGTTGCTGGGAATCGCCAATTTGAAGAGATACCTTCGAAAGTAGGAGTGGGGGATAAAAGAGGTACTAGAGAAGTTCCTGTTAGTCCATGTAACTCAGCTCCTGGATCCAGCAAACAGCAACCTGAGATTCCTAGACTGGCAACAACAGAGGAGGGTTCAGGTCACCAGAAACCACCAGACGCATCACTGAAAATTTCGAATTTGGATTCGGGTTTCCAAGATGAACTGAGTGATAAAACATCTGATAGCTCAACGACTGCCGTCACCTCTGAGAAATCTGTTAGTATGCCAGGCAAGCTAGCTGCTGTCGAGGAACGCACTCTTTCTGAATCTGTAGGACCACAAGTTTGCAGGGTTCCTGCATCTGCAGCCAAGAGTAGTGCCTCTGCTGATAGTGTCACAAGAGAGAGTAAATCAAGTGGTCAAACTGTGAAGGAAGTACTAGAAAGTCTGCCTACCACCAGGGAGAAGTTAGTCACGGGGAGAGGTGATGATGATCAGAGAGATCAGATGATTCTGAAGCTCATGCAACGTCGGGATTCTCTTGAACTCCAACTTCAGAAGCGTAATGAATGGGCCAACAAGAAAGTCATGGAGGCTGTAAAGAGATTAACAAGGGACTCACAGGAACTGAGGACCCTGAGACTAGAGAGGGAGGAAGCAAATCGGTTGAAGAAGGAAAAGCAGGTTTCTGAAGACAGTGCTACTAAGAAGCAAGCAGATTTAGAGACGGCCTTACGGAAAGCTAGTGGTCAAGCAGACCGGGCAAATGCTACTGTGAGTAAACTTCAAGCAGAGAATGCGGAGCTTCGAGCCGAGATGGAGGCTGCTAAGTTGAGTGCTGCAGAGTCCACAGCTGCTTGCCAGGAGCTTGCGAAAAGGGAGAGAAAATATACAAAGCGAGCCCAGGCATGGGAGAAACAGAAAGCTAAGCTGCAAGAGGAATTGACAGAAGAGAAAAAGAAATATTCTGTACTTCAACAGCAACTTTTAGTTTACAAAGAAAGACTACAACAAGCTGAGGTATATCTTTCTGTTATGTCTTTGAATTCCTGGCAGATTGCCTAAGATTGCTTGAAGATGCAGCTTTAAAGTCTAGTAGTTTTCTTCACCTTTTTCTGGAAACGGAATACAGGTGAGATGGAGGCAGGAGGAGAAGGCTAAAGAAGAAGCTACTCTTCGGGCAGATTCTGAAAGAAGAGCCAGGGAGCAAGCTGATGCTGCTGCGAAGAGGAGAGAAGAATCACTACGGAGGAAAGCAGAGTCGAATTATCAAAGACATAGGGATGACATACAACGTTTGGAATGTGAAATTTCACAACTGAGAACAACAGCTGAAGCAGCACAATTGGCTACCTCTCGTTGGGGTCCAGGCGTAGCAGTTACTCCCCACATGATGGAACTAAGCAACATGCAGAGTTTGAAAGAAACAAACCTCCGGCTGCACAGGGAATTACTAGAATTACAGGAGATGTCAGAGAGTATGGGACGCCGGGATGTTCGCAGGGACAGAGAATGTGTTATGTGTATGTGCGAAGAAATGTCCGTGGTGTTTTTGCCTTGTGCTCACCAAGTGGTCTGTGTCAAGTGCAATGAACTGCATGAGAAGCAAGGCATGAGGGATTGCCCTTCTTGTCGAACACACATTCAGCAGCGCATTCGAGTTTTTGGTGTCAGCGCGTAGTTACCTAACAGGTGTAAGTCTCTCAGAAACAATACGCCCACGTTATGGCTGGGTGTTGGCAGATTTGAGGGTTCCCAGAACTTGGAATAAGCCTTCTTTTTCAATCATTGGCGCTGTTGCTTTTCAGGCGGTACAATATGTAAAAAGTGTCGTAAGCATTTCTTTATCTGTACTTGCAAGTAACAAGTATCTCTTTACCCTTTTTTTTCCTATTTCTTCTTTATTTTTTCTGTATTTTTATGTTTCTTGCTCTTCAAACGAGCATGGACAACGTATCTCTTGAGTTCTTATGCTTTAGATGTCAATTTGAGGTTAATATTGACACCCGTTGTTTTTACTGACTACTTTTGTTTGGTTGCAAATGAGGTTTGCCATCTAGTACGCTGAAGAGAGATGCAGAAGAAGGATTCACATAACAACCACTACTCAATTATGGAAATTGGGCCCTTCTTTAAGGCGTTGACATCTTCAATAGCAGATAATAGCCAAATTATAAGGTATATTCGTCAATCACATTCGCGCAGAACTCCTTAATACACTCTGCCTGTATCATAGGTTTTTGACCCACAACTATCGTTGGGTGATCTTCTTCTGTCACCCGCGAATCTCAAAAAAGGTTCCATGATTCATGTGTTCATCTGTAAAGAGTAGGTGCCGTAGCAGGAACGGGAAATCTTTTTACTTCTACGTCCACCAACCTATGTCTGGTATCTGGGTGATTGGTACGCTTTCTTTGTCTCTCAGACATGGTGGTCGTTAGGACTGTTTTAGTCTCTGAACGTGTACACGGTGTGCAATTGTCGACATCTCGAACCGGAATTGGCAGAAAGCTCAGAGTCCCTAGCAGATCCACTGAAGGGACCGTTCGGTGGACTGGTGATATCCCCGTTTTAGATGGGATACACGCGCTGTAATACCTGACTCACGAAATTCCCGGATGCGACCCCGTGATATATCTCAAATACAGACTCCATTCTTCCATATCAGCTATCCCCAACTTCAAGTCGAAGTTGTTGCTTGACGGTCTTCGACGTTCGTGGGACCTTAGAATCCAGATTTTGTTCCTTATTCTGAATCGAAGGGGGAAGAAACATCGGGGTCTGACAGAATACAAGCATTTTTGGTCGAAATTTACGACAATGCCAATTAGACGTTGGGACGAGGTTTTGAATTGATGGTTCTTCAAAGGTATGGAACTTCACAGTGTAGTTTAGGATTATACTACAGAACTTGCTAGTCACATTATTCTCTTACTTGTGGAAGCATGTGTACTGTTTGTAACTTGTGGCACGAGAATGACCTAGTGTCTTGGAAATTGTATCTTCGATGAAGCTCTTCTCATTGAGTTCTGAATCGACGTTGCTCTCAATATGGAAAAACCTTGTAATGTGCGTTGAGTACTTATGTACGTGGGAAGGCCAGCGTTTGTTTTGGAAGTTCTTTGCAACACTTGTTTAATCCTTAAACGATGGTTGATCTTGAAGATCAACCATCCGAACATCACCTCTACCGCCAATTGCGCATTCGAGTGGTTCCTTATGGAATTTCAACCTTTAACTTGTGGTTATTGGTTCCGAAATTTACTTACAATAGTTAGAGGCAGTTCTTGTTTGGTAGTAGCATCATTCCTATCGTGAGGTTTCCTCGTTCCAAGTATCTTCCCTGTTCCAAGGGTTTCCTTATTTCTCCATGACAGAACGTTGAAAAGGCAAAGTGGATAGTTAGCTTTCTTATCTAACCGGTAGTGTAGACATATTGTTACGTCTGTTGATTGCCTAATGACTTGCAATCTGTTGCTGCGCTTTCTTTCCCCTTTTCTTTCTTTCATCTCTTCATCATGACCAGGCTGCTTATGAATGATACAGGGGTTAGCAGGTAGCAGGTTTTTTCAGATAGAATGCTGCAACTAGCCAAGCTCAATGAGCTGGCCCAGTTGAGGGCTATGGTTCAATGGCAACCTCGAATCCACGAGGACACAGATTTGAATGTATTCATCCTGGCATGTCACACGCGAAGCTTATCTTTGAGACAGTTGGAGAATGTAAAATGGTTCCTTGGAACCACTGTGAATTGTAATGTTGGAGATTGAAACACCATTGCCTAGCATATAATCATAGAGTAGAAGGAACGCGGAAACTGTGGTCCAAGTGTTTAAACTTTTTTGGTTACAAATTCTGATTCCTTGCGAAACAGTCGATTGCTGGGAGAGCCATATCTTCACCCAGAGAAGTTGATAGAGTGGAAAGCTCCTTGGAGTACAGGAATCTCCCCTCTTAGCTAGGAGCTGTTTTGCTACCTCGGTCATACTTTGGGGTGACACTGTTGCAAAGTTGGTTCTGATAGTGCAGGTGGCTGATACACTTCACGCTCTCTAGTGCTTCTCTAGAAGCAGAAACATATTTAGTATAAAATATATGCACATTGTATGTCGTCAAATCATGCAGTCATCAGGGTATTCTTTCCCTGTGACCTACATTTGTGCTGATTGAAGGTCTGGAAGTCCATGGCAGGGTCAGTAAGAACATCCTTCATAATTAGGGAAGGTTATATCTCGATCAACCGTCCTTGGTTCCAGTTGAAGAGCCAGAATGGTTAGTCCATTTGATAAACTTGATGATCTGAATCTTCATGCTTGAGCTGAAGCTACAAAGCATTCATCTCCGCTGGCTGTTTGGTACTGATAGTTTGAGTTGCTCTGGGGTTGACCCTTGCGAAGAGCAGTGAGTCTATACATGACTTGCATAAAGGATTTGTACTCAAACTAGGGAGTTTCCAAAGCAGTACTGTAGAGACCCTATCATCATAGCTCATCGCAAGCGGCAACTGTTAAATTTTTGAAGAGATGATTTGGTGTATCTAGTAGGACTGATAGAATCAGTAGCCTTGCAGTAAGTGCTTCCGCGGACTGCATACCAAGTATTGAGTAATTTGCAAGTATTGAGATGTTTAGTGCGACCTCTTACATAAGGACATAGTAAAGTTTTTAGAATGAAACATTGTTCCGTTTGAATGAAACATTTACCAACAAGTTTTTAGAATGAAACATTGACCAAGTCTTTCGAACTGGGATAGTCAAATTGTGTCGAAGATCAGCGAATAGCATAATCCGACGAGAAAGGACACCTAGACGCAGAACGAGACACGACTTTACTTCTTCCTCATGAAGGTTTTGAGTTGTGGATCATAACCTAAGGCGGGATGTTTATATTTCATGCGCCAGCGTCACTTAACTTCTTTCCTGATTCGTCATCCGACATGGGCCCTAAACGATAGAATCAACGATTTTTTTCTGCCGGAAGAGATTTATAGAGAAAGTAAGACGTCTTGGCTTTTGCACAGACATTATTGTGAAAATCTAAATCAAGCCAATTGTGAAATTTACTTTTTCCTGACAGTACAAAATCGCGAGGGAGAGCGCACTCTCCCTCCAAGTCCTGTCATATCTATCTGCGAGGACATTCGACGAGAGAGTTCTCGCTATCGAGGATCATATCAGAGGGTGTCACTCACACAAGGCAAAGGAATGGCCGCCGAGTTGGGTATAAGAGGAGAGTCAAATCTTGACTTCTCTTTGGGGTAGATTGTGCTCTAAATATCGACTAATTGGGGATGGATGCCTGGACGGACCAATCCACACGCTCGAGTCACATAACCTCAACACAGTCTAGAGCAGCCATAAGTTTGTCCACCGAATCATGAATGGCAAAGCCTGCGGAAATAGAACTTTTGAATATGGACAACAGTGGGGTACAAGGAGCGGACATTAATAGATAGTGCTTGAGCGTCCAACCTCAGCACAAGGTGTCCATTCAGTGTGAGAAGTAACGGACAAAAAGTCGTCCTCAGTGCATCAACTTCTCCATCCCATACAAAGTACGTACAATAGACATCGACAAAATTAGATTGTCGTGCAGAACAGCTTCGATGGTTTTGGCCAAATATATCTGAAGTTCAGCCACTTGTGCTTGTGCATCGTTTTCGCCTCCGGGCTTTTGATCAATCAGACGCCAATTCAACTCTGTGCCAAACTTCTCTTGACAAATTTGAATACCGTACTTCAAGAGCAACAACTCCGAAAGTAACTGGTTGGTCGTATCACCTAACATAGCCTAAATCGGTTTTACCATCCTGGCCTTCCTTTCTAAAGACAACAATGCCCTGTTCAAAACTCGAAAACGAGCAGTTCCAGTTGCACTCAGGAGCAACTTCGACCCTTTCAAGGTGTTCTTTTATGGACGATTAAAATCGAACAATATTGATTAGCAACAAAGAGGTGTTGTGCAGACTTTAGCTCATAATATAGATCAAAACGATATCTGTGATAGAACTTAGAGACAGCGTAGAATCAGATAATTTAAGGTACCACAATCCGGCATTGAGTTTTCTTTTCTATTGTTTCTCTGAAAGTGATTTCTGTCAGAGACTTTATATGTATCTGCTCCAACTTCACTTCCCCTCTACGTTTGTACTTTCCACACGTGTAAAATCTGAATCCGAGTGTACACTTGGCGATGGGTGTTAGTGCAGATTCCACCTTCGTGTAACGAACTTATATGACACAACGTTAGTTGCAGAATCAATAAAAAATGGCCATACTTAAGGAATCAAGGAGAAGAAGACGTAGACTTAGTCGAAGAAATCTTCAGTTTCTTGTGGAAGTGGTTATGACGAGAAGATTATGTTGGAGAACTTAGTAAGATTCACCGTCAAAAAAATTCTGCTTCAGTTGATGTCTAAGCTACGAAACGTACTAACAATAGTCTTCTCCACTAATCTCATTGCTCACTGAACTTGTCTTAACTGATTGTCTGGTGAATGCTCACGTGTTCCAAAGAACACTCTTAACTTAGATTAGGAAAATGGAATAAGTCAATCTGGTCCCACTAAACTCTAGACCACTTCTATCGTTTCATGACATACCTTAAACTTATAATTATGGGGAGGACAAGTGCCGACCACACTAGGTATTACGGTCGGGAATGTAATCAATTTATCTTGATTACCTTCTAAACCCATAACACAGAACAAAGTTTGCGCCCAGAGGAATCCAAATAATGCGCGACAACGCATAACTAGTTGTAACGATGTAGCAGGTACGTTATCATCCCCATAAAAACCATATAGCTTGATCCATGAGTAAAACTAACCGGTTACATGTACAATTTATCAATCGAGAGTTTGATTAGTTAGCATGAAATCAGATTAACGAAAACTAATAATCACATAAGATCATCCTCATTTCTGTTAAGTTTTTGAGAGAAACTTTTTATTTCGAACGAAGGATATGGCAGCCACAAAACACACATTGTTGGGAGACAATCAGCTGAAATAGCTGGATTCCAACTCTGCAGATTCATACAGAACTAACTGTGTACACATCTTAGACTGGTAATCTATCTGGAAAGAAAAGATCCAGATGATGAAAGAATTCGAGGTTGCAGTATTTCTTTCTTCTATGTTTGAAGAATTGGATTGGTAAAACAATATTTCATATAGTAGTTCTTTTATTAACATGCTCCCAGTAAGTCTTCTTCATTCTGTCATGGTTAAGACCATTACGATACACTCATCTTATTGTCGAGTTCGAAGGTTAACGATCAAACTCTTTTCATGTTCGAATAAGATCCGATTCTCGTTCAATGAAACCATCGACTCCACCTTCATGTTAGATGTTTTATTGTACGTTTTCCTTCAATGAAACTACACGATACAAAACATAGTATTCTTCAGATCTATTCTAGTCTGTGAACATTGCTCGCCAATTGAAGAGTCACCTCAGCCCATACATGTTGAGATGTTTTGTTACCAAGTCCGTTGGTCTTTCAACTGTAGTGTTATTATGCTTTTGGATTAACCCATTCCTATTTCTGTCAATCAATCTCTTTGCCTTTGTCCCCGACTGGCGATTCTCGTCTCAACACGACCGTAGTATGCAACGGGGCTCCATCGATCTGACCACGCAGACGCGAACCACGGACATCAGCGAACGCGGAATACGGATGCTGCAGGATTTGATCAACGAGGTTAGTGAAGACGGATCTGACCGGCACCCGTCCGCTGTGGACCGATAGAACGTCTCCACCTGTCACCTGCAACGAGATCTACACGGCTTACAGCATACACCGGAAGCTCAAGTCCCCGGCTCCACATGTGAGACACGCCGAGGGGGAGAAGACAGAGTGAGAGAGAGTTACGGAAACGGAAGACGAAGATACTGCAACAATTATAAGTGGGAGCCGAGAGAGAAAGAGAAGGCGGTGGATGATGAAGGCCGAGAAACAGTTATGAAATGAAACACGGGGGTGCTACGTGGGCCAATGGGAGATCCACACCTGGTGAGCGTAAGTCGGTCGGATTCTGTATTCTCTGACTGAAATAGGTCCGGCCAATGGGGGCAATCATGAAGTACAACACGGGTACAGTCTGATGGAATTCTTGGCCGGTCGATGTACTTTGTTAACAGGAAAGATATCTGAGTGCGAACGAGATGGTCGGGATGATTGTCAGTTAATGCGGAAAGAGTACATGACAGACATCAAGCAAAGAAGGAATTGTTTGTTGTTTGCTTGGATTGTGTTGTTGTATATCAGCAGCTGCAGGGAATGGTGGGGTTGGTGGACCCGAAGATATGTCAACAGGGCGAGCTTAAATGCATATACCCTGAGCATGGAAGGCTGTATAAGTCAAGAATTGACGATGATTCAGAGACAGATAGGTGAATTGGAGATCTCACGACCTGAAAATTCACGTAATTGTGCGAGTCCGACAGGTTTATGGTCGTCGTGATGGTTTATACACCATATTTTTGTTGGTGAAGGAAGCAGGACCGAGGATTTGGATTAGTAGTTTTGACTGACTGACTTGGGACTGGCTGTTCGCCTAATCGCGAGAGCTGCAGCAGCTACTCACGTTATGGTCGTCGGTGTGCTCATTGGAACTGGTAGAGGAAGAGCGACTCTCGTTCCTCGGTGAGCAAGTGGTATAAACTGATCCAAATTTTCACGCGGGACTTTTGCTTCTGGTGCATTCCCAGCATCGTACTCTCGGATCTCCGAGGTTAGGACTCGATTACGCTAGGACTCGATTACGCTTGGACTCAATCTCTCATTGACTGCTTCGTAGCGCTTGGACTCAACTCCTCGTTGGGTACTTTGAAGAACATCTTACGGTTGGCGTCGGGATTAGTTCTCAGGTGTCCTGAGAGAGACCTCATCGAGAGCATTGCTCTCTCTTTCTGCGGACAAGCAGTAATGACAGCGGTTGTTCATCTGCAGAGGATGCAACATGGCTTTGCCAGAGTTGCCTTTGCGTGAATTACTGTTAAGAAGGGCATTGAACAGCAGAGAGATAGATTCTTCATTCTTCCACAGTGAAATTATATAGCGTGCCCGTGACAGGACGAGAATTGGCAAACTTGATAGTGCCTGTAACTCGCATGCATAATCTCGCACTACATACTGTTATGTAGCAGGACTTGCGTCTGCCTGCCTGCCACCCTTCCTGCCGCCATGTGTCTTACAGGCAGTTCCACGAGTGATGATAGCACTCATCTGGTGCATTCTCTGCTCCTTCTTCATCTATCAGAGAAATCCATTGCCATTTCACACTGCCGTTCTGCTTGTTCCCGATACTTTTGACCTCCTTCTGTCGTTTATGAAATTTGACTATCGTTCTCATGCGTGGTTAGAAGTCCACCAATTCGGCATACGACCTAGTTTGGCATCTTCTTCTGTAGAAATTTTCAATCAAGGTGGATGATTAGAAAGCGGTGCCGTTTGAGGACGCGAACGAGGTTGGAATCTTGTGGAGTCATTGTGTTTCGCCCGCTGTTGGTGTACAAACCTCAACTTTGAGAATTTGATGAAAATTTCTTGGACCTGTGAGCTTACAGCTCTGTGCCATTTTGCAGACTAATGGAATTAAACAGAAGCTGCTAAGCTATTCGCGGAACAAACAGTCGAACAAAGGCACGAAGAAGTAAGCTAGCTGCTCCTGGTTTCGTCAATAGGTAGTCGGTTGCATCACATTTTGACATGTGGATCCATCCATGTTTAGCATTTGGAACTCAAAGTTTTCTTTACAGGTTGCCCTTTCTGTCAACAGCATAATCAACAGCATACGTTTGCAAGATTACTAGTCCATGTGAAGAAATTCGATCTCAAATTTCGCTTTTTGCAGGCTGCCTCGCTCAAGGCCGTCTTCAGGCGTTGAGAGATCCTCATCAATACCAAAGAGACAGCCCTTGACGAGATTGAATTCGAATCCGAAAGGTCTTTACGAGAAACACTCCGATCCAATGACGATAAACATTCTTCCATCTTCCTCGAAATTCGAGCAATCTGCTGATATGAAGGCAGAGACTGCGCCGAAGCAACACTCACAATCTGTCTTCGTTTCCGCCGCAGTCGTTGGCAAGGTATGGAACAGAGCTGCAATAAGCTGCATTGCTGAATTTTTATTTCGATCTCAATATGTATCGGAATCGCTGAAAGAAAATGGGTGACGAAAATCATCGGGTTGTGCTAGTTGTCACGATTTTTCAGGCAATTTTGAATATCCATGACATCCACGATGAATATCCATGATATCCAGATGAAAGCGAAACAGGGCAAAGGTATGAAGGGCATGATATCCGGAATGGGGAAGGAGATCAAGCGTGTAGCTACGAACATTGGTGACACGGTGCAAGAGCACATTCCGAACGCAAGTGAGTAATGCCAGTTTCATGTGCTCTTGAAGCTTCCCAGGGATATGTCTGAAATTTACGAATCTGGCCGTGATCTGAAATTCTGAGATAGATGACCTTGTTTGATCCATGTTTACGCAGATAATAAAAATATGACTGAAATTTTTGTATCCTGGCCGGAATCTGAAATTTTGAGATGGAATTGGCCCTTGTTTGACCCATGCTTATGCAGATAAGAAAAATAAAGCATCAAAAGATAGGCAGTTGCTCATGGGTCCAGAAACTCCCAAGATGCGTAATCCTGCTGAAATAAAGAAGGCCTATGGCTACCCCGTAAGTTACTTCGCTTCCGCGCTCTCTATATCAGCTTTGGAGCAGTTTTGACGTGATTGAATTTGATTCCCTGTTCTACGCATGGTTCTTCTACCATTTCACATATACAGGAGTTCGGAAGCTTGCAGGACCAGTCTGAGACTGAAAGGTGTCGCGTGGAACGAGAAAAGTCGCCTCGTTAGTAATAGTTGTTTGATTTTGAGTTGGTGGAAAGTAATGCGAGAACAAATGATTTGTACGAGTTTCAAACGAGGATCAGTTCAACATTGTGGGACTCCAAGCGAAGACTTTGTGCTGGTTACTCATGGGATGGATCGTGACTAACATGGAAGTTCAATTGTGTCTGGTTCAATCAGGATGTTACCCACGCGGCAGAACAAGCGCATGACAAACTGCAGGAAAGGGGGAAAAAGTTGACGGTCAGTGACTTCTCCCGTTGTTTCCATGACCAACATGACATAAAGGAACAGAAAGTGTTGTTTTGGTGAAGACAAGATGTTCCCATAATACCAAGGGAATCTGACAGAAGTTGTTTTGTCACAGGCCATCCAACATCGTACGGGGGAACTCGAGAATGAAGCAGCTAACTTCGCCTCTCTTGCCCAAGAGTTAACGCGAAAAATGGAGAACAAGAAATGGTACGAGATATAGTGAGACATAAGATTCTTTCTTGAGTAACCGTGACTGCGGAGACGAAGCCAAAATCGAGGGCTCTTCTGAGCAGAACACATCGACGCTTTGTTAGATTGGTCAGGGTTTTACCGGTAGGAAATCGTGGATTATCCTCAGTGACTTTAACTAACATGACACAAAGATTTCCGTGAGTTGAAAGTTACTGAAGCAGCAGCATAGCGGGATCATGGGAGAAATAACGGATGTCTAGACGAAGTTCCCCACCAACGATACCCTGCGCATCCAGGTACATGATGCTATGTTTGCGTTGTGGGTGATGCTTCTAAACGAAGGATCAAGAAGTTAAGTACCTTTATCCGACGACACTTTTAGCATCCAATTTTTGAACAAGAGAATATAACAACTGCAGATTTTAGCTTCCAAGATGGTTATCTGGAAGATCTCATAATTCGATAAAGAGCAAGCTCGGCTACAAGTTCAGCCACGGGAGTCGACCTAAAGTAGTCGAGCACTCGACCAGGTACTGAGTTATAGTATCAGAACTTGTAAATAGAAGGTAAATGGAGGATGGTTTCATTTAGATACTTGAAAATAGGTAGAATTATTCCATTTGTAAATTTCAGGGACCTCTTCAGCCTCGGGCTTTATGTACACCAGGGCAGAACTCATGGTTTGAGTCAAGCGAAGGACTACCTTCTTCGTGAGAAACAAATTGTTCTACATATGGAGATCTAGTACAGCAGGAGCATACTGCAGTTCAATCGGAAAGGCATCTGGAAAGTCAGAAATGACGAGCATGAAGAGCATTCTGGTGCATGCTAGTTGGCATGAATGAAATGAAAGGAAAACGAAAAACATGTTCCTATCGATGTCGTGTTGTTGGTCTCAATGGCCCATCTTCCACGAGAGGATACAGAGAGGATAACGCACGGAGACCAAGTTGGGCTATTGGCAATCACTTTTGATTCTCCTTTTAGATCTTAGAGACTAGTCCAACGTGCAGTCATTTGATCTCAAGTGTTCGTCCCAGTGTAGCTGAATGCAAAACACCGAGGCTCAGTGCTTGGTAAGTTTACAATCGAATCAAGAATCAAGAATCAAGAATATTGACAAAGTCCAGTAGGCAACCAAAACTGAGCAGTGAAACCATAGCATTGCACACTTATACGCAGGCCATGGAACTTTACCGTGGAAGTAACAAGGACATCTTTGGATCAAATTTACAGTGAGATTTGAAGTTCCTTACTTGATGCTTATATTGCTTTTATAGGTATCTAAAAGCCTGTTACATTTCCAACTTTCGAGCTTGGAGCATGCCACAATAAGTCCTAGTATGATCATTAATTCTATTGTATTTTGTCGAATTACCCATTGCTAGTTCTGCCATAGTCACATAATTGAGAGAGGAAATAAAAAAGCAGTCTTTCTAATAGTTCTAGACTTGGTCCTCGCAAGGACTTGTTTTTATCGATCTCCTATTCTAGGTTCATTTCCAGGAACTCTTCCAACAGCTTACCATAATATGCCTTGTGTTTTCTGGTTGATGTACATGAGAAACGGTGGTCATCTAAGTATATAATTGTTTAAAGCATTTAGGCATGGGTCATCATCATTACCCATAGTATTATTATTGACATGTGCACTCTATTATCCAACACGGTATCATTGAACCGTCTCACCATTAGCTCTTATTGATAACTCCCATTGATTCTTCAAGACATTGACATAGATGCAACCCCTGTGTTTACCCAAAGACTTGTCAGCCCTGTAACCTATGATTGCCTTACTATCTCAAAGGTTTGGAGTTTGGGATAAATATCAAATGAAAGTAACTTGAACCATAGAAGCCAGTTGTATTCCCTTCTGACTACAATATACAGAAGGTAATTTGAATATTAAAGTACAAAAGGTCTTGAGCTTTGGATGGTGGGGTTCGGATGTCCATTCTGATTAATATAAGTTCCGAGTATAATCCTTATTGTCCTCCCTCTGGATCAAACGCGCATGGTTAGAACTAACGTTGGAAATGTCATTTTCCTCTAAGCAAAAACGTGCAAAATTTAGAACTCTCTATAGGAACACTAAGTTCTCTATAGGAACAATAACTAGGATTAGTTTGTGACTTGTGACAAGTCATCCCTTTGGATGTATATACATGCCATAACTTATAGCTATAGTTTCAAACCTGCTTAGTTTGGGATAGTTGGAGTCCTAAACTCCTTGTAATGGCTAAATTATGAGAAGATGTCATGAGACTCCTTCTACCCCAAGTATGTATAAATGGAATTTGAAGATATAAGTCAATTGTCCTCCATTGGGGAAGAAATGTATATGAACGAGTATCCTTTACTTAGAGGTAGAAAATCCAGAGCTTAAAAATTAGAGGTCTAGATCTAAGGTTTGGATATGGATAATTGTACTCCCTATGGACCAAATAAGCATAAATCTAATTTCAAATATTTAAGTGACATATCTTCCCTATGAGAAAGACATAGATACTGAGTTTTTTTTGTCACTTTCTCCCTTCTAGAAAAGTATGAATCTAGCTTAATGTTGAGCTTGAAATAAGGATGTCAGATCTATCATGAGGTATGAATTTGAATCCAATTTTCTTTCTCTAGGCAAAAGAAGAACATTATAATTTTAACCAAATATTAAGTACATTTTCTTTCTTTTGGTCAAAATGTGCATAAGTTCTAAATTTGAATACAATACTATCATTTTTTACCAAACACACATAACATTATCTTGAAAAGTAGAAGTGAAATGTCCTCTTTTGGGCAAAAGTGGACAAAGATAGATCATGAACGTAGGGTCAAAAAGTTTATATATCAATAAGGGAAGTCTAGATCTCCATGAAATGTCAATATATTTATGCGATTAACCCCATTCAACCAAATACACATAGCCATAACTTTTAATATCTAAAAAATACTCTTCTCTTTGGGTGGTCCATCTGAGGTTCCTATCTTGATGAGGTCAATATATCCATGAAAGGTCAATATATTTATGTAATTAATTCCATTCAATCACATATGCATAGCTATAATTTTTAATATCTAAAAAAAATCTTTAAAAATTTCTTCTCTTTGGGTGGTCCATGTGAGGTTCCAATCTTGAAAATTTTCCTCTTTGTGCAGAATATACGTAAATATAAATTTAATCATATATGTAAATCATCTTCTATTGAAGCAAAAGAATCCAAATGGAGATCTAGAGCTTATAGGCAATATAATTAGATCTTGGAGGATTATGAGTTTTATCTCCATCTAAGATCTGGGATATAAAATCAATTTTTGCAATTCTAGGCCAAATAAGCATATTATATAACTTCACATATTAAAAAATTGTATTTTTTTGTGGCAAAAAATAGGCTTAACATATAAAGATGAATGAAGTTGCCCTTCTTCTCAACCAAATATGCATTAAAAATTTACAAATTATAAATAAGATCTATTATTTAGAGAAAAAGTATTAAAATGAATCCAAAAGGTAACTTATTATCTTGATTGTCCTCCTTGATCCAGTCAGAAGTGCAAAAAGAAGAAAGTCATAAGATGAAAAGCAATGTATGCAAGATATTCCACTAGAAAAGAGAGATAAGAAAGTATGAAATGCAAATATGTAATCCTTGAAGGTGGATAAAAACAACTAATTTTATAACAAGGCTGGAATTCAAGGGCACAAAGCATGTAAATAAAGTTCCCAACAGCTTGATTACTTGTAAAGTAAGAGAAAAAAGTATTATCTTAAGATCAAAGTTTTAAATAAGCATATTTGAGGATTAATTTGAATGTTATAAAGAAAAGAAGTTCACATAACTCCCATTTATTCCAAGAAATACATCTATTAAAAAGGCATCATGATCTAAAAGGGAGAAGAATGCCATTGCATGTGATAACATGAAGGATAGAAGACCCTATCAAGATATACAAGGAAAAGATATGGGAGTAAAATGATGCTAAGCCCTAATAGTAGCAATAAGGGAATCTGCCCTACCGTGCCTAAGATATCTGAGCTATGCAAGTTGTATGGTTTACAAATAATAGTAGAATCCAAGGCAACCATCACCCAGTATGATTGCTCTCCAATGGTTTTCAGATGCCAATGCTCTCTCTAAAGCAACAGACACATGCTATCTAAAATATGCAGTAAAATATAAGAGAGAGAGTGATATTCCTTGACACCTAGAATGATATACGCTCTCCCTTACAAATGTGTCAAAAATTATATTCATTGCTCCATGTAACTCCAAGTAAAGAGAGGTAGAAGGTAAAGAGAGGCTTGCTTCATGCTATTATAATCACAATACTACTCAGCCATCTTTGCTTGTGTAGAGGCTTATGTAAATAAAGGACTTAAGTAGGTAATGAATGATACTCAAAATAAGCAAACTAAAATAAGTATCCTTGAAGTTTTTATCAAAGAAATTAGAAAGTGTAGCAAACACCTTTCTTAGTAAAATAAACATTACACATAAGCTTAATTTCAAGGAAAGTATCACAAGTATTTAGAAAATTAAAGAAACATCACGTAATTGACTTAGAAAGGAAGAAGAACCTTACTAAATGAGAAGATCATAAGAAGACCTAAAGCAAAGCATACACTTAAGTATATGTGGTTACCTTTTCCACCTAGGTATAAAAAGGTCCAAGGAAGATATTTAAGCATGATTTATCATCCAAAGCTAACAAAGTAGATTCTCAACAATCATTAAGTGGTGAAAGAGATAACATAGTAACCAAACTCAATTTGAAAATCCCTTAATAGTATTGGATGGTGTGCTTTGTGCTTTGAGTTTTTTTCCTATTTATTGAAATGTAATAGAGCTATAGCTTTTGTAGATAAAGTACTTGCAATAATTAGGAATATTAATGACTATATTAAGACAAAGTAGAGCTTGTAAGAACTCTTGATAAATTAACCTTCTCAATTTTGCATTAGATTAAAATACCACTTCTTGTAGTCTTGTATTAAAAAATATCAACTTAAAAGATATCAAAGGAGTGCTCTCTACAATCAAAAGTACTGAAGAGCTTATCAGATTTGGAATAAAATGGATGAATATCAAAGTGCAAGAGGAATATGTAATCAAAGTTGAATGGTATATGTCACGCCATTTGTAGTGTCGTATCTAGATTGCTCGGACACTAGAGTTCTAGTGATAGTAGTTAGAGGCATTTTAGCCGTTACTCATAGACTACTTTTTGAATGTCAGATTTCAGGTTTAGGGTACTGACTTCATTGCGGGGCCCACCGTCACTTGCACCGTCCTCATCGTCAGATGTGCCATCAGCGGGACCGTTGGGACGAGACCTAGGTCAAAATCAGGAGTATACACTAGAAGTGAAGCTCAAGAGAGCTCACTTCTCTGATGTTGAGCCTTTGAGTTCCTGGCTAGATTGGACAGAAAGTTGGCAAATGTCAGATTTTATGTCAGATTTTGTGAAGGAGTTCTGTCAAATTTTGGCAAGAAGAACTTGATTCCAATCCTTGGTGATCCTTGTAGCTAAGGAAGTAGATAAGTACTCCAATTATATCACATGCCAAATGGTGGCAGAGTCAGTCCTGTGTTGATTTATGAGATGGAGGGTTGTTGTTTAGCATTCTTGTGATTGGACCCCCTCCATTCTTTGCTTCATGTTTGTGCACCGTGTTTGTGTGAGGTGCCTTGAATTTTGAGTGTTGGTGCTCTAGTGTGCTCTCAACAATGAAGTTGGAGTGATGACCAATCAGACTATCTTTGTTCTTCTCCGGTGAGGCAAGAAGTGATGACCTATAGAATGTGAGAATGCGTGTTGTGATGGCAGGTTACAAGTCGCCCTTGCTCCTAGTGTAGTTGTCTCAGTTAGAGTTACATTAGTGGATAATGTTCTATTAATTTTGGCACTTGGTGGTGCTTGGTTGGTGTTGGCACTTGGTGGTGCTTGGTTGGTTTTGGCACTTGGTGGTGCTTGGTTAATGTTGACATTTGGTGGTGTTGGCACTTGCAGTTTGTGATTGTAGTTGCAGTTGCGGTTACTTTGTCACGACGAAGTTCTTTGGGGATTACAGAGGAGATAGCCCTATAGTACATAGTGGGTTTACTCGGAGTGGCACTCGATATCAACCTGTATCTTAGGTCTTAGTGAGGGAGGAGATTGACTCTGAGTTGGAGTCCAATATAGGAGTTTATCTAGTTGAGAGTGCACTTGTTGTGTTTGCACCGTTGTTGTGGGACATGGACGAGATTTATGGGGCCTCCAAAGGCCCTAGGCATTACTCTGGTACAGTGAAAACCAATGAGTTGGATGACTTCATCCATGAGTTTGATAGTTGGTGTGATCTACAGCAAATGCAGAACCCGACTTTGTTCACACCTTTCATGGCATGGAAGGGGTTGTTTCAACATTTGGAGAGTCTGTTGATGGATGACTACCATGAGTTCAAGAGAGCTCATTTAGATGAGATTGAGTTATGTAGACAATATTGGTCTCTAAACTATATCTCTATCACTTCAAGCTCGGTTGCCAGGAGTAGATTGGCTATACCCACGAGTTCTAGCTCAAGTAGTGTTGGTGGAGCTAGTGGAGGTGCACTAGTTAGAGATAGTGTTACATGAGTGGAGGCACCACTACAAGAGGTGGTGTGGTATCGGGGTTTAACCCTATGGTGGAGTTCTTCTTGTGTTTGGGGCAAAACTACCAAGGAGTGGGGACTGACAAGCTGAGAAGCTTGCAAGAGTTCCAACGGAAGGCTAGAGAGAGCCTATGTGAGGCATACAGTTGCATGAGACGGCTGATCAATTTCACTCAGGGAGTTATTGAGGCCCAAGCAGTCCAGTTTTGGTATGGGATACTGGACAGGGAGTTGCAACATAGAGTTTGTGATGCTATGTTGTTATAGGCTACTTTGCCTACTTTGGTAGTGGTCTTTGGTTTGGCTAAGCGTATTAAGCTCAACTTGGTGGAGCAGAGAGTGGTGACATCTAGATTTGGTAGGGAGACCTCATCCACAACTATTACTTCTTCTAGAGTGCAGTAGAGTGCACCACGCCCTATTGGTTTTTGAGGACAAGGTGGACAACCCAGATCCTATGGAGCGAGTGGAGGGCCTAGTGGAGTTAGAGACCCTTACCTTCATTTTCAAGTCAGCATCAGCCTGTGAGTAGTGGTGTTGCTTGTTGGACTTGTGGTAGACCTCACCATCAAAGAGAGTGTACTCAAGGTAGTGGACCCAATACCTTGGGTGCATCATTGCCAACAAAAATGCAGTGTGAGCATTGCCATAGATTTGGTCACACTAGTGACCGGTGCTTTGACCTACACCTGGAGTTACAGAGTGGTAGGGCTGCTATGGTAGGTAGTAAAGGAGCTCCAATTCATGGAGGATGAGGTGGTGGTAGAAGATCTACACCTAATAGAGGTGCAGTACTTGCCCTTACTTCTGATACAACTATGGCTACTCGGATTGAGCAATTGGAGCAGAGATTGGCTAGTATGGCCATTGCTTAGAGGAGATCAGATTTGGGTGCTGAGGCTTCCACCTCATATGCTGGTGATAGAGATGCTTTGGACTTCATGTGCGGAGCAGCACAAGTGGATGCATCTGCAGCAATGACTAGGAGTGCAATACGTGCTCCAAAGCCTAGAGGAGCATTAGTGGAGTTGGACCCATAGAGAGGAGAGGTTGGGAGATAGGTCAGACTTCCCCATTCTTTCATGCTATCTGAGGCATTGCAAACAACATCCATGGTTCCTATATGTCCCAGGGCAGGTGTGGTAGGTGGTGATGGAATACATGATAGACTACCTGCTAGTCAACCACCTGCTACTACGCAGACTGAGTCTAGCATGATGTTGGGAGCGGCTCAATTGATTATGCGGTGCCCTTTGTTTTCAACTAGTGACATGTTTACATTAGGAGTTGACCGAGCCCTAGTGTTCTGGTTGGCTGCCATGCTTTGTGAGAGTAGGGATGGTGCGGTTCCTACTACTAGAGTAGAGGTGGTTGATAGTGGAGCTGACTTGGTTGAGGAGCATGGGATCCGTTCAACGACCAGTGGTTTATGGTAGGCAATAACGACTAGATCAAAGGAGTTGCCAACTAGACCGGCCTTTGAGAGAGTGTGGTTCACACATGGTGTTGTCCTATTGGATAACCAAAGGGGGATTTTCTGTTTGGTGGGACGTTCAAGGAAGGTCTATACACCATAGAGAGTCTTGTTAGACTCTGGTGCACAACCCCTTATGTTGGGGAAGGCTACAGTGGTCGGTCTGGAGTTACGAAAGATTGATGTGGAGAGGTGTCCATTTCAAATCCAAATATCTCTAGGTGGTAGTTTGACACAATACATCACACGTGGGGAGCTTGTTGTCAAGGTTCAGCCTGGTCATCCGATTGATAGCGCGGTGGTGAGAGCTCAGGCTATTGCGACAATAGTTGAGTCATATGATGTGCTAGTTGGGGGAGCAATGTTATACTCCATGGGTTTTAGTATTGATTATTGGGAGGAGACAGCCTCCTATAGACTAGGTTGGCAATTTGGTGAGGGACAGGTATGTCGCCTACTAGTATGCTCTAGTAGGGGCAGTCTTGGCTCACTACAATCTTGGACCATGGTAGCATGAATTTTAGCTTTCAATGGTACAATTACTTGGCCTGGTGACTTGTTGGAGGGGAACGCCCATGCAGAGGATACTCTAGTACCAGAGGAGATCACTCGGATTTGGAGTACAAGTGGGATTATTCCATCCACCTTGGATGTTCCATTGTGGAGTTCAAAGGAGGCATTGCAATAACATGCAGATCAATTGGTGCAACAGGCTTGGAGTGGAACCTTCGTACCATCAAGAGATGAGTGTTAGGATGAGCCTCCAGAGTCAATTACTTTGACACCTTTGGATACCATACTCATTGCTTGGCAATATTTAGTAGAGGGGATATGTCTATTAGAGTTGTTTGGTGAGATTAGCACCGGACTAGCTACGGTATTACAGGCGGGTATACAAGTACAGAGGTACTTCTATGTAGAGAGAGATGAGACTGCTAGGCAAGTCTCTGTACATCATGTGGCACACTTGGCCTATCGGTATCTGGATTATTACTGATGTCAATAGTCAGGGGTTACCAAAAGGCCCTACCAATAGACATTTCTTTACTGGGGGTATATGATTTGGAGAGACATGGGTCTATTCACTTGGTGATTTTTGGATGGCCATATTAGGAACATACACATGCGGGCCAAGGTTTGGGTCTTCAAGATCCTTGTTCTGATGTGTTTAAGGAGATGTTATGGATACTATGACATCTCCAAGTTCATCAGTTTATTTCTCCAACTTAGCTTTTGGAGAACGTTCCTTTGATGGATAATTCTCGCACCAGAATGGTGGCAAGTACATATCAGATCCATTCTTGGATGGGACCTGCTATATTGTTAGATGCAGCCAGAGTGGGATCACGGGCTCATTGTCTTTGTCTTTGGTGGATGAACCTCTTACCCAAAGAGGTTCTATAGCGTGCTTATGATGGGATTCAACAACTTGACTACATCCTTGTTAATGATATCTTGGATGTTGGGCGTCAGTCTCAAACAATGGTAGTGGCTGATTGGTCACCTATGGCAATGGTGAACCTAGTTAGACAGCCTAGAGCCGCATTTCCCACACTCATGAGTTTCCTAGGCTCTCATGCTTTTTGAGAGGGAGGACTTGGACTTGTTTGGGACTCATAATTACAGCAGTTCGTGGAGCCCAATGTTGATGAGAGAGAGCGGGCAATGGGTTTTTGCACCGGTATTACCATTGTTCCAATAATATCAGAGGCATCCAAGCATCAAGTGTTAGGTCAGGCTATGGACCTGAACTGTTTGACTTGGATTGTGAGCCTTGGCTTGGCAGAGCAATGTAGGATGCTCTTGATAGGCATCACCACTTAAACACTTGTGAGCCTTATGCTTATCAAGGCAATTCAGGCACATGCTGGGAGCAATGGACCGAGTGTACGTGGTATTCTTGGGACACAACCAATAGCTACTAGGGAGAGTGGTCTACTTGGAGTCCATCCAAGTGAGCATGTGCTACTTGGATTACACCCTTGGTCCACTTGGGATGCAGCTATAGGACATGTGGAGCTTGTAGCTAGAGTGGAGGGAGTTTTTCACATAGAGGTTGGGACCTCTAGTGGTTGGGGGCATGACACTATTCCCAAGGGCCTAGTGTAGCAGCAAGTTAGTACGTCTTCCACTCCTACTACAGTTATAGAGGATACTTGGGAGCCAAATCTTGGACGCAAGCTTACTAGAGAGGAAAGATAGAGGGTTCTTGAGGAGCCACATGATTTGTTTTGCCTTCAATATGAAGGATTTGGGTGCTCTAAAGGGACTTGGTATACAGATTGAGCTGACTAGAAATACACCAGTTTTCCGACGTCCTTATCGATATAGTGATATGGAAAGGACATTGATTCAAAGTCGGACTAGCAACCTTTTTGAGGCTAGTTTGGTGGAGATTTCACATGGAGAGTATGCATCAACAACAGTGATGCCAGCCAAGAAGGATATGCATGGCAACTACACAGATAGAAGGATGTGTGTAGATTACCGTCTTATCAATAGATAGACCAGGGCTGATCTGTAACACCCATTTGTGCATGTGTGTGGTATTGTGATATTTAGCTTGGTATTACAAGTACTTAAGAGATATTATTTATATAGAGATAAAGGATGGTTCTATATTAGTCATGGTTAGCTAAAGTTAGTCATAGCTAAGATAGATGGGACCTTACTTTAGAGGAAGTAGAAAAGATGAGCACCACTATTTTGGATTTTAGTGTGTTGACTTGGTATTATTCCTAGGTGTTTGGCTTTGGGGAAAGAGTTGAGAACTCTTGGGCCCGCAAGCCTTTTTGTTTTGGATTCTTCTTTAGTCCAAGGATATCCCATGTGAAGGAATCCTTGCTTTAGTGGTTGGGTCAAGATAAGGGGAATATGCCCATGTGAATGGATATTCCTTTCTACTTTTTGACTTTACTTGACTTTTAGTCTAGTAACTTGAGTTACTACGGTAATTAGTAACTTTGGTACGTAACTATTTCACAAGTATATAAACAAGGAGTGAGGAGGTACTCATCATCCTTTCATTTGAAACTATCTCTCTCTCATTGAGTTCTCTAGTGAGCAATGTCTTGAGTCTTGGAGTGTTAGCCTTGGAGGAGTATGATGGAGTTGGGGTTCCTTGCCTTCTTAGTCCATGGTGCGCTACCATAATAGCCATCAGAGGTTCATCCTGAGTGAGAGACAGGCCGGCTCACATTTTTGGTTCCGTTGCCGGGACCTCTCTAGAAGGCAAGATAATGTTCCGCGTCCAATTCTACATTAGGCAGAAGGAGGCTATGAGAGCTCACTTGGAGAGAACATTAGGAGAGGAGAGGGCTGAACTTATGTTAGAGAACCAAGATCCATTTGTATACCCTGTAGTTCATTATGATGTCTTTGAGGTGATTTTGTACATCTTGTACACATGAGAGGAATTGGAGAGATTGTGTGAGGTGGATTGCAGATTTTGGGGATTAAGGTGATTTTGGGCAAAATCTCAAGTTTGAGATCTGGACTTGAGATTTCTACACATGATAGCTTGGGTTATCTTTCAGTTAGCACACTTGAAATTATTGAGAGAGCTTCTATGCGCACTGGGCTAGAATTTTTGAAAGTTGATAGGGTAAAGTGCTCCCGCAACTGCATGCTCTCTGGAAAATTGTACAGAGTCTGCCATTTCTTCAATTTTTAGTGAATTGTCCTGAAAATTTAGAAGAAAATTCAGTGCATTGTATCCTACCTGCTGCCACAAAAATTAGAGAGAGATCATTTTTGCGCAGTGCGTTATGAGTTTTTGAAGTGAGGGGGGTGGTTTTCAGACCAAATCTGAAATATGGGTGCTGAATAGAAAGGTGTCTAGGCCAAATGGCTCAATGAAAAGATCTGAAATTTTGCAAGGAGGGACGCCCTGGAGTTGTGATCAAGTGTGCAAAATTTCAGAGGACTGTGACGTATTGGTTGGGAGATTTGAATGACATTGTGAGGAAGGGTCAATTCTGCAGAGTGGAGATCTCATGCATGAGAAGTTTGAGATCAACAAAAAGCATGTTTGAGTGTTTAGATTCATCTTGGGGAACATGGAGAGTCATCAAGAGTGGAAATTGAGATTATGCAAGGTTCCCCAAGGGTTTGAGGTGATTGTAGGGGTGGATTTGAGGAAAAGAGAGTTTACAATAGAATTTGAAGAGAGTGTTGAGAGGATCCAAAAACCTACACCACTTGGAGGAAAGAGTGAGTCTAAGTGCTTTCTATGTGGAGAGAAGGGACATAAGGCAAGTTCATGTCCATTGACCTTTGAGAGCAAGAGATTGAGGGAAAGGAGAGGCTTACTTGACTTGGGTTTGCATGTTGGACCTTCTTCACCAAGATTGGGAGGGAGAAGATCTAAGACCAAAGAGTTGTGTGAGGTTTGTGGAGTTGAAGGACTTCCAAAAGGACATGAGTGTAGTGGAGTAAAAGCACTTTTGGAAACTTTGGTGAAGGATCTTGGAGAGAGTCTTAGTACAGCTACAGAAATACTACCACCTTCATCAGCTAGTTCTCAAGATTAGTGATGGAGATAATCTTTCAACTTATGGATAAACTATCCATGAGAGTTAGATTAATATGCACTCTAGGATTTGATGTTGCTATAGAAATCTTGGAGCAACCTGAACCTTTTGTGTTCCCTAGAGTGGATTATTCTCAGATGGTGTTAGTCATGTATATACTCTATTAGTAATAGAGTGAGAGAAAAGAAAAGAGAAAAAAAAATTAAGAGAAAAGAAAGATAGTGAGGGGTTAAGATGGGGAAACTTCCGGTTTTCTTTGGCAAGGATGGAGAAGATGTGGAGGCCTTTGTGAGAGACTTCAAGAGAGCTTGCATAGGAAACAATGAGAGGAGGAAGAATGAGTGGGCCTCATTATTACCAGATTTCTTTGAGGATGCAGCACTTACATGGTATGAGTCAGAATACCAAAAGAGAGAGAGGAGAGAGGGGGAAGAGGAGTCTTGGGAGACTTTGACTTCAGCACTCATTGAGAACTTTCTTCCTGATGAGAGTTATGAGAGATTGATGAGTGAGGTTACATTTCTCAAGCAAGGAGATGGAGAGAAAGTGAGGGTCTATGTGGAAAGAGTGGAAAAGTTGGAGTCCAGATTTTGCATAGTGTTGAGGAAGGGTGGGGATGATGTGGAGACTACAATGATTGGCATAGGGGCCATGCTCACCAAGAATTTTGTGGGAGGATTGAGACCACAAATTAGAAGCAAGGTGAGATATGAGAAACCTTCTTCCAAGGTTGAAGCTATCAAGATCGCAATTCGTATGGAGGAGAGTTTGGAAGGGGATGAGAGTGATTTGGTGGTGAAGGAGGTTGTGCATCCTCCTCAAGGCTACAAGTATGGTGGAACTTCTGATACTTTGGTGACAAGGGTTGCACCACAAGTAGTAGTTGCTCCAATTCTTGCACCTCCACCAAAAGATCCACTCCAAACCATCACAGAACAACTTGCGGATCTCAAGATCAATGTGGTGCAACTATGGGAGAAGAGAGAGGTGGATCAGAATGTAGGGAGAGGACCTAGGAGTTATGGAAACTATCCATATAGAGGAGGCCAACCAGCCAACAATTTCAATGATAGAAATTGTTTTGGTTGTGGAGGAAGAGGCCATATCCAAAGGAATTGCCCAAATTCCACTTACCATGGAGGAAGGGGTTATGAGGGAGCCAATAGAGGGAAAGAGGGAGGTAGTGAAACCCAAGTGGCTCCTAATCCCAACAAAGGTAAGGGGATAGCATCCATAGATGTGGTTGAGAGCAAGTATGAGAAGGGAGAGTGCTCAAACTCCAAGGGTCTTAATTTGGAGCTTTTGGCACAAGAGAAGAAGAGAGCTCGTTTTGCAGAGGATGTTCACTCTTCTCAAGGATTTACTTCAAGCAAGGATACTCCTATGTCTACTAGGAGCACTCGCACCTCAACACCATCAACAACAAAGACTCCAAGGAAGAAGTTGGGGATGGAGGACTTCTTGATCTCAAAGCAACAATGGAACTACAATGTGTTGGAGGATGTTGGTAGTCACAAGGCTAACATCACAGTGGGCCAATTAATTGCTTTGAACCCTACCTTGAGAAAGGAGCTTAGAGGTGGTTTGAGTTCTACAAGGAGCAAAAAGAAGAAGAAGGCAAAAGTTCCAGTATCAATGGGGGTGGTGGATGCCAAGCCAGCACCATGGGAGGCTTGTGAATATGCCTCCAAGATTGATGTGAGAGTGAATGGTCACAACATCAAGGATGCATTGGTTGATGGAGGATCAGCAGTGAATGCCATGTCAGAAAGGTTGATGAAGAAGTTGGGTATGATACCCTCAAGACCTTCAACATTTGTGGTGAGCATGGCAAACAAGCAACAAGTTCGACCAGTAGGAGTGATGGATAAGGTGGTAGTTTCAGTTATGGGAGTTCAAAATCTCATGACTTTCCAAGTCTTGAAGGATTCAAGCTATGACTTACTTCTTGGGAGGCCATGGTTGAGAGCAGCACGCACAACTGATCGATGGCACAAAGGGTACTTAAGGATTGGGCCATCAAACCATAGAGTCACTGTTCCTATGACTAACACCACCAACACTTCACATTCAGATACCCCATCTTCTGATTATTGGAAATCTGATTCTGAAGGAGGAGCTTCAGGTGTGGACACAAGCATGGAAGAGGAGACTTCCACGGAGGAGGATGAATCTGAATCTGATTCAGATGTGTATCCTTTGTGTGCTATGGATTTTGCACCTAAGCCAGAGGTTTTGAAGGACCCAGATAAATCACCATTGACACTTGAGGAGGTAGAGAGAAGGTTATCTACCCTCAAGTATGGCCCAAATGTTACCAAGGAGGAGAAGGTGAGATTTGAGGAGATTTTCCGCAAGTTCATCCATGTGTTTGCTTTTAGTTACAAGGATTTGAAGGAAGTCACCTTGGAGGAGCACAAGATAGAGGTGGAGTCACATGCAAGACCAATCCGCCAAAAGCAACGTCGCATTAGCCCACCAATATCTTTGGTTGTGAAGGAGGAGATTGATAAGCTCAAGGAGGCTGGATTTATCTTTGAGGTGGAGAATTCAGAATGGGTGTCTCCAATTGTCATTGTGAAGAAAAAGAATGGCAAGCTTCGGGTATGTGTGGATTACAAGAAGCTCAATGCTGTTACCAAGAAGTACTACTACCCATTGCCATTCATTGATGAGATCTTGGAGGAGGTTGCAGGTCATGAGAGGTACAGTTTTGGAGATGGTTATAGTGGATATAACCAAATCAAGATTGCACCAGAGCATCAACAACTCACCACATTCACCACACCTTGGGGAACTTACGCTTTCAAGGTCATGCCTTTTGGGCTTTGCAATGCTCCAGCCACATTCCAACGGTTCATGAACAAGGTATTTGAACCTTTCATTGGGAAATTTGTGAGAGATTTCATTGATGACTTTTGTGTCTATGGGAGCAAGGAGGAGCACTTTGAGCACCTAATCAAAGTCTTGCAACGCTTGGATGAGGCAAATGCATCACTCAACCCAGAGAAGTGCATTTTTGGATGTGAAGAAGGTCTACTTTTGGGGCACATCATCTCCAAGGATGGAATAGCAGTTGATCCTGAGAAGGTGAGGAAAATCTCAGACCTTCCATTCCCTTCAAGCTTGACAAAGTTACGCCAATTCTTGGGAATGGTTGGGTACTATAGGAGGTTCATCTTCTCATTTTCCAACAAGGCTTATGCATTGACCATCTACATGAAGAAGGGTGTAGATTACATGGTGATTTTGGAAGACAAGGAGGCTCTCAAAGCTTTTGAGGAGCTCAAGCAATCCCTTGTTGTAGCTCCAATTCTTGCTAAACCTGATTGGAGTAAGCCTTTCATCCTCTACACTGATGCTTCTAATGTAGCTATAGGATGCACTCTTAGTCAATTAGACCAAGATGGACATGATCATCCAATAGCTTATGCTAGTAGGCAGATGGTTTCAGCAGAGAAGAACTACTCTGTCACAGAGAGAGAAGGGTTGGCAGTGATCTTTGGTCTCAAGAAGTTTAGACACTACTTGATTGGAGGGAAAGCCACAATTGTCACGGATCACAAGGCTTTGAAGTACATCTTCAACAAGCCTAATGTTGAAGGGAGACTAGCAAGGTGGATGATACTCTTGTCTGAGTATGACTACACAATTGAGGATAGGCCAGGAAAGAAACATGCAAATGCTGATTTGTTATCTAGAGCCTATGATCATGATGGAGATGAGCCAGTAGATGATTCCTTCCCGGATGAGGAGCTCATGACAATCTCAGTCACTCAAGAGATTCCAATGGAGTACAAGGAGATTGTGGATTTTGTGACAAGAGGTAACTATCCAGAAGGGATGCATGCTAGGGAGAGGAAGGCCCTTGCAGCAAGATCTAGACCTTACACAATGGTGGAGGATATTCTTTTTCACCAAGGAGCAGATGGTCTACTTCGAAGAGCAGTGGGTAAGGAAGAGTCTATCCTACTCATAAAGGAGTTTCATGAAGGTTTAGTATGTGGAGGACACTTTGCAGGAAAGGTGACTGCTTTCAAGATTCTAGATGCAGGTTACCATTGGAGAGGGATTTTCAAGGATTGTCTTGATTATTGCAAAACTTGTCATGTTTGTCAAGCTTTTGCTAGAAAGTCTACATCCACTCCACCACTTAGATCAATTCCATTGCTAGGACCTTTTGAGAAGTGGGGAATTGATTTTGTAGGACCTCTCAATAGAACCCCAAGGAACAATCGGTACATTGTGGTAGTTACTGATTACCTTACCAAGTGGGTTGAGGCTAGACCATTGAGGGACAAGAATGAAGATGAAGTGGGTAGATTTCTTTATGAACGCATTATCACTAGGTTTGGATGCCCTTTGGAGTTGGTTTCTGATAGAGGAGGAGAGTTTACAGGAAGCATTACTACAGCCATGCTACGACATTTCTCTATCACACATAGAGTAACTACATCCTATAAGCCAAATTCCAATGGCTTGGCAGAGAGAACCAATCAGACCTTGTGCATGATGTTGGCCAAAGATGCAGAAATGGAGGGGGCTAAACATCATTGGGACAAGAGGATTCATGCAGTTTTGTGGGAGTATAGGACAACCATGAAGACTTCCACTGGATATTCTCCATTCCAATTGGTGTATGGTATTGAGTCTACCTTACCTATTCACTTTGATCTTCCTTCCTTCCAAAGCATTCATAGGAGATTGAAGAAAGCACAAGGAAGTGATGCAGGGAAGTCAAGGAAGGATCAACTCATGGAGTTGGAAGAGGCAAGAGCAGTTGCTATGGTTCGAGTGGAGCAAGCCCAAAGGAAACAAAAGGAGAGCTATGACAAGAGGCAAGGCAAGAAGAAGGTGGAGCCTTTCAAAGAAGGTGATTGGGTAATGTTGTTTGATTCCATTCGATTCAAGAGAGTGCAAAAGAAGTTTTTGCCTAAGTACTTTGGACCTTTCATAGTAGAGAAGGTGTGGGGCAATTACACCTATGATCTCAAGGAGTTGGGAGGAAGACACTTTGATAGGATTAACCATGATAAGTTGAAGATGTACCATAGAAGGTAGAGAGACCTTCACTTTGAGGACAAAGTGAAAACTTAGTCCGGGGGTAAATGTAACACCCATTTGTGCATGTGTGTGGTATTGTGATATTTAGCTTGGTATTACAAGTACTTAAGAGATATTATTTATATAGAGATAAAGGATGGTTCTATATTAGTCATGGTTAGCTAAAGTTAGTCATAGCTAAGATAGATGGGACCTTACTTTAGAGGAAGTAGAAAAGATGAGCACCACTATTTTGGATTTTAGTGTGTTGACTTGGTATTATTCCTAGGTGTTTGGCTTTGGGGAAAGAGTTGAGAACTCTTGGGCCCGCAAGCCTTTTTGTTTTGGATTCTTCTTTAGTCCAAGGATATCCCATGTGAAGGAATCCTTGCTTTAGTGGTTGGGTCAAGATAAGGGGAATATGCCCATGTGAATGGATATTCCTTTCTACTTTTTGACTTTACTTGACTTTTAGTCTAGTAACTTGAGTTACTACGGTAATTAGTAACTTTGGTACGTAACTATTTCACAAGTATATAAACAAGGAGTGAGGAGGTACTCATCATCCTTTCATTTGCAACTATCTCTCTCTCATTGAGTTCTCTAGTGAGCAATGTCTTGAGTCTTGGAGTGTTAGCCTTGGAGGAGTATGATGGAGTTGGGGTTCCTTGCCTTCTTAGTCCATGGTGCGCTACCATAATAGCCATCAGAGGTTCATCCTAAGTGAGAGATAGGCCGGCTCACAGATTGGTATGCCATGCCTACACCGGAGGAGATTTTTAATGCAATTGGGCATGCAAAGGTCTTTAATACTTAAAATTTTCAAGCAGGATATCATCAATTACCGATTAGGGAGGAAGATAAGTCCAAGATAGTATTCTGGGCTATTGATCCTCATAGCAAGGATGTGTTATATCAATGGAGGTTCTAACCATTTGGATTAAAGAACACTCCTGCTGAGTTCTAGAGGGTCATGGATAGGATCGTAGTTGGATTGGATTTTGCCTTGATGACATGTTTGTTTATAGCACTACTATGGAGGAGCATGAGAGACAATTGTTGGAGGTGTTTGAGAGGTTGAGATCCCATGGCCTCAAATTACATCCTGGGAAGTGTAGGTTCTTCCATGAGTAGGTTGAGTATTTGGGTCACACTATCTACCCTGGAGGACTTGGTGTTTAGCAAACCAAGGTGGAGGTTATTGCACGTATTCCTTGGCCTACGGATGTGAGCAGAGTGCGAGCATTTCTTGGGTTAGCAAACCTCTATTGCCACTATGTTAGAGGATTTAGTGCCATTTCCAAGGCCTTGACAAAGCTGACCAAGCTTATATAGGAGTGGTGTTGGAGAGATGAGCAGGAGAGAGCTTTTGTAGAGCTTAAGGAGAGGTTGACATCTGCTCTTATTTTGAGGAGATCAATCAGAGGATGACCATTTCAAGTTCATACTGATTGGAGTATGTTGGAGCTTGGAGCGATGCTCACCCAACATGATGATGAGGGGAAGGAGTTTGTGGTGGCCTATGCTAGTCACTCCAACAATTCAGCATAGGCGAAGTATAGTTCATATGAGGGAGAGTGCTTGGCAACAATTTGGGTAGTAGCACATTTCTGATGTTACGTATTTGGTAATCCCTTCACTCTCATCACTGATCATCAGCCACTCAAGTGGTTGATGGAGTCCGACAAGCTTTTAGGGAAGCTTGCACGATGGGCTCTAATTATATAGGAGTATGATTTCATGGTTGTTCACACACTTGGAGTAGTGAACCGTGATGCATATGGGTTGAGTAGAAACCCATGTCCTAGCCAGTAGGATCATACCATAGCATGTTGGCATGGTGAGATAGATGAGGAGATGGTGCCAAGTTGGCATGCATTTGCCTTTCTTTGTATATTTTTTGAGACTTTGGTGGTATCTCTCGCAACGCATACAAGAGGAGTTATTGAGGTCATAAATCAAGAGGATGAAGATATTGGTATAGTTCAGCGAGACATTCATGATGTTGTCTTAGTGATGGACTATCTTTGCACTGGTGTTGTGGGTGGCACAATTAGGGCCAAGGAGAGAGACCGTGTTCTTTAGCGAGCTAGACAGTCCAGATTGGAGGGCAGACACCTTTTGCATGTATGGGAGGATGGTAGAGTGTGAGTAGTACCACTTCCATCTCAGAGACCATTGTTGGTCCGTCATGCTCATAAGGAGCTAGGACATTTTGGAGTAAAGTGTACATACAGCTTACTTCAGAGTCATTATTGGTGATGCGGTATGCAAACCAAGGTACAATAGTTTGTTGCCAGATGTGTGGTTTGTGACCAAGTTAGAGCATCATTCAATGCTCATATACCACAATTACACCCATTACCTATCATGAGATTGGGTTACTGTTGGAGTTTGGAATTTGCTAGACCTTTACCGCTAATTGTGAGACATCATTGATATGTCTTGGTGATGGTGGAGCACTTCTCCAAGTGGATTGAGTTGGTGGCACTTCCTGACAAGTCTAGTGAAGGGACAACTTTCTTGTTCTTGGATCAAGTTCTTAGTCATTTTGGTGCACCTATTGAGGTTTTGATTGATTAGGGTATAGAGTTCTTGTAATACTACGAGGACAAGAGAAGAGAGAGAAACACAAATTACACACTCAACATTCGGTGCCCCAAAGGAGCACCTTCTCTTTATTATATAGACAAAGAGTATCTCCTCCAAGGAAGCTCCACCATAGGATTAGGCACACAGATAGGTGACATGTCACCAAGCTCCACCCTTGGATTACTTACTTGGATGGGTGACATGTTGGTCTAGGTCCTATCTGGTTGGTCAAACAAGCTTTGCCCAGAGGGAATCTTTTAGGGAATCTTCCTATAGGAGTCTCAAAATCACATAAGGTACCATTGGAAAACTCTCAATGAGACAAACCAAGGAGGAGGGAAGGCCAACCACTCCTTTTTTGGGGGGAAATTTGCACATTTTTTAGGCCTAATTTATCCGTTTAGGCCTCCAAAATTGCCTTCAAAGATTTTAGGTATATTTCAATTCCTACTCTATAGGTAGAAGTCCCTTTTTGGTGATACCTCTTTTTGATCTGTTTAGTCCATCATGTGTAACATCCTTCCAGATGTTACCAAACCAATTCTCACCTTTAAATCATATGTCTAGCTATTGGTTCTAAGGTTCTCAAGTCTATTTTGGTTTTTGCTCTATTAGTAGAAGTACTCTTTTGGTGATACTTCTATCTGATCTATTTTGACCATCATGTATAATATCATTCTAGATGATACCAAACCAAATTTCACATCTAGATCATATGGCTAGCTCTTGGTATTATAGATCTCCCTCCTTTTAAGACGCAACGTCCTCGTTGTGCAATTGTTGCTCAAATACTTGCACCAACACCAGTACATGTGTCAAATTGGCAGCGGGCTCCCAAGTTGCTTCATAGAGGAGGTAATTTTTTCACTGTACTAGATAGTCCACCTGCGGATGGTGAGTATCACACATGCATTTTTGGAGAATATCCTCCACTTCATATTCCTTTGTGCCATCAATGAGTGTCAGACAAGGTCAAATGTCTTGGGTGGAATGACCCTAGCCTAAGCGGGGAGCATATTGGCATAGTAGGGAAACATGTAACACGGGATGGATCGTCATGTGTGGTGGGTTCTAGAGGTGATAGGCCACAGCACCGACGCGATGAAGAATTGAGAAAGGTCCAATAAAACAAGGTCTGAGCTTACGAGGTCCAACTAATGTGAGGTTGGTTGTCAATAGCCACACTTGATCCCCAACATTGAACTCCATGTGCCTACGGTATGCATCAGCATACTGCTTTTGTCAATTTTGTGCAATCTGTAATCTGTGGTTGACGCTCTCTACACCTTCTTGGATTCTAGAAACAAACGTGTTGACTGCATCGACCTTGGTAGCCATTGGATGGATCTTCATCAAGCTAGAAGGTGTGAAGGGATGCTCACCATATATAAGGAAGAACGTAGTGACTTGGGTGGATGCATTCACTAAATTGTTGTAAGCAAATTCCACCAATGGGAGTATGGTGTCCCACCTCTCTTGCTCTTCTAAGGTGAAGCCATGTAACATGTCTTCTATCGTGCAATTAGCCCACTCTGTTTGGCCATCTTTTTGTGGGTGGTAAGTTGTTGACATGGCCACCTTGGTTTTGGAGAACCCAAAGAGTGTTTGCCAAAACAAACTAGTGAATTGAGTGTCTTTATCAGTGATAAGTACTCAAGACAAGCCATGGTGAGAGAAGACTACATCTAAGTATAATTGAGCTAGTTGTGGAGCGGTCACATCCTTGGTGGTAGGGCGTACATGAATCATTTTGCTGAGCCGTTCCACAAAGACCACAATGGAGTCAAACCCTGAGGTGGCCTTGGGTAATTCACAAACGAGATCTATACTCACTTGTTCCTTATGTTGGGTAGGCGTGGAGAGAGGTTGAAGGAGCCTTGCATGAGCTTGATTAGAAGCTTTGTTTTGTTGACAAAGTAGGCAGTTGCACACATAGTCTATCACGTTGTTGCTCATCTTAGGCCAATAATAATGGCATTGGATTGCATCCAAGGTCTTGTCCACTCCGACATGACCTGCAATGGCCGAATCATGACATTCCGCTAGAATGGTGGTGCACAATATTGGGACATTTGGGATCCATAATCTGCCATCACAAAAGGTGAGTCCTTGGGTGCTAATGACGCCTTTGGATGATTGCGCTTCTACAATCTGTGGATTAGTTTTTGTAGCAGCCTGAATCTCTAGCCAGAATTTAGGGTTAATCTTAACCTCTGTCACCAAGTTGTTTGTCATTGGCATGCGGGTGAATGCATCTGCAAGTTGCTTCTTCCCTTCCACGTAGGTGATTGTCATGTTGAAGCGTTGTCGCCACTTTGCCTATCAAATCTGGCAAAGAGATAGATCCTTTTGTGTCTCAATGTAGACTAGAGGTTTGGGGTCTGTCTCTACTATAAATGCCTTCTTGCCCAGCCAGTGCTTCCCATGCTTGGTTGCTAGAACAATGGCCAGCTCTTCTTGTTCTATGGTGTGGTAGTTGCACTCCGCCGGTAACAACTTTTGAGAAAAATATGCAATTGGATGCCATCCGTCATGCCACTCTTGTTGTAGGACTGCTCTTATTGTTACACCTAATGCATCTATAGCCAACTTGATTGGACATTTTGGGTCATACCTCTTCAAAATTGGTGCATGTAGCAAGGCGGCTTTCAATTCTTGAAAGACCAACTCTTGTGTGGTTCTCCATGTCCACTTCTTCCCCTTGCCAAGTAGTGTTGTTAAAGGTTGTGCAACCTTGGAGAAGTCCTTGACAAATCCCGTCAACCCCAAGAAGCTCTTGAGTTGAGTCTGATCTTCTAGGACACTCCAGTTTTGAATGACCTCTATTTTATCTGTCAATACTTGAATGCTCTCTGCACTTACTCTATGCTCCAAGTAGTCTACTTCAGACTTGCCAAACTCGCACTTTGAGATTTTGGCATACAATCAATTCTGTCTTAGAATATGGAGGACCTCTTGTAGATGTTGTTTGTGTTCCGTCATTATGCTATTGTACACTAAGATATTATCCAAGAAGACGATAATAGACTTATCCAAGTATGGACGAAATATGTCATTCATTAGACTCATGAAAGTGGCAGATGCATTGGTGAGGCCGAAAGGCATCACAAGATACTCAAAGTGGCCATACCTGGTTCAAAAGGCAGTTTTGTACACATCCTCCTCTGCAATTCGGATTTGATTGTAACCACTCCGCAAGTCCAATTTGGTGAAGTATCTCGCTCTATGGAGTTGATCAAACAGGTCATCCATGTGAGGTAAGGGGTATTTTTTCTTCACTATTTGCTGATTGAGACCTCAATAGTCAATGCACATGCGCATTGTACCATCCTTCTTCTTCACAAACAAGATAGGAGCCCTATATAGTGATATGCTAGGTTGGATGAACCCCTTATGCAACATCTCCCCAATTTGAGTCTTACACTCCTCCAACTCATGAGGTGATAGGCCATATGGGGCCTTACAAGGAGGTGTCTTCCCTGGGAGTGTCTCAATTTTATGATCTACTCTCTTTTTTGGTGGTAATCTTGAGTGTAGATCATCGAGAAAGACATCTTGAAATTCATCCACCACAACCTTCAATTTCTTAGGAATTTTTCCATCAAGTTGTATACTCTAGACTTCTCCTATTAGACCTATTGATTAGACCGATAAATGAACATCTATCGGTCTTATTGATAGTTACCGTCTTTATGACATATAGAGGCAGATCCTACTTGGGTGATTTTTCTTTAACCCCAATGATTGACCATTGGTGGGTTCTCACTACTTTCTTCATCCAATCTACCATAGGGTTGTAATGCTCCATCCATGGCATGCCTAAGATTGCATCATAACGAGCTAATTGTATCACTCGCCACTCAATTGCTTCCTAATATTCTCGTACAAAGAGTGTGACCCATCTAAGTAATGATTCAATCCTCTCTGTTTGCCCGTTAGGCAACTCTACTTCTTCACTCCCATCTCTCTCTAGATCCTTCCCAATCTTATTGCAATAGTGTGAGATAAGAAATTCTTTGTTGCTCCCGGATCGATGAATACTCTCACTTGATTGCCTTTTAGGACTCCATTCACGACAATCAATTGTGAGGTTGCCTTTCAAGATCTATGCACATTAGTGTTCTTCCTTCCCTTACTTCTCTTCTTCCTTATTGAGCCAATAAGGCCGCAAGGTACATTTACTGGTGATCTTCATTTTCTGAAGTTTTTTCCACCTCTTCCTCTTCAATGTGCCTCTCTATGTTGTTCAAAGATTGCCTCTATGAAGGCCGAGGGCCTCTAGGGAAACGAGTGTGACAGTTGGTAGATATTTGCCCAATATGACCACAATTGTAACAATGGCGTTGTTCTCCTCGAGTTCTATCTTGCCATAGAGATACATCTCTTTGTTCTTCTACCCGTCCACGCTCTCCTTGAAGCGATAGTGCTCCTTGATCTTGAAATCAAAGGTTTCCCAATTCCATCGGTACGGGTCCACCCATGTGTGGCATTTCTGCCCAATAATGTTGAGGTGGAACTTCTCCTTCACCTCCACCCAATGCTCCTGCTATTCTCTGTGCACAAGCAATGGCTTCAAATACCGTGCAAGGATTTTGCACCATGACTTCTTGGCGAATCCGCTCCTTTAACCCTTGTTTGAAATTATCAAGAGCCTCTATTGGACTGATGTTGGTTATTGCAACTTGTAGATCCAAAAATGCTTCCACATACTCTTGTATGCTGTTCTTTTGTCTCAATCCCATAGTCGGGTTCAAGCTATTTGCACAGAATCCACCAATTGCAAATTCTTCAACAATCCTTCTTGCATTGATATCCATGTGACCTCCCTTCTCTCTGCCAACATGGATTGTACCAAGCATCATACCATGTGAGGGCTTTATCGGTCAAGTATCCACATGCAAACACGCCTGTAACATGCTTTGTGATCTCTGTTGAGAACAATCAGAAATATTGGTTCATTCTCGAGATCTAGTTTTCCACTACTCCCATCATACGCTACCCCTTGTAAAGCTCAATGTTGCAGGTCTTCTTCATCCGGAGTAGCAATGTGGCTTCATCATTGATAGGGTTCATAGGTATAGGTACCTCTCCAAGTACTTCAGTCGCAAGTATTGGGTTTTGAGACGGCTCTTCTTCTTGCATGGCTTGATCGTTCCTGAGGATTTGCACTTGACTTTGTAATGTCTCCATGGTAATCTTAATCTCTCGAAATTCATTCAAAATCCCTTGCATTCTTGCACCAGCTCTTGCAATTGCGGATCCATGATTCCTGCAACACTCAATTACTACTATCTACTTCAATACAAAGTCAATATCATCACTCTGGAAAGCACACAAACTGTCGGAACTACCATTAGGACCTTAGAAGCTATCAATTGTTGATAATACTCCTCGCCAAAATTTCTAACCATAAAATCTCTAAATATCACTTTCGGTCTCACTACATAACGGATTTCTACTTGAGTGTTGAAAGGGAGAGGATTTGGGACATTCACATCCATATCATTGTCAAATCCCACTCTCTATCATATATCACCACAGGTAGAATCATCGGGTTTGGTGAGTTCATCACCTTGTCCATGAATTTTGCGCCAAAGTGATAAACTAGCAATGTACATAACCTTGATGTGGAATGGATTCAGGAATGGAAAGCTAATGCGGGAAATTGTCCTCCCGGTGCATCCATCCCGTCTGCTCTCTAAAGTCCTTCCTAAGTCTAGCAACTACTCTATGTTCTCCACCTCAAATTACTCAATTTTAGTAGTTTGTGCTCTTCCAAGAGGGGTGATCCACTCTCTTGGACTAAGACACTTGCTCTGATACCATTGTAATACTCCGAGGACAAGAGAAGAGAGAGAAACACAAATTACACACTCAACATTTGGTGCCCCAAAGGAGCACCTTCTCATTATTATATAGACAAAGAGGATATCCTCCAAGGAAGCTCCACCATAGGATTAGGCACACAGATAAGTGACATGTCACCAAGCTCCACCCTTGGATTACTTACTTGGATGGGTGATATGTCGGTCTAAGTCCTATCTGGTTGGTCAAACAAGCTTTGACCGGAGGGGATCTTTTAGGGAATCTTCTTATAAGAGTCTCAAAATCACATAAGGTACCACTGGAAAACTCTCAATGAGACAAACCAGGGAGGAGGGAAGGCCAACCTTTCTTCCATTGGAGAGCATGTGCACATTTTTGAGGCCTAATTCATCCGTTTAGGCCTCCAAAATTGCCTTCAAAGATTTCAGGTATATTTTGGTTCCTACTCTATTAGTAGAAGTCCCCTTTTGGTGATACCCCTTTCTGATTTATCTAGTCCATCATGTGTAACATTCTTCCAGATGTTACCAAACCAATTCTCACCTTTAAATCATATGTCTAGCTATTGGTTCTAAGGTTCTCAAGTTTATTTTGGTTTTTGCTCTTTTAGTAAAAGTACTCTTTTGGTGATACTTCTATCTGATCTATTTTTACCATCATGTATAACATCATTCTAGATGTTACCAAACCAAATTTCACATCTAGATCATATGGCTAGCTCTTGGCATTATAGTTCTTGGGGGGGGGGTTTCAAGTCTTGTGTGACAAGGCTTTGATTGATCACCATACTACCTCCTAAGATCCCCTTGAGGCAGATGGCTTAGCAAAGAGAGTGGTTCAGATAGTGAAGAGAGGATTGCAAAAGTATGGTTTGTAGAGAGGCCACTTGGGAGATTGGGATTTCCAATTACCTTGGTTGGCCATGGGCTATCGGTTCAACCGGCAAGCTTCCTTAGCATCCTTCTTTCTGTACTTTCCACTCTATGGACGAGATCTAGAATTACCTGTAACCATTTGTCAAGATGCTACTGTAGTCTTGGACTTGGATGACCTATATGTATAGATGAGCGCATGTTCTTAGCGGGCAGAGATCTTTTGGAGAGTGATGCCGATGGCCTTTGAGAACTTGGCAATTGCTCAACATAGAGATACTTTACGCTATGCTACCATTCAAGGAGGAGGTTATAGATCCTTGATCCGTTGATTTCATCCATGAGACTATGTATATTTTTAGCAGACAGCACCAACAACACTTGATGTTTCAACAAGTTGCACTATCTTGAGAGTGTGTGAGGTTTTGCCATCTGGAGTCCTTGTGTTAGAAAGACGTGATGATGTTGTTTGGAAGGATCATGTGCACAATTGCACGCCATGCCACCTCCCAAACATTGATGGTATTATGGACCCAAGCTTGGCACTTGTATGTGCAGGCTTGAGGTGTATGTTATGTGGCTCTTCTAGTGGAGCTGCTACTATGTTAATGTGTGATAGCTATTCGAGAGGATAACATATGGCATGTATGACTCCTCCCCTCATGATGGTTCCTAAGGGATAGTGGTTATGTCCTAGATGTACTTGACCTATAGCTAGTTCATTCTTTATATGGTATAGATTGCAGATAGACTACTAACAATGGGGCTCCATAACACCCGGCCTCCTTATCTTTACCCATCATAGGGTATACCATATACTTGGAGTAGATAGCTATATGGAGTTATAGGGACCTAACCGCTAGCTAGGAGTCGATTGTGGCACTTTAGAGTTTATGTATGACTTATGTGTGAGTTGTGCTTCTATAGTGTATGATGTTGACAGTGATGTATGTTGTGTAGTGATGTATATACGCACGACAGCTGTCACGCCATTTGTAGTGTTGCATCTAGATTTCTTGGACATTGGAGTTCTAGTGATAGTAATTAGAGGCATTTTGGCAGTTACTCATAGACTACTTTCTAACGGTCAGATTTAGGTTTAGGTTACTGACTTCATTACGGGGCCCACTATCACTTGCACCATCCACACTGTTAGGTGTGCCATCAGCGGGACCGTTGGGATGAGACCTAGGTCAAAATCAAGAGTATTCCGTGGAAGTGAAGCTCCAGAGAGCTCACTTCTTTGATGTTGAGCCTTTGAGTTCCTGGCTAGAGTGGACAGAAAGCCGGTGAGCATCACCTGGAGTCTCTTAGCTAGAGTGGGTGTGACTTGACTATAATCAGTGCCCAATTGTTTGCAAGTTGTTGAGGATCAGATCAAGTATTGATCTGAGTTTGATTGATTTGAGTTGTAAATGATTTGATTATTGTGGCACTTAAGAGTTTATGTATAACTTATGGGTGAGTTGTGCTTCTATAGTGTATGATGTTGATAACAATGTATGTTGTGTAGCAATGTATATATGCACGACATATATTTTGAGTAAAATCTATGCCCTTTAGAATGCACAATTAGCCAAATGGAAGAGATATTCTTCAGATTTGATGATTCATAATCATAATTAAATTGTGTTGGTTTCATTAGCAATAAGCATTACATAACATAGTTAATATAGTTAATATAGTTAACATAATATCTAGGAGTAGTATTAACAATTGAATTACAAAATACAAGTCTAGAAGAAGGATTAGAAGATTCAAAATAATGCCTTAGCAAACAAAGTAGCATTCCATAAATAAGCATTACACAATATTTAATTATACCATCACACTATATAGCATCACACTACATGATACCAAACATGAACTACATGACAAAGACCATATTGATTTGATATGGTAGAGGTACTATTATTCAGATTGAGGAAGAGCACAAATAAGTTGAGATCCATAAGCACAAATTAGGAGATGAGCTAAAAATATAGCCTTACTAGAGACTTTAACCTTGTAAGAGAGAAAAGAAGTTGATGGAAGAAATCTAAAAGTACAAAATTTTGGTTCATTTTCTAGTAGTAGTATTTTGGTTCACTTTCTAGTAGGCTATATTTAACCTATTTAACTCTCTTGGATAACAATTTTGTACGTTTAGATAGATTTAGTATACTAGTTACTTTCACAAGATTATTACTCCAAGTTGGATAGAAATGTATAACTACATTTATTGTATATATTTTCATATGATTTGGCACTCAAATAATAAAGTCTTTGTATCCAAAACTTGAATGTTAGTCTAATGACAAAAATGTGAGTAGGAGAAATCTTAGAGTAAGTAGCAAGAATAATTCTTACTTAAAGTTGAGGCTCTTAGTACCTTGAAAAACCCTTGATAAGAGCTTTATAAAGGCCAAATACTCTTAAAACCTATTAATGGAAGACTTCCAAAAATATTTTAATATTCTATAAAAGAAATAATTTTGAAACACCAAAGAAGAGATAAGGTTTGATAGTAGAAAACTATAAATAAGAGTATGATCTCAATTTTAAGTTGAGCTTAGAATCCAAACTCAATCTTTGTAACTATAGGGAGTTGATCTAGTGTGATGAGGTTGATTTTGGTATAAATTTTATGGATATTGACCAATATGAGGTATAGTAAGATCCTTGCATCAGATCGTACAACTACAGTTCCATGATTTGTACACATGATGGACTCTCAATAGATACTTCCTACTTCAAAATAAATATGATCAGTCAAGAAGGAACATGGACTATTGAGACTACCATTGGGGCCTCATAGGCTATCACTTGTTGATAATACTCCTCACAAAATTGCAAACTACAAAATCCCTAAATATCACTTTAGCCTAACTATATAATGGATTTCTACTTGAGTATTGAACAAGAGAAGATTTGGGATATTGATATCCATTGCATCATAATAGAATGTAAATGGTCAAATACCATTGTATATCATACATCACAATAAGTAGAATCATAGGGTTTGGTGCATTCATTACTATGTTCTTGAAATCCGCTCCAAAATGGTAAACAAGGTATACTTTCACTTGCTCAAATTGGATGTTCATAACCTTGATATGGTGGAATTTGGGAGGGGAAAATTAGGTGCTAGAAATTATCCTCTAGGAAGACCTATCCCATACTCTTTCCAAAACAGAAATCCAAAGACACCAGAACACGAGATTGGAATTCCTCCAAGGTTTTGATACCCCAAATGAGCACTTTGACTTTATTATATAGTGGAGAAGATCCACTCTGAGGGAGCTACATCCTTAGATTAGATACATGGATTGGTGACATGTAAACCTTGGTCCCAATCTGGTTGGACAAACAAGTTTGACCAAAGGGAATATTTTGGGAATCTTTATATAAAAAGCTCAAAATAACATGGAGGTGGTAATGCTAGAAAGATCTCAAAAAGACAAACTGAGGGGAAGAAGGCAATGCCTTTTCAAAAAATAAAATCTTACATTGTCCTCATGGTGGAAAGGTATATAATCTTACTCCTTCCTTTGGAGGAAAATGGAATGTCTCTTCCTCTAGGGGTTAAGAATTTTTTTGGAGGTTTAATTCTTTTGTTTAGGCCTCCAAAATTGGCTCTAATTTTTTGGCATATTTTTGACCTATGCATTATTAGTAGAATTCCACTTTTGGTGACTACTCCATCTATTCCAATTAGACCATCATGTATAACATCTGTATAGATATTACTAAGCTAATTTTCACCTTTTAGAAAATTTGTCTAAGTATTATAGGTATTACAAGTCCAAGGGATTGCTTTTAATCATAGTGTTGAGTATGATATCACTAATGTATCCATGTTTTATGATGATACAAACCACATTTTACAAAAATTATTAAAAATTTATAAACATTGATAATTAAGCCTCTAGATATGGTAATTATTGTATAAGTAATTTGAAATACATAAAAAATAATATCTGAAGTTTTGGTATTGATTATTTTGAATGTAAGTTGTTATGCTGAATTTGGTTGCAAATGTAAGAACATTAAGCTTAAATTACAACCTTTGTAAAGTAAGTAAGCTTAGGTAAAGTAAGTAAGTAAAGTACTTAGTTAGGTAATTACTTACTAGCTTAGGTAAAGTAAGTAAGTAGTTTGTGTTGGAGTTATTAATCTTGAGTTTGTTTGCACGACATAACTCTCTTATCTACTACTTTGGCCATGCTTGGTTGTGTATTTCTCTCCTTAGTAGACAATATATATAGTGTGGGCCTTGTAGATTAGATTAGGCAGGCCTTTGATCATTTGACTACCGAGCGTTGCCTTGAGAGTCAAGGTGTCAAAGTGTAGAGCATCGCCCTCTTAAGGTATTCCTCCCCACCTTGAGCTTCCAAAAGGGTGTGTCACATCTACATATTACATATTCTTGGAGTGCTAGTAGGATCCAAGGATTTTATCACATGCTTCTTAAACGTCCTTGTAGAGGATGTATGTAACAATATGGAGTTTAACGACGAAGTTTGTCCGGCTTATGAAGTAGCACATAAGACAAATTAGCCTAGAATATTCTAGAAGTACCTAGGAAGCTTCTTGGGAAGCTTCCTGGCTAGCTTAGCTTGCACCTCAAGTAAGTAGTTTCTAGAAGGAAGCTTCTAGAAGCTTCCAACTAGCTTAGCTTGCACGCCAAGTAGGTGACTTCTAGAAGGAAGCTTCTTGAGAAGCTTCCTGGTTAACTTGGCTTGCACTCTAAGAAAATGGCTTGAAGAACCTTCTTGAGAAACTTCTCAAAGGCCTTGTATGCTACCTATAAATACCAAAACCAAAGCTCATGCTAGGAATTCAAATTTTTCCCTCATTTAAGTGTCCCAATATGAGTTTTCATTCTCTTATTTCTATCCTCAGATTTGGTCTTTTATGTTGGTATCAGAGCATGAATGGGATAGATAGAATTTATGGACCACCAAATCCACTTCCACCAAACCATTGGGACTTTTGCATCCAAATACTACCCAAGCATTGTTTCACACAATTCATCATGTCGCACTTTGGACAAGATTTTCTACATATGATCACCATACCTGAGGAACCCTTGGTGCTTCCGGTTGTAACTTATGGAGAACAATGGACGTGGTGTTTGTATGTGTTTGTAAATTAGATAGATTAGGGATGATGTGATAGAGTAGCAACCATGATGGCAATACTCAATGTTATCCTTGCTATGCAACAACAAATCAAGCACCTTACTCGATTGTTGGATGAACGAGATCTTTGATGACAAGAGCAGGTGGAGAGAGTACCAATTTGAGAAGGAGAAGATCAGACCAGATTCTCTAAACCCAAGGTACTGGAAGGCAAGAATCTTACGGGTGCAATTGAGAATTTTGTGTTTGATTGTGAACGTTATTTTGAAGCTACCAATCTACAAGACGAGCAAAAATAGATTCTCTTGACTTCTAGCCAATTGGATGGAGTAGCAAAGTTATGGTGGAGATTCCAAGTGGAGCAAGCTGAACATCAAATGGTTGCACTAATCTTGACATGGGCAAAATTCAAGAGTGCAATAATTAGTCGGTTCTAAGTTATAAATGCCACATGAGCTACACGGGATAAGTTGGCAGAGTTGAAATAGATTGGCTCTGTAAGAAGTTACATCACGTAGTTCCAAAACGCTATCATGCAAATTCTAGATATACTGGAAGGTGAAGCTCTAGATTGATCTATGAGGGGCTTGAAGGCGAGAACCAAATTAGAGGTAACCATGCAAGAGCCACAACACTTGGTGGAAGGCATGCGGTTGGCCAAACGTTTTGATTCCTTGGTGGCAACAACTTGGCCTCGACCTTGACCTCCATAGAGCCTACCAATACACTACACAAAAGTGGAGGAGCCAGCACCAATGGAGATTGATGCCATTTAACAAACACCACTTGGCACGGGAGATAGAGAGAAACTATGACAAAATAGTGGTTGTTTTTATTGTTGCCAATTGGGGCATCACATTGCTTAATGTCTACTCAAGAATAGATGACCTCAACAAGTCGCCCAGGTGGATGTTGTAGAGCGGAATGACTAGGGAAACAAAGAATCCCAGGAGGTTTTGAGCCGCCTATTGGGAGCTTGATTAGTTCCAATGGGATTGAAGGCTTGCATAGGTCGAGGGCTCGACCTATGCAAGTTTGCTTCATTTGCAAGGTACAATATCTAATCAGGGTTGTAGGATTTTGGTTGATTCTAGAAGTTCAAAGAATTGCATGTCTATGCAAGTAGCAAAGGAATTGGATATTCCTATCAAGCCAGTGATTGGAAGTAGTTTGATGATGACGGATGGTAGAAAGGGTTCTGCATTCCGCACCTTGCGTCCTGTTACCTTCAAGATTGGGAAGGAGTATTTGGAGTGTATGAGGTTTGTAGTGGCACCTTTACACTATGATATCATTTTGGGTCTACTTTGGCTTGAATATCATAAGGTTCAATTTGATTGGACCTGATGCCAAATTCAAGTGCAACACCAAGGTAGGAATTTCCAATTAGGTCGTCTGGCACCTTTGAGTAAGACACATAAGAATCGTCAATCCTAAGATGGGAAGTTTGTTGAGAAGGTAGCCATAGAGCAAACTTGGCAGGAGATGAGTCCCAAGATGGGAAGTTTGCCAAGAAGGCAACCAGGGAGCAAGCTTGGAAGAGAGATGAGTCCCAAGAAGGGAAGTTTGTTAGTAAAGTAGCCATAGAGCAAGCTTTAGAGGAAGATAAGTTTGTATTCACGGTGTGGATCAAGCCGATTGCACAAGAACAATCTATGAAGGGCCAAGAGCCTCATCTAGCAATGGTTGATTGGATTGTTAAGGAGTTTGTGGACGTGTTTCTGGATGATCTGCCAAAGGGATTACCCTCCGATTGAGGTATGCCTTTCAAGAACAAGCTATCTCCATGGAGTATTCCAGTGAGTAGACCGATCTATCGGCTCTCACCAAAGGAGTTGGAGGAGTTGCAAACAACACTTACAGTGTTGTTGGAGAAGGACCTCATACGACATAGTACCTCTCCTTGGGGAGCACGGGTACTATTTGTTCCAAAGAAGGATGGAGGACTTCATTTCTGTATTGATTATCATGGGCTCAATAAGCAAACCGTGAAAAATGCATATCCCTTGCCTTGGATTAATGACTTGCTTGATCAACTTAGTGGAGCATACTACTTTTCCAAGTTGGATCTTTGTAGCGGCTATTGGCAAATTCTTATTGATAGAGAAGATGTGAAAAAGACTGCCTTTCACACCAGGTATGGGCATTTTGAGTGGAGAGTTCTACCATTCGGACTCACTAATGCTCCAACAGTCTTCATGGATCAAATGCATTGGGTGTTGGATGGACTATTGGATCAGTCCGTGGTGGTGTTCTTGGATGATATCTTAATCTATAGTAAGACAAAGGTGGAACACGTGAATCATGTGTGAGAAGTTCTAAGACAACTACGACAATAGAAATTTTACTGCAAGAAGTCAAAATGTGCCTTTTGGCAAAAAGAGGTTACCTTCTTGGGTCATAAGATCTCATCAGGGGGGATCAAGATGGAAGAAGAGAAAATCAAGGCCATTACTGATTGGCCTACTCCGAAGAATGCTACAAAAGTACGTGGATTCAATGGATTGGCCAGTTTTTATAAATGGTTCATCCATTATTATGCTCATGTGGCTGCACCATTGACTGACCTCTTGGGAAAGAACTCAAGCTTCCAGTGGACCACCAAGCATGAAGAAGCATTCCTGAAGTTAAAGCATATGGTGTCTGCAAGACTCATTCTTCAACCATATGATCATATGGTTGAAGAATGTGTGGTTGATTAACTACCCTGTGTGCAATTGGAGCCGTGCTACAACAAGAATTCCCAGATGGACTCCATCCCATTTCCTTTGTGTCTTTCTGACTCAATACGGCTGAACAAAACTACTATGCTCAAGATCAAGAACAACTTGCAATGGTATACGCCACCAAGGTATGGAGGCATTACCTCTTTGGGAAACAAGAGATCATGCAAACTAATCACAAACCATTGTTGCAGACCTTACACTTGGAACACATGAAGAGTCAACATCATCAATGGGAGGAACAACTCCAACTGTATGACATCAAACTTGAGTACAAACCAGGTCGGTTCCATGTCATCCCTGATGTTTTATCATGACGACTTGATTTGAAGGCTCTTCCTCTCATCATAGTGGCAATTTCAATGGTGTTAGTTGACTCCAAGGTCCAAACGAGTTTCAATCAACTCTACACCAAGATCCCTTCTTCCAAATGGTACATGGTCGCCTTACGGCATGCGATAAGGAGTACAACACCTTCTCCATCAAGGAGGGCCTTTTATTCCATGAGGACCGGATCTATGTTCCAGCTAAAGGTGATCTTTGGCTTGTGCGCCTTCAAGAAGCCCATGATTTACCCATCGCTGGTCACATGGGTGTGGATAAGACCTTGGTTACCCTTCAATGTCAATGGTGGTGGCTCAACATGACACACGATGTTCAAGAATTTGTCCATTCGTGTGAGAGTTGCCAACGTAACAAGGCCAGCAACCAGAAGCCGAGTGGACTCTTTCAACCACTTGCTGTTCCATCCGCTTGCTGGGAGCATGTGAGCTTGGATCTTATCACATCCTTTCCAAAGAGAAAACAAGAACACACTGCAATCATGGTGTTTGTGGATAAGCTTAGTAAGCAAATCCACTTGGCAGGATACTTGTGATGCCGTGGATGCTCCAACCTTAATGCAAATCTACTTCAACAATATCTTCAAGCATCATGGGATGCCACATGTACTCATCTCCAACCGTGATCCTTGATTTACTAGGAAGTTTTGGCAAGCACTCTTCTAGATACTCGACACCAAGCTTGCTTTGTCCACGGCTTATCATCCTCAAACTGATGGACAAACCAAATATGCAAATTGTACATATGTTGCGTGCCTTTGTCAATGTCTACCATACCAATTGGGATGAATGTCTTGTAGTTGTAGAATTTGCCTACAACATTTCCAAAGAGGCAAGCACCGGATTTTCTCCTTTCTTTCTCAATTTTGGCCAAGATCCGCTTGTTCCAGATTCTCTTCTTGCTCCCCCTACATCTTAGGTTCCACATACTCCCACATTCTTGATCGCTATATCCCAATCTCTCCAACAAGCCAAGTCTCACTTCCTTGTTGCTTAGAATCGCCAAAAACAATATGCGGACTACCATAGTTGTGATCTCACCTTTGAAGTCAGTGATAAAGTCATGCTATCCTCTAGTAACCTCCTTCTCCCACTTGATACTCAAGTTCATAAACTTGCCCCTAATTGGATAGGACCCTTTGATATCACCCAAATTGTCTCTCTTGTTGCTTATCAACTTGCCTTGCATTGTCACATGCATATCCATCCTGTCTTTCATATTTCCAAGTTGAAACCCTTTGTTCCTAACCCCTCTTCCTTTTCCTCTCAAGTCCAACCTCTCCCTTTTCCTATCCCTATCAATGATCATGAGGAATTCAAAGTTGATTGTATCCTTGCGCGTCGCCATATTGAACAAGGCCGTCGCCAACATATGGAGTACAAGGTCCTTTGGAAAGGGTATCCGCTTCATGATGCCATGGGAACCTCTTTCTCACCTCTTGAATGCACAGATGGCCATCCAGGAATTTGAAGCTTCATTGGCAACGAGAACGTCACCAACTAGCAGCGGGGAATATGTAACAATATGGAGTTTAGTGACAAAGTAAGTCGGGCTTATGAAGTAGCACATAAGACAAATTAGCCTAGAACATTCTAGAAGTACCTAGGAAACTTCTTGGGAAGCTTCCCGACTAGCTTAGCTTGCACCTCAAGTAAGTAGCTTCTAGAAGCTTCTAACTAGCTTGCATGCCAAGTAGGCGGCTTCTAGAAAGAAGCTTCTTGAGAAGCTTCCTAATTAACTTGGCTTGCACTCTAAGAAAGTGGTTTGAGGAAGCTTCTTGAGAAGCTTCTCAAAGGCCTTGTATGCTACCTATAAATACCAAAGCCAAAGCTCATGCTAGGCATTTGGAGTTTTCCCTCATTCAAGTATCCCAATGTGAGTTTCCATTCTGCTATTTCTCTCCTCGGATTTGGTCTTTTAAAATGTACTCCATGTGGATGACCTTCCTCTACTAGGAGATTTGCAAGTGGCATTTTGTATACATTCCTTTTGTATTGCACATCGATAGAGTTTCCTTCTCCACATTGTTCCTCCTTCCTTGACTTTCCTATCATGTTTGAGAGCTTTTGATAGGAGGATTATGGGAGTCTTTGGTGAAATCATTGGACAAGGGACATTTGAGTGTATGATGGGGAATTTGGCATGTAGATAGACAACTCTATTGATCTTATGCGGAGGCAATTCACAATAAAGTTATGACCTTCTTAATACAAACTTATACTCCAAACCCCAAGGTTTTAAGAGGTACCATACAATAACATATTTATTCTCTAAAACTACCACATGGTGCTATCTACTAAGGGAACTTTTAGATGCAAGACCTTACTTTTAGAACCTATTGACATCTATACTTGCAAGTCAAAGAATTTAGTACTTGATCATTATGGACTTTTGCTATGACAAGTGTTGAGATGACGATCTCAATTAGTACACTTAGGATGGATTGATAGAGATTTTTTAAGACCTTACCTTGACTATAAGGAGAAATCTACTATATGGGTTGATATGACAATATGTACTCTTCAAATATGACAATCTTATGAGTTTTTTGTATAAAGGTGTTATGAGATAGTTAGAAATAATAATCCCATTCCACTACCAAGGCCATAAATAAATAAATTATTAATTTCCTTCTATTTATTAATGCAATACTCCAAGGAGCTCATTAGCTCATAATAGCATCTTGGTGGTTTTGAGTTATTACAACTATATCAGTTTTGTAATAACCAAGTTAGAGGTATTTCTAACTAAGTTAGTATAGGCAAAGGAGTGGAAAGATCAGATATTTAATATTTTTGATATTTGATAGAACCTCTTTGTTAAATTTCAAATTATATTTTATTGGTGTGATATCTCTTAAGAGAACTTCATATTGAAACGTAACTTTTATTTTATTTTATCTAAAGTCAAGTTAGTTTCATAGGAAACATGCGTAGAAACTTCCAACTAAGAGGCATGTAAGACAAAAACCATGTAAAAGCCCATAGACATAAGATTCTTTCACCTGGGGTAATTTTGGTGAAGTATGGATTTTACCATGGTACTTATTGCAATAAATTTTGAGTATATAAGAAGGGGCTCAGGTGAGGAATGGCACCATCCTTTATTGAGCTTGGAGCAAATGAGTAAAATGAAGCTTTATAACTACCATAGACTATAGACTACTATAGACTACCACTATTATAATGTTTAGTTTGGAGACACCTCTAACTCCAAGAGACCTTTATGTGAGTGTTAGGGAAAGATCTTCTATGTCTATATTGGTGAAGTCTTTTCTTGAACTATTTTTTACGAGCTTTGGTATGACAGAGTGAATGGGTAATTTGGTAAGTGAATGAGAGATTTGGGAGGAAGTGAGATTCTCTTTTGAGTTGTTATCCTTAATGACATGCTAAACTCTTCTTCCTTTAGCACAACTTGTCACTAGAGGTATCCTTTGTGTTCGAGCCCAACATTATTCACGTCTGCAGTACATTACACATATCCACATAAATAAATTAGTGTTCAAGGTTGTTGACATACACTATATACCATTGGGCATAGACTTGCATATAAATGAAAACAAGGTACCCGGGCATTGTCTGTGGTTGATTTATATATTTTCATTTATCTAGCCTATATTTTCAGAGTATGTTTCTTGTCATTACCTCAAGATGTCCACTCCCATATCTCACCGAGTAAGTGACCATATAATTAAAGGTGGTACTCATTTGTATAGAATTTTTTAAGTTTGACTTGTGTGAAGCTAAACAAAATGCTCCAATCCTTTTAGATAAAGTAGGGCTTGAAAATAGATGGAATTTTTCATCTTCAATCCTTGCTATGCTGGCTATCTTAAGAACCAAAATAAGAAAGAACTCCAACCAAACTATATTCAACTCTTGGAATCTATGCACTTTCACACACATGGAGTGTGAACGGAGAGCTTATGAATGGAATGCATATCTAACTCTAGACTTTCAGTTGTAGCAAGCAGATATAATGTAATTGCACTTTGTGCATACATACAAAATTCCATGTTGGGGCACCAACAATAAAGCATTCAACAAAGAGGGAAAATAAATTCTAATACATAGACCAAAAGATTTCAATTATTCAGTTTTGAATTCCAAACATACGTCAATTTCATAATCTGGGTATTTACACGCATTGTCTGCGGGTCACAGTGGGAAGAACTTTAATACCGATGTATCTTGCCGGTCAACGTAAGCATAAAATACCCAGTCAACAGTATCTCCACCCATAATACTTGATGGGCACCCAAACAATTAATCCTTATTACGTTTACGGTACCCAAAAAATATTTTTTTACAAGCTTGACACCTCTACCCACAATCATTACGAAATATATATTATTGACCCCCATTGTCCACTTCATCTAAGGTTTTTGAGTGAAAACTATTGCCCTGCCCACTAGGCCAAGCCTCTCGTACTCTATCACTAGGTTCCCACTACGTTAAATTACACAGTTGACAATTTACTAAAGTTCATATTCTCCTTCTTGTTTCCTTATATATATATATATGATCTCTCTCTATTTCTTTTATCCGGTATTCAGAGGTACAACTTATAGAAGATTCTCACGAAGACATATTTTGGTCTTAGTTGATTGAAATCTAATCACTTATCGAATTTCTACTGAAACCCATTGATGAATGATTTAATATTACATCGTAGATGTACAGACCTACCTCATGAATCAATCGATAAACGATTGATATATAATTTTGACAAAGGCGCATTCGCTTTGAAAGTGTTCCTGTCGTCACTCGAAACGTCGAATATGAGAACGTGCCTCATATATTTGGTCCTAATAGTGTCCTTGCTTTCTTTTGTCCTTCATTATTTTCATTATTCTGGAGGTGATCCTCGTGACAATTTGCTATTTCTGTATCTCTTACCTTTATATCTTTCCAGCATCCTGACATCAGGATGCTCTTTTCCCTTTCCAGCACCATATGATTTTGCGGAGCTAACTCGAAGTTACAAGGTTGAATTCTTCCGTTCATTATCGTGGGGGGAAGAGATGAAGGAAGGTAATCTTCTGTATCCAGGGAGTGTCGAGAATCGACGAGAAAGGAGCATACTAAGCCCAGTAGATCGTGAGATGCAGCCATACCATCCGGTACTGTACTCTCTGTTGAACGTGATGTGCGGAGAGTAAGCTCTCTACGTAGAGCTGCTTGCATGCAGTCACTGTAATAAGAAATAAAGAGAAGAAGGGAGACGCTAGACGTGTAAGGAAGCCCTATGGAGAAGTAACAAATTTCGACGGCGTGTAACTTCAAGTAGTAGTTACATTCTTAAACATGCCTCTCATGTAAAGGCCTATGGAGGTTTATCACGGTGAAGAGGTGAAAAGGCAATAGGAAGCCTCGGTGGAGCCAATCACTTAAAGAGATTGGTGGAACCGTCAGTTGGATCACCTTTTCCTTTGCTAGGCTCGGGGAGTTAGCGGGCAGTAGAAGGATAGTATGTGGATGCACTTTCTCCACTGCACTTTACCCGGCAACAGAACGCCCCATATACTTCTCACTAATATACGGATGACAGAAACTGGAGACTGGGAACAGGTCCTAGACGATATTTCTACTGCAAACACTTTTTGACCAAATTTGTCCAACTTGCTTCAGACTGTTTTAGATCCCCCTTCTACTACAGACAAAAGGACGCCATGAGAGAGAGAAGAAGCGTGGATACAAACATGACGCACCATAGCCCAGATTTTTGGCCTAATTGTTCAGTTGTTCGATGGTCCAGAACTGGTTCAGTTGAAGACGTGGCTTGAACACCTGCTTAAAGAAAGGGCCAAAATCCGACTCTGGGATAAGAAGACAGTTCAGACCACACCCCGATATCCAGAACCCAGGGGTAAGAAGGGCTCTCAAACAGCCACATTCGATATATTTCTTCTGATGATAGCAAGTTCACATAACCACACGTTGCCATATGAGCACATCTGGGCGAATCAAGATTCAAGCACCTGCGATGAGCTACGTCAATGTGCTCTGCATCAACGATTTGCAGCTAGCGGCCTTTCGGTCCCTCGCCGTCCGAACATGTTCTGACCTTGCACTCATCCAGGGTGGCTTCACATCCTGGCATTCGTCATTGAATACCTGTACTTTGTATTCAGCCCAGATTGAATGACAACTTTAAACCACGTCCCAACATCAGCTTACCACACCTGAAACTTATTGATCAGTTATTCAAGTCGCGCAGACTCTGGGATTTGGAGTGTTTTGGAGGCATATTTTCCACCAAGGTGTAAATCACCAAAGTTGGTTCATTCAACCAGAAGGCAGCTTTTGAGCAAAGAATCGGGTCTCAGATAGAGGAAAAGCAAACAGACTTGCCCACAACAAAGCCCATCTGACGCACTTTTAGAGCGACCTTCTCAGGGACGCTTCGCTCACTGCGTAGTTTGGGCACGATCGAAAGCACGCAGCGGCATTACATTCGGTCTTCTAGCGCAGGTCTATACAGACGAGGATCCTGCTCGAGTAACTTCCTATTAAAGTTTGAAAAAGATCAATGGGCATTCCATTCAAATCGAGAGGTTCCGGTGCTGTTGAACTTTTCTGAACCTTTGTTTAGCCATCGAAAAGCTTTCAGATGTCTTTATGGCCAGGTTCTGATATACATTCGTAGCCCCCTGAATACCGTTTTCGCGTGGTTCACCTTTGCGGTTGACTGATAGCGGGGTACATGCATATCGAAGCGCAGAAAGGATCGAAATTCGTTAGTGCATGTATTGCATGCTAGGATATCTATCATGCTGTTTTGCCCACCGCCTAAGGATTGCTGCTCTCTCACACATGGTCAATAGTCCTTCCCAGGCGATCAACAGTGCTCTCTTCCCGTTCCTGTAACCGACCGATAAAGTTTCTTACATCATCAAAGTCACCAAAACCTGTCACCGTAGTATGTGTGACGTAGACACCGTAGCCGGACTACTCTTCTATCTATGATTCTCATATCGATACTATTGGGGTCCAGCTCCATTTTACCTCTTTTGTCTCTCCTTTGTTCGGTTTGATGGGGTCTTCTATGTGGCACCTTTGTCTCACTATGATTTGGCTTGTGCTGAATTAGACCATGTGTCTTTGAAATTGGAGATTAACCCGTATAGAGAGTATACCACATATGTCGACTAGATATTACCATTCTGAAAGCTTAAGTTGCTTTTTTGCTAGCTCTTGGATTTAATCGTAATTAAACGTTCAACGGCTGTAGGTCGGGTGGAGAACGTTTGAGTATTTTATAGTTGTAGTACGGTAGTTGTCAGAAGAGAAGAGTAGAAGACTGTACGGGTGCATCAAAATCAGCAAACCTTGACGTGATTTGAACCTACGGTTTAGTCCCTAAAATGGTTCAATCAAGCTAATGAAATTTATTTTCGTACACATGAAGGAAACAAAGAGACACGATTGTGATTTATACAAATGTAAATAAACAAATAAGTAAAGTCATTTATCTGTTTTGAAAGTGGATCAAGAGGATGTCATAGCGAAATCGACGTAGTTGATGGGACTGTAGCATGAGGTAACCGCGCAGTCGATGAACAGAGTTTGAGGCACAAAACCTGCTGCGAGGGGTTTCCGACGGCCCCATGACAATATGGGGACAGAGAGATATCCGCTTTCAATGCCCAGATATAAGTGTCCAATCCATGATCGTGGAGATTTACCCCATGATGGAAAGTGGGTCGATGAGGACTCCTAAAAATATCTTTGTCCTCCACTTCGGTTGTTTTGTTGTTCGAAACCGCTGAACGATCGACCAACGAAAGCTTTTTTTTACCAAGGAACGTCCGTTCGCAAGGTTTCTATTTAGCAGCCTATTGCCCAGGAACTTCATTTGGCAAGGTTTATATTTCCCCTCGAGCTTTTCTTTTCGGATGGACAAACCGCCTCAGTAGTCTGATATTTCTCTTGCAAGTCTCGGGGCTCAATGAGTTTCCACCACTGATTGTTTCCCCACTCCATAAGAAGCACCACATGGTAATGCAAGACACTAGATGCCCAGGATAGACAGTGAGTCAATCTTAAACGTGAGCTTGATGAGTGTTTATTAAGAGCAAACTTGCTGAATGCTGATTTAGTCACTGGATAAAAGCTGTTGAGCGGAGGGCCATCTGGTTTATCTGTAGCATCCTGGACCCAAAATGACAATATGGAACACTTGTGTTCACGTTAAACTCGCATTGGCAGTTGCAACATCCATCGCCATTGTGGCGATACAAGTATTAGGCGGAGTTCCTTCGATAATATTGGAAAGATAACCGTGGAGGTGCAGATACCGTTTCCCAGGATCCCGAGGATATCGGAAGGTTGAAACTATGAATTCTCCGTTGCTTATGATGAAATATACTCGTATCACGATGAACCATTTCATACACCAGCAGGTATTGCATCTGGCTGCCGGAAACATTAGGGCGTACCTGTGGGTCTACCAACTCGGTCGTCTTTTCCAAAATTGGTGTGGGTCTGTTATATATAGTCCAGTTGAATGTTGGATTTCACTTTCTCTTCTCCTGTTTCTTCGACGTCTGAAAGGGACTCCTATTCGTAGAGACTCTCGGGACAAAACAACCATCGCTATTATTACCTACGGGGCGGGGCGTATTGCGAATACATGGACAGAATCGTCCTACTGGGTCACAACTTTATGGAGGGTACACAACGCACAGTACTGTAGTTCTCCAGAATTTAGCTTCGAGTTAAGTATCGAACTTTCTTCTGAATATGCTTTACTGCTGCAGTTGTCTCGATAGTTCCAGCATGCGTCAGCAGTTTACTACGTGGTACGACTGCAGTCCTGGTGTTGCCCTAAGCAAAGCCGACGACGCACGAGCCCTGCGCCATTGTTCTAGTCGGAGACGTTCTTGTAACTTGGACTGCTCTATACTTGAGCCGCAAGAAAGTTGTACAGCCAATTGACTCACTTTGAGGCTCAGCAAATTTTCGCTCATGTTCTTGTACAGCAGACCATGTACTGTACAGTAGTGGAACGGGAAGGTGGAAGGTGGAAGGTGGTCCAGTCTGTCTACTGCACCTCGATTGATGGTCGATCAAAATCGAACGTCTGATGCTCGACATTGGGATGTCAAGCATCAGAGGCATGGCACGTGTCGAAAAGAGGATTGGTGAATCGTGGCTGGAACTGGAGACGGATCTCCGACCGGGGCTAAAGTAGCGAGTTTCGTAGAGGTAAAAACAGCTGCAGGACGCTAGTCGTTAACTACGGTGGCTACCGTATCAGGACAACTTACGAATTAGGGAGGGCCAAATTGGGGCATTAGGGTTAGGGTTGATTGTGGGAAGCGCTAGCGACTGTGGCAGTGGACGTGGACGAGGGCAGACCAAGTGGAAATTTGGTTACTACAGATAACGGACAGATGCTTCGCGACATCGCTGAACTGACTCCATCCAAAATGTCTCCATATTTGAGGGTAAATATAAGGGTGGGGGTTGTAAGGAGTTGGAGATAAGATATTTCCGCTCATCTGGCTCACTCACACATATAAGCAGTGGGTCACACATACTCACCGCGGGGCCCAGGGATACCAGCAGGTGCGAGCGTGAGTCAGGAAAGTGCGAAAGTCCGATTTCGGAAGGAACTTCGGAATTTTCTGGAGTGGGGGAGAAGCGTAGAGAAGAGAAGAGAAGAGAAGAAAAGAAAAAGAGGAAGGGGCGCCTGAGAGACCAGAGCAGTCGTTCGGCTAGGGAGGAGGACGAGACATCGTATCGGGATCGACCTGGGAGACGAGCAATTTGTGTAATACTTGGGTCTGTCTCTGAGAACGAGGGCGAGTCGAGCTGGAAGAAACAGTCGGGGAAGGTGTAATGGCGAACAATGGCGTTGTCGCCGTTTACGGGAATGGCGTTCTCGCCGACAGTAAGAAATCGACCTACGCCGTGAAGGTTGGACTAGCTCAGATGTTGCGCGGGGGAGTGATCATGGATGTAATTGACGCGGAACAAGCGAGGATCGCAGAGGAGGCTGGGGCTGCAGCTGTGATGGCTCTGGAGAGAGTGCCGGCCGATATTAGAGCTCAGGGAGGAGTTGCGCGCATGAGTGATCCACAGATGATTAAAGATATTAAGAATGCCGTGACTATTCCCGTAATGGCGAAAGCCAGAATAGGGCACTTTGTGGAAGCGCAGATTTTGGAAGCCATTGGCGTGGATTTCATCGACGAGAGCGAAGTCCTTACTCCAGCCGATGATCAGCACCACATCAACAAGCACAATTTCCACATTCCGTTCGTATGCGGGTGCCGAAATTTGGGTGAGGCCCTGAGGAGAGTTGCCGAGGGCTCTGCTATGATTAGAACAAAGGGTGAAGCCGGAACTGGAAACGTCGTAGAAGCCGTGCGCCACGTTAGGACTGTGTTGGGAGACATTAGGCGGCTGCAGGCCCTCGATGACGACGAGGTTTTCACGTTCGCTAAGCAGATAGCTGCACCTTACGAATTGGTGAGGCAAACGAAGCAGCTCGGTCGACTCCCAGTTGTCAACTTTGCCGCCGGTGGTGTCGCAACCCCTGCCGATGCTGCCCTGATGATGCAACTTGGGTGCGATGGTGTTTTCGTAGGCTCAGGAATCTTCAAGAGCGGTGACCCCGTCAGAAGGGCACGAGCTATTGTTCAAGCAGTCACTCATTACAACGACCCACACGTTTTGGCGGAGATCAGTTGCGGTCTCGGTGAAGCTATGGTTGGTATCAACATCTCTGAGAAGGTGGAGCGCTTTGCAGAGAGATCTGACTGAGATTGCTCTCTGGAATCAAAACCCCTGGAATGGAACTTATGTATGGTTGTAGATGAATTGCAAGCGTAATTTTTTTTCCGGATCAAATTTGTCCATTTTTCAGTGGTTCGGTAGAGCAGCTTTGAGCCCTTGTACGTATAGCTTTGTAGGAATTCTTGTTTCGATCAGTATAACGACAATCTGGCTTTTGAGAGGCAACAGAGGCTGAAGAGTGCTGTCCTGGGATTACATCTTAGCATACGTGTTCGATCGATCTCTTTATAAGAATACTCGTTAATCCTATGTGATTCCGTCAGCGCATGTCTGTCTCACATGTAGCTAGCATTTGGGATCACATGGACGTGGGTTTTTCGTCCTGGTCATCAGGCATGTCGCAACGATGTGCGGTGATTGACCTTGAGTTTTCTAGGAGAAAGCCTCTGTTACCTCAAAGGTTCGACAGCGCAAAAGCTGTCTGACATAGAATCCTTTAGAGTCCCTAAGGATTTGGGAGGCCTTCTCCAGCTGATTGATAGAATCCGTGTAAGGTCGTCTGCAGTGCATCTGGGGCGTCCGTTTCAGCTGTCGCTTACAGTTGTATTTACGTGGTAGAGAGAAAAGTGAATCATAACACAATCCCGTGCAGAGCACATCTTGTCTGCTGTTGCTGAATCAATCTACTATTCTTATGTTCGAAGGGCTGAATAGTTTATCGTTGGTCTTTGTCTTTGATGTCCTAGCTCGATTTCGTCGTCTTATATTCTACACATTTCGGTATATATGTTGATTGTTATAGAGGGTATTCCCTAATTAGACTTTTCCGAGTTTGACTTGGTTTCCTCTTACGTTCCGAAAATAAATGTCTCGCTTGAAGTTGGTTACATTACATGTAGGTGGTACATGTTAGACATAATGATACCCACCATGCACACTGAGTGCATTCGAATTCATGGCCAGTGCTTCTTCGACATGGGATGCGTATATGGGAAAAGTCGGCGTCTGTTATGTATATATGTATGCCATCCTATCATTTTCACTGTTTCGGGATATAATTTTGTGCGGTTTTATAAACCCGCAGGACCGTTTGCATGTTAGTGGATGGGATGCGATATTCTCTCTCTGTCTCGCAATGTAGAAATTCATCGACGCAGATTTGAGTAATGAGTCTTTTACTAGCATGGCATTGTCCGTGCCTGTCTCTGTCACGGGGACAGTGACAAGCCGAGACACACGTTGCAAGGTTTATATTCGTTGAGATCAATTATCTATGATGAGCTCGCAAGATTTTGACTTGATTCTTGAAAATGTATGGCAAAAGCGGTTGGAACGTGAAATTCTGTCTTCGTACCGTGACAGTGACAATCCAAGATAGACCGTTGGAGGTTGCACTAATGAACAATCTAGTCATCTTTGGTGACCCACAATATTTTAACTTGGATTCAGCAAAATCAATTGATATGGGCAGTGCGCTCCGTACATATGTCAGACTTCGCAATATATTACCATAGTATATATAACAGCTGGGGGCCTCTTATTCTGTTAACATCTGTGTGCATTTTTACGGGCGGCGTTGTCGATACTCCCATGCGACACCGTCTTCCCGCGCAGTATTTACAGTCGTGCGAAATGACACGGCAGTTTATCTTTGGCAATCCAATAGGGATTTTCAGAAACAGTTTTCCGAAGTTCTCTAGGGCAGTTAAGACATGTAGATTAAATCAGAATGGAAGAAGGCCGGAGGAATCTAGTACTGACTTCCATCCAAGTTCTTTATTATTAGGAAACTCTAAAAAGCATATGGTTCTCGGGAAACAAAAGATATGGAAGATAATTTACGAATGCCTTCCATTCAAGTTCTCTATTATTAGGAAACTCTATAAAGCATATGGTTCTCGGGAATCAAAGGATATGGAACATAATTTAGGGACAATATGGTTAATAAAATGTCTAGTTTAGGATGAATTTGGTATGGGTTTATTGTCACCCAGCATAATATGTTAATTTAAGATTGAAGGTTCTTTTCTCATTGTTATTCATTAGTTTTGTATCCAAATGTGTATTGTTTTGAGTCCAAGAGAATTGATTGAAATCAAAGAATTTTACTCGATATCATCAGGTGATAGTGGCCGAAGTTGTAATTTCGGACCATATGGATGATATAATTTGGGAGGGAATGATTATTCATCCTTAGGACGGGTGATGAACTTAACAACACACGAGGTTTTCAAGTATAGGGTTATATATTTAGATCATCTTTTTGTTCTTTTAGCCTTGGAGTTTACAGACCCGATGGACATGACATGCAACACATTTGTGATGGACATGATATGCGACACATTTGTCAAGGGATGTTTGGATATTAGATGTTGAGAATAACATTTTCATACTTTATTATATATATTTACACATAGTGTGTCAATTGTTCATAGGGCATTGGTGCAATTAACCGAGATAACAATCACACTAGGGAATGCTTCTTCCCATACTCATGTAATTTGTAGACCTTACAACTTATATAACTTGTATATCTTAGATGCACTAGGGCACATCTCTTGTAACAATACTATTTGATACTATTGCAGCCTAACCCGTTTAACTCTTTTGTCTCTCCCTTATCTCTTCCCATCCTTCACGTTTGCTGTTTGCTGAACGGTAGCCTTTTCTTTTCTTTCTCATTTTGTCATCTTATCCCTACCTTCACATTTTTCCATGTTTAATATCCTGACCACCCCCAAGCAATTTCTACTTGTGTGAGTCAATTGTCAACTTTACTATGGCGGGGCAAAATCCATGTATCACAGTCTTTGGGAAGTTCTTTTTTTTCTTGGCTACTGGTTATATGTGAACTATTACCCCACACCAAAATATACAAAGCTCGGTCAAAGCACGGGCAACTGATGCCGGTGGGCTGGTACGTAGAGTACGGTAGATGCGAAGTACTGCAACTATCATTCGCTCTCGTTACAGAGACTTGAGCTTTCCTGCCACGCCTTTTAGACCGAAATGACGACTAACCGAGGATTGCACCCAGACGCACAAACTGGAGACTTGATAAGTCTTGATAATAATTGAGTAACTTGATTACGCCTCCTCTTACAACCTATAAATATCTGCTGAACAGAAAGGAAAATCGGGATTCGTGTTCCCCTTCAATCTCGACAACTTCAATTTCTTAGAGGTATCAATCGTAATCATACTAAAAGTGGAGTATAAATTAACCAGGAGGTTAATTACTGGTATGTAACGATGTCCAGATTAGTACCAGAGTTCATAATCATGGGAAAAGCGTAAATTCCAGAAGCAAGTGTGAGAAATATTTCTGGCATGACGCCGTGCACGCTCTGACGGTATTCCACTGTTCCCCATCCGTTGAAATTTTTGCGGGTTCATGAGTACGTTACTTCTCTGTTGATTGCTTACTTGTTCTGTATCGCCTTCCTGGTCTGGATTGCAGTTTGCAGCTCGAGCAAGATTTCAGATCCGGAACAACTATCTGTATAGAGTCGATTAGAAGGTGCTTGGGAGCTTGCAATCATGAAATGGAGCTGTTCAGTCTTGTGTTATCGAGAGCTCCGCACTGTTAGCAATTCATAGCTTCGAAAGCTTGTGAATGAGCTTTAAGTGTCATGGGGGGCTGGCAGAAACTTTCTGGTCGCTTTGTGGCTTCTGCGGGATGGCGTCGATTGAGAAACTTTGACAGATCGGACGAGCTGCCACTTACAGGAAGGATTCTACATGCAGCACTGCCACTAGTAGGTTCGTTCGTCACGATTTTTAAGTTCAGCAGTTGTAGAGGAATTGATGGACTGACGACGGGCATCTGCAATTCTATTCGCTGGCAGTTTATGTGAGAGTCGGAATCTGAACAATCTTAAATATCAAATGAATAGTGGATCAGGATATCGAATGCCCGTGCTAAAGTTCTTGTTACAGAAATGACAAAAATGAGAATATTTCTGATATGCCTTTACAGATTGAATGAATCAAGCACATTATGACTGGCAATTGGCGCAAGGTGGTCATTAAAATTAAATTCTGTTCATAGTGTGGGCCTTAAGTGAACAGAAGCCAATTCCAGGTAGCTTGAGAGCTTTACGTTGCACAAGTTTTAGTTGTCTGCCTTCTATTCTGCTACAAGATATTGTTCTGAACACCAGTTCTGATGTCCCCCTTTTGTGAAGTTGAGGAGAAAAGAGCTGTAACAAACTCGAGCCTTTCGAGGAATACGAAAGTGCATGGACATCAAGAAACAAATAAGCTTTTCTGCGGAGTTCCTGGTAAATGCAGCAATATTAGGGTTGCCCCACCAGTCTGCTGTACAAGTTCCCAATTCGTTCCATTTTGCGAAAATCCAAGTCAGAGCTGTGCAATCTTCTCTTCAACTCCTTTGCTGTATTCCAAATATGCAGCCTTATTACTCTTTGGACTGGGAGTGCACACGATTCATGCAGAAGAGTTGAGCAACAAGTCCACTCCATCTACTGGAGATTCGGTGCTCAACGACGTACCCGTGCTTCAATTTTCTGAAAAAACTCTGGTCGAGTCACAGCCTGGGGACGCTCCTTCGAATTCGCACACTGCAAAATGGAGAATTTACACAGATATGGGAAGAGACCTGTTCTCCAAGGTAAGAAGCGTCTCCAAACATACCTAGTGATTCAACTCCTGACCGCGATGAAGGCATTGTGCTATTGTGCGGACCGATATGACAGTCTTGCTGCTTCTTCTAAGGGATTTTGCTTCAGGACTCATGCGGTCATAGAGCATGCTGAGATGTCAAGGTTCTTACCCCACTCCAGACTTTAGCCTACTTTCATCGTTCAAGCGTTGCTTGTAGGTGGTCGGTTAACCAATGTGTTATATTTCTCTGATAGCTGTATCGAATACACGCTGCTTACTAGTTCTTTACACACGTTGCTCTCGATATAATGTTTACATACGAGTTATGATTCACATTTCATCTCATTCTTGCGTGTACTTTTCACTCAGTTTTGCTTTCATCTTATTGCCATTCCATTTGCACTTCATATGCGTTTAATGAGCTCTGGATCTCCGTTCCTCGACTGGCTTCTGCTCTCATATCCTCATCGCCTCATTTCGCTCTTCCTCGTTGCACGAGGGGCTCTACGTTTGAATTCACACCACTACTTTACCATCCACTTCACCCCTTCTAGTGATTAATGGCAATCCGGAACACTGATTTGCTTCTGTTCAACCTTGCTCGTTAATTCCGTTGGCATGCTATAGATCGTTAGTTGACTGTTTTGCCTATTCATGGTCAGTTACTTGGCGACTACATTGCATGTTATTTACTCGAGTTCATCTGTCATCCGTGGGTGTGGATCCCCCATTACAAATACGTTCTAGTGATTTCAACCTGTGGACTTAAAAGAGTACACTGCCTTCTCAAGCATGTCTATCATACATTTCTTCGTTGAATGTATTTCTTGAGTATGGTCTATTAAAGAGGAATTAAAAAATGACGATAAATTGCAGGGCCGACTCGGTGAAGCAGAAAAATACTTTCTCCAGGCACTGGAGGAAGCTAAGAAGGGATTTGGGGAGAGTGATCCACATGTTGCATCTAGCTGCAATAATCTGGTATGCTTTGTCAAAACCTCTAGCACATCACCTTAATATTCAGAGTCTTTCTGTGCATGTTGTAGTGAGAATGTGTGGCGAGTATTGTTTCATAGAGTAGGTGACTTTAAAACATTCACCAGGTCGTAACTGTGAAAGGAAGAGAAAGGTTTGCGAGTTCTTTGACTATTAGACTATCAAGTTTAACTCCCTTTTGAGTAGCTGACCAGGCTCTACACTGAATTTAGTTTTCATAGTTTTATTCTAAAGAGTAGGAAATCCGAATTTAAAGTTTGTTCGTGATGAGAACCTTTGGTGAACCATCAGCTTCAGGTAGAGATTGCTCTTCTGATGATTGATCTGAAAAACTGACTCTGCAGCTTGGGAAGATAGATTGATCAGGCTGATCAACTGATCAGCTTGCTTCTGCAACTCATCACTGTTCTCACTCCAAGTCCTCAATTCATCAAAGAGTACATCTCTACTTCTGATGATCTGTCCAGACTTAGGATTGTACAGAAGATATCCTTTCAGTCCCTCTTCATATCCTACAAAAAGCATTCTCTCAGCCTTCTTTGTGAACTTCCTCCTCTGCTCCTTGGGGATATGAGCATAGGCAGGACATCCAAAAACTTTCAAAGCTGAAAGATTAGGTGTCTTGCCACTCCAGCATTCTTCAGGAGTTCTTCCTAGCAATGCTGTGGTACCACTGATATTTCTAAGAAAATTTGCAGTGCTAATTGCAGCACCCCAAAACTTTCTCTCCAGCTTGGCATGTTGGACCATTGCCAATGCTTTGTCCACCAGTGTCCTATTCAAACCTTTCTGCAACTCCATTCTGTGCAGGACTGTCTCTGGCAGTACAGTCAAGGAGGATTCCTTTTTCTGACAGAAAAGAGAGGAATTCCTCATTCCTGTACTCTCTGCCTCCATCTGTTCTCAATCGCTTGACTTTCCTCCCAGTCTGCAACTCAGCCATGGCTACAAACTTCTGGAATTTTCGCAACACTTCATCCTTGCTTCTCATGAGATAGATAAAGCTCTTTCTACTGTAATCATCCACAAAGGAAACATAGTAGGCTGCTCCACTCAATGACTTCTCAGTCATGTCTCCCCATACATCAGAATGTACGACATCTAGAAGACCCAGAAGCTCTAGATAAAGATTTCTTGGGGATAGGAGCTTTGTGTGCCTTACCTTCTGCACACCCAATGCAGAATTTGAGTTTTCTTTTGGGATCTAGTTTCAACCCCTCCACTACCTTCTCTAGAGCATATAAGTTTTGCTCTGACAGGTGCCCTAACCTCAAATGCCAGAGATGGATATCATTTCTGTTTTCTGTTACCAACGCAGAATCAAAACAATCAGCTTCCATCAACTTGAACAGTTTCCCTTTGGCAGTACCATACCCAAGGACCAACTCTCCTTTCTTCAAAGTACATTGATTTCTGTTGCTTTCAAACAGAACATCCATGCCATGCTCCATGAGGCTATGTACTGATATCAAGTTCTTGGTGTAATCTGGAACATACAGTATATTTTCCAAATAGCCTTTTCCAGAACATCCCATGAAGGCAATAGGAACTTTGCCAGTTCCTAACACTGGATTCAGAATCCCAGGTCCACAACGAACACTCTTGGGAGTCTTCAGAGGTTGAAGAGTTGAGAACAGCTCCTTCTGATAACAGATATGAGAGGTAGCTCCTGAGTCCAAGAACCAACCAGAACCATTTGAGGACAACTGTGATTCTGCCAATATTCCACAATCCGGCTCTTCTGCTGAGTATCCCTCCTCATTGCTGACTATCTCATGGCACTCCTCTGAGTTGTAAGCTGAACTGCCAGATGTTCGACCTTTTATTGGTTCAGGTCTCTTGCCTACCTTCTTGAGCTCTTGTTCTCTCCTTTCTCCTCTCTTGGGACATAAAGGTGCAATATGACCTTTCTCATGACAGAAATAACAAGTCCTGTCATCAACACTACTAACTTCTTTACCAGATTTACTCACTCTGGCTTGCTCTGGTTTGCTCACTCTTCCATCTGGCACTCTTCTTGAACGAGAAGAAGCACTGAACAGAGCGCCATCCCTGCTCATTTAACTTCAGCCGTTTGTCCTCTCTGTGTCTGCTAAACACCAGCCATTTATGTATCACATAATCCCATGTGACAGTTTCAACAGGTAAAACTGGCAGAGCTACTAGGACAGAGTCATAGCTTGAAGGAAGACTATCTAAGAGATGGTTGATCTCGTACTTCTCTGTAAGTACAACCCCATCCTTGATACTCTTGAAGAGTTTCTGCAGTTTTGACAGATAACAGCTGAAATCTTCACCATCTTGCAATCTCAAGTTCTTTACTGCAGACCAGACTCGATAGGAGCTCTCCAGCTTCTCAACAGTGTAATAACTTTTGATTTTTTCCCAAATCTCCCAACTCCAAGCATAAGTATCTACTAGGTCTCTAGCTGGCTCTTCCAGAGCCCTTAGCAGAAACCTCCTAGTAGTAGCATGCTTGATTCTCTTCTCCTTGTTGGTCTCTAGCTCATCTATATTATGCGCTTCTAATGCAAACTCTAGACAATCATAAGTGTCTAAGATAGACTTCACATCCAAAGCCCAAGCTTTGTAGTTAGTCTTTTCCAATTTCTCTATCTCTCTGAGTTCTCCTATCAACCCCAGTGGTGATTGTGGGCCCATAACCTGATGAGAACTTTTGTTCCTGCTCTTTGAAGTAGATGGTCTATTCTTAGGCATTCTGACTTCTGATGTATCAGACATCCTAGCACTCAGCTTTCCTAGTCTCACCAGAGCAGACACTCCTAATTGCACACAGCACGACTCAACTCTCTCCTAGCCTTCAAAGATAATATAGCCAGTTCACTCACGCAGCACAAATAGCCTCCAATACTGAGATATCACAGAACACTCCTGAGATGATGTTAGACAGCACAAGGCTTCACAAAATGCAGAGGGGAAGTGTTAGAAATCAATCCAGTAGGGGAACTCCTGACTGGGATTATATAGATAGAAGGGCGTACTGGAAGGTGTGCTGAAGGGTGTGCTACCATACTGCTCATGTAACAAATGCAACTCATGGAAAGCATGTGAACAGTAGGCATGAACAGGAACTCGCACATGAACAGGAACACATGTGAACAGTAATTAACTTGTCTCATTCTGACAAAGAAGTCCCTAAACTAGAGATTACCTAATTTAACAGTTCAAAGTCTATTTACATTTTAGTTAGCTCTACGATGTCTGTAGATTTCTGTTTAGCGTTTTAGGACTCAAGCACCCATAGCGTTTGCTGAGATATACTATGATGAGAACCTTTGTTCCTGCTCTTTGAAGTAGATGGTCTATTCTCAAGCATTCTGACTTCTGATGTATCAGACATCTTAGCACTCACTTTGCTTTCCTAATCTCACCAGAGCAGACACTCCTAATTGCACACAGAAAGACTTAACTCTCTCCTAACCTTCAAAGACAGTACAGCCAGTTCACTCACGCAGCACAAATGACCTCCAATACTGAGATACAGAACTCCAATACAGAACACTCCTGAGATGGTGTTAGACAGCTCAGGACTTCACGAAATGCAGAGGGGAAGTGGTAGAAATCAACTCCAGTAGAAGAAACTCCTGACTGGGATTATATAGATAGAAGAGTGTACTGAAAGGTGTGCTAAAGGGTGTGCTGAATGGTGTGCTACCATAGTGCTCATGTAACACATGCAGCACATGGAAAGTATGTGAACAGTGGACATGAACAGTGTTCGTCCATGAACAGTGTCTATTTTGTCTGATTCTAACAAAAAGTCCCTAAACTCGAGATTACTTAATTTAACATACTATATCCAGTGTTTGGTACTCATTTCTTTATATCCAGTACCTTGGTACAAGGGATAGTGACACTTGCTCAGCTACTTTGGCACTGCATGAGGCACTGATGAATTTGCATGTGCTTTCGTGGAGGTTTACCATGGCCACCTTCTGCTTCCCTCAGTTGTTTAGCGTTCCAGGACTCAAGCGTCCATAGCCCTGGTTGCGATATTCTATATCCAATCCTCTTTTGCCTCGCTCCCGCCTCCTAATATCCTGTTGCGTTACATTGTTACTCTTCGAGACATCTCAGAATAAACACCATCCACTCCGCTCCTGCATTGATCCCCTCCTCCAGTCCTCAACTCATTTCCTCCCTATTATTTTTCACTCTCTCTTTTCCTGCTTCGTGGTTCATTCTTGACTTTCAAACCCCAATGTCCCTGCCCGACTCCAGACTATAGCTTATTTTCCTCATTCACGGGGTGCTTATAGGTGGTCAATTGCCCAATGTATTATATTTCTCGAATTCTGTTGCATTCCCTTACCGAATACACCTTGTTTGCTAGTTCTTTATATATAGAGTTATATATGTTGTTCTCGATATGCTGCAATTATGCCTTTGCTTTAGGTTACATTCGATGCATTCTACTTTAGAGATTTATCACTATACTTGTATTGAGCATATCTTGGTTACCTTCATATGCACTTCATGAGTTCTGGATCACCCGTTGCTAGAATGGCTTCTACTCTCATCTACTTGTATCTACCGGTAGATTCAATGATTTCTGGATCTCCCGGTTCATCGAATGGCTTCTGTCCTCATTTGTCTATATCATGTTTACATTTCATCTGCACTTCATATGCATTTAATGAGTTCTGCGTCACCTGCTCTAGCTATATGTCTATGAATATCTATATACATAGATATTGGGTCTCAGTGAGTTATCAATACGGATTCCTGTTCAATCATTAAATGGTTTGTTCTCCTCTCTATTTCAGGCTGAGCTGTATAGGATGAAGAAAGACTACGAACGGGCAGAACCCTTATTTCTAGAGGCTGTTCAGAGGCTAGAGATAGCCTTCAAATCGGAGGATCATGAGAGGTAGGTGTATATACTTCGATTTGTAGTTTTATTCAGAGACTTATTCATTCGTGCAAGTACGTGAAGAATTCCCTGATGCTTTTCCTGAGGATTTGTACTTGTATAAGCGTTTGCAAGGTGGCAACAGTCTAGCAATTATGCCTTCTTCCTTATATCTCTGTTGACATGAATTTTGTCGAGGGTAAAGGTCTAAATAGGTACGACTCGCCAGGAGATATATATATATATATATATATATATTGCAACTGTAGGCTTGTTTACCATACCGGTGATCAGGACTTATTCTTGACTGTTTATTTAGGCACTGGTCAGAACAGTTTCTGTCTCATATACATATATACATGTCTCATGTTTGATGCATTGCCCATTCTCAGCTATGACTATCCACTTTCTTCCCTTTTGCCCCAACTCACATCTGTTGTTTTACTTCATGGTTCCCTTGTATGTGTTCCGAACAGTCTGTCATTTTCAGTTTCCCCCGAACGGAACGGTGTATTTTTGAGTTGTAGGTCTTCAATTAAAACTTGTTACTTACACTCCTTATATGACTGCGCGTTTCAGTATATCTGTTCTCTCCCGCTGATAAGGATACATCAGTATACATTGATATTACAAGCAGAGTAATAAGTAGCATAGCTACACGTGGCATCATCTCACACGTGTGACCATCTCGCCTGGTTCCTTCACAGTTCCCGAGGCTCTCTCAGCACCCGAGGCCATCCTTCCCTCGGAAACCCTCTCCTTCTCCTTTGCTTTCTGCTCATTTGGGTTATAGTTATTGCTTAGCTCATAGTGCGTTCCCTCGTTAGTTCCAGCTTTTCATGCCTGTCCGTTCTGCCTTATTCTCTGCTCTCTAGCTCTCAGCTTCGCACTCTTCTAACTGGCTTATTCTTTTGTTTTCTTACTAACTCCTGGTTTCTTTGTGCTTCGCTCTCTTTTACTGCTCACCCTGATAAACTTTGTCCTTGCGGGCATTTTTCTAGGGATGTCTCACATCACTCACATTCTCCTGCTTTTGATCTTTTTCTTCTTTCCCTTGTTCTCAATTTCGTTCATGCCTACATTATGCATTCGTACGATTTCTGCTCTTTTAGGACTTTAAGCTCCAGTTCTTCATTTCTGTAGCCTTCCATTTCTGTAACCTTCCCCTGGCGGTTCATTATTTCATTTAGTACTGCTGAAAGATGGCTGTTTATTACTTCAAGCGGCGCTGTTGGAAACAACCGAGTTTGCCTTGGCACTCATGAGTTTTCGAGCAGAAACTCGGGACGAGGAGTACTGACAATTGTTCAGCTACTTCGGCACTGCGTGAGGCACTGATGAAATAGTTGGTGTTATCGTGGAGGTTTACTATGGCCGCCTTCTGCTTCCTTCAGTTGTTTAGCGTATCCGGACTCCAGTGTCCATAGCGCTGGGAGTGATATACTTTATCCTGTCCTCTTACGCTTCGCTCTAGTTACACTCTTACATTTCTACCCGTTTCTGCAGCCATATCCTTCGTGAAATGCCTGCCACATCCACACATTCCTGTACTATTTCACTCCCTAGTCTTTTCTCTTCGCTCTCTGACTGCTTCCTGCCTCGCTCTCTACTGTTTCCTGTGTTCCTCCCCCACTCCATCCCACGTTCTTCATCTTCATCTACGCACTGTGTCCTGGTGGGCTCTTACAGCAAGTTTCCTATTCCTCTCGCTTCATCCAGGCACTGCATCCTGGAGGGCTCTTACAGCACATAGCACGTTTCCTATGCCTCTTGCTTTCGGTTGCATTGCTGCTCTCGACTTCATTATTTTTTACTGGTGAACTCTTACATCAAGCTTTCTAACCCACGCTCACGTTGGCCTTGCTGCTCTCGATTTCAAGTTCATTATTGTCCATTGGCAGTACGGTATTCTCAATTTCTTGCACTTATGCCTTTGCTGCAGGTTATTTTCGATGCATTTTACATTAAAGCTTTCATACTACACTAGCAGTGTAATTCAAGTACATGTTGTTTATCGAATATGTGCACTTCATGAGTTCTGGATAACCCGTTCCCAGAACGGCTTCTGCTCTCATTTACCAATATATATTGCAACTAACAAAAGAATCTGGATGTGACCAAACGTATCAGCGTGGGGTTCGCACTCCATAATCTTGCAGGCACTTATCTAGTACAGCGAAAGTTTGACCAAGCTCGCATGTGTTATGAGGTTTGATGCCCCGTTCCTTCTTCATGTGATCTGCATATAAGTCGGTTTTCCGTCTCATGAGCATCAAGGTTCATGATTATAGGTCCGAGGTCCATAGGAACAGACTATCTTCCTTTGCAATTTAAGGCATGTCTCTGTAATTCACAGAGAGATGTGATTTTGCAGTTTTGACATGAGAAATAAAAGATTGTTATTCAGAGATGTTGAGGATGTCACGGTGGTCAATGTGCGCACCATATGCTAATCTAGTGACATACCTGGTTTGGTGCTGGTCTGGTGATGGCGATTTCTCTTCTCGGTCTCCATCACCACAGCGATCACTGAAGGTAATCCTTCAAATATTGTCATTTTATTTCTGTGGAACAAGCTACTGAATGAACCCTTCAGACATAGACAAAATTGGCCAGATTGCGAAACCCTGGCATGGAGAGCATTTAACTTGTTCATTTTGTTAGATTTCCTAGCTGTCAAGATCTGGGTACTTCAACTGAAGTGAGCAACGCTTGCTCTATGTTATGTTCAAATCATTCGTGTCTGACTAGTCTCGAGTATGCTGGTGATTACCGGACGCCATGTCTGAGCTGTTGTTCTGTATCCTCGTTGAAAGCGAACTGTTGAGTTAAGTTCTTTTGGTTACTGTTGGTGGTCAACTGTTCGACTATCTATTGCGTTCTGCACGGCTGGAAGTGAAGCGATAGCTGCTTTAAGAAAGATAATGACAGTATTATCTTCTTTCTGTTGATGTCAATGACCAGATAAAGGAGAGAAAGTTGGGCCAGAACCACCCGGAATACGCCAACACGTTATTTCATCTCGGTGAGGTACGACAGCTCTGGTTGGCATTCTACTCTAGGTTGCTTGCGCTTGCTTTCGTATTAGTGGTCTAACACACCCGTTGCGAGATCACAATGCCAAGCACTCGTTTGCCATAGTGATCGTCGCTTCTCCCTTTTAATTGAGATCATGAAGTATATCGTACATACATTGAGAAATCCCTGCTAATTCACCAACTTGTAGTATGCCTGTTAAATGGAGTTTATTAGAATTAGGTAATTTCTAGTTTTTGTTAGAATTAGATAATTTCTAGTTTAGGGCAAAGTGGGTCACAGTTACTTTTAGGGTTTTGTCATCACCACTCCTGTTAATGCTTTGGTATATGGTATATGTAAACTCTCAGAACCTAAAATGTTAAGTTCTCTTACAATAGTCATCTTCAGCACCTAATACCTTGCTTCATTACAATAATCATTTCCAGCATCTAAAATTACTGCCTCCAGCATCTCAAGCTTTAAGTAAATACACTTGAAGTAAATTATGTTAGATTTATAATGAGACATGTTAGTTCCTGTTCACGCATGACTACTGTTCACATGAGTTACATGTGAACACTTTAGAGTTAAATTAAGAGCACATGAGTTACACGTTTCACACTGTAGATGCAAAGGTGTGCTCTAAGAGTATGCTCATGTACTTATATAATCCCAGTTCTGGGATTATCATCAGTTCAACCAATCGAGTACATACTGCTCATTTCATTTTCTCACAAATTACTACCAGAGCCACTGTTCCATTGGCTCTCATCCCATCTGATGTTTGGGGTCCCATCTTTTCTGCTACTTACACTGGTTACAAATACTTTGTGAGCTTCATTGATGACTACACAAGGTACACATTCTTGTATCTTCTCAAGTTCAAACATGAAGTTGTTACTTGTTTCCAAGAATATGTGACCTGTGCAGAGGCTCAACTCAATCAGAAGGTCCAGATGCTATGCTCAGACAATGGTGGTGAACACAAATCTGCAGATTTTCATCTTTTCTGCAAAGCTATCATGTGCCAGTGCAACACTCCAAACATTCCTCAGCAAAATGGTGTTGTTGGGAGAAAGAACAGAACATTGGTGGAAGCAGCCCCCTCTATGTTATTTGAGTCTGGACTCCCTAAGTCTTATTGGGGAGAGGCAATACAAACCATCAACGTTTTGCAAAATCAAAGTCCTACCAAAACTATCTCCTCTTAAATTACACCCTTCCAACTTTGGTTTGGTCATAAACCTAATCTATCTCTACTTTGCATTTTTCAGTGCATTGCTTATGCACATGTTCCATCTTCTTCCAAATTTAAATTCGATTCTAAGTCTTTCCAAGTGTAATTTCCTTTGCTATGATCAGGAAAGTAAAGCTCCCGGACTACATAATATATGATAACTCCATTTTTCTGTCAAGAGATGTTCAGTTTCAAGCACATACCTGTGCTCATGAACATAAACAGTGTTCTGACACTAAGGATGTTCAACTGGATTCCATCTGTGATCCGAAAGTTTTTATTTCCTCTCTTGCTTCTAGTTCTCAGTCTGCCCACAGTCTATCTCCACCAACTCCTACTTTGTCTCAATCACCTTCTATCCATAATCTTATAGTTCCAACAATTCCTTTTCCATTATCTTCTTCACTACAGTCGATACCTTCTAGTTCTGGTACTCCATATAGGTCCTCAAGATCCTCTAACATTGTTTACACTAGGAGGCTAAAACTTCTTCCTTCTCCAGATGCTGTCCAAGCTCCACCAACTCCTACTCTGTCTCAGTCACCTTCTATCCACAGTCTTATAGTTCCAACAATCCCTTTCCATTATCCTTTTCACTACAGTCAATACCTTCTAGTTTTGGTACTCCACACAGGTCCTCAGGATCCTCTACCACTGTTTACACTAGGAGACCAAAACCTCTTCCTTCTCCAGATGTTGTCCAAGGGCCTTTTGTATATCAAGGCACCAGGTTTGCACGCAAATTCAAAAATATGATGCACTATCGGAGTCTGCTAATGCACTAAGTGAGCATTATTCTGCATCCGATTCTGATCTTGACACTTATCAAGTTGCTATCATTAGACTTGATTCCAGTAAACGGCTCGAGGCTATTCAAGATGAACTTCAGTCCATGGAGAACAATCAAACATGAGTCAACACCGAGTTACCAGCAAATTGAAAGGCAATAACCTGCAAGTAGATTTTCAAGAAGAAATATGATGCACAAAGCCTATTTCAAAGATACAAGCCTAGACTTGTTGCCAGTGACTATATGTCATTCCCAAGATAGTGATTATATAGATACATGAGATGATAGAGTTATTGAATTATAGTTAGTGGTCCATTACAATAATTATAATATTACCTTTACTAAGGTAATTATGGTCCATTACTTTATTAGATTTATAATACGTTTTAGTGGAAAATAATGGACCATAATTATCTTAGTGGAAATAGATGACCATAATTATTTTAGTGAGAGTAGAGTACTATAATTATCTTAGTGGACCATTTGCTATGATTCAAAACTTTTTCATCTCATGCATCTATATAATGTTTGTCTTAGGGATTGCATATAGTTAGTTGTTTCCTCACAGTGCATTTTTTGTCATGGTATTAAAGCAATAAATTTTAGAATTTCTCCTTTAGCTGCAAGGGGATGCCTTAGTGCACCGTTTCCAAAGTCTCTGAGGTCTAATTTTGTTACACACTAGTGTATTTGGAAAACAATAATCTCTTGTTCCTCTTTTGTGTTTCTTTTCTTTAGGTTTTGGTAGAAAACTTTCTCTTGTATTCTTTGTTAGTGTGGGTTTTGGGAGAGAAGTTCTCCATTATCATATGTGAATCTTCCATTTCTGGTCTTCTGTTCTTCAACATTCCCACTACTTATGAGTGGCACTTTGGGGGAGCAATCGAGTTTGCCTTGGCACTCATGAGTTTTCCAGCAGAAACTCGGTATGAGGGGTACTGACACTTGCCCAGCTACTTCGGCAGTGCATGAGGAACTGATGAAGTCGCACGTGTTTTTGTGGAGGTTTACTATGGTCGCCTGTTGCTTCCCTTTGCTGTTTAGTGTCTCAGGACTCAAGCGGCCATAGCGCTTGTTACGATATACTTTATATCCTGTCCTCTTTCGCTTCGCTCTCGTTACCCTGTTACACTTCGCTATGTCTCTGCAGCAATACCATCCATAAGCTCTTGCATTGTTCCACTCCTCCATTCGCCAGCTAATTCCCTCCCTATTATTTTTCATTTGCTCTTTGCCTGAGTCATGGTTCGACCAGTCTACAGTGTTCTTACCTGACTCCAGCCTATGTTTCAATTTTCATCATTCACACACCGCTTACTGGTGGTCAATTACATAACGTTTTATATTTTATATTTCTCGCATTCATTTGCACAGTTGTTATCAATTTCAAGTTGTTACTAGTCCTTTAGATATATGTTATTCTCAATCTGTTGCAATTATGCCTTTGCTTCAGGTTACATTCAATGCATTCTACTTTATGGATTTATCACTATTCTAGCATTGTGCATAAAGTACATTTTTTGTTACCAATCATTTGCATTTCATAAGTTCTGGATCACCTATTCCCAACAAAGTCTTCTGCTCTCATATACCTATATCCTTTGTGAATCACGTACACTATACCAACAGACAATACCTATTTTGCTTCAATGATCGTTCTTTTGCGTTTCTTAACCGTTGACTCTGATCGTCTGTGTGCCTTCTGCATTCGGTTCCAATACTTTCACACCTTGGTTACACCATTAATATACCTACATGTGTCATTCCAGACTGTCAGGGTATTGACACCTGGTCCCACCTTGCAGGCTCCCTCACTTTTTCCGAGACCTACATTCTCACACTTCTCTTACGTTTTTAGTTAGTCAGCTGTTCTTCTTTCTGTCTGGCTCTTCGCCCTTTATACTCCTCCCATTTGGAGTTGGCTCGCCCCCTTTCCATCCGTGTCGCTTGGATCTCACCCCTAGTATCTTTGATTGAGCTTCTCCTTTTAGTTGCTGCTTCGGAGAACTGGGCCTTGTTATGCTTGCTTCTCTTCTAATCTGTGTTTTTGTTTCAGTGCTTCACCAGGTACGTTTCGGTTAGTCCTCCCTTTGATTGCTCACTGCTGATGTTTGCTTCGCATATCCTCAATCAATTGCTTATTTCATGTTCGATTTCTTCGATCTTTCCGTCCTCTCGCGGTAGGTCTGCTCCTTCTTTCTACTTGCTAACCATTTTTGACAGATTCCACTTGCCATCTCCAGTTCACATTGCCCAACATCAGCCTAAGCCAATTTTCTTCTCACAACATTCGTCTCCCTTTTGAGTGGCGTTGAAGGGAGCAACCAAGTTTGCCTTGGGACTAATGAGATTTTGAACAGAAACTCGATATGAGGGGTATTGGCATTCACCCAACTACTTCAGCACTGCGTTAGGCATTGATGAAGTAGTTTGTGCTTTCGTGGAGGCGGACTACGACTGCCTTTCTGCTTCCCTATGTGTTTTTGGTATTTTTAGGACTCATGTGTTCATAGCACATGCTGTGATATAATCGATATTCAGTCCTCTAATGGTGCGCTCTACTTTCTTCGTCATCTGAGCTATATCATTCTTCAAAGTTTTAATTAAGTTCTGGCTGACTCATGGTTCTTCCTCAATTTCCTTACCTCGTCCTTTGTGCAATCTCATAGTTTCATGTTTTCATTTATCACGGGCTGGCTCTAGGTTCTTCCTTGACTTGTGTTTTCCTAGCTTCTCCATGATTTTTCTACTTGGGGCTTTATGAATCTTCCTCTTCTGGCTTATCAAGTCTATTTTATTTCTCTATTGGCATGATTTGTTCTGTTTCTGCTGCAAATGCAGGTTATTGGTATATAGGTTTTACTCTTCATAGGTTTTCCAGGTTAGATTTGTTTCTGCTATCTTTCAATCAGAGGTTTGACATATTGCTTACTTTACATATCTTGTATATTTTACATACCCTGTATCTCATTTGCAATTAATGAGTTCTGGATCCCCTTTCTGGAACGGCATCTTTCCTCATTTCTTTATATCCTCTATGAATCAAGCTATTATGTCTGCTGTTGGCGTTGGTCTTATTGTTGCTATATTTGCTACTCCAACCATTTAATTTGATTGGATTTTTTGAAAATTCAATGAATTATTTCCAGTCTTGGGAAATATTGTCTTACCCTTAAGTTAAAGGTAGTTTCAGATTTTACTATTGTTGATGGTAGTGAAGTCAAACCTACCTCCGCAATTACTTTTGATTGGTAACACAAGAATCTTGTTGCTCTTGAAGCAATAAATTCAACATTAGTTTTTAAACTTGGTAGTATTATCAGCAAACACACTTTGGTGAGTGAAGCATGGATAGATTCAACTACCATGTATGAAAGTACCTATGTCACAATCATGTTCCTATTGGCCACAATTTGAAGTTGTGTGAAAGCACCAATGTATTGAAATACATTACCAATTTGTATGGTTTTGTTAGATTCTTTTAAAACTCTATCATTTGTTTAGGGTAAAGTGGTGCACAATCACAATCAGCACTAATGTATTGAAACACATTACTAATTTTTATGGTTTTGTTAGATTCCTTTAAAGTTGTCATCTGTTTAGGGTAAAGTGGTGCACAACCACAATTAGGGTTGTACAAAACAATATTCTAGAGTTTGTTTTTGTACATATATGAATGTTTCTTGTATTTGATTAAATTAGTTTTACTATAAGGGTGATTTCTAACATTCACCGTTTGCATTTAGTGAAATGTTGAGTTGCTTAATACCATCTCAGGTGTGTTCTATGTTATTTCAATATTGGGTGTTAGTAATGTTACTCGAGTGAAATTTTTGTGTGTTGTCTTTGAGCTCTGATACAGAAGAGAGGTCTAGTATTGTTGTGTGTTTGTGACGTATGGTACATCAAAGGTTAGAATGACTGATTGACCTTCCTTTTACTTCAAGGAACAGAAAGAAACAATAGTTCTCATCAGGTTATGGGCTTGCAGTCACCATTGAGCTTGAATGGAAAGTCCCTAAGAGATGGTTGATTTCATATTTCTCTATAATTACAATTTTATCTTTCTTGAGTGTTTTGAAGATTTTTTGCAATTTTGATAAATATAAAATAAAATCATTATCATTTTACAATTTCATGTTTCACATTGTATTCCAAATTCGTTTAAAACTCTTTAACTTCTCAACAGAGTAATAACTTTTGCATTTTAGTGTTGAGTGTTAGTAATGTTATGTGAGTGAACTTCTCTGTACTACCCTTGAACTCTGATACATAAAAGGGGTCTAATATTGTTGTGTGTTAAGGATATCTGACACATTAGAGGTTAGAATGATTGACACACTTTCTACTTCAAAGAATCATTACCTACAAATCTTGGGCTTTGGATGTGAAATTTATCTCAGATAGTTATGATTGTTTAGACTTGGCATTAGAAACTCATGATATAGATGAGCTAGAGCCCAAAAAGAAGGAGAGAGTCAAGCACTCTATTTGTAGGAGGTTACTGCTAAGGGCTATGCAAGAGCCAATCAAAGACCTAGTAGATACTTATGGTTGGAGTTGGGAGATTTGGTAAAAATTCAAAAGTTAATGCTAAGGGCTATGCAAGAGCCAATCAAAGACCTAGTAGATACTTATGGTTGGAGTTGGGAGATTTGGTAAAAATTCAAAAGTTAATGTTCCGTTGAAAAGTTGTAGAATTCCAATCCAATTTGAATCCAAAATATTTGCAAGATGATAATGATTTTATTTTGTATTTTAAAAATATTTTTTTTTCAAGAAATTAAAAAACAAATTTATTCATAAAGAAATATGAAATCAATTATCTCTTAGAGACTCTCCCCTCAAGCTATCACTCTGCCCAAGTAGTTATGAAAGTTTTATTTGTTGAAGTTGTCACATGGGATTTTGTGAGAAACAAATTATTGGTGTTTAGAAGAGAGAGAGAGGACAAAGAGATGAAGTTAAATGAACTTCGGGATGCTACTCTGTTCATTGCTTCTTCTCAACCAAGAAGAGTGCCTGATAGAAGAGTGAATAAATTTGGGAAAGGAGTTAGTATTGTTGATGACAAGATTTATTATTTCTGTCATGAGAAGGGTCATATTGCACTTGTATGTCCCAAGAAAAGAGAAAGGAGAGAATGAGAGCTGAAGAAGGCAAGCAAGAGACCTCATTCAAGAAAAGGTCAAAAATTTGGGAGTTCAGCTTACAACACAAAGGAGTTCAATGAGATAGAAAGTGATGAGGAGGGGTACTCGGCAGAAAAGCTAGATTGTGGAATGTTGGCAGAATCACAACTGTCTTCAGATGGTTCTGGATGGTTCTTGGATTCGGAGCCACCTCTCATATTTGTTACTAGAAGAAGCTGTTCTCAACTCTTCAACCTTTGAATATTCCAAGAGTGTTCGCTGTGGACCTAGGATTCTGAATTCAGTGTTAGGAACTGGTAAAGTTCCTATTGCCTTCATGGGAAGATCTAATACAAGTTCTTGTAAGAGCTATTTGGAAAATGTGCTCCATGTTCCTGATTACACAAAGAACTTGATATCAGTACATTGCCTCATGGAGCATGGAATGGATGTTCTATTTGAGAGCAACAGAAATCAGTGCGCTTTGAAAAAAGGAGAGCTGGTCCTTGGGTATGGTACTGCCAAAGGGAAACTTTTCAAGTTGATGGAAGCTGATTATTCTGATTTTGAATTGGTAGCAGAAAACAGAAATGATATCCATCTCTAGCATTTGAGGTTAGGGCACTTGTCAGAGCAAAAACTACATGCTCTAGAGAAGGTAATGGAAGGGTGAAACTAGATCCCAAAGGAAAACTCGAATTTTGCATTGGGTGTGCAAAAGGTAAGGCACACAAAGCTCCTATCCCCAAGAAATCTTCATCTAGAGCTTTTGGTCTTGTAGATGTCATACATTCTGATGTATGGGATACATGACTGAGAAGTCATTGAGTGGAGCAGCTTACTATATTTCCTTTGCAGATGATTACAGTAGAAAGAACTTTATCTATCTCATGAAAAGCAAGGATGAAGTGCTTCAAAAATTCCAGAAGTTTGTAGCCACGGCTGAGTTGCAGACTGGGAGGGAAGTCAAGCGATTGAGAACATATGGAAGCAGAGAGTACAGGAATGAGTAATTCCTCTCTTTTCTGTCAGAGAAAGGAATTCTCCTTGACTGTACTGCCAGAGACAGTCCGGCACAGAATGGAGTTGCAGAAAGGTTGACTAGGACACTGGTGGACAAAGCATTGGCAATGCTTTGTCAACATGCCAAGCTGGAGAGAAAGTTTTGGGGTGCTGCTATTAGCACTGCAAATTTTCTTAGAAATATCAGTGGTACCACAACATTGCAAGGAAGAACTCCTGAAGAATGCTGGAGTGGTAAGGACACCTAATATTTCAGCTTTGAAAGTTTTTGGATGTCCTGTCTATGTTCATATTCCCAAGGAGCAAACGAGGAAGTTCACAAAGAAGATTGAGAAAATGCTTTTTGTAGGATATGAAGAGGGACTGAAAGGATATCTTCTGTGCAATCCTAAGTCTGGACAGATCATCAGAAGTAGAGATGTACTCTCTCTTTGATGAATTGAGGACTTGGAGTGAGAACAGTGACGAGTTGCAGAAGCAAGCTGATCAGTTTGATCAGCCTGATCAATCTATCTTCCCAAGCTGTAGAGTCAGTTCTTCAGATCAATCATCAGAAGAGCTATTTCTACCTGAAGCTGATGGTTCACCAAAGGAGAGTTTGAAGGTGTACAAAAGAAGGCCTAAACAGACGGTGGTTCTGATTTTGATATTTCAGAAGAAGACTCTCAGAAGCAGATTGTAGATGCAGATTGCAAATGCAGAATCTCTGAGTGAGATTCCAGAGATGTCAAGAGATGACATGACACTTCTGGGCACAGAGCCAAGAAGATCACAGAGGGATAGAAAAGCTATTGACAGACTTGGCTTTCTATCAGAAGAGATGTTAGATGAATCTTACATCTGTCATGAAGATTGTGATCCAGACACTTTACAGCAAGCTATGCTCAGACCAGATTTGAGTCAGTGGGAGTTGGCTGTAGCAGAAGAGAAGAAGTCTCTTCAAACTAATGGTACATGGGTACTAACTAATTTACCACCAGGTAGGAAAAGCAATTGGCTGTAAATGGGTTTTCAGGGTCAAACGTGGAGCTGAGAATGAGATCCTGAAGTACAAGGCAAGACTTGTTGCAAAGGGCTTCAATAAGAAAGCATCAATAGATTATTCAGAAACTTTTACACCTGTTGCCAGGTATGGATCTATTTGCATGTTTCTAGCTCTTGCAGCAGAGAGAGATTGGGAAGTAGAGCAGTTAGATGTGAAAACAGCCTTTCTCAATGGAGATTTGAGAGAGTCTATCTACATGGATGTTCCAGATGGATATGCTGAAGGCAAAGGAAAAGTATGTTTGCTTAAGAAGGCTTTATATGGTCTTAAGCATGCTCCTAGAGCCTGGTATGAGAAACTAAAATCATACTTGAGAGAGCAGGATTTCAAACGAGCAGATTCTGATATGAGTGTGTATACTAGAGATGATGTATACATAGCTGTATATGTAGATGATCTATTACTGTTGGGGAACAGTGGATCTATCAATAGAGTGATAGATTTTTTGTGCTCTGTTTTTGAAATGACTATCCTTGGTCTTGTGAAACTCGTTTTGGGAATCAAAGTGAACAGAGACAGAGAAGCAGGATGGATCCAAATCAGTCAACCACAGTATGTGGGATCTGCTTCCCTTTGCTGTTTAGCGTCTCAGGACTCAAGCGTCCATAGCGCTTGTTACGATATACTTTATATCCTGTCCTTTATCGCTTCGCTCACGTTACCCTGTTACACTTCGACAGGTTTCTGCAGCCACACTATCCTATAGCTCTTACATTGTTCCACTCCTCCATTCCCCAGCTAATTCCCTCCTTATTATTTATCCTTCGCTCTTTGCCTTATTCATAGGACCTCTGGTGTATACAGTCTTCCTACCAGACTACAGCCCACGTTTTTTATTTTTATTGTACACGCACTGCTTACTGGCAGTCTTTTACATAGTGTTACCTATTTCTCGCAGTCTATTGCATAGAGTTCTCGATTTCATAGTGGTTTACTAGTCTGTTAGCCATATGTTATTGTCAATTTGTTTCAATTATGCGTTTGCTTCAAGTTACATTCGATGCATTCTACATTGTGGATTTCTCACTATACTAGCATTGTGAATCAAGTACATCTTGCTTACCGATCATTTACACTTAAATGAGTTCTGGATAACCCGTTCCCAGAACGGCTTCTGTTCTGGGAACGGCTTCTGTTCTCGTATACCAATATGTGGGATCCATACTAACTAAGTATCAGATGACAAAGGTGAATCCTGTCTCTACACCTCTTGATCTAGGGTAAACACAGAAGAAACATAGATGCGGAAGGGAATCACTGTGATAAAACGTTGTATCAGAGTGCTCTTGGTTCTCTAATGTTTATCATGGTCTGTACAAGACCAGATATATACTCCGTAGTGGGAGCACTAGCTAGATATACTAACAACCCTGCACAAGCACATTGGAAAGGTATAAAGAGGGTATTTCAGGTACTTAAAGGGTACTCAAGATGCATTCTTGGAGTACAGAAAGCAAGGTAACATACTTGCTCCTACTCTTGAAACATATACAGATGCTAGTTGGGAATATGACACAGATAACAGCATATCAACTAGTGGATATGTGATCATGCTCTGTGATGGAGCAATCAGCTGGCGGAGTAAACAGCAAACATTTGTTGCACTGTCTACTACTGCGGCAGAATTTATGGCTGCCTCAAATGCTACTCTAGAAGTCATTTGGACCAAGAGACTTCTTAAGGAGCTGGGCTTTTGAGCAGGAAAGTCCTACTACATTGTACTATGACAATACAGGAAGTATAGATTCAACAAAAATCTTGTACATCACCCAAGGACTAACCACATTGAGATTAGAAGAAGATTTGTAGAGGAGAAAGAGAAGGAGAATGTTGTGAAGTTAGTTCACTGTCTTACACAGGAGATGACAACAGATGTGTTTATAAAAGCACTACCTAAAGATAAACATATAAAATGTGTAGTAGAAATGAGAATTATCCTAAACTCTTATTAAGTGGGAGTGTTAGTTTTAGTTAATTTTTTTGTTTAGTGAATTCTTTAGTTTTTATGGTTTTGGTTAGATTCCTCTAAAGCTTCGTCATCTGCGTAAGGTAAAGTGGAGCGCAACCACAATTAGGGTTATGTAAAATAACTTTTCAGAGTTTGCTTATGTATATATATGAATGTTTCCTGTATTTGTTTGAGTTAGTTCTTTTACAAAGGTGATTTACAACACTAACATTTGTATTTCAGGAAGTCTTGAGCTGCTTAATATCATCTCAGGTGTATTCTATGTTATTTCAATGTTGAGTGTTAATAATGCTGTGTGAATGAATTTCTGTATATTTATCTTTGAACTATGATGCAAAAGAGAAGTCTTTGTATTGCTGTGTGTTAGTGATATCTGATACATGAATGATTGACAGACTTTCTACTTCAAAGAGCAAATACAGAAGTTCTCCTCATATTGTATTAGGGAGACAATTGCTAGGTACACTAGTAACCCTACATAAATACATTACAAAGGTGTGAAAAAAGTATTCAGATATTTGAAAGATATACAAGATATATTTTAGAGTACAGAAAAAGAAGAGAATACATTTATACTTATTCTAAAATCATAAACAGATATTGGTTGGAAAAATGATTTTGATAATAACAGATCAACTAGTGGATACGAAGTCATACTTAGTGTGGAAGAGCAATCAGTTAGCATAGTAAACAGCAAGCATCATGTTGCACTATCTACTACTGAACCAGAATTCAAATACTTTATATGTTCTATGTTGCTGAACTTCAAATGTGTTCTATGCTGCATAAATATACTGCTAAGCCCGTGTCCTATGTCTGGATGATCTGAATGATAGTGAGTGATAACGAGCAAGATTGAGTTGAATGCCGCAGTGCGCAATCAAAAATGTCTATTCTGGTGAGATTGAGTCCTATGATATCTAACACATCAAAGATCAAAATGATAAAGGATAGAACTTCAACTCTATTCACACCTATTCAGAAGATAGAACGGGGATAACAGTATTTCTCAGAATTAACTCTACACACTAACTTCAAAATAAATGTTTATTGTTGCCATTTCCTTCTGTTGTCTTCGAAATAAAATATTAATCCTGTTGTATAACCAAAAAATTAGGTCCTACGGCTGCAAAGAAATTACAAAGATGCAGAGGAGCTGATTCGCGACTCGATCCGGATTCTCGAGGTATGTATACACGCTCTTAGTTCTTGATCGCTTAGGTCGTATTATTCACAGAGTTCATAAGTTGGCTATGATACTTGCATATTCTTCTCGTTCAACTCGTATGAGGTTGTTATCGAGTACATTGGTGCCGGTTATTCAAGGCTTCGAAGTGCGATGTCTCAAGTATTGAACTTTTACTTCAAATCAAGGTTATCATAGTATTTTCTACTTATTTTCTACCAATGACTTCATCTTCAACTAGAAGGTAAATTCTACAAAAGCCATGCATGAGATAGGAAAAATGTCTTCAGTTGTGCGTGCTGGTTGTTGGAACCTTGAAGAATGACGTAACTTTTAACTACAACCTATATTTATGAGTCGCAATCACGTCCGGTCAGACGTGGGTATAGAACCGAGTTATATTAACGGGTTCTGTATTTTATCACTCAAGATATATGGATTGACCATACCATCACATTCACAAATGATGAAGCAAAGAATGTGATCGGTTGTTCACCAGGGCTTTGTATCACTACCACTAGTCACGAAGTAGCCCATTTTGTCTTGGGCATTACGTTTGTTGCATGTCTTCGTTTTCATGTTTTATTGATGGTATATTTCTCTATTCTTCAATCACAGTGGATGCTGTATGCAATTATGCATTGCAGGAAGGAGGGGTCGGACATTCTCAAATGACCATCAGACGGATGGGCCGTCTTGTGGAGGTTTGCAGTGGAACTCACAGCAAGACTTTTCCAAAACTGGCCATATTTTGTTGTACCTTGAGATGATTGGCCCCACGCAGTAGTAATCAGTCCCTTGCATCTGATCATGAACACGCCAATGCAGATTTTGATCCATACGGGGCAGCTGCAAGAAGCAGAAAATCTCCAGAGGAAAATCTTACATGTATTAGAACTGTCTCAGGTTCGTCCAATGCGATATCCTTCTTATACCAGAGAATGTGAGGATGAGATAAAATAGACAAGAAAATTGACATCTGCTACTTGGAACACCCAATTTAGGGTTCGTTAGAGTTAGTTCCATGAAGACCCTCATAGACCAATGGTCATTCACTGCAGGGTGTGGAGGCAAAGAGTACAACTATGGCTGCTGAAAATCTAGCTGGGACCCTACAGGCTGTTGGTAAATTGAAGGAAGCTGAAGAGCTGTTGCAAAGGTACTTGTGTCTGATTGCATTTGCTTCTCACGTTTCATTAGTCATGCCGTCCATATCTCAGGAGAGCTGGATTCACCTCAGATTTGTGAACCCTGGTATCAAGAACGAATAGAGCTGATAATAGAGCGTAGACGATCTTTTCAGTTCACCTCAGGAGAGCTGGATTCACCTCAGATTCGTAGACGAGCGATCTTTTCTGCAAGAGAACATGTCCCTCGGTTGGTTATCTTGTCGAAATTGTGTGTAGCTTATCGGGGTGGGTGAGAGTTGGTAGACATGTTCATAGGTGTTGAACTTGAATATCCAATAAGAGTAAGCCTGGGTCTCAGATTTGCGGATCACTTGCAGGATGATACTTGTAATAATAACTCAAATTTTGCAGATGCTTTCAAGTTCGGCAGAAGATACTTCCACCAACCCATATACAGGTCTTGTTGTCTTGTAGCTTTCCGTATTTAATGTTGAAGTTTACTACCTTGAGCATAATCGTTGAACTAAACGAAATCTTCTTTCTTCTTTCAGCTAGGCATAACTATGTTCAAATTGGCATCAGTGATCATCCAGCGGGGTGATGACTTAGCATCGGGAAAAGATGGAAATACTTTATCAGATGCTTTATCAAACTACGAAAATGCGGAAGAATTACTTCGCCGAGCAGTCAGGTATTATCAGCATGTTTTGCAAATGCCACGACTTATCGTCATACAGAAGTTTAGCAGAAGACCACATGAGAAGATTACTCTAGTACATGAGTTGTACCAATTTGAAGAGAGGAAGGAACTTATAAACTAAAGTCACTCAACCTGTATGGGCGGTTTTGAGCTCTTCATGTGGTATTCGAACATTTATTAAGGTACAAGAATGATGGAAAGCAAGTCTAATAGCACAGGGCAAAACAGGATTGCGGAGCGTTGCTGGAAAGACTCTTCTGCTGCTCGGGGTCCGATATCACTACAAGCAGGACCACTGATTTCTTTGGTATGCCTTCAAATATCTACTTTTGGACAAATTTGTGCATTTGCTACCGATGGCACAGGTCCACCGTCACATCCTGAAAGCATCTGAAAGTATTAAGAATCCAATGCTCTATTCCAGTTTTCACCACTTTTCAAACCCGTTGTGCGTGTTCCAATCACAGCTTCGATCCCTGGATGCTTTTGGTCGTTTGAAATTGCGAAAGCTGGAACTAGCAACTTCTTCTGAGGTATGTGAATCATGATCCTTTTCTTGTAACCCTTAGTTGAGTCATCATTAGTGACACCATATACGACCTCTTCGGAAGTAAGGGTGAACAATAGCTCTGATGTAGAAATTTCTCAAGGTCCTCAACGCGTGTGTAGGACCCCTTGTACCGAAAACCATAGACTTTCTTGAAGCCATCCTTTTTCGTCTGGCTGTTATAAACTTCTCAAGTTGTGACCCATGACATGCCTCTCTCCGGTCATGTTGCTAGTCATTGCTTCATGTACTTCGTAGACTACGACAGCCCCTGAGGCTAACCGTAACGTTTTTCTCTCCTTGTTCCTTAGTGCCACAGATTTGAAGTGTAGGTTTGATTGGCTTTGTATCAAGCCGTCATTCGATCCGTAAAATAAGATGCATGTGCGGATCATTTACACCTACAAAATCCTTGTATTCTGAAAATCTTTGTTGCGGCTTTTTAAGCAAACAAGCCTTTACAGCAGTCATACGGCACATGAGTGCAGATTGAAGCGATCACGTCGGATTCTTCCGTAATAGACATGAGCTCGAGGTTCTAGGCTTCACTAGTTCACCTACTGATATCCCAGTTTACGGACTGAACTCCTGAATCTCGCGTTTGTTGTTTGTCAGGAGATAGAGGAGGGAACAAACGAAGCAGAGCAAGCGTTCCTCCGATGCTTGTATGTACTTGATAAGGTATGACCTCTTGCGGGTTGCTTCCTTCGAAGTCTTTTCTAAGTTTGGCAATGCTCACTGTCAGCGTCAAGGCAATAGAGTACTTCTTCCCAGAACATTATGTCAACTAGGGATCTTGCAAGGAAACGCGTGGATCCTGAGAAACAAAAGCACTCCACTTCACTTGCTTGTGTATGTTTTGGATGTTTCAGTCAGGACTTCCGCAAGAATTGGCTACTATTCCCGATGTTCATCGCCAGCACGTTGCGTGCCTGCGACACCTTGCTGGGTTACTTAGCTCTGCCTCGTACGTACACAAGAGTACGAGTACAAAGTCACAAATTGATCATCTTTTGGCCAGATCAGAGAGGATTGAGGCAGAGCTTAGGGATAGTAATAAACTCTGAGGAGCTAGATATTACAGAAATCTTACCCAGGTCAGGAAGCATTTAGGTCAAGGAATAGGGTGTGGACCAAATTTATACATTATATATCTCCCTTCTGCAGGAGATGTTCATTAGATGTTTCAATTATGTCTTTACTCTGCTATGTTAGATTCACTTGATCTCGATTTCCAGTGTTGCTATTCATTTCGATTTGCTTATATCATACTCATATCAAATTATTTGCATATCATACATATCATTCGCACTTTTAATGGGATCATGATTCCTCGTTCTTTGAATGGCTTCTATTCTCATTTCCCAATATATATCTCCCTTCTGTAGGAGTGCCTTCCTTAAATGGCGGAAGAGATCTAATCACCTGCTCTATCAGAGGTGTTATCCATCCCATGCCCTATAGCGATCAATCAACCATAGAGAATGGATGCTTGCTCAGTGCACTCCTTGATCTTCCGGTTAAAGGAATCAGGGTTCTAACAAGGTGTAGTAAAAAGCCATCCCGATATGGTATACTCTGCCACTTGATGACATGATGATCTATGTTAGATTTAGTTAATCTTTAGTTTGAGTGATTTTGTTTAGTATCTCTAGAGTTCTGCCATCTTTTTAAAATAAAGTGTGGCGCAGTCACAATTAGGTTAGAAAAAGCAATCTCTTAGGGTGGGTACTTGTGTATATAATTGAAATAGTCAGTTGGAATAGTTTAGAATAGTCAGTTCTCCTACAAGAGTCATTCTTTGCACCTTGTATATGGTTTTGGGTGTCCTATGTGCTGTTTATCTTGGGGTGTTTATCATGTTGGGTGAGTGACTTCTTGTGTACTATCTCTACAGGTTCTAAGAGTGAGATTGTGAATTGAGTATTGTTGCGAGCAATCAGGAATGTCTACTTTGGTGAGATTGAGAAAATTAAGTGTTAAGATGTTTGATACACCATAAGCCAGAATGATTGAGGATAGACCTTCAATTTCATTCAAAAGAAATAACAATTAATGTCCAGTTATGGGCCCACACTTGGCATTGGATTTGATGGGAGAACTCAAAGAGTTGGAAAAATTGAGTGAGCACAATTACATGTTTTGGTCTAGTGATGATGCATCCATCCTAGATAGTTATGATTGTTTGGACATGGTAATGGATATCCATGATATAGATGACATGAGACTTAATAGAGTGAAGCACTTTATAATTAGGAGATTTCTCTTGGGTGTTGTGCAAGGGCAAATCAAAGATATGGTAGATAGTTACTCTTGGAGTTGGGAAATTGGAGGAAACTCAAGAGTTCTATTCTTGTTGAGAGATCGGAGAGGGCCAAATAAAATTGGGTAACATTGCTATCCATACAAAAACAGGAGGATGATGATTCATCAAACTCTTGTCAAAAGTGCAGAAAAGCTTCAAGATGCTCCGGGATGATGGGTTATCGTTTAAAGAGAAATATGATATTAATCATCTCTTATATACTCTTCCTCCAAGCTATGAATCCATCCTCATAACTCTAAAGGCTCAACTTGTTGAGATTGTCATATGGGGATATGTGGCAAACAAGTTGATAGAGTTCAATAGAGATTAAAAGGTCAAAGAGAAGAAGCAAAATACAAATGAGCAGTTGGATGCTACTCTCTTTCATATTTCTTCACAATCAAGGAGAGGATCAGGTAGAAGATCAAACATACCTAGAAAAGATGTTGATGTCAACAACAAAACTTATTTTTTCTGCCATGAAAGAGGCCATATTGCACTTCTACCTCTATATGTCCTAGAGAAAGAGAGGAGAGAACACGAAATGAAGAAGGGAGGGAGGAGATCATATCCGACAAAGGAACACAAACTTGCAAGCTCAACATACAATGCAAAGGACTACAATGACATTCTAAATGATGAAGAAAGATACTTAGTTGAAGAGTTGGATTGAGGATTGTTTGTAGACATGCAAAAGTGCTCAAATGGTTTAGGATGGTTCTTGGATTTTGGAGCTACCTCTCACTCTGCTACCGGAAGGAATTGTTCTCAACTCTTCAACCTTTGAAGACTCCCAAGAGTGTTTGTTGTGGACCTGAGATTTTGAATCAATGTTAGGAATTGGCAAAGTTCTTATTGTCTTCATAAGAGGATCTGACACAAGCTCTTGTGAGATCTATTTGGAGGACGTTCTCTATGTTCTCAAATATACCAAGAACTTAATGTCAGTACACCGTCTGCTTGAACATGGAGTGGATGTTTCCAAAGTAATAGAAAGCAATGTACTTTGAAGAAAGGAGGGTTGATTCTTGGGTATGGAAATGCATAAGATGAACTATTCATGTTGATGGAAATTGATTGACCAGATTTTGCATTGTGTGTAGAAAATTGCAATGATATCCATCTCTAGCATTTGAGGTTAGGCCATCTATCAGAGCCAAATATCCATGCTCTAGAGAAAATAGTGGAAGGATTGAAACTAGATCCCAAAGAGAAACTCAAATTTTGTAATGGGTGTGTAGAAGGAAAGGCACACAAGGCTCCAATTCCCAAGAAGTCATCAACTAGAGCTTCTGGCATCCTAGATGTCATACATTTAGATGTATGGGGATATATGATTGAAAAGTCACTAAGTGGAGTAACATACTATGTCTCATTTGTAGATGACTACAGCCAAAAAAAGTTTCATCTATCTCATGAAGAGCAAGAAAGAAGTGTTGTATAAAATCCAGAAGTTTGTAGCTATGGTTGAGTTGTAGAAAATGAGGAAATTCAAATGATTGAGAATAGATGGAGGTAGAAAACGTAGGAATAAGAATGAAGAATTTCTATCTTTCTTACTAGAGAAAGGAATTCTTCTTGATTGTATTGCTAGAGACAATCCAACACAAAATAGAGTTGCAGAAAGGCTAAACCGGACATTGGTGGATAAGGCACTAGCAATACTTCAACATGCAAAGTTGGAGAGGAAGTTTTGGGGTGCAAGTATGAGAATTCAAAATTTTCTAAGAAATATCAATTGTACTACTAATTACAAGGGAAAACTCTTGAAGAATGCTAGAGTGGAAAAGAGACTTGATGTTTTTACATTGAGAGTCTTTGGTTGTCGTGCCTATGCTCATATCTCTAAAGAGCAAAGGAGAAAATTCACAAAGAGAGCTAAAAGGATGATCTTTTTAGGATATGAAGAGGTTTGGAAAGGATACCTCCCCTTCAATCCTAAGATTGGACAGGTTATCAGAAGTAGGGATGTCATGTTTGATGAGTGGAGAACTTAGGGAGAAAATAATGATGTATAAAAAGAAGCTGATTAGGTTGATGAATTTGTCTTTCCAAGATATAAGGTTGATTCTTTGGAAGAACAATCCCTAATTGAAACTAGAGATTCATCTACAGAGACTTTAAAGGTGTATAGAAGGTGTCCTATAACAATATGGAGTTTATTAATGAGTTAGTTGAGACTAACAAAGTAGCAAGTAGGACAAATTAGCCAAGAATTATAAGAATATTATAGAAGTATCTAGGAAGCTACTTGGTACCTTCCAAGTATTAGTAATGTGCATGCCAAGTGGTGACTTTTAAGAGGAAGTTTCTTGGGAAGTTTCCCGGCTAGCTTAGTTTGTATGCCAAGTAGGTGACTTCTAGAAAAAAGCTTCTTGGGAAACTTCTCAACTAGTTTAGCTTCCATGTCAAGTAGGCAACTTCTAGAATGAAGCTTCTTAAGAATCACTTTCTTAAAGTGCAAGCCAAGCTAACAAGAAGTTTTGTTCTAGAAGCCGCCTACTTGGTGTGCAAGCTAAGCTGGTCGGGAAGCTTCACAAGAAACTTCTTTCTAGAAGTTACCATTTGGCATGCACATTATCCAACACTGAGAATATTCTAGATGTTTCCAGAATATTCTTATAATTCTTGGCTAATTTGGCCTACTTGCTACTTTGTTAGTCTCAACTAACTCGTCAATAAACTCCATATTGTTATATATTCCTCCACCACTAGTTGATGACGTCCTCATCACCATGGAAGATTCAAAGTCCTAGATGGCCATTTGTGCATTATGGAGATGAGAAAGAGGCTCCCAAGTGGCATCATGAAGGGATACACTTTCCAAAGGACTTTGTACTTTGAATGCTATTTGCGACCATGTTGAATGTAGCAACGTGCAAGGATACAATCAACTTCATATTCCTTATGATTGTTGATAGGGATAGGAGGAGGAGGGGGTTGGACAGAGGAAAAGGAAGATGGATTATAAAAAAGGGGTTTCAACTTGGAAACATGAAAGATAGGGTGGATGCGTATATGACAAGGCAAGGCAAGTCAATAAGCAACAAGAGAAATGATTTGGGTGACATCAAATGGACCTATCCAATTAAGAGCAAGTTTATGATCTTGGGTATCAAGGGGAAAGGGTAGGTTATGAGAAGAAAACATGACCTTATCACCAAGCTGAAAAGTAAGATCACAATGATGTTGGTCCACATATTGTTTCTAAAAATTTTGAGCAATAAGGAGATGATGATTGATGAGATGCTTGTTGTATGGATTGGTATATTCTGATCAAGAAGGTAGAAGTATGAGGGACATGGATGGAGGAGGAGCAAGAAGGAATCTAGAAGAAGTGGGTCTTGGTCGAAATAAAGGAAGAAGAGAGAGAATTTGGTGCTTACATGTTTGGAACTATTAGAGGTAAACTCAACAACTACAAGACATTTATCCCATTTGGTATGGTGAATGGTGACAAAGACATGAAGCATATCCTCCAAGGTGCAATCTTCATATTAGTATGTCCATCAATTTGAAGATGATATATTGTGGACAAAGCAAACTTGGTGCTAAGTATTTGGAAGAGTGCTTGCCAAAATTTTCCGATGACTCAAGGATCACGATTACAGATGAGTACACAAGGCATCCAATGATGCTTGAAGACATTGTTGAAGTAGATCTATGCCAATGTTAGAACATCCACTATATCAAAAGTTGGTGCCAAATGTATTTTCTTATTAGCTTATCTACAAACACCACAATAATTGTGTGACCTTGCTTTGTCTTGGGCAAGGATGTGATGAGATCCAAGTTCACGGGTTCCCATCAAGCAAATGGGATGGGAAGTGGTTGAAGGAGGCCACTTGGTTTTTGGTTGTTGGCCTTATTACATTAGTAGCTTTCACAAGATTGGACAAACTCTCAAACATCTTGTGGCATGTTGGGTCACCACCATTGGTGTTGTAGGGTACCCAAGGTCTTATCTACACCAATGTGACCAATGATTGGTAATTCATGGGCTTCTTGAAGGCACACAAATTGTAGATCATCCTTGGTTGGAACATAGATCTAGTTCTCACAAAATAAAAGGCCTTCCTTGAATGAGAAGGTGTTGTATTCCTTGTTGTGTGCTACAAAATGAACTTGTACCATCTGAAAGAAATGGTCTTGTTGTAAAGTTGTACTAAAATCAATTTGGACTTTCAAGTTGACTAACACTATCATAATTGCCATCGTGATGAGAAGAAGAGACTTCAAATCAGATCATTGTGATAGGGCATCAAGAATGACATGGAACTTTCTAGGTTTGTACTCAAGTTTTGATGTCAAACAACTGTTGTTGTTCCTCCCATTGATGATATTGACTCTTCATGTGCTCCAAATGTGATGTATGCAACAAGAGTTTGTGATCGGTTTGCATGATCACTTGTTTCTCCAAGAGATAATGCCTCCATACCTTGGTGACATATACTATTGCTAGTTGTTATCAATCCAATTAGAGTAATTCTTTTTTGCGGTGTTTAGTTTGCAAGACACAAAGGCAACGGGATGTAATCCATTTGGAAATTCATGTTGTAACATAGATCCAATGGCAAAGTTAGAAGCATCAAAATCAACCACACAAGGTAGTTGAGGATCATATGGTGGAAGAATGGGTCTTGAAGACACCATATATTTTAGCTTTTAGAATGTTTCTTTGTGCTTGGTGGTCCACTGAAAGCTTGAAGTCTTCTCTAAGAGGTCGGTCAATGGTGCGGCCACATGAATATAATAGTTAATGAATTTTAGGTAAAAACTTGCCAATCCATTAAATACTTGTATTTTTGTAGAATCCTTTAGAGTAGGCCAATCAATAAGGATCATGATTTTCTACTCTTCCATCTTGATCTCCTTTGATGAGATCTTATGACCCAAGAAGGTAGCTTCTTTTTGCCAAAAGGTACACTTTGACTTCTTTTAGTAAAACCTCCATTTATGTACTCATCTTAGGACTTCTTGCACATGATTTGCATGTTCTACCTCCCATCTTACTATAGATTACAATATCATCCAAGAATACCAATAGCACATCCAACACCCGATGCATCTGATTCATGAAGATTGCTGGATTATTAGTGAGCCCAAAAGGTAGAACTCTCCATTCAAAATACATATACCTTGTGCAAAAGGCAATCTTTTGCACATCTTCCATATCAATGGGAATTTGCCAACAGCCGCTTTGAAGATCTAACTTGGAAAAGCATTGTGCTTTACGCAATTGATCAAGCAAGTCATCAATTCAAGGCAAGAGATATACATTCTTCATTGTTTATTTATTGAGGCCATGGTAATCAATACAAAAACAAAGTGCTCCATCCTTCTTTGGAACAAATAGTATAGGTGCTTCCCAAGGACATGTACTATGTTGTATGAAATCTTTCTCCAACAACTTTGTCAATGTTGTTCAAAGCTCAACCAACTCTTTTGGTGAAAGCCTATATATTGGTATGCTCACTAGGGTACTTCTCAGCAATAACTCAATCTTGAAGGGCAAACCACTATTGGAAGGTAATCCCTTTGGTAGATCATCCAGAAACACATCTACAATTTCTTGAACTATTTGATCAACCATTGCTTGATGAGGCTTTTGGCCCTTATCAAATTCTCCTTATGTGATCAGCTTGATCTTTATAGAAAAAATAGGTTTATCTTCCTCCAAAGCTTACTCTATAGTTTTGTTATTGATAAAATTTCCATCTTGGGATTGACTATTCTTAGGTGTTTTACTCAAAGGTGCTAGGTAACCTAATTGATATTTCTCTTACCTTGGTGTTGTATTTGAATTTGTCATCGGGTCCAATCAAATTGAACCTTATGATGTTCAAGCCAAGGCAAACCTAAAATGATATCATAGTGTAGAGGTACCACTACAAATCTCATACATTCCAAATACTCTTTCCCATCATTAAATGTAATAGGATGTGAGGTACAAAATGCAAAACTGTTTTTATCATCCCTATCATCAATCTACTTCCAATTATTGGCTTTATATGAATACTTGATTCCTTTGCAAATTGCATGGACATGCAATTCTTTGAACTCCCAAAATCATACAACCATGATCAAATATCATACCTTGCAAGTGAAGCAAACTTGCATAGGCCAAGCCTTCAATCTCATTGGAACTAATCAAGTTCTTACTAGGTGGCTTGAGTTCTACTATTGAGATTCCTTGTTTTTATGATCATCATGCTCTACAATTGAGATTGGCGCAACCAAATGCCGTTTAGTTGGCTCCATTGGGAATCACCACCATAATTTTGCCACTCCATCCAATTGGAGTGGCAAAGCTTCAAAATATCATTCACAATCAAACAAAAAATTCTCCACTACGCCCGAGAGGTTCTTGCCTTCAAATACCTTGGGCTTCAAAAATTGGATTCGGTTTTCTTTTTCTCCAAATGGTGCTCCCTCTACATGTTCTTTTTGTTGATAATCTCATTCTTCCAACAATCAAATAAGGTGCTTGATTTGTTACTGCATGGCAATGATAACTTTGGGCATTTTTGCCATGGCTACAACTCTATCAAATTACAAATTTTTTATCTAAGTTAGTAGATAGATACAACATACCACCATTCCTCGTAAGTTACAATCAAAAGTACCTAGGGATTCATCAGACAAGGTGATCATATTCAAAAAATTATACCCAAAGCGCAAGATGATGAACTACGTGAAATGATGCTTGGGTAGTACATGGATACAAAAATCCGAATGGTTTGGGAAAATGGTCCATAAATTCCATCCATTCCATTCTTACTTGGATACCAATGTAAAAGACCAAGGAGAAAAATAGGAGAATGGAAGATCACAGTAAAAAGTCACATTGGGACTCTTGATTAAGGGAAACTCTAAATACCTAGCTTGAGCTTTGGCTTGGGTACTTATGTAGAACATACAAGGCTCTTGAAAAGCTTCTTAGGAAGTTTCCTAAAAGCAGTTTTCTTAGAATGCAAGCCAAGCTAACTGAGAAGCTTCTTGAGAAGCTTCCTTCTAGAAGCCGCCTACTTGGTGTGTAAGCTAAGCTAGTTAGGAAGCTTCCCAAGAAGTTTCTTTCTAGAAGCCACCTACTTGGCATGTAAGCTAAACTTCCTCCTAGAAGTTACCACTTTGCATGCACATTACCCAATACTTGGAAGGTACCAAGTAGCTTCCTAGATTCTTTTAGAATATTCTTATAATTCTTGGATAATTTGGCATACTTGCTTCTTTGTTAGTCTAAACTAACTTTTCAATAAACTCCATATTATTAAATGTCCAAGGCAAGTGGTGGTTTCTGATCCTTATACCATAGAAGGAGAAGACTCCCAAAAGGGAACCTTAGATGTAGAGTCATTGGATGAGGTTCCAAAAGGGTCAAAAGATGCATAGAACATCTAAGTGAAGGGTCAAGAAGATCAAGAGGGTGAGAAAGCCTAGACACACTTGGCTTTCCTTTTGAGTAACAATCTCATTTGATAAAAGAGATGTTACATGCATCTTACATATGAAATGAGATAGATAATGATCCTGAGACACTAGAGCAAGCAATGCGTAGACTTGATTCAAGTTAGTGGGAGTTGGATATAGCAAAAGAGAAGAAATCTCCTCAGACCAATGGTACATGGGTTCTTGCTGATTTACCACCAGGTAGAAAAGAAATTGGCTCTAAATGTGTATTTAAAGTCAATGTGGGATTGAGAACAAGATTTTAAAATACAAAGCAAGATTGATTGCAAAGGACTTCAACCAAAAAGTAGCAATTGATTACACTAAAACCTTGGCACTAGTGGCCAAGTATGGATCTATAAGGATGCTTCTAACACTAGTTGTAGACAAAGATTGTGAAATGGAGCAATTAAATGTGAAGATAGCCTTTCTCAATGGAGATCTGAAAGAGACCATCTACATGGATGTTCCAGATCGGTATATTGAAGGCAAAGGGAAGGTATTTTTGCTTAAAAAAGCCTTGTATGGTCTTAAGCAAGCTCCTAGAGCTTAGTATGAGAAACTAAACTCATATCTGAGGGAGCAAGGCTTCAACTGAGCAGACTCTAGCATGAGTGTCTACTGTAAAGATGATATGATGTATACATTGTTGTCTATGTAGATGACTTGCTGTTGTTAGGAAACAGAGAATCTATCAATGGAGTTATATATTTTGTCTTTGAGATGACCATCCTTGGTCTAGTCAAACTTCTCTTGGGGATTAAGGTGACAAGAGGTAGAAAAGTAGGGTGGATTCAGATTAGTCAACCTCAGTATGTGAAATTGATGCTTGCTGAGTATCAAGTGATTGAGGAAAAATCTATCTCAACACCTCTTGATCTAGGATGGAAGCTGAGTGGAAGCATGGAAGAAGAGGTAACAGACCAGGATAGAACTATTCAATTTCTTTATCAAAGTGCACTTGTTTCCTTGATGTTTATCATAGTATGTACAAGACCAAATATCTATTACGTAGTGGGAGCTTGCTAAATACACTAGTCAGCCTACACAAACACATTGGAAGAGTGTGAAGAGAGTATCTTAGGGTTGATAATCATGCTACTTGAGTATTGCTATGAGCAATTATGAATTTCTACTCTGGAGAGAGATTGGGAAAGTTGAGTGCTAAGATGTCTGATACATCAAAAGTTAGAATATCAACTTCATTTTGAAGAAACAACAATTCTCATGAATCTACTCATGACAATATATAGTCAACTAATGACAATAGTGACAATTGCTAGCACATTCTTGGAGTTTAGCTCTACTTTGCTTCACCACTCGCATTTCACATTCTATGTTTCTTGCGCTTCCCACACTACTAACCTCCTTCTTTTCAGGTTTTATAAACCTGCATCTCATGTTTTACTCTCGCTTAACAAAACGTTACTATGTAGGAAGGAGAAGGTAGAGTGAAAAGCAGTCTTTCTCGAGAGGAATCTCTGAACATTTAAAATCAGTTTGGGTATATGCACATTGAATTAGGTTGTTTCCATTTCAAAGTTTAGGAAAGAAAGAATAATTAAGTTGAACAAATGTCAAAAATTAGATTGAAAGAATAATGCCTGGATACATAACAAAACCGGGAACTTATATAATAATCCATCATCCAAACCTGTAGAAATCTTCAAAGTTGAGAAGGAGAATAAAAAGAGAGAACAATTGGGAATAACAACCACCACTTTTATAAATAACTATGATTCAAATCAGGTTCAAAATGATCGAGATAGGAACTCTTCGGGAAATTAATTTTAATCCTATTTTTTTAGAAGTCAAAATTGTTGGAATAGAAGTGTTGGAAGTCAAAATTGCAATCCAAAATGTAAAAACAAGGTAAATGTGCATTCTTGAAACTGTTCTTTGATTCCATATGTTGGAAATTACCTCCAATTTTGAATCATCTTATAAGTTGTGTAAATAAGATAATAAAACATGATTTGTTCCGCCTTAATATTATGAACTTCTTAAGATGAAGCATATATGCGAATATGACAATTTTGATTGAAAATACACACTTTATCTTGACCAATATGAAATTTTGTTCAATTTGACCTTGATTACTCATCAAATTATGAAGTATGTTAAAACCTAGAATAATCTACCAAAATAAAGTCTTTATAATCTATTAAATGTCAGAATGCTAAAACCTTGAGATAAATAGACATTGATTTTCATTAATATAGTACACCTGGAATAATTGATGTATTGTGAAAGAGTGAAAATCATCTAGAATGAGATTACCCAAAGTCATGTATCTTTTAGTTGTTAATAGAACATGGTATTTTCCATGTACAAATTATATTCCGTTCGAAGATATGTTTAAGTATAGCATTTAAATTAATGGCTTTCAGGCCAGTTTGATTTCTTCACACGAGATTACTCTTATTCAAGTGAAAGTTGTAGGGTTTGGTGAATTGATAGACTCACCTTCTCACCACAAAGTCAAAAGCTGATTGGAAAACATATGTTCTTTCCATAAAATTGCAAAAAACCTTTTCATCAGCTATTTTTTATCATTAGCCCAAAAAAAAATGATGCGTTCTTAAAAATAAAACAATCTAGCTTTATATGCAAAAAAAAATTAATGCAACCCTTGGTTATGTTCCCGTGATTAGCTTAGTTTAGTAAAACAAATCACACCAAAAAATATGTTGCTATATTTATCTCTTTGCTATCTTTCATATACTAAATAGTCTTTAGTATCTTCTTAATTATTTAGTTCTCAATCAATCGATAAATTTCCAACTCTTTTTGTAATTAAACAAGTTGTCAATGATCACTTCTCGAGGGAAGATTTTAATGCTTGGTTTCTATAAACCAAAAAAATTCTAAATTCTGGGGAAATAGAAGATTTAGATAATTCAGGGAGTCTTCTCTTAACCTTTTATAAGCTAAAATCCTGGAAAATGATGGTTGTTCTTTTGTTACATCACATAATTTTATAATTTATAATTTTTGCCTTCAAAATTGAAAATTGAGAAAAATATAACAAAAACATAATAAAATTCACTTTTTACTAGTACTACTCGTTTACACTTTTGCAATTGCACATCTTGCTGAACAATAATATACCTAACATCCAAACTTGAATTTCATTTGAAACTTTCGTATGTTTTTGTGTCGCCTTGGGCAGAAGAGTGCTTAGCAGCAGACTTAAGATAACAAAAGAATAGGATCTAAGCGCTAAGAATTTTGTAGTATATTCCAATAGTATCTTTAGTTAGGTTTGCCTAACGATTACTAGAGTATTTTAATCTTTTATTCAAAAAAAAGCACAATATGATTATCAAAGTGCTAATATAATTTAATGGAGTTCCTCCTTGCCAAGGAGAATATGCGGATTCGATTCTTTCTGCCAGCCAACTTGTTTTAAGTTTCCAGGCATATACTCTAATAAAAACTTAAAAATTTATTTATTAATCAATAAAATAACGTTAAGAAGATCTTTTTAGAAAATTAATTTAATCTGTTGAGAATTGGTTATCACAATGGTTCTCCTTACAGATAACTCAGTTCGTCGAGCGACCACCCTACGGACATTGATAAAATATCTTTTAAGCCTAAAAATAGATAAATAAAGTGCAAAAATACATCCTAATATTGAACCTATCTTTTGTTTGGAAGTCGTATTGAAACTTTACAAAAACTTTAAGAAAGTTACATTTAAAGTCGACTAAATTTATCATCTTTATTCAAAAAGTCCTTTATCGGATTTGAACCTATGAATTACACCTTACTCTTAGCGTGGCGTTATTCTCTCTTTCTATCTTCAGAGGAAGTGTTCTCATATGTCTTAAAGGTGAAGATCAAAGTAAATATATGTGCCTATATATATTATTTTGCTCGAATTTCTGTTTATGATGCTATGGAATTTGTCTGCCTAACGAGGCTTGATTTAAAACGTAAATTTTTTATTTTTATATTTAAAAAATTTCCATCTTAGAATTTTGTTAGAGAGTGATGTCACTAAGTCCCTAACATAGAGATACATTCCGTCGCGTTAAATTATTATTAGAGGTCATAGATACTTGATCTACTAGTTATATTGGTCATTATGTATATTTATTATAAATTGCAACGACTATATGTGATATGAGTTTAAATTTCATAATTTTGAGAGTATACGAGATTTCATCTTCTAGAGGATATGATAATTCTATTATATATATATATATATATATATATATATATATATATATATATATATAATCATGCACTATTATACTTTTTAAACATTGATGTACGGTAAATTCAAACTTGGCAATTAAATGTATAAATTTGTGATATATGTTATTATTTTATCAATAAAATAATAATTTATATCACAAGTCTGTACATACAACTACTAAGGTATTATTACTAGAGTATGATACACAACAGTTGTTTAAGAAGAAAACATATAATTTGTTTTACTCCTCTCATAACCCTAACGATTATGGTTCTCCGTGACGTGGAATGATTATGTCCTCATTGTAATTGACAATTCAGTAGTAGGTATAGTTTGTAGACCGGTGATCAACGATGGGGCAAAACAACACCCCATCTTCAAGCTTTGCAAATCATATATTTAGAATGTGTTTGGAGTAGGCAAGTATTTGGAATTAGAGGTTGCACAACCAAATACGTTATAGGTTTATATATATTATACACATCTTCTTTTGTTTATTTGTGTCATTATGCGGATCAATCTCGCTATCTCAACATTATAGAAACGCGCACACATTGTTACCATCATAATCATCCGTCATAAAAGCACTTTTTATATGGAAAATTCTATAAACAATTTAGGAAACCAGAATTACATATACATATTCTGCCAACACACAACCAATAGGGTCTGTGTAAAACTTCACTTCTATAATATATAAAATTTCTTGCAATGTATATAATATATATAAAATTGGTTGTGTATTGGCAAAATATGTATATGTAATTCTGGTTTCCTAAATTTTTTATTGAATTTTCCATATGAAAAGTGCTTTTATGACAGATGATTATGATGGTAACAATATGTGCGCGCTTCTGTAATCTGTAATGATGATATAGCGAGATTTATCAGCATAACAACAGAAATAAACAAAAGAATTTGTACTTAACATCCTGATTTAAATTTGATTATTTCTATAAAAGATCTCCAAAATTCCTTCCATTCTAACACATATCAAAGTTAATCGATTGTATTATATGAATTGCACTAAACTAGTAACAAACCCGGTACTGAATTGTTACAGATCTTTTGGTACATTATTTAGTCTAATAAATCATAAAACCATTCAAAGCAAAATTTAAGAGAAAATTGTACGTTTATACAATTTAGGAAAGGTAGAATAATATATAACTATGACAGGTTATTCTGGTCATCTAATTTTCATGTTACATGGCAGAAAAACTAAGTCGTTTACTGAATATCAAATGTGACGTTCTATTATTTGGAATATTCTAGAAACATAGAATTTACTCCAGTTTGGTTTTGTCAATTTACTCAAAAGAATCTGTAGACTTTGGAAATACATTCCACAAATTCTGGTCAAGGTTTTCCACTTTACATCTTGAAAAGTGTAAAGGCCTTTTGTTTTCTCGTTCGTGGATACTTCATTTCGGAAGAAACGATGAGTTTGGACAATGTGAATTTGGACCAAGCACGTCCCTTTTAAGGATTGTGATGAGATTGTGTGGTTCCTAAAACTTCCAACTTCGGTGGTTCACAATGTGGAGTGTCAATGACAACAATCGCCGCCTCACTGGATCCGACACATCGAAATAGGATAAGTATAGCACCGCCTGCGTCTACGGACAGCCACATTGGATTACTTGCTCGGGCAAGTAACTCCTGGTCTCGAGGGCATCCAATCTCGGGTGTCTTGGAGGCTTAGTTGACACACACCATGGTCGAGAGTAGGGGACAAACATAATTTACATTTACATAGCAACAAGCACAATGCTTTATGATCTTGACTTGCAATCAATCACATGGTCTCTTTTTGTCTTCAGAGCGCACGAATTCGTGAACCGGTCTCCGTCTTCGAGGTCTGAGAGGAGAAGTGGGTTTCATCCAGAGCCTTTGTGAACACCTTGTGTGCACATGGGTAGTACAGCAGGTTGCCTGAACTGCCGCCCTGGAAAGACTTATGACAGCCGCATGTCAACCTGTCATTTAATTTCTGGTCCTTGATGTGGCATCAATAGAAGTCGGTCATGCGAATCATCTTTTGAAATAGAGATGGACACGAAGGCATTGAAACTCTTATGAAATGAGAACGAACTCCTCCCCTAACTCCTTCCGGCCAGACGTCCACATCAAATGATCATGAGTAAGATAATCTCAGCAGCAGATGATGTTTCGCGGAGTAAGCAATCATCACGCCACAATGTTCATGCGGCAAACGATCTCGTACAATAAGTACGGGATTGACGACCAGTCCAACGCGTTTGATTATATCCTCCAGTTTTCGAACTGGTAGTAATGCCGGGTTACAATAATAGTGTACAAACTTCCAGTTGAGTAGAACTGAACAAGTAGCAATACCTGGATTGTGACTTCAGTAATGTCTCGTTCTACGAGACATTACGAAATCTTTCGGGTAAAAATTTGACAAGCCACCTCTCCAAAGTACTGATTCGACTCGCCTGGGGTTTTATTGTAGACTTTATAGCCAGACAAGAGGTTTGTTCATGCCAACAAAATCTTGCAAGTAGATGCCTTTCTTTGAGTCAATGCTTGCGAGGAACTGACTAGTATTTCAGGCAGCTCAACTACTGATCCCTAAAGATGAAGAAATGAAAAAGGAATACCGGTAATCTACCTACATCTTCATATCGAATGGAGAGGTCACCAGGATGTTAGTACTATGCATGCATTGACTCAAAGAAGGGTATATATTAGCAAGATTCTGAGATGAGTGTGCTTATCCCCGGAGGGTTGAAAGATCCATTCAAGTCTAGGAGGATCCTCGGTTCGGCATGCATGGACCACCATATGGTTATATCTGCAGAACAGTTCCCTCAAGGGAGTTGCAACAAGTTTTCAATCATTCACCCAGTCTATCAAGAAAACTGGAACATACCTTTAGCATGTAGGAATCAAATTCGGTGGAGAAACGGCTGATATCGTCGGCAAGGCTCCATTCAACACTAGACAAGAACGAACTTACCCAATGCATCAGACATCGAATCACGACATTCGTACTCAGATCTGCACCGATAACCGAAGTCACTTGAAAATTCACATCTGCAACTATCCTTCACCCTGCAAGAGACTCTCGTAGAGGCCGGCAGTCTCTTAAAATGGTGCATTTGATGAGTGCACTGAGGATTCATCTCTGATGAATCCTCAGTGCACTCAGTCCTCCTATTCGGTCACTGCTGAACCAAATTAAAATGGTCACTATCATTTCACAGGAAGGGCACACTATGCAGTGGAGGATGATGGCCAGTTCAGCAACTGTTGTGGTAATATTCTTCGTAGGATGACGCTTTCGTGGCGAGCAGTACATTACATTTGTCGACCCAGAGTTAGTGGATTCCACAAATCGAGAGAGGAAAGTAGTTTATGCAACGCTGCAGAGGGTGAATCAAGTAGCATTCGTTATGATAGGTCACCACCATGTATCTGACTGTTCTCCTGTAGGACGATTCAGCAGTAGCTGCTATATATAAGCTCCAAGTTGTTGGTGCGAAATGTTTTAAAGCAGCCACGGCCAGGTACTACTGCTCGATGTTTAGATGAAATCATCGAGTAATATCAAGTGCCTGAATGGAGGAGTTGAACGTAACGTTGGTGTTGTGATGCTGGAGGTCGATCAAGTCTTCCGAGAATTGAATTTGCTGTACGTTCAACTCTCCCTATATCTTGCGGCAAAATCACTACTCACTATTTGCTTTCCAAGTGATTTCAACGGCACTTTACCCTCTCAAATCAGAAAGAACAAACCCACATCCGGCAGTCAAGAATGGATTAGTACTTGAGATTTATTCCAAATCCAGTGATAGAATTTGAGATTCGTTCTAAAGGTGCTGCAGCCTATATGACTTAGATTCCAGGTTCTCGTTTGTCGGGACTACCAGTAACTAACGAACAGCCATTTCCTCATGCAATTCGCGTTCATGGGCCGCAACGGGATGCGTCTTGACACATCGTTCATGTCTACAGAGATTAGGCGTAGCAAAGCGGATTGTTAAGCGCTGGTTCCAGACAGTGACGACCAGAACAGAGAAATCTCTTGCTTATCTTAAACAAGAGACAGCAGCAAGTCCAAACTGAAGATCAAACTTATCTAATCCAACATCAGACGAACGAGCCAAGAACAGTCTCACAGGACGTGCATAGTACGCCTGCCGGCAGGTTGTGCCATATCTGGAAATTCGGTGATTACTTTTCGGAGAAAGATGCAACTGCAGTCTATCATGCATATAGGAACCCACAGAGATTGTTCATGCTTGAAAATTTCAAGAATTGGTGGAATTCAGATGGAATCTGTGGTATCTTGTTACTGTAGATTCTATCGAGGCCGGCAGCGCCCGTAGAAGAATCTGCTGCATGCATTCTAACAAACTGAGCACGAATCGAAAGCAGAAGATGCCAACAAGTTGCAATTCACCTTTGTCGATCCCTTCATGTCCTATAAACTACCGATCCGGCGTCCTTGTCTCATGCATGCAGAAGAGCCTGTACAGTCGTCGCCATATCATCACCTATTCTTCACTCCTTCTGGATCATACGAAATTCGAGCGAATCGATCTACCTCCAAAGGACAGTAGTAGCCTTCAAAATTTAAGGCGAAACCCTTATCAGAAACGCAGCGTCGATCGATCAATTCTTCTGCTCTCCTCGTCAGAAATTCCTAGACCTGATTGCCCACAGCAGGGATGGATGGATGGATCGGTCTTCAAGCGCTTCAAACTCCCAGTATGCATAACGAATGGAGAATTACGAAGTTTTATACGTGATTTATGAGACTACACAGACTCCGTCCCCCGGTTTCTCCTGCTCTCGACTGAAGAATGGAAACTTGTTCACTCCAATATAAAGGATGAGGCGTTCGGTATTCAAAGTGTACTGATGGAGTGAATTGCTAAACCTCTTGGATCACTAGTGGGGACACGTGGCTTGCTTGGCACGACTACCGAACCGCAGTTCTTTGAGGACGGAATCCTCATGAAGTTAAATTCTTAGATCACGATTTAGACATTGTGCATTCCGCAATTGATGGAACAACTCGGCACCTATTACACGCGTTGCACCATGAGGTAGGATGCTTCCATGCGTTTGGCCGACATTCTAGCTAGTCTTTGACATACGACAAATGTTTATCTTTCCCAATTTGAAGAGGAAAATTTCCCCTGAGTTCGTGCTTCTTTCAGCCCACTTCGTCAACATATTGATTTTGGCTTCTAAGACTTGGAAGGTACAGTACAGTAGTTACTTCTGATTCCACATGCAAAACTCTAAACTCCTGGTAAGCACCTCTGACCTGGCCTGCCTCGGGCTTCAGGCTAGACAACTGAGATGTTTGCGGTGGCGATCTTGGTAACCCAATCAAAAGTTTAGCATGCACGATTACTCCGCTGGAACTAGGCTGTCATACCCTTCATACTTTCGGAGTAAATCCCCGAGTGATCTGGTTAAAAAGGACTAATTTATCCTCATACCATGATCTTCTTGTCACGTCCCAATCCTTGAAGGTGCGACTGAACAGACAACGGTCAGTCGTACAAAACCGTTCTCTGTTGTTCGGCTTTCGCTAATACTTGGTGGTAGTTATTGTGACTTGTGAATGAGTTTCCGCAGAGATTGTCTTGGAATCTTATCTGCAGCTCTGGAATTCACTTATTGATTGATACGCATCGGAAAGAAAGATTTGAAGTGAGTAGTTAAACAAGAAATTGCAAGTTAAGACTCTGAAATCGATGGATAAATAAAGGTGGACACGCTTGAAACATGCTGCGGGATACCAAGCAGGATGCCAACCGAACAGAGTGTTGCAACAGGATATGATGATGGAGGGTCCTCCTTCAAACACTCTGGCAGGCCGACGTCTATCTATGCCGACTGAAAGGAATGTGTCGCCATCCTCGAACTGGAAGTTCAACAATGGAAACTGAAACCACTTCGCTATTTTCTGTTGACTACGGTGTCAAGTTCCACCGGGAAGAAATTGCTTGTCGAAGGATGTCTCGTGGGTTAATGAAGAGTATGAAGAGTATGAAGCGTAATTCTTGTGCCTGAAGCCTTTAGTCTTCAAACGAGGAAAGATGTCACATATAGAAGAGCTGGATTAATCATGCATACCAGACGCTACGAATGTTGAAGAAAGAGAGATCTAAGAAAGGTGAGGAGATGATGTAAAAGTGACGAATTAAAGCGTTCGAAGGTGCCCACGAATACAGAAGCGTCGCAAGAAAAGGCTAAAAGGCAAGCTTTGACCGTGATGTCTAATAAGGCCTCAATCTTCCGTGGCCCGTGCTGCATTTAGCGTGTTCATACTGCCCACGACGTTCTATTCATTCCTCAACAGGGCAAGATATGTCTTCGGACTCTTTCTGTCTAACGTGAGCAGACTCATGGATTTCGACCAGAACCAAATGCCGCAACGCACAATCACAGCTTTGAAACTTGACTCGAGTACTTTTTGGTCCGGGACAGGCATCTCTGTCGTTGTTTGTTCAAACTCCTCTCTTGGATCTATTAAGGTACGGTTGCATGAGATATCGTCTGGACATCTCACAATGATCCTATTACATTGAAACTGGAACATGTTGACGGGCCTCAAACCAAATTCAAAGACGCCAACAAGGAGGGGCGGAGAACTTATCTTGGAGTACGAATTAATAAAGGCTCCAGAGTACTTGGCAGGGGACAGTAAATGAAACCGGTGAGACTGGAAACTCGACAGCAGTTTTGTGCTCCCAATTGATCTACTGTCCGTCCCACTTCTGCACCAGGTCACGTTCCACAATTTCGGTCTAAGAATTGCCAATAGAAAAGGCCTGCGATCTACTGTCCGTCCCTTTTCTGTGCCAGGTCAGGTTCCACTATTCTGATCTAGGAGTTGCCAAGAGAAAGTTTATGAATGTATAGTTGCTCTGAAATTATAGCATCTCAATCTATTCTAAAGAGGAACAAATTAACAACAGATCATGGTTGTATAAGTGTTTTCAGCTTTCACCTTCGAATGACTTCCTGAGTTGAAGACTCTAATGAGTTGAGAAAACAGAGATTAAGAATAAGAGGGCATTCGTCATGCAAAGTCAAATCAACATCAATATTTCTTTTCGGCTACCGAGCCCATCAAGAATGCAACTACTTTCATCAGATTCTCCATTTTTCACCTTTCAGAACTTGCACTTATCTGAGGTTCATGCGATTTACAGAGTCTGGTTGAAGGACACAGCAACCTGGACCCGAAGCATGAAACACCTTACTCATTACTGGTTCTGTGTAACATACACGCATCTTGGTTCCTGTAATGTAAGCACGCACATGTATGTCAAAGAAGTACCGGACTTTCCCAAAAGATACCTGGTCTCGAGATGTTAGCATGCAAGTCTGAGCGTTACCATAAATTGGAATCCTTGCTACCAAGCAGATGGTTTGCGAGTGATAAATTAACTTAAGCGGCTTACCAATGTGAACGCACTACGAAGAGTAAGAACTAAGAGAAAGAGAGTATTGAACTCTGATTGATCTTGCTCTTCTATAGCTTTGCTGAAAATACAATCTGTGAGATAATTTGTGGTTCTCATGACCCGTGAGAGAGCTCTTTTTAGATGTAGTGTAACTAGGTCCAAAATGCATTATGAAACTGTATTGTCCTCCTTCGGTTCCCAGTAGATCCCTAGTCTCACTTTACAGCGTGAATTGGCAGGAAATTGAAGGCCGAGGCTAGAAATGTTTCTGTCAACAACAAGCCCTTTATGTGTCCTTCCATTTTTCTGCTGAATCAAACTTTACAGAGACGAATAACATAACATCAGATTAAAACCAAACGCAGACCATATGCTTTTCCCATGTCAAATATACATGACACACCCTGACAAACCAGGTCTTCAATTGTCTTCTCTCATACAAGAAAACCAAAACACCGAACCTATCAGAGCTATCTTCTACCGAACCAGAGCTATCTTCTACGCAGTATGTATAAGGATAGTTATGCCCCAGGCTCTAAGTTTGTTTGAAGGCACAATTATCCACAGAAATCGCGTCTGTAGATGAACAGATGTTCCAGTGAATGAAAGTACACCTGCACCAATCATCCACGACATTCAGTGTGCAATTTGCAATTTCTTTATCTCATTATTTGTTTACGGGCTTTTAGGTTTTCTAGTCATTTCACTTCTCAGACGTACAGGTGTCCACATGGTTTCAAGGATGTGGCTTCAAATGCTTTCAGATACCGAGAAAAACTCAAGGAGGAACTAAGGCTGTTCGATTTCTGAAATTACCTTTCTAACTGGAAACTTCTACTAGAATGATAATATGTCGACAGAATGTCGTCTCCACTCAACCCCAGGCCATAGAGCAGGCATAGTTGACCACAAGTTTACCATCGATGCCAAAATTCTGCGAAAAGCACATGAGGTCCATGATTGAGCACAAAGTATGAAAAATAAACAAAGTAAATAAATAAACAGAAACAGTAAAAGTATATAGCACTCGCAGAAGCGTAAAATCCTCAATATGAAGGCCAGGATAGTTGCTATCAAAAGCTCCATAACTCGGAAGTGAAAGTTCCCAAAAGGTTGATACTGTCACAGATGAGACAACAGCACGTTTGTAGTAACATGCCAGAATGGGTAATAGATGAACCTCTCACTGGACAACTTACTTCAAATAAATCCATCACGCCTTCATCAGGATTGGGTGTAAACGCACTGTTGATATATACAAACTGTCGATTTCAACGCAACCAAGTCAGACAGACAGAGTGGTTTCCAATAATATATTGCTAGAATGCCATGAGTTGATCTCAAGGTCACACAGCCATGAAGACGAAATACCAATGCTAACATCTCTACAGTGCACAGCACTACAGCGCTCTCTCCTCAATTTTCTCCTGGGAACCCTGAACCTGTTCCATAATTTCCAAAAAGTTTACTGCTAGATGATGGTAGCGTATGTCAAACAGCAACTTATATTGCGAAGAACTCAAACAACGTACCACGGTCTCCCGATGGAGCTGCTTCCGCAAGAAATCGATCACTTTTGCAAACTTCTCCGAACCTCCAATCTGGATATGAGAACTTGAGGTGTCAAAACAACCCCGCTAGACCAGAAAATGCAAGTAATCGATACTGATTATGCAGAGTATTAAGACTATAACAGCACATCTTTTACGGGACTAGAATGGCATACAATTATATATGATGAGAACCTTTCTTCCTAGTCTTTGAAGTAGATGGTCTATCCTCAGTCATTCTGACTTCTGATGTGTCAGACTTCCTAGCACTCTGCTTCCTAGTCTCACCAGAGTAGACACTCCTGATTGCACTCAGCAATATTCAACTCACTCTCTCTCAGAACCTTCAAAGATAGTACACAGCAGCACTCACGCAGCATGAAAGGTACCCCAGTGGTAAGCAGCATAGAACACACCTTAAACAAGGTACAAGGTGCTGGGAATGATCCTTGTATGAGAACTTATCTGAACATGAGCAGAGAGCACTCATATATATGACAAGCAAGCTCTAGAAGGTTGCTTTGCAGAGCCCTAATTAGGGCTGCACCCTCACTTCACCTTAATCATGTATCTAGTCTAATCATGTATCTAGCCTAATCATGTATCTAGTCACTAAACTAGAGATTATCAAAACTAACACTCCCACTTAATGAGAGTTTAGGACTATCCCCATTTCTGGAGCACATTTTATGTGTTTATCTTTAGGTAATACTTTTGTAAACACATCAGCTGTCATCTCCTGTGTAGGACAGTAAACTAACTTCACTACATTCTCCTTTTCTTTCTCCTCTACAAATCTTCTTCTAATCTCAATATGCTTAGTCCTTGGGTGATGTACAGGGTTTTGCTGAGTGCTATACTTCCTGTTTTGTCACAGTACAATGTAGTAGGACTCTCCTGCTCAAAACCCAACTCCTTAAGAAGTCTCCTGTTCCAGATGACTTTTTGAGTAGCATTTGAGGCAGCCATAAATTCTGCCTCAGTAGTTGACAGTGCAACAGATGTTTGCTGTTTACTATGCCAGCTAATTGCTCCACCACTAAGTATGATGACATATCCACTAGTTGATCTACTGTTATCTGTGTCATCTCCCCAACTAGCATCTGTATATGCTTCAAGTGTAGAAGCAAGTATGTTTCCTTGCTTTCTGTACTCCAAGAATGCATCTTGAGTACCCTTTAAGTACCTGAATACTCTCTTTATACCTTTCCAATGTACTTGTGCAGGGTTGCTAGTATATCTAGCTAGTGCTCCCACTGCATAGCAGATATCTGGTCTTGTACAGACCATGATAAACATTAGAGAACCAAGAGCACTCTGATACAACACTTTGTCACAGAGATTCATCTCCCCATCTATGATTCTACTGTGCTTCCACCCCAGATCAAGAGGTGTAGAGACAGGATTCGCCTGTCATCTGATACTTAGCTAGTATGGATCTCACATACTGTGGTTGACTAATTCGGATCCATCCTGCTTCTCTGTCTCTGCTCACTTTGATTCCCAAAACGAGTTTTACAGGACCAAGAATAGTCATCTCACAAACAGAACCCAAGAAATCTATCACTCCTTTGATAGATTCACTGTTCCCCAACAGTAGTAGATCATCTACATATACAGCTATGTATACATCATCTCTAGTATACACACTCATGTCAGAATCTGCTCGTTTGAAATCCTGCTCTCTCAAGTATGAGTCTAGTTTCTCATACCAGGCTGTAGGAGCTTGCTTAAGACCATATAAAGCCTTCTTAAGCAAGCATACTTTTCCTTTGCCTTCAGTATATCCATCTGGAACATCCATGTAGATAGTCTCTCTCAAATCTCCATTGAGAAAGGCTGTTTTCACATCTAATTGCTCCACTTCCCAATCTCTCTCTGCAGCAAGAGCTAGAAGCATGCGAATAGATCCATGCCTGGCAACTGGTGCAAACGTTTCTGAATAATCTACTGATGCTTTCTGATTGAAGCCCTTTGCAACAAGTCTTGCCTTGTACTTCAGGATCTCATTCTCAGCTCCACGTTTGACCCTGAAAACCCATTTACAACCAATTGCTTTCCTACCTGGTGGTAAATCAGCTAGTACCCATGTACCATTAGTCTGAAGAGACTTCTTCTCTTCTGCTATAGCCAACTCCCACTGACTCGAATCTGGTCTGAGCAAAGCTTGTTGTAAAGTGTCTGGATCACAATCTCAAGACAGATGTAAGATTCATCTAACATCTCTTCTGATAGAAAGCCAAGTCTGTCAATAGGTTTTCTATCTCTCTGTGATCTTCTTGGCTCTGTGCCGAGAAGTTTCATGTCATCTTTTGACATCTCTGGAATCTCACTCAGAGATTCTGCATCTGCAGTCTGCTTCTGGGAGTCTTCTTCTGTAGTATCAGAATCAGATACCACCGTCTGTTTAGGCCTTCTTGTGTACACCTTCAGATTCTCCTTTGGTGAACCATCAGCTTCAGGTAGAGATTGCTCTTCTGATGATTTATCTGAAAAAACTGACTCTGCAGCTTGGGAAGATAGGTCGATCAGGCTGATCATACTGATCAGCTTGCTTTTGCAACTCATCACTGTTCTCACTCCAAGTCCTCAATTCATCAAAGAGTACATCTCTACTTCTGATGATCTGTCTAGACTTAGGATTGTACAGAAGATATCCTTTCAGTCCCTCTTCATATCCTACAAAGAGCATTCTCTCAGCTTTCTTTGTGAACTTCCTCCTTTGCTCCTCGGGAATATGAACATAGGCAGGACATCCAAAAACCTTCAAAGCTGAAAGATTAGGTTTCTTACCACTCCAGCATTCTTCTGGAGTTCTTCCTTGCAATGCTGTGGTACCACTGATATTTCTAAGATAATTTGCAGTGCTAATTGCAGCACCCCAAAACTTTCTCTCCAGCTTGGCATGTTGGAGCATGGCCAATGCTTTGTCCACCAGTGTCCTATTCAACCTTTCTGCAACTCCATTCTGTGCAGGACTGTCTCTGGCTGTACAGTCAAGAAGGATTCCTTTCTCTGACAGAAAGGAGAGGAATTCCTCATTCCTGTATTCTCTGCCTCCATCTGTTCTCAATCGCTTGACTTTCCTCCCAGTCTGCAACTCAGCCATGGCTACAAACTTCTGGAATTTTCGCAGCACTTCATCCTTGCTTTTCATGAGATAGATAAAGCTCTTTCTACTGTAATCATCCACAAAGGAAATATAGTAGGCTGCTCCACTCAATGACTTCTCAGTCATGTATCCCCATACATCAGAATGTATGACATCTAGAAGACCAGAAGCTCTAGATGAAGATTTCTTGGGGATAGGAGCCTTGTGTGCCTTACCTTCTGCACACCCAATGCAGAACTCGAGTTTTCCTTTGGGATCCAGTTTCAACCCATCCACTACCTTCTCGAATGCATATAGGTTTTGCACTGACAAGTGCCCTAACCTCAAATGCCACAGATGGATATCATTTCTGTTTTCTGCGACCAATGCAGAATCAGAACAATCAGCTTCCATCAACTTGAACAGCTTCCCTCTGGCAGTGCCATATCCAAGGACCAGCTCTCCTTTCATCAAAGTGCATTGATTTCTGTTGCTTTCAATCAGAACATCCACTCCATGCTCCATGAGGCGATGTACTGATATCAAGTTCTTGGTGTAATCTGGAACATGGAGCACATCTTCCAAATAGCTCTTACAAGAACTTGTGTTAGATCTTCCCCTGAAGGCAATAGGAACTTTGCCAGTTCCTAACACTGGATTCAGAATCCCAGGTCCACAACGAACACTCTTGGGAATCTTCAGAGGTTGAAGAGTTGAGAACAGCTCCTTTTGGTAACAGATATGAGAGGTGGCTCCAGAATCCAAGAACCATCCAGAACCGTTTGTGGACAACTGCGATTCTGCCAACATTCCACAATCTAGTTCTTCTGCTGAGTACCCTCCTCATCGCTTTCTATCTCATTGCACTCCTCTGTTTTGTAAGCTGAACTTGTAAATTTTCGACCTTTTACTGGTTGAGGTCCCTTGCCTACCTTCTTCAGCTCTCGTTCTCTCCATTCTCTTCTCTTGGGACATGTAGGTGCAACATGACCTTTCTCATGACAGAAATAACAGATCCTGTTATCAACATTACTAACCCCTTTACCAGATTTACTCACTCTGGATTGCTCTGGTTTGCTCACTCTTCTATCTGGCACTCTCTTTGACTGAGAAGAAGCACTGAACAGAGCAGAATCTCCCAAATCATTGAACTTCATCTCTAGGTCCTCGCTGTCTCTGCTAAACACCAACAATCTGTTTATCACATAATCCCATGTGACAACTTCAACAGGTAGAACTTTTAGAGCTACTTTGATAGGCTGGTAGCTTGGAGGGAGAGTCTTCAAGAGATGGTTGATCTCATATTTCTCTGTAAGGGGACACCCATCCTCCTTGACACTCTTGAAGACCTTCTGTAACTTTGACAAGTGCAAAGTAAAGTCTTCACCATCTGCAAGTCTAGTGTTCCACATCCCATCCCAGATCCTACTGGAACTTTCCAGCCTCTCAACAGAGTAAAAATTCTTGAGTTTGTGCCAGATCTCCCAACTCCAAGCATAAGGGTCTACTAGGTCTCTGACTGGCTCTTGCATAGCCCTGAGCAGGAACTTCCTAGTAGTAGAGTGCTTGATTCTCTCCTCCTTGTTGGACTCAAGCTCATCGATATCATGGGCTTCTAATGCCAAGTCTAAACAGTCATAACTGTCTAAGATACACTTCACATCCAAAGCCCAGGCTTTGTAGTTAGTGTTTCCTAGTTTCTCTAGCTCTCTGAGTTCTCCTATCAACCCCAGTGCTGATTGTGGGCCCATAACCTGATGAGAACCTTTCTTCCTAGTCTTTGAAGTAGATGGTCTATCCTCAGTCATTCTGACTTCTGATGTGTCAGACTTCCTAGCACTCTGCTTCCTAGTCTCACCAGAGTAGACACTCCTGATTGCACTCAGCAATATTCAACTCACTCTCTCTCAGAACCTTCAAAGATAGTACACAGCAGCACTCACGCAGCATGAAAGGTACCCCAGTGGTAAGCAGCATAGAACACACCTTAAACAAGGTACAAGGTGCTGGGAATGATCCTTGTATGAGAACTTATCTGAACATGAGCAGAGAACACTCATATGTATGCACAAGCAAGCTCTAGAAGGTTGCTTTGCAGAGCCCTAATTAGGGCTGCGCCCTCACTTCACCTTAATCATGTATCTAGTCTAATCATGTATCTAGCCTAATCATGTATCTAGTCACTAAACTAGAGATTATCAAAACTAACAATATATAATGCCAAGCCACCGGCATCCCCATCATATTTTCTCTCCTGTGACAATCGTTTTGCTATTTGAATATCCGAAGATGTCGTGTGAACTTGATAAGAACAGTTCAAACAGATTCCTCAAATATCCTGGAATGGTGTAGAGTGAGGGCAATCATGAGTACCTTGAACTTAGTTTGCTTGAGGATGGGCGCATCTCCTGTTGCTCGAAAGAGCACCACAACTGTACACCATGAAGATAGCCACACCTTCACCAAGTCAGACATACCATGGATCCATTCGTACCAGTTCAAGCAGACAATTCAGTGAACCTCCTCGAAATGTTATGATGCAATCTTATGGTTGCCCTTTCACACCGTCCGGAAGCTACCAAGCAGAAGATGCAAAAGTAGTTAAGTTCATTGTTTCCGATGTCTCTGGAGTACTTTGACAAAATATAAGAAATTTACAGATGGCGTAGGGAAACGGAAGAAATTTCCAAGACTGAACTAAGCCGAAGGGATAGCATAGCTTGTACATAATCATAGATGAGGAATGCATTGCGGCAAGGAAGCAAATTCGTGTGAGCCACTTTCTTTGTAGGGTATTTTTCAGAGGAAGAAAAGACTTCAAGGAAAGAACAGAGAAGTTATAAAAAGCAGACATAGACATGAGAGAGAAGAGAAGTATGCAGTTAGCGGTCAAAATCCAGAGAGGACTAAGAGAATTGATTGACGCGTTGTGCTTTACAAAACCAGAAATCTACAACATAGAAGCATAGAGGGGAAAATTGTGGAGGCCGCCGAAGCCCGAACACCACACCACAATGACCAGATACTTCCTAGAGATGAGACAGCTGAATCATCAAAACATGGGAATGAGAGAAGAGAAATTGATTGCTCGACAAGTGGACATCGAACCTTTTGGGGCTGTAGTCGGGGACTGCGATAGTGCAACGCCGATGGATTGCCCCGACATCGAGAAACCATATACCTCAGATCAAACCATCCATATGTCAAATCAAACCAATCACCTTCGGTCCCGACTGTCACCTTATTACAAATCAATCTCCAGATCACTAGCATAAAGCAGAAACGGAGCATGCCAAGAACGGCCAAATTTCTCAACGCTTTCTACTATTTTTCGCATCCAAACTAGTCCAGTGTGCCTTGAACGTCCAATTGATGAGAGAAGCAAATCACATTTACAAGGAATCGCAAACGATCGACTAATTCGCATAGTGCGAGAAAGATTTGTGCTGTTGTCTTTCACTGTACAGTTGAGTGTCAATGCCATTGAAACATTACCGGCTGAACCGGACACACCCGGTAGCACGGAACAACGTTTAGCTATTTACAGTCATTCCGTTGTTTGCTAAACAACGGAATGACTGTAAATAGCACGAAATTGCGCATACAAGACCGAGGCCTTCTGAGCCAATAATTAAAGTTAACTATTAAAGCAATTTTAAGGGAAATATGTGTCATCTTGGATAGCGATACTTCTCTTCCAACAACTTATTTAAATTTATTGATCATTGCTCATATTTTTTCACTTTATAGATCACTTGGTTCTTAAGATAAATTTTCTTTTAGTTGTTGTCTTGATTTATTCTTCGTCAACAGGTTCTTTAAATGCATACATGTTTTGCATGTATGGTATACTTAGCGTTTTAATTAAAAATCTCACAGTGATTTCTCATCACTAGTCATGTCATTTAGGATTTAGTATGCTCGTGGGTTATATAAATAGGCATTCTATTTAAATGTAAGATTTGACAAATTTTAGAACTTCTATCATGTGCTTGTCGTTCCATGAATCTTAACCGATGATTTGATTTCTAACAGAAACTTGAATGGGTGATCTGTGGAACCGAACCTCAGATCATTATGTTTTAAGCTAAATGATCTTATGCATGTAGGTATACAATGTGTAAATTGTACTCTCGCCCCATTGTAGTTGGACAGTTTTCATTATTATTCTAATATTTCATGAGAATAAAATCTTTAAATTCGTATTTCCTAACAAGATATTTTATAGGTGTGAAAGGGCTTTACTGAACATGTCTCTTCCAACAATGAAAACAAATGAGATTTTGAACCAAACTTACGGTATAACAATTCGTAGTAAACGGACCATTGCTTTGCTCGAATGCTATATATATATATATTTATTGAAGGTCAAGAGAACGGAGCTAACAGTCATAGAGTGAAGGAAGCTAAAGACTTAGCCATAAATTAAATTACCGAAGGCATTAGGTCAAGGAATTAACCATAAGTAGTGGAGAATCGTAAAAGAGAAAACTGTAAAGGAAAAGAAACAAACTTAAGATATAACAAAAATTATATTTTGTAAAATTTCCAGGTTCATAAGATATAGTAATGGTGGAAGATTTTGAGAAATTTATTAATACAATTTATGACGAAGATATTTTGGAATCTACGTTTTTATCAACCATCTCTTCAAATAGCTTGGAACAATTGAGAAAAAAATCAAGTTATGATAAAATGCAAAGCTATATATATAAGCGATTTCTTATATTTCTAGAAAGAATAATCTACAAATTAGAAAGAGAAATAAGGTAATGAATCTTTTGAGTATCATTTATAGAAGTGTGCCTCAACTTATTAACTTCTTGTATTATTTCCATAGATATAGATTAACAAAAAATACTAGAGAACTATACACTATCGTTCAAGCACCCAAGTATTAGAGTTTGATATGGATACTCTAAATTCAAATGTTTATACAAGAAAGATAAGGAAAATATCTCATGAATGAGCAATTAGAAGGCATTAATGAAAACCTTCAAGAATTTAGAGTATGGATCTATTGAAATCTTTATTCAAGTTGAAGTAATCTTGTTCAAGATACAGAATTTAAATCAAGATCATTTAGAAATTTGGAGATTCAAGGCCAACTGAATAGAAAAGCACAACGATCATCCAAATAATATTGCATTTTTTGTTTATGTGTTACGTTTCATTTCAAAATTGTTGTTGTTAATACGCAATGATTAGAATATCTTAAAGCTCAAAGCTCTACATAAGATGCCAATTTATCAAATGGCCAGAAGATTTATTATAATATTATTGCAACATTGGCCATAGGATGCCAATTATTAAATGATGGAATAAAATTATAGTTCAAACTTGGACGAATTGATGGAATCTATATCCATAGTCTTGAAGGAAAAATTTAAGACTTCTAATATGAGCATTCAAGAAACCAATTTGAAAAATAGTATATCAAATATATAATCATTAACCCATAAAAAATTATAATATCAAATTTTATTAAAAAAATTAATATTATGTACTTAGAGTTACTCATCCAAAAATTAGATGGTCATTCAATGCTCTAGGGAAATTGTTGGAAAAAATAGCTTGTGACTATAAGCTCAATCATATGTTATTGTAGGAGTTGCCATAGGAGTTTTCTGTTGCAAAATCCTATTATAACAATGTGTTCATTGTAACACTAAGAACCAAGAGTATAAAATCAACCTTAAAAGTAAGTTAATATCATATTTGAAAAGAAAACACCTTATTATCTCATTTCAATTTTGAGTGGAATCTCCATCTTGTACTTTGTACAGTACAACTAATATGGAATATACAAGATGTAAACATATTTTTGGCTTGACCAAGTTAGGTGAATTTTGATCATAGAAGTAGATCTAGGTAGGTAGATTTCACTGTACCTTAGAATATTTTGTAATTGGGAAAAGGTCTTACATTTTGAGGAAATATGCACAAGAGTTTCCAAAGAGAGGTATATGGCCAAAAAGCCCATATGAATACCTCTTAACCTAAGATTCCTTACCTTTGATAACTAGATAATGTATGGAATTTACCAAGTTATCAAGATACTTACTATAGTAACTTTGGTGAGAGAAAAGGCATCCATTCCTTAATGAGTGAGGTAAAGGAAGCTTTGTGAGTATTACCCATAGATGTTAAGTAAAGAATAAGATTTTCTACTTGAAAGTGCCACTATTATGCTTGTTGATTTTGGAAGAACCTTTACGTCTAAAAGGTCTTTTTGTGATTATGAAGGAATGACCTATCAAGACACTTGTAGCACCAAAATTAGTGTGCTCAAACATTGGAGGGATAGTCTTGGCTGTCAAAGTTATATAAATGGTTGCTCACAGTCTATTTAGTGGCGGCCAAATTTCATGGTAGGGCTACTGATCACACCATAGGACCCACCATCACTTGCATTGTTCACATCATCAGATAGGCCATAAGTAGAACCATTAGGATTGGAGATCTAGGTTGAGCAGAGGGGTATATCTTCAAAGTGCAACTTCAAAGAGCTTACTTCTCTAACGACTCAATTTGCTATAGATTTGATAGTGGGAAGATGGTGTGCAAAAGAATTGCCCAAAATTTTCAAAATTGAGTCAATTTGAGACAATGGATGTTTGATTTGAGCCCAAGATGCAAAATTGGAAGTGGATTTGAGAACCTATCTCCTCAAATTAGGAATTTTGAGGTCCCTATCCACACCATTTAGCTCAATTTGACGATAATAATGGATTTGGAGGTCATCCAACTATAGTGGAGGTCTTCCAAATTGGTAGTGGTTTTTCCAAATTTAGAAGTAGTCAACAAAGTTATCTAGAGTTGAAAATTGCCCAAATCACCCTAACTAATGCTTGAGTTGATGGAGGTTAGCCAAATTTGGAAAGGGTTTGGATTGGCAAGAAGAAAGGCCTCATTTGGTTGAATTTCACCCTTTAGAGGCTTCAAGGCATAGGGTTGGGCTAGAGAGGCTACAAAGCTTGCTTTTTGGCATGAGGCTAGCCAATTTAGATGAGTTTTTGGTAGTTTATGGGAAAAAATCTGCCCACCTATCAAGATTGTGCTCAATAGGGTTTGAACCCTAAATCTTTAGTTCCTAGACTGGTACTCTAGCCAATTGGTCTATCCTCACTTGTCTTAATGACCGATAGATTGATACATATACTCATGTAGCTTTGGCGAAGAGAGGAAATTTGATCCCATCCTTGGTGATCATGGTAGCATAGAAGTTTATGCACACTCCTATTATATTAAATGGTGGCAGAGTCAATTTGTTTTGATTTGGTAAATTTCTTGTGATTGGACCCCTTCCATTCTTTACTTCCTATTTGTGTACCATGTATGTGTGAGGTGCCTTGATATTAAAGCGTTGGTGCTCTAAGTAGCAAGGCTAGAGTGATGACCAACCAGTCTACCTATATTTCTCTTTGATGAGATAAGAAGTGATGGCCTATAGACCGTGAGAGTGCGTGTAGTGATGGTCAATTATAGGTTGCACTTCCCTCTAGTGTAGTTGTAATATTTAAAGTTACATTAGTGGCTAGTGCTTGGTGGTTATGGTTGTGGTTTGGAGATATTGTCACAAAAAAATTCTCTAGGGATTCTAGAAGAGATTTTGATGAAGTGTATAGTGGGTTTTCATGGAGTGATGCCAGATATCAACTTGTATCTCAAGTCCTAGTGAGGGAGGAGATTGATTCTAGTTTGGAGTTTGACATGGAAGCTGATTCAATTGAAAGTGCACATAGTGTGTCCGTATCATTGTTGTAGGACATGGAAGAGATTGATGGAGCCTCTAAAGGTCCAATATAGTGGATACCATTGAGTTAGATGATTTCATCCAAGAGTTTGATAGTTGGTGTGGTCTGTAGTAGATACAAAATTGGACTTTGTTTAAACCCTTTATGGCATGGAAAGCATTATTATAGCACTTGGAGCTCTCTTAAACTCATGGTTGCCAATGGATGACTACCATGAGTTCAAGAGAGCTCACTTGGAGGAGATTGAACTATTTGTTTCCAAACTACATTTCCATCATGTTAGGCTCAATATTAAAGGTAGATTGACAATACCCACAAGTTCTAGCTCTAATAACATTGGTGTATACATCCAATGGAGGTGCACGAGTTGGAGATGGTGATACTATCAGTAGATGTACTATTTTAAGAGGTGATACAATATTGAGGTTTAATCCCATGGTAAAGTTCTTCCAATGCTTGAGGTTGAACTACCAAGGAGTGCGGATTGATAAGCTAAAGAGCTTACAAGAGTTCCAATAGAGAACTAGAGAGAGCTTACACAAGGCATATACTTGCATGAGATGATTGATCAATTTCACTTAGAGAGTCACTAAGCCCAAGCAGTCTAGTTTTGGTATGGAATACAATACAAGGAATTGCAATGTAGAGTACATGATGTTATGTTATTGTAGGTTACCTCACTAACTTTGGCGGTGAATTTTGGTTTGATTGACCACATTGAGCTCAACATGGTAGTTGTGACATTTGGATTTGATAGGGAGGTCTCATCTATAGCTATCACTTCTTCTAGAGTGCAACATAGTGCACCACATCATGTCGGCTTCTAAGTGTAGAGTGGACAACCCAAATCTTATGGAGCAAGTAGAGGGCCTATTGCATCTAGACCCTTACCCTCATTTCTTGGTTAGCAATAGCCAATGGGTGATGGAGTTGCTTGTTAGACTTATGGTGTACCTCACTACAAGAGAGATTGCCCCTAGGGTGGTAGGCATGATACCTCTAGAGCACCATAGCTAACTCAAAGATAGTGTGAACATTGCCATAGATTTGGTCATACACATGATCAATGTTTTGACCTCCACCCAGAGTTATGGAGGTGGTAGGGCTACTATGCCAAGTGGTAGAAGACCTCTAGATCATGTAGGACAAGGTGGTAGAAGACCTACATCTACTAGGAACCTAGTACTTGCCCTTGCTTTTGATACAAGCATGGCTACTCAAATTGAGCAATTGGAGTAAAGATTAGCTAGCATGGCTATAATTTACAAGAAATCAAATTTAGACATCAAAGCTTCCACCTCTTATGCTAATGATAGAGGTGTCTTGCTTTATGAGCAAAGCAACCCTAGTAGATGCATTTGCTGCAATGACTACCAATGTAATACATTGTCTAGAGCCTAGAGGCATCAATGAAATTGGACCCACAAAGAGGAGAGGCTAATAGATAGATCAAACTTCCTCAATCTTTCACTCTATGAGGCACAAAAAATAACATCCATGGCTCATAGATGTCCTAGTGTAGGTATGGTAGGTGGTGATAGAATGCACGATGGACTAGATACTAGTCAATCACTTGTTACTACATAGATTAAGTCTAGCACAATGTTGGGGGTGGCTCCATTGATTATGCATTTCTCTTTGTTATAAGCCAATGATGCGTTTACATTGGGAATTGATCCAACTCTATTGTTCCAATAGGCTACCACTTTGTGAGAGTAGGGATGATATGGTTCTTGCTTCTAAAGTTGGGGTGGTTAATGGTGGAGTTGACTTGGTTGAGGAGCATGGGATCCATGTAACTACTAGTGGTTTATGGCAAGTAGTAATAGTTAGGTTGGACAAGTTACTAGTTAGACTTGCATTTGAGCAAGCTTGGTTCACACCTAGAGTTGCCTTATTGAACAACTCTAAAGTGGGATTTTCCATTTGGTAGGACATTCAAGGAAGATCTACACACTATTTTAGACTTTGATGCACAACCCTTTATGTTAAGGAATGTTGTAGTTGTTGACCTTGGGCTAAACAACCAATGTGAAAAGACGTCCATTTTAGATCCAATCATCTTGAGGGTGTGGTTCTACACAATACATCACATGTGGAGAGCTCATTGTTCAGATTCAACCCGATCATTTGACTGATAGCTCTATGGTGAGAGCTCAAACTATTGCAATAATAGTAGAGTCATATGATGTGCTAGTTGGTGAAGCAGTTTTATACCCCATGGGTTTTAATATTGGCTATTGGGAGAAGACAAATTCCTATGGGCCATGTTGGCTGTCAAGTGAGGGATGTGTATGTCGTCTATTGGTGCACTTTAGTAGTGGTAGTCTTGGCTCACTATAGTTAAGGACCATGGCATCAATTTCAGTTTTCAATGGTTCTATTACTTGGCTTGGTGACTAATTGGAGTGGAACACCTATGTAGAAGATACTCTAATATCAAAGGAGATCACTTAGATTTGGATTACAAGTGGAGATGTTTCATTGTGGACTTTTGAGGAGGCATTGCAACAACATGCAAATCAATTGGTGTAGTAGGCTTGTAGTGGAGCCTTTGTGTCATCAAGACACTAGTGTGACAATGAACCTTTGAAGTTGATTACCTTGTCACCTTTGGATACCACACTCATTGCTTGGCAATATCCAATAAGAGTAGTATGTCTAATAGAGTTGTTTGGTGGGATCAAAATTGGACTAGCTACGATACTACATATATGTTTACAAGTTCAAAGATACTTGTATGTGGAGAGAGATGAAAATGCTAGGTGCTTTCTCTACATCATGTGGCATACTTGGCTTATTGGTATCTTGAGTTATTATCAATGTCAATTTTGAAGAGTTACTGGAAGACCCTACTAGTAGATATTTCCTTAATGGGAGCATAAGATCTAGAGAAACATAGTCCCATGTTGGCCAAGGTCAAGGTCTATAGGATCTTTGTTATGGTGTGTTTTGGGAGATGTTACATATATTAGACATCTCCAAGTTAATCAAGCCATTTCTCTAGCCTACATTTTGGAGAATGTTCCTTTGATGGATGATTTTTGCACATGAGTGGTGGTGAGGACACATCAGGTCCATTCTTGGATGGGACTTGTCATGTTGTTGGATGTAACTATAGTTGGACCCTACAAATAAAAAATGATCTCTCCTTAGCCAATCATCCATACTATCAAACAAAGCTTTTGGTTCTTTGGAAGACTACAGGCTCATCATCTTTGTATTTGGTGGACTAACCTCTTACCTAGAGAAGTTTTACAACATGATCATGATGGGATTCAATTGCTAGCCCACCTTATTGTTGATGATATTTTGGATGTTGGGTGCTAGTCTTAGATAATGGTAGTAGTTGATAGGTCATCTATGGTAGTGATGAACCTTGTTGGGTAATCTAGAGCCGCTTTACTCACACTCATGAGTTTCCCAAGCTCACATGCTTTTCAAAGAGGGAGTCTTGGACTTGTTTGGGACTCACAATTATAGCAATTGATAGAGCCCAATACTGATGAGAGAGAGAGAGCATGCAACGGGTTTTTGTATTGGTATTACTACCATTTTAGTAATGTCAAAGGTATCTAAGCATTAGGTGTTAGGTTAGGCTATGGATTGTGGGCCTTGGATTGGTTGAGAAATATAGGACATGCTTGATAAGCATCACCACTCTGACACTTGTGAGCTCTGTGCCTATTGAGATGCTTCAAACACATGTTGGGGGTGATAGACCAAGTAGGCATGATATTCTTGAGACACAACCAGTGGCTACTAGTAGGAGTGGTCTACTTGGGGTACATCTAGGTATGTGGTCTTTGGATTATACCTTGGTCTACTTGACATATAACTAAAAGATGTATGGAGCTTGCAACCAGAGCAAATGGAGTTTTTTGCTCTAAGATTGGGAACTCTAGTGGTTAGGAGCATGACAGTATTGGTCCCAAGGGCAATAATGGAAATCAGTGCAGTAGCTAATCAGTGCATCTTCCACTTATACATTAGTTATAAAGGATACTTGGGAGCCAAACATTGGACCTAAGCTTATAAGAGTGGAAAGACGGAGAGTTTGGAAGTTCTTGAGGAGCTAATTGAGTTGTTTTGCTTTCAAAATGAAAGATTTGGGTACTTTGAAAGGCATGGTATTTGGATTGAGCTGACAAGTGATATATCAGTTTTCAATGTCCCTTTAGATATAATGATATGGAGAGAGCATTGATTTAGAGCCGGAGTAAAGACCTATTGAGGTTGGTTTGTAAGAGATTTCACATGGAGAGTATACTTCAACTACAATGATGCCAACCAAGAAGGATATGCATGGCAACTACATAGATAGGCAGATCTGTGGAGATTACCATGCTATCAACTAACAAACTAAGGTTGATGAATATGTTATGCCAACACCAAAGGAAATCTTTGAACGTGCAAAAGTCTTCAATACTTTTGATCTTCAAGTAATATATCATCATTTGCCAATCGGGGAGGAAGACAAGTCAAAGATAATATTTTGTGCTATTGATCTTCACAATAAAAATATATTATATCAATGGAGGTTCTTACCATTTGGGTTAAAGAATGCTCTTGCCAAGTTCTATAGGGTCATGGACAAGATCCTAGCATGATTAGATTTTACTCGGTGTTATATTGATGATATTTTTTTATAACACTACTATGGAGGAGCATGAGAGATATTTTTTCGAGATGTTTGAGAGATTGAGATCTCATGGACTCAAATTACATTTTGGGAAGTGTAGATTCTTCCACAAGCAAGTTGAGTATTTAGGTCAAATTATCTACCCTAGTGGACTTGGTGTTCAACATAACAAGGTAGAGGCTATTGCATGCACTCTTTGGCCTACAAATGTAAGCAAAGTGTGAGCATTCCTTGGATTGGCAAACTTCTATTGTTGATATGTTAAAGGATTTAGTGTCACTGCTAAGGCATTGACAAAGATGACCAAGCTAACACGAGAGTGGTGTTTGGAAGATACAAAAAAATTAGTATTTATAGAGCTCAAGGAGAGGTTGACATCTGCTCCTATTCTTAGGAGACCAATCAAAGGACATCCATTCAAGATTCATATTGATTGGAGTACATTGGTTGTAAAAGACCAAGACCAAGGAGAGAAGTAGAAGAATGGAAGACCGAAGTGGAAGATCACATTGGGATACTTGAATGAAGTAAACTCCAAATGCTTAGCATGAGCTTAGGCTTTAGTATTTATAGGGAAGCATACAAGGTTCTTGAGAAGCTTCCCAAGAAGTTTCCTCAAAGCCACTTTCTTTGAGTTCAAGTCAAGCTAACCAAAAAGCTTCTCAAGAAGCTTTCTTCTAGAAGTTGCCTACTTGGCATGCAAGCTAAGCTAGCTAGGAAGCTTCCCAAGAAGTTTCTTTCTAGAAACCATCTACTTGGTATGGATGTTACCCAATACTTGGAAGATACCAATTAGCTTCCTAGATGCTTCTAGAATATTCTAGCTAATTTGGCCTATTTGCTACTTTGTTAGTCTTGACTAACTCATTGGTAAACTCCATATTGTTACATATTTCCCCACCGCTTTTTGGTGATGTCCTTGTCACCATTGAAGCTTCAAATTCCAAGATGGCCATTTGTGCATTTTGGAGATGAGAAAGAGGCTCCCAAGTGGCATCATGATGGGGATACCCTTTCCAAAGGACCTTGTACTCAATATGTTGTTGGCGGCCACGCTGAATATGACAATGTGCAAAGATACAATCAACTTTATACTCTTCATGATTGTTGATAGGCATGGGAGGAGGAGAAGGAGGTTGGAATTTGATGCTTGCATATTTGGAATTACTGTAGGTAAACTCAATAAATACAAGACACTCATCCCAATTGGTATGGTGAACATTGACAAAGGCACAAAGCATATCCTCTAATGTGCAATTTTCATGTTCGGTTTGTCCATCAATTTAAGAATGATAGGTTGTGGACAATACAAGCTTGGTGCCAAGTATCTGGAAAAGTGCTTGCCAAATTCTTTTGGTGAAACAAGGATCACGGTCAGAGATGAGTACATGAGGCATCCCATGATGCTTGAAAACATTATCAAAGTAGATTTGGGCCAATGTTGGAGCATCCACCATATCAAAGGTTGGTACCAAATGGATTTGCTTACTAAGCTTATCCACAAACACCACAATTTTTGTGTGACCTTGCTTTATCTTGGGTAAGGAGGTGATGATATCTAAGCTCACATATTCCCATCAAGCAAATGGGATAGGAAGTAGTTGAAGGAGTCCACTCACTTTTTGGTTATTTGCATTATTGCATTGGCAGCTCTCACAAGATTAGACAAACTCTTGAACATCTTGTGCCATGTTAGGCTATCACCATTAGCATTGTAGGGTACCCAAGGTCTTGTTTTCACCCATGTGACTAGCGATTGGTAAGTCATGGGCTTCTTGAAGGTGCACAAGTCATAGATCACCCTTGGCTAGAACATATATAAGGTTCTTCCAAAATAGAAGGTATTCTTTGAAGGAGAAGGTGTTATATTTTTTTTCATGTGCAGCAAGACAACCTTGTACAATTTGAAAGAAGAGATCTTGTTGTAAAGCGGTCTTAAAAACAATTTGGACCTTGGAATCAATTCACATTATTGTAATTGTTGTTGTGACAAGAGGAAGAGACTTCAAATCAGGTTGTCATGAAAGTGCATCAAGGATGATATGGAACCTATTGGGTTTGTATTCAAGTTTGAGGTCAAAAAATTGTAGTTGTTCCTCCCATTGATGATGTTGACTCTTCACGTGTTCCAAATATAATGTCTATAACAAGGGTTTGTGATCGATTTGCATGATCACTTTTTTCTCCAAGAAATAATGCCTCCATACCTTGGTGGTATATACCATTGCTAGTTGTTCCCAATCTCAAGCAAAGCAATTCTTTTCTACAATGTTTAGTTGGCAAGACATAAAGCCAATGGGATGTAACCACCCATCTGGGAATTCTTGTTGCAACACAGCTCCAATTGCAAAATTAGAAGCATCAAAGTTAACCACACAAGGTAGTCATGTGGTTGAAGAATGCGTCTTGAAGACATCACATGTTTCGGCTTCTAGAATGCTTCTTTGTGCTTGGTAGTCCATCGAAAGCTTGAGTTCTTCCCAAGAGGTTAATTAATAGTGTGAACACATGAGCATAATAATAAATGAACCATTGGTAAAAATTTGCCAATCCATTAAATGCTTATATTTCTATAGTATCTTTTGGAGTAATCAATAATGGCCTTGATTTTCTCCTCTTCCATTTTGATCTTATCTGATGAAATCTTGTGACCCAAGAAGGTAACTTCCTTCTACCAAAAGGTACACTTTGACTTCTTGTAATAAAACTTCCACTAATGCAGTCATTTTAGGACTTCTTACACATGATTTGCATATTCATCCAATATCTATCTTCCTTTGTCTTTGCTTTACTTTGGCTCCTCAAGGAGAGGGGAGGAGCACATGAAATTATGTAACACAATTGTATATTATGTTTGTTGCTGATGCTTGTTTGACTGCCATAGCTTCCAATCCAACTTGAGTTCAGGATTAGTCATGTCCCCCACATTCAATCTGCATTCGTAACTTGTACGTTTGCAAGTTAAGTTCGCAGACTTTTATACCCTCAAACAATCATATTAAGGAATCGCACAAGAAGAAAATATATGAAGGGTTCATCTCAAAGTCCTTGTATTCTTTGCAAATACCTAGTTCAATCATTCTAATGGCTCCTCGTTCCTTCTTGGTGTTTTTACGAGTACTGAAGCTATAATTTTGGTTTTGATCTTCTCTTCTTTGTTCCAAGTTTGCCTTCTCCACATTAGATATCTTTCCCTTCTCCTTTCTAGCTAAACTTGTTCTAATCACTTCCCTTTGGTTTCTTGATTTTTACATGAACTTTGATCTTTGGTCATCTCTTCTTTTCGCTAAACTTTTCGATCAGTACTAGACGATCTTTCCTTTCTCTTTTCTAACTAAAATGTATAAGGCCATAGTTCAAGAATCCACCATATTGGCAACCAACGGGGATTTACACTGTCCTTTGGTGAAGCCAATAAAGCGAATCACTCATACCATCTTTGCATCAGCAAGCAGTTCATGGCTGCAAAGGAGACCGTCTGCCTTTGCCCGGGGGAACTAGGAACCTCGTGTTTGCATCAACAAACTCTTCATTGTTGCAAGTAACCTCTCTTTTAGTGGTTCACAAGAACACAATAATATAGTATCTTTATACCAAAAATAAACTTGACATTCTGTAAGGCAGTGATTGCAAAGTTGATCGCCCTTTCACCCAACATGATTGAAGAGAAGTTGCATCTTAATTTCTTGGCAACTCGACTTCAAAGAGTAGATCTTCATTTTCTGCAGGGAAATGTACCCTCCACACAAGTACATGAAAGAGGGTTCCTAATTTGTCCTAGACAACTCTGGGCAGATTCCTGCCGAAGCCTGCTGTTACCAATCCATTTTACTCTCGAGAATGTCTTCGACAGCAGAATCAAAATTCAGGAGATGTGCTACCTGTCCATCGCAACGGTAACTAAATTCGGGAGATGTGCTGCTCTCAAAATTCAAGAGATGTGCTACGTCTCCCGGAGGACCGTCATTGCAACAGAAACGAATTCGGGAGATATATTGCCTCTCCAAAAGCACCATCATTGAACTGGTAAGAAAGTTCAGCAAGAAATGATGCGCCTGAGACTTTCTGCTTTGAGTTAGACTTCCCAAAGGAGTATCACTAGTATACAGATCAATGAGTTGACAATTTGGTTATGGAAGGTTTCGGTAACCCCATATAGTTCGAACCAGAACTGAATATTCGCATTGAAGCGAAATACCGCCTAATGGGAACTGAAGACTTACGTAAGGGAGAGAAGGGAAGGAGGGCATGAATGCGCGAAGTATGTGGATGCCAGGAAGGTACGTTTTGTAGAACGCAGGAAGGAGAAGACGCAGAGAAATAGAAAATGTGATCACGTAAGGTTGGTGATTCATGCCATCAGTAGCCAACGAACCATTAATAACAACAGAGAGATGAGCATCAAGGCATGACCAGGGTGAGAACAATGTTTACATGAAATATCTTACTAGATATAACTTGATTCGCTTTCGGTAACATATAGACAATTTACAAAGGGGAAAACCGTTGGCCTTCGTTACACTCAGTTTACATGTAGCTCATCGATCTGCACCGGGTCCAATGTGAACGAAGAAACGAACAACCCTTCACACGGACAGGTGAGACTGAAGAAACACAAAAGGACGAAAATTTCCAGGCTAGGGGAGGACTGAGAATTGGGCACATCAGCTCAAGAACCTAGAAAAGCCCTTCAACCAATTAACTAGTATTATATATCTGAGAGGGTATTTATTAGCATCCACCATAAATAGAACAGCTCAGAACACATTTCTACGGCTTTGGACTTGTAATCGACCTCCTGGATATCAAGAGGGGTGATGATGATAAGAGGAGTAGATGATCTTCTTCACCCTGAACCTTACCCTCGCTCGTACCTGGAGTAATACCGACAATTTCCTTGAATAGAACCTTGGCTTCTTACACTTCAGATCCTGTACTGCTACTCCCTCTAGCCCCTTCTCAAAACCAATATTCTATCCTAAGTGATCTCATCCAGCGCCAGTACAGCTCAAGGCTCCTTCCCTCCTCCAAAATTCGAAAAAACTCACGCTGAAAGCGCGTGGGACGAAGAATAAATATGTTATGAAGCAGCATGTCAATCCGCATTTCTTTCTTGTCCAGCCGATGAAGATTCATATTCCTCTTCGTAGTTAAAGAAGAATGATGCCCAAAACTGCATAAACTGAGTTCACAGACTTCCGAGCGAGATCTGTAAGTAGTAAGATAAAGGGAACACCTGTTTAATCCACAGCAGAGACAGCCCGTACCAGTTGAGACGGTATTTAGCGTCCTCATGCTTTAACTCTCATCGAAGAAGTTCGGAACCTCAGCTTCCTCTATTGATTTACTTATAAAGCGCTTGAAATTTACACCCCTGGCAGATTCACGCCTGCTCATGCTTGCAGTCTTATGTCATAGAGACAAACTGGCCCTAACTTCTCGCAAGACCAAAATGTACAAGTAACCGCCACTGGTGCCTAGACGTGGTACACTCCACCTTCAAGGGAACCAGGCGTCAATGAGCAAGTAATTGACCTCAAATGCACATGAGGCTTGAATAGCAGCAGCTGATCTCTTGCAGGACAACCAGCCTCACTGGTTATTTGGCCCTTCACATCCATTAGCGCAATTCAGTAGAGCCCGCTTTCACACCCCTGACCTTGATGAAGTCAAAGATAGACAACCTATTTGGGATACCCAGCTGGAAGATAATGAGTTGGGGGAGGATTGTAGAAAGGTACTGGTGGGTACGAATCACCTAATGGTTGACCAGGATAGGGGTATCCAGCTTGTGGAGGATAATAACTGGATGATGGTGGACCGTGACTGCTACCCATACTGTATGGGGGTGGATAGGGTCCAGGGGGAGGAGGTGCACCGTATTGCCCATGGCTACTGCCGTCAGAGGAAGATGGGTAACCAGCCGGTGGATACCCAGAAGAATGAGGATACTCACTAGCAGGCGGTTTCCCGTGACTGCTTCCTACAGGAGGGTAGCCACCAGAGTAGTCACTTGCAGGTCTGTCGTTATAGCCAGAATAATTAGCATGCAAAGGTTCCCCAGGATATGCACTTGGTGGCGGAATCACACCCGGAGGTCTATAACCACCATGTAAATTACCATTGTTGGAATGCCCTGAGAGTCCCAGTCCTGCGACGCTTGTTGTCACCTCGTCTAGTTGATATTCGCTTATGGAACTGTGGTTGGGTTTTTGGTTGGGAGCTGCGGAATATGACGAATTGTGGGCACCAATCGAAGGATACTTAGAAGGGGGTGGCCTGGGCATGCCGCCATGCTCACTCACATCAGGATAGTGAGGGGGCACTGATGTATGGGGCACATGGTCATAAGGAGATTGCGGATAACCGGTTGCATCATATTCGGTAGGAGCTGAGGGGGCATACATATGTGGGTAAACTGGCCCATGAGAAGATCCATTGGTAGAAGAAGGATAGCTATCCGTAGAACTATAAGATGGAGTGCTCTCAGAGCCAGGATAGGAAGAAAGTTGATCGGGATTCACCGAACCCCCCGTGGGTGGATATATGCTGGGGGGATAAAGATCGGAAACCACTGGTTGTGAATATGGCATCCTGCCCGCTTGATTGGAATCGTTGTTAGCAATCCCTCCGTACCCCGGTCTGCTGCTCTCATTTGAATTGTTTGTGCGGGCGCCATATGGAGGTCGTAAGCTTCCTTCACTGCTAGGGCTTGATGAGTGGCTACTTCCTCCAGTGGAACTGTTGACCCACGCACCTACTCCTGAACCATATGGAATCTTTGTCGGCTCAGAAGTAGTAGAGCCGGAAGTAGGCTTTTTGTAGTATCCGTAAGGACCTTTCAAGGGGTCATGCTTGTGTTTGGGCTCAGGCTCCGTCAGGGCAACATACGGACTGGAGTGCGTCCTTGGGCTGTAAGGCCCAGGAATGCTGCTGTTAGTGGTGCCTGGAACGCCTGGCTTTTTCTGCAGCAATAAACAGGAGCCGTATGAATATTCTGATTGCACAGACGAATGTGGAGATCTGGTTATCGTGAGATACTGCTGACAGAGTATCTTAGGTACAAATCAATGGAGCATTTAAATCATCCTGAATTATTGTTAAAAGAGAGCTTAGAACGAGACACGTAGTTATACAACATACAAAAGAAATAACAGGTTAGTCGCGGATTCGAGCAGTCGAAAGGGAAATGTGCACATTGTCACACAACCTAAATATGTGCCACGTCTACAAAAAGAAAGCATTCGACACAGCACGCGCATTGATGCCTGGGGCTTTCGAGTAGACCTTTCTGACGGATATGAGAAAAGATAGGTAAACTAGAGAAGAGGTAATATACCTTCGGAGTAAATGAAATTGACAATTTGATTTCTCCTTGAACTCTACCGGAAGGACGAACAACATTGTAGCTTGTAGTTGGCAGCTTGCTTTCGGCAAATACTTTGGCCAAAGGGATTCTGTGCATTTGCAGGCAAAACAAGTGTTAAATTTCGAACACCTAGACCACAGACCTTTCTATCTACTTCAGTATGGCCTACCCGAAGTTTGTATAAGCAGTTCGGTTGAGCTACATTATCAGAAATTGTCCTAATGGAGTACACAAGAAACATTTGGAATGTTGACGCTGATTGACATGGTTGAAGATTATGAAAAAGCTTAGTTATTGACTCCAATACACTCGTTCACTTCATTTTTGCTTTTGAACTTGTATCATGTTGGAGTATGAAACGTACGTTGTGCTTCCAATCTCGTCATCCTCCGTAAAGGTATTTTGGTTCAAGATTACTATTTTAAGCTCCGTGGCCGAGTCATCGATATAAAAACTGAACTTTTGATTCCATTGTGGTTTGGAGCCTTGATCTGCAGGCAACAGTAAAACCAGCCACTATTAGAAAAATTGCAACCTAGCCTTGTTTCTAGATAGAAATTTCTAGTAGGCAGCGGTGGGGCTAGGTAACGAGGACACTGTAATACTATCACCAGGTCCACAAAGTACATGACCTCTAAGCTGATTGTAGTACCCGGAACGTCCTAAATTACGTTTCACACAGACATAGAACCATGATTTGCTGGATAGTTTGATGATAAAAACTATTCTCGTCATGACTAGGACAACTAAGTTGTCTCCTCGTATACCATCTTAGCTTGCTTGACTTTGAAAATTCAAGAACCATGCTAACAAATTGTACACATAAACCCTATATAAAGGTGGCGCAGAATAGGAAGGTTTGGTGCAGTACTAGCAGCAGTATTGCTTCGCAGTTTTTGCTTCCCACACGTCAGCACGGCATAAGGATCCGCCTTTCCTGTATTCGCAATTACAATTGTGAGCAGTGTTCCATAACTGCAGACTTTTCCTTTGTTCACAAGATCGTATACAATGCATGAAAATCAGTTGCACATTAGCCCTTCATCATAACATAACAGTTCACTTCTGTTGCTCGTACTTACTTCAGGTACAGGCTGACAAGGAGGTTTCTATGTATCAGTTTAGGAGAAATATCTAACGGCTGGCACTTAGTGCTCGAACTAAGCTTAAACCCCTGACTGCAGCCGATAAAGTGATCTAGATGATATCTTCTCCTTCACCACATGAGATCAAGGGCGACCCTAAAGGCTCGAGTACTTCCCACTAATTGAGTTTTATCTGAGGGAATAAATTCTCCTGGTAAGGATTATCGGATCTGACGAAAGCAAGAAGCATGGACAGGGGATGTTGATACAGAGTCCGGGGACAGGTAAGAATGAGTTCCTACCAATTTTGGATAACCTTGAACTTTGAAATATTGGAACTGTATTCTCCAGAACTTGAACTCCGGTTTTCAAGATGTCTGCGTGGCCGGCTTTAAATCAGAACTACTTCATGCTAAGCGATACTAGCGACTAAATGTGCAATTTGATCTTTGAATGGCTAGGGAGGGAGGGACATGGGGGAAGAGGATCGGTGACGGGTAAGTGGAGATTAGAATCATTAGCCCCCATGATTTTCACAAAGGTTTCCTTGAAAATAAATTTGGACCTAAACCAAGCACTGTGATCGTATACTTTGTTCGCCTGTAAATTTATTACGAATCTGAACTGAAATTACTGTCACTCTTTATAATGTACTTGTCCCTTACCCGGACGCAGAAGAGAATAAAAGAGGAGAAAAACGCTACTAACAAATCCAATAATGAGGAAAGCGACAACTCCATGTCCACAAGTGTATTCCAGAAAGCTGGAAAGTGCAAAAGTATCACCTCCAAAGCGCTCTGTATCCTTGATCCCACTGGCGCCTATCAAAAACACTTCGACCGTCCCGGCCGGCATCTCTCCCTCTCTCCCTCACTATGCAACAAATTCTTTAAACGCAACAATGAGCTCAGATCTGCTACTTTGCGCACAAAATGAACTAGGTCGGTCGTCCTCCTCTCCGCCAAACAGTCCAGCAGAGCGCTTGCAAATCACACCACACACAAACACAATATACCTAGCCGGGCTGATTTTTCCCTTTAACAACGGTATAGCCCTCTTTATCCTTCCTGCATCCAGACCCTGTCTACCTGAAGCTATCGAGACTCGATTTCCACTCCAATCCAACAATCCTCAAAAACTAGGGATCTTCCCCCGTATCCACACCCGTACCTTCCACCTCGTCCTTCTCCTACTCGTCAAAAAAAGAAGGTGGCTCTCATAAAAGATCAAACTCAGTTTATCCAAATCAAGGATGACCAATATGCAACAATCCTTTTCTGTACAAATCAAGACACGTCTTTAATCCGTCCGTCCGTCCGCCGACGCTGCCCCTGATCCTTCCTTTACAGATCCGGGATCCTTCCTTTGTAAACCTCGACAGATCAAATTTTCACCAATTCCCCCACAGACAAAGGCAGATCTAAATCCACCTGTAGCAACAAATGGACCAATCAATTCCTCTCCTCCTCGACTCCCGCAAACTTCCTCTCCCTTCCCTTACCCTGCGTCCACTCCGTCCCTCTCACACTCTTCTCCCTTCCGAATCCAACCCCGACAGTCCAACCAGTCCAACTCTCGCCTAATTTCCAATCTCGAAGATCTTTCTCCAGCTCAATTCTCTCCTACAGTCTCTGTCCGTGCTTCCGCCATCCGCTTGACTCCCTCCTGCGCCTCCCCTTCCTTCTCTCCTTCCTAATCCATGGCACGCTGAACAGGAACAAAGCCGGACTACAACCGCTCGGGCTCTTGATTTCCTGCACACAGCTTCTTCACCATCATGCCTCTCTAAGACATAAGAAAGAAATTGCACACATCGTGTACAGGAAACACTTTACTATGGCAACGCACCAGTCAACGCCGCGTGGTGGATAGCGACTAAGCTGTAACATAACCCTCACACTTAGCTGAGTTAAACACCCCATCGGCCTATCGAACTTAAACCTGGGTTTGTTAACTCCCTGGTGAGAACTGCTCGCATGTTGTCTTGGACTCGGTCCATTGTCTTGCGGATGTACTGTAGTTACGGGTCCTTCTTTGCTTCTCCCGGGTCGGGTGGAAAATGTCTTTAGGGTTTCCTCTGTGAAACTGATCAATCAGGCCGCGTAATCACATGGTAAGTGGGCCGGCAATCAAAATTTGCAGAGACTTTGATGACCCGGCCTCTTCGATTCTCACGCTATCCGCACGGACGGACGGATCTAAGTTTGAGGCGATTTCGTGCTTGAAATCTCTGCTGCCGTGGGTCCGGTAATACTCCGGAATTTTCCAGCCGGATATGGCACGGAAGTATTAATCTTAATTACGTAAACATAAACTTGATTTGCGAAACCAATGTCAGTAATTTCAACTGGAAAACGACGGACGTACTCAGCTTTTCTGCTTGTATTCAGTTTGGCAACGATTCCTTTGATCAATTAAGTATTCTAGCACATACTGTTATTGATAGAAAATGGTAAATTTTTTTCTTGTATAAGAAAAATGCATGTTTGATCAGACCTTAATTTTGATCAAAAGATGGATCTGTAAGTCCTAAGTCGTGAGTCGTTATTCGTTGTTTCGGCAGTAGTGAAGTCTAACAAAATAAAATTGAATGTGGAGTTTACAAATCTCTTCACCTCTTGTAATCTATCATTTTCCCGGCAATAAGAAGAAGCCATCATCTCGTTGTGGGATCATCACCTACCAAACATCATCTGCAGATCAATCATTGTAGAAAGATACACTCAATGGCACTACTGATATTCCCCATAGGCTCTCTGTTAAGTATTATAACCTTTGACTTGCAAATATCTGCATTATTTTGCCTGGAAACTAAGTACAATAGCAATACATATATCAGCTCGACATGAGACATATTCTTTACAGAAATCTAAATAAGCCCTTGTGTATTATCTCCGAACTAACATTAGCAAACGTGAAGTAAAGCAGAAATTTGATGTCCACTAGAAATTTCCTTTCATCCCTCCCCAATTCTTGCTTTTCGGCCAAGATCTAAATCTTCAAGTCTTCTCTTACTTATACCTCAAGTCTAAGTCGTCTAATGAGACAGTCACGAAAGTCGTACATTCCTGGCATTAGACCAACAAAACCAGCATAGTCATGAGTGCTTCTGGACTTAGACGAACAATACCGGCAGAGTAATGAGTTCTTCTAGTACCCGATACCCAAGAGCAATTGACATTTGGAGCCTTTCCGGTAGCTTCAAAGGTAGTAGTAACGAGTTAAGTGACAGTACCTGCACGAGTGTCAGCACCTGCATGCTCAGTTACAACTGCATATGGCGCAGCACACAGAAACGATAACAAGTTGAGGGAGATTCTTGGTTTCACCGTCGGTATCAGGTGGCTTCGTCTCGAGCACTTTGTCTTCAACTAAGAATTTTCTTTACTTTCATCTCTAGGATAAACACCTACTTATCCAGTCTCAGCTTATTATATAGAAGGAAATTTGGTGGATTTCTGATGTGTTCCCACATGTAGGATCCGAACTCATAACTAGGACTTTAATCAAATTAAGGATAAATGTAGCTCGTAATCAACTAGGTGCCATGTGTGTCGAAATAGCCTTTCTTATACCAGTTATATCATTCATTATGGAAAGTAGAATTTTCCTCTTATGTCAGAAATAAGGGTACTTTCTTGGATGTAGTGCTTTTCTGTAACTGAAAATAGTCAATTGTCAAAGACTGAGTGATATAAAATGGTCTAAAATGGACTATTGCATGAATACTCCAAGGTACCATAAGACCTCCAAGATTCAATCCTTAAGTGTACCACAACTCTTGATGCCTGATAATCTTTCCCGGGCTTTGAAGTTTATTAAAACGTTTGGGCATGATGACGCTGCTACTCAAGAACCGATCAGGACAGCTAGAGTTCGTGATTAGATCATGAAGTTTCGAATCCGTTAGTTTGACAAAGAATTATATTTTGTGACGGTGGTGGCGGTGAGAATTGTAAAACCGGCCTAGATATCTTTTATATCACTCTTGTCGGTAATTTATGATCAATCAGAGCACATTTCACTGCAGGAATCACACTCTCATCTTTGATATGACAGAATGTAGAAAAGTTCATGCTAAATTTTAATACTCTTATATTAAGATGCCAAAGACCAAAAGGCTTTGAATCGGCTCAATTACAATCATGAATCATGTATAGAAAACATAAAAAAGAATTATCGCGGCGGTGCGATGGAGCCTGTACATGTTCTATATTTTGTCTATCAAGTTCTTTCAATTTATTCTTCTTATTCTTTCTTTATTATTGGTTTCTTTCTTAGCAGGAGTAATTAGCAAACTTTCACACAAGAATATTCACGAGGCATGTAAATCTTTTTGTAGTTTCATGATATCCATGTGAACACTAAACACTAAACATGAAAAATACTCCAAAAACATGTATTCATCATACTTAACGTCATTTAAAGGTTATCTTGGTGTGATTTTGAGAGGTGAGAAAGCAATAAATAATCCATGTTCTTTTTCAATCGAAGTCCACCGGATACATGTATCGAACACAATATAACAGAAGATTTAACCATGTGTTCTAAGAGATTCTAGTTCCATTCGTGAACCTCCGAAACTGTTAGTTGAACAACTGCATGTTAATCCTAGCCCAAGAGTGTCGTTGTTGGAAAGGGAAGGGTGAAGGATCCTTGGGTCCAAATAAAGCTGATGTCAAAATGAACTTATTTTATTGGAGTATCCAAGTAGAAATCTTGGATGGAAGACAATTGAGAAGAAGTGTACGTCGATAAAATTGTCTTCGCATGGCTTTCTGCAAGCCAATCAATTACATGTGCAGAAGTGGGTGAAGAGAAACATAATATATCTTCCACCTTTTCTTTTGAATTAGTGCTCAGAACGCAGTTTTGTCCTCATTTATGATAAACTTATCACCGAGAACAAAGGGAGCACGGGCGATTTGACTTCCAACTTCGCGTCTCGGTAAACTTCATATCAAGTCAACTTTCACAGTTTTGTTGTAATTATGGATTGTTTTATGGAAAGGAGATTTAGAACCGCCCTTTCTATGGGACTCACCGGTACTCCTCTATCAGTTAGTTTTCTAAGTACATCGATTGATCTTCCTTGTTCTTCGGTATATGTCTCCGTTCAAAGTTGCCCAACTAAATTATGATGCCAAGTACATCGATTGATCTTCCTTGTTCTTCGGTATATGTCTCCGTTCAAAGTTGCCCAACTAAATTATGATGCATGCTTTACTCCTCCCCTCACAGCGGTTCCTTAGGGACAATTTATTGTCCTATATATATTTGACCTATAGCTAATTCATCCTTTATATGGTATAGATTAGATCGTAGACATATGGACAATTTATTGTCCTAGATATATTTAACCTATAGCTAATTCATCCTTTATATGGTATAGATTAGATCGTAGACATGTAACTAATGATGGGCCCGATAGCACACGACTTCTTGATCTTTGCACACCATAGGGTATACCATATACTCGAGATAGATGGCTACCTAGAGTTAGAGTGATCTAACCGTCAACTATGGAAGCAATTGTGACAATTTAGAGTTCATGTATGACTTATGTGTGAGTTGTGCATCTATAGTGTATGATTTTCATAGCAATAAGTGTTGTATAGCAATGTATATACACACTACAATTGTCATGCTATTTGTAACGTTACACCTAGATTGCTTGGATGCTAGAGTAGTAGTGTGAGTAGTTAGAGGTATTTTGACCATTATTCATAAACTACTTGTTGATGGTCAGATTTCATGTTTGGAGTACTGACTACATGGTGGGGTCCATTGTCACTTGCACCATTCGCATCGTCGGATGTGCCATCAATGGGATAGTTAAGGTTGGAGATCTAGGTCGAGATCAAGAAGTATACTTTCAAAGTGCAGCTCAAAGAGCTCACTTCTTTGATGTTGAGCCTTTGAGTTCCTAGCTATGCTGGACAGAGGCCAACAAGCATTACCTAGAGTATCTTAGCTAGAGTGGATGTGGCTTGATTGTAATCAATGCACTATTGTTGGTAGATTGTTGAGTGATAGATCAAGTACTGATTTGATTGAGTGTGATTTGAGTTGAGAACAAATTGATTATTATGGCACTTTAGAGTTCATGTATGACTTATGTGTGAGGTGTGGGTCTATAGTGTGTGATGTTGACTGCGATGTATGTTGTGTAGTGATGTATATATGCAAAATAGTGTTGTTTGGAGCTTATCTAACTCTTTTTGTGAGAGTTGATAGATTGGTCTACTCACTAGAGTACTTTTTGGCAATAACTCAATCTTGAAGTGCATAGCACAATCAGAGAATAATCCCTTTAGCAGATCATCTGGAAACACATTTGAAAACTCTTGGACTATTTGATCAACCATTGCTTGATGAAGCTTTTGATCCTCATTAGATCTTCCATGCATAATCAGCTTGATCCATACTACAAAAATAAACTTATCTTCCTCTAAATCTTGCTCTATGGCTACTTCACTAACAAACTTCCCATCTTGGGACTTATCTTTTTTCAAAGCTTACTCTATGGTTGCTTTCTTGACAAACTTCCCTCTTGGGATAGACTATTCTTAGGTGTCTTACTCAAAGGTGCCAAACAACCTAATCAAAAATTCTTACCTTGGTGCTGTACTTGAATTTGTCGTTGGCTCCCATCAAGTTGAACATTATGATGTTCAAGCCAAGGTAGCCCTTGAATGATATCATAGTGCAGAGGTGCCACTACAAACCTCATACACTCCAAATATCCCTTCCTAATCTTGAAGGTAACAAGATGCAGGGTACAAAATGCAAAACCCTTTCTACCATCTATCATCATCAATCTACTTCCACTTATGGCTTGATAGGAATACTTAATTCTTAATTCTAATGGCTAATTGCATAGATATGTAATTCTTTGAATTTCAAAAATCAACCAAAATCCTACAACCACAATCAGATATCATACCTTGCAAGTGAACCAAACTTGCATAGGTTGAGCCTTCAATCTTGTTTGAACTAATCAAGTTCACAATAGGTATCTTGAAATCTCATATTGGGATTCCCTGCTTCCTTGATCATTCCACTCCACAAACTCCATTTGGGCAATTTGTCAAGATCGCTCATTCTTGAGTGTACATTCAACAATGCGATATCCAATAAAAACAACAATAAAAGAAACCACCATTTTGCTTCAATCTTTCCCGATTTGTTATGCTAGGTGGTCTCCATTGGATGGCATCAATCTCCATCGGTGTCGGCTCTTCCATCCATGTGTAATGTGTTGGTAGGTTTTGTGAAGGTCAAGGTCAAAACTAAGTTATTGCAACCAAGGAATGAAAGTGCTCAACCAACTGCATGGCTTCTTCTAAGTGTTTTTGTTCTTTGCATCATCACTTCCAATTTGGTTTGTGACTTCAAGCCTCTCACAAATTGATGTAGAGCTTCACAATCTAGTATATCGGGAGGTTTGAATAATGATATTTTGGAATTGCATGATGTAGCTTCTTACATGACCAATTTGCTTCAAATTTTCCAACTTAGCTCATGTGGCTTGTGTCACATTTATCACTTGGAATCACCTAATTATTGCACCTTCAAATTCTTCCCATGTCAAGATTGGCACAAAAAATTGCCATTTAGCTCACACCACTCAAAATTGCAACCATAGTTTTGCCACTCCAACCAATTGGCTTGAAGCTAAGAGAATTTTTTTCCATTCATCTTGAAGATTTGTATCCTCAAAAAATAACATTCATAGTCAAATACAAAATTCTCCACTACACCCAAGAGATTCTTGTCATCATTACCTTAGATTTTGGAAATCGGATTTGCTCTTCTCCTTCTTGGAATGATACTCTCTCTACACGCTCTTGTTGTTGATGGTCTTGTTCATCCAATAATCAAGCAAGATGCTTAATTTGTTACTGCATAGTGATGATAACCTTGGGCATTGCTACCATGACTACTACCCTATCATATTACCCCCAATTTTCTAATTTATTAACACATAGATGCAACACATCCACCGTCCTCTATAAGTTACAACGGGAAGTACCAAGGGTTCCTCAAACAAGGTGATTGCATTCAAGAAATTCAGCCCAAAACGTGAGGTGATGAACTGTGTGGAATGATGCTTGGGTAGTACCCAAACACAAAAATCCCAATGATTTGGCAAAAATGGATTTGGTGGTGTAATACCAAGAGCTAGCCATATGATCGAGATGTAAAATTTGGTTTGGTAACATCTAGAATGATGTTATACATGATGGTCAAAATAGATCAGATAGAAGTATCACCAAAAGAGTACTTCTACTAATAGAGCAGAAACCAAAATAGACTTGAGAACCTTAGAACCAATAGCTAAACATATGATTTAAAGATGAGAATTGGTTTGGTAACATTTGGAAGGATGTTACACATGATGGACTGAACAGATCAAAAAGAGGTATCACCCAAAAGGGGACTTCTACTAATAGAGTATGAACCAAAATATACGTGAAATCTTTGAAGGCAATTTTGGAGGCCTAAACGGATGAATTAGGCCTCAAAAATGTGCAAATTCCCCCCCTTTTCCCCCCAAATAGAGGAAAGGATGACCTTCCCTCCCCCTGGTTTGTCTCATTGAGAGCTTTCCAATGGTACCTTATGTGATTCTGAGACTCCTACAAGAAGATTCCCTAAAAGATTCCCTCTAGTCAAAGCTTGTTTGACCAACCAGATAAGACCTAGACCAACATGTCACCCATCCAAGTAAGTAATCCAAGGGTGGAGCTTGCTGACATGTCACCTATCTGTGTGCCTAATCATATGGTGGAGCTTCCTTGGAGGAGATACTCTTTGTCTATATAATAAAGAGAAGGTGTTCCTTTGGGGTATCAAATGTTGAGTGTGTAATTTGTGTTTCTCTCTCTTTTCTTGTCCTCGGAGCATTACAATGGTATCAAAGCAAGTGTCGTTGTCCAAGAGAGTGGATCACCCCTCTTGGAAGAGCACAAACTACTGAAACTAAGTAATTTGAGGTGGAGAACATAGAGTAGTTGCTAGTAGGAAGGACTTTAGAGAGTAGATGGGATGGATGCACCGAGAGGACAATTTCTCGCACCTAGCTTTCCATTCCCAAATCCATTTCACATCAAGGTTATGTACATCCAGCGTGAGCAAATGAGGGTATAGCTAGTTTATCACTTTGGCACAGAATTCATGGACAAGGTGATGAACTCACCAAACCTAGTGATTCTACCTGTGGTGATATATGACAAAGAGTGGGATTTGAAAATCTACACTCTACTATGATGAGATGGATGTGAATGTCCCAAATCTTCTCATTTTCAACACTCAAGTAGAAATCCGTTATGTAGTGAGACCAAAAGTGATGTTTAGAGATTTTGTGGTTAGAGATTTTGGCAAGGAGTATCATCAACGAGTGATAGCTTTTGAGGTCCCAATGGTAGTTCCAATAGTTCATGCGCCTTCCAGAGTGATCATATTGACTCTATATTGAAGTAGACATTAGAAATTGAGTGTTGCACAAACCATGGATCCGTAATTGCAAGAGTTGGTGCAAGGAATGCAAGGGATGTTGAATGAATTTTGAGAGATTAAGATGACCATGGAGACATTACAAAGTCAAGTGTAGATCCTCAGGAACGATCAAGCCATGCAAGAAGGAGAGCCGTCTCAAAACCCAATACTTGCGACTAAAGTACTTGGAGAAGCACCTGTGCCTACGAATCCTATCAACAATGAAGCCACATTGCTACTCTGGATGAAGAAGACCTATAACATTGAGCCTTACAAGGGGTATTGGATGATGGGAGTAGTGGAAAATTGGATCTCGAGAATGAATTGATATTTCCGATTGTGCTCAACAGAGATCACGGAGCATGCTGCAGGCGTGTTTGCATGTGGGTACTTGACCGATAAAGCCTTCACATGGTATGATGCTTGGGAACGATCCATGTTGGCAGAGAGAAGGGAGGTCACGTGGACATCAATGCAAGAAGGATTGTTGAAGAATTTCCAATCGGTGGATTCTATGCAGATGGCTCAAACCCGACTATAGAGATTGAAACAGAAGAACAGTGTACAAGAGTATGTGGAAGCATTCTTGGATCTACAAGTCGCAATAATAGACATGAGTCCAACAGAGGCTCTTGACAATTTCAAACGAGGGTTAAAGGAGCGGATTTGCCAAGAAATCATGGTGCAAAATCCTCGCACTATATTTGAAGCCATTGCTTGCGCACAAAGAATAGTAGGAGCATTGGGTGGAAGTGAAGGAGTAGTTCCACCTCAACATTATCGGGCAGAAATGCCACACATGGGTGGACCCGTATCGATGGAATTGGGTAACTTTCAATTTTGAGATCGAGGAGCATGACCGCTTCAAGGGAAGCATGGACAAATAGATGAACAAAGAGATGGAGTCCCATGAGGAGAAGGAACTTGAGGAGAACAAAGTTGTTGTTACAATTGTGACCATATTGGGCACATATCTACCAACTGTCGCACTTGTTTCCCTAGAGGCCCTCAACCTTCATACAGACAATCTTTGAACAACATGGAGAGGCGCATTGAAGAGGAAGAAGTGGAAAACACTTTGGAAAACAAAGATTGCCAGTAAATGTACCTTGCGACCTTACTGGCTCAATAAGGAAGAAGAGAAGCAAGGGAAGGAAGAAGACTAATGTGCAAAGATCCCGAAAGGCAACCTCACAATTGATTGTCATGAATGGAGTCTTAGGAGGCAATCAAGTGAGAGTATTAATCGATCCGAGAGCAACAAAGAATTTCTTATCTCGCTTTGTTGCAATACGATTGGGAATAGATCTAGAGAGAGATGGGAGTGAAGAAGTAGAGTTTCCTAATGGGCAAACAGAGAGGATTGAATCATTACCTAGACGGGTCACACTCTCTGTAGGAGAATATCAAGAAGCAATTGAGTAGCAAGTGATACAAATAGCTCGTTATGATGCAATCTTAGGCATGCCATGGATGGAGCATTACAACACTATGGTACATTGGAGGAAGAAAGTAGTGAGAACCCACCAATGGTCAATCATTGGGGTTAAAGAAAAATCACCCAGGTAGGATCTGCCTTTGTATGTCTAGGGACGGCAACTATCTATAAGACCGATAGATGTTTCATGGGTCTAATAAGAGAAGTCCAGAGTGCACAACTCGATAGACAAGTTCTTGAGAAATTAAAGGCTGTGGTGGATAAATTTCAAGATGTCTTTCTTGATGATCTACCCTCATGATTACCACCAAAAAGGAGAGTAGATCATAAAATTGAGACACTCCCGGGGAAGACACCTCCTTGTAAGGTCCCATATCGTCTATCACCTCATGAGTTGGAGGAGTGTAAGACTCAAATTGAGGAGATGCTACAAAAGGGATTCATCCAACCTAGCATATCACCATATGGTGCTCCTATCTTGTTTGTGAAGAAGAAGGATGGTACAATGCGCATGTGCATTGACTATTGAGGTCTCAATCAACAAACAATGAAGAACAAATACCCCTTACCTCACATGGATGACTTGTTTGATAAACTCCATGGAGCAAGATACTTCACCAAATTAGACTTGCGGAGTGGTTACAATCAAATCCGAATTGCAGAGGAGGATGTGTACAAAACTGCCTTTTGAACCAAGTATGGCTACTTCAAGTATCTTGTGATGCCTTTTGGCCTCACCAATGCACCTGCCACTTTCATGAGTCTAATGAATGACATATTTCGTCCAAACTTGGATAAGTTTGTTATCATCTTCTTGGATGATATCTTAGTATACAGTAGCACGATGACGGAATACAAACAACATCTACAAGAGGTCCTCCAGATTCTAAGACAGAATCGATTGTATGCCAAAATCTCAAAGTGCAAGTTTGGCAAGTCTGAAGTAGACTACTTGGGGCATAGAGTAAGTGCAAAGGGAATTCAGGTATTGACAAATAAAATAGAGGTCATTAAAAAATAGAGTGCCCCAAAAGATCAAACTCAACTCAAGAGCTTCTTGGAGTTGATGGGATTCTATTGTAGATTTGTCAAGGACTTCTCCAAGGTTGCACAGCCTTTAACGACACTACTTGGCAAGGAGAAGAAGTGGACATGGGGAATCGCACAAGAGTTGGCCTTTCAAGAATTGAAAGTCGCCTTGCTACATGCACCAATCTTGAAGTGGTATGACCCAAAATGTCCAATCAAGTTGGTTACAAATGCATCAAGCATAGCAATAGGAGCAGTCCTACAACAAGAGTGGCATGGCGGATGGCATCCAATTGCATACTTCTCTCGAAAGTTGTTACTGGCAGAGTGCAACTACCACATCACAAAACAAGAAGAGCTGGCCATTGTTCTGGCAACCAAGCATTGGAAGCACTATCTGGGCGAGAAGGCATTTGTAGTAGAGATAGACCACAAACCTCTAGTCTACCTCAAGACGCAGAAGGATCTATCTCGTCGCCAGATTTGGTGGGCAGAGTGGTGACAACACTTCAACATGACAATCACCTACATGGAAGGTAAGAAGCAACTTGTAGATGCATTCACCCACATGCCAATGGCAAACAACTTGGTGGCAGAGGTTAAGATAAACCCTGAATTTTAGCCAAAGATTCTAGCTGCTACAAAAATTGATCCATAGATTGCAGAAGTGCAATCATCCAAAGGCGTCACTAGCATCCAATGACTCACCTTTCATGATGGCAGATTATGGATCCTAAATGTCCCAGAATTACGCACCACCATTCTAGCAAAATGTCATGATTCGGCCATTGTAGGTCATGTCGGAGTGGACAAGACCTTGGATGCAATCCAATGCCATTAGTATTGGCCTAAGATGAGCAATGATGTGATGGACTACATGCACAACTACCTACTTTGTCAACAAATCAAGGCTTCTAATCAAGCTCCTATAGGGCTCCTTCAACCTCTCCCCACGCCTACCCAACGTTGGGAACAAGTGAGTATGGATCTCGTCTGTGAATTACCCAAGACCACCTTAGGGTTTGACTCCATTGTGGTCTTTGTGGACCAGCTCAGCAAAATGATTCATGTACGCCCTACCACCAAGGATGTGACCGCTCCACAACTAGCTCAATTATACTTAGATGCAGCCTTCTCTCACCATGGCTTGTCTAGAGTACTTATCATTGATAGAGGCACTCAATTCACCAGTTTGTTTTGGCAAACACTCTTTGGTTTCTTCAAAACCAAGTTGGCCATGTCCACAGCTTACCACCCACAAACAAATGGCCAAATAGAGTGGGCTAATCGCACAATTGAAGACATGTTACATGGCTTCACCTTAAAAGAGCAAGAGAGGTGGGACACCCTACTCTCGTTGGTGGAATTTGCTTACAACAATTCAATGAATGCATCCACCCAGGTCACTCCGTTCTTCCTCATGTATGGTGAGCATCCCTTCACACCTTCTAGCTTGATGAAGATCCGTTTAGTGGCTACCAAGGTCGATGCAATCAACACGTTTGTTTCTAAAATCCAACAAGGTGTGGAGAGCGCCAAGCACAAATTACAGATTGTACAAAATCAACAAAAGTAGTATGCTGATGCACACCGTAGGCACATGGAGTTCAATGTTGGGGATCAAGTGTGGCTATTGACAACCCACCTCATATTAGTTGGACCTCGTAAGCTCTGACCTCATTTTATTAGGCCTTTCCCGATTCTTCATCGCATCGGCGTTGTGGCCTATCACCTTGAGCTACCACCACACATGAAGATCCATCGCATGTTCCATGTTTCCCTACTACGCAGATATGCTCCTTGCTCAGGCTAGGGTCATTCCACCCAAGACCTTCCACCTTGTCCGACACTCATTTATGGCATAGAGGAATATGAAGTGGAACGTATTCTCCAAAAACACATGCATGGTACTCGCCATCCGTGGATGGACTATCTAGTATAGTGGAAAGGTTACCCCTTCTATGAAGCAACTTGGGAGCCCACTGCCAATTTGACACATGCACCGGTGTTGGTGCAAGCATTTGAGCAACAATTGCACAACGAGGACGTTGCGTCTTAAAAGGAGGGAAGTCTGTAATACCAAGAGCTAGCCATATGATCTAGATGTGAAATTTGATTTGGTAACATCTAGAATGATGTTATACATGATGGTCAAAATAGATCAGATAGAAGTATCACCAAAAGAGTACTTCTACTAATAGAGCAGAAACCAAAATAGACTTGAGAACCTTAGAACCAATAGCTAGACATATGATTTAAAGGTGAGAATTGGTTTGGTAACATCTGGAAGGATGTTACACATGATGTACTAAACAGATCAGAAAGAGATATCACCAAAAGGGGACTTCTACTAATAGAGTATGAACCAAAATATGCCTAAAATCTTTGAAGGCAATTTTGGAGACCTAAATGGATGAATTAGGCCTCAAAAATGTGTGGGTCCCCCCCAAGTAGAGGAAAGGCTTGCCTTCCCTCCACCCTGGTTTGTCTCGTTGAGAGCTTTCCAACGGTACCTTACTCATGTGATTCTGAGACTCTACAAGAAGATTCCCTAAAAGATTCCCTCTAGTCGAAGCTTGTTTAACCAACCAGATAGGACCTAGACCAACACGTCACCCATCCAAGTAAGTAATACAAGGGTGGAGCTTGCTGACATGTCACCTATCTGTGTGCTTAATCCTATGGTGGAGCTTCCTTGGAGTAGATCCTCTTTGTCTATATAATAAAGAGAAGGTGCTCCTTTGGGGTAACAAATGTTAAGTGTGTAATTTGTGTTTCTCTCTCTTTTCTTGTCCTCCATGGAGCATTACAGGTGGTCCATAAATTCCATCAATCTCATTCATGCTCTAATACCATTGTAAAAGATTGATAACGAGGAGAAAAGTAGGAGAATGGAAAATCACATTGGGACACTTGAGTGTGAGAAACTCCAAATGCCTAGCATGAGCTTTGGCTTTGGTATTTATAGAGAACATACAAGGCTCTTGAAAAGCTTTCTTCTAGAAACCACCTACTTGGGGTGCAAGCTAAACTAGCCAATAAGCTTTCCAAGAAGCTTCCTCCTAGAAGTCACCACTTGGCATGCACATTACCCAATACTTAGAAAGTACCAAGTATCTTCTTAGATACTTCTAAAATATTCTAGGCTAATTTGGCCTATTTGCTACTTTGTTAGCCTTGACTAACTTGTTTGTTATCTCCATATTGTTATAGGACCAGAGGTTTGCATCCTTCCTTGATGAAGCAATAGTGTCAACATATGCTACATTCTCTCTTAGTTGACTTGTCCATTCCTCGTGCCACTAGAGCACGTCTTTGCTCTTGCTCCAGCAAGGATGTAGGCTCTTAGATTCTAGCTCGATCGTGCATTAGGGCATTTTGACTCACACCAACCACTTTCTCTACAATTATGAGGTTTTGCCTAGGTTTGGTCCACACGTTGGCATCTTTATTATTTAATTGTGAGTGTGGTTCTACATTAGATGCAGGAACAGTCCGTATGACACGATGTCCTTATGGAGGACAAAGGATAGCTACCCATGATGCTAGTAGGGATATAGTGTTTGCTATGGTACAAGAGAGTGGATACCTTGCTTGGATGGAGCGTTCATATTCTTTGTAGACAACACACGTCAAAGCAGACTTACACTTGGTCTGAGATGATCAGGTGACAATGGTCAATGTTGTGGTTACAGACACTACACATGATGCAGTTTTGGAGGGAACGATTACTCATCCTCCTGGATGGGCGGCAACCAAAGTTGTAGCATGCAAGGTCTCCAAGTATAGGGATATGCAGCGGGGTCACCTCTTTGTTCCTCTAGCCTTGGAGTTATATGGAGTGATGGACATGGTGTTGACACATTTGTCAGGGAGTGTGCAAGAACTTATCATATTAGATGCTAGGGGTACCACTCTCACTCTCATACTTTGTAGCATACTTTAGACAACGTGTGTCCATTGCTCTATAGAGAGCATTGGCTGGTGGAATCCATAAGAGAGCAATAACTCTAGGTGATGCTTCTTTGGATGCTCTAGTAGTTTGTAAACCTTACGACTTGCATAGCTCGGATATCTTAGTTGCGGTAGGGCAGATTTCTCATTCTGATTCTATTGGGGCCTAGCCCCATTCTACCTCTTTTGTCTCTCCCTTGATGGTGTCTTCCCATCCTTCTTGTGTTCTATTTGGTCGCCCTTCCATATTGGGATCAGATGACTGCCGAGGCAAAGTTCACTTGAGAAAGGAGAATAATGCATGTTTAAGCCTGAAATTTCACTTGTGTGTCTAAGGTAGCAAAGATGGAAAACTATCCAGAAGATTTCTGCTTTTGTTTGGACAACAAACTGTTGTGATAAATCCCGATAACAAAAAGGAGCCGAGAAGAAAAAGAAGGTGAGAGATTTTAAAACAACTTTTGGTTAACCGATGGTGAAGTTAAAGTTGCAAATGAATCATCGATCCGATATTTACTGTAATTTGTCGAGATGCTTGTCAATGATATGCGTTACGGAGTGTTGTGCCCATTGTTCTGATTAGATCCGAGATGAGATAGATCTTGTCCTTGCAAATGAACAGAGAGCAAGATAAGCTGCAGTCATCACCCCGTGACGAAGTAGAAAGTGCAAGCTAGCAGGTCAGCAATACAGCATTTGGCGCTGATTCGAGGTCCCGGCTCCAAAGATGTAGAAGTAACATGGGAAGCGTACATCATGCTAGATGCCGAGTGTGATCAAATGACCATAAGAACGCCGCATAATCGTAACGGTACACGTAGTTGGTTTGAAATTAGTCGGTGCTGTTCAAGTGATTCATAAACTAAAGCAGCGTTGTTTGCTGTCAAGTGCATGGAGGACAGCACAATGAAAGCAACACGACACTTTGTTGCACAAATCTTGTGCATTCGGTGCTAAATATAGGTTGATATCTCTGGGAAAAGCTAATTCAAAGTTCATTTAATGGAAAATATGTATACAATTGTCTAGATCTAGAAGTTGCAGCGGGACAGGAAGACAAGAAAAAGGGTTAGGTTTGCTTTTTCCTATAATAGTTTTGTGCACAGTAAATCGAAACATCCAGATGGGACATTTGCATGAATCGCCACTGAATGCGAAGTGCATAGTTTCTTCGCAGAGACGAAACCGTTGCAAGACGTCTTCCATCTGACTTGACTACTGGCAACATTATATAGAAAGTTTACCATTTTTTGATGTTCGCGTCAGGGATATATGCTTCTTTCCTGTATTGCCATAACGAACGTAGGATGGTTATTCTTTGATCTCAGAGCTATCTCTAAGATGATACTAGTTTTCTCTAATGTTTCTCAGGACTTCACTTTGGGTATCCCATAATCATATGCAAAACTCATTCTTCAAAAGTGCATCATGGATTAGAAGAAGTTTGCGGGCATTAGCACTTCCGAAATGGCATTGCAACCAAACGGATATCTCGAGGGGAAATCTTACTACGCGTACACATTAAATTGCAAATTACGCTTGGCGCTTTGCTTGAAGGCGATCTTGGTGTGGGATCAGCTCAATTCTTCGGGGATTTCCACCAGGTTGGAACAAACCTCGACTTTCGATAAATGCTAGTTGCATAAGTGCTATTCTCTTAATGCATATGTGCAATGGATTCTGATGGAGTCAAAGAACACAACCCTCGCTCTGGTTTTCCGTGAGTGCATACATATCTGAAACCTTCACACCATCGACAATTTTATAACTGCAATTTTTCTTTAAGTGCAAAGATTTTAAAAAATGGTACATGGTAAAATAATTTCAGATGTATACACATATTCGATTACTATCTCTTAAAAGAACTATGAAATCTTCTTACTCTCGATATATGCTAATCTCATCAAGAGTTGAACTTATCGAACCTTCACTCACGACGAATAAAGTGCTATTATTGACGAGGTTGCGCCTCTAAAATTTTCGGGTAATTGCACTCTCCAAGCCGGAAACGGTGGATTACACTATCGAGAGTATACTTTAGAAAATCTCTTTCGCGTTCATCATTCTGACGTCAACTATATCCCGTATATCAGTTTACAAACCTTAATCGCTAAATTTTCCTCTTGACTTAAAATGGGGCCTATTTTCGTCTCTCCCTTGTACGGCTTGATGGGGTCTTCCCATCCTTCGTGTTCTCTACGCGGTCGCCTTTTTCACTTAGACTAATTGTTCTGATCCTCCGGACGAATGCATCAGCAATTCGCTTACGTACTTAGGAAGGGAATAGTTTTGGATAAGTATATTGACTGACAACTTCTTGCCACAGTGGTAAGTACGCCCAAGACATTTCTTCTTATCTGCGTACCTACAATATATCCTCATTGAGATCCAGTATTCCAAGTAAACATTTCATCAGTTTCTCCTCCTTGGCTATTGGCCCTTTTGGATTGAGATCGGTTTCTTCATCTGCACTTCTAGGTGCTTATGTACTCCCCTTTCCTTTTTCTTTCGGGGTATACTATTTGGCCTTCTGGCCGTGTTCATAGTTTGGATATCCAGGTTGATCCATTCGACCTGAAAAGTCAGTATTCTCCGCAATAAAGGACAAAGAAAAATCTGTCCAAATCAGTCTATGCGCGTAGCTCTGGCATTGACCAATCTGTTTTTGATTCGGTTGGAAATGGCCATACAGAACCCGAAACTCAGATGGGTCTACTGTCAAAAAGTCCAGATAAACTTAACAGAGTAACACGCCACGCGAAATCACATGTCTCTTAGTTAACTGCTTTCAGAACTGTAGTGGAAGATGGAAAGATTTGGGATTAGCCTCATTTTACCTTCTAGGTTTTATCCTTGTACGATTTGATGGCGTCTTCACGTCCTTCTTTTAATCCTATGCGTGTCGCACTTTCGGTGAAGCCTGGAAAATATAGGAATGTTCTTTTCCTGACACCCATATTGATTAGTATATCGCCTGAATGTTCTAGACAGATCGACACTTTCAACGAGAATTTGTTGGTTTCTCAAGACTTCCTCATACTTTCCTATGCATTTCTATTGGAGGGAAAATCGAAGAGTCGAACTCTTTCGTTGTACTGTACTGCACTCAGTCTCCCACAACGGGTTTTTCTGCCATCTTTATCCACTCGAGTGATGGTCGGGCCTGTCGGCCAATTTCTCTCGAATGATGGTCACGATGCGCTACTTGAGAGCGCCTACCCCAACAAGTAAAACAACCAATGAGCCCTTACCATTCATGATTACCCTTACGGTGCCCAGCAATCTTTCGTTGGATCTTCCTCCTTTCTACAGTTCATAATTTCCAATCTTTACTGGGAGACGCTTTGATTGCGCCTTCAAAGAATTTCGGATGTTCCGTTTCTTTGGATATACAGTAATTTGTCAAGCAAGAAACACTAAGCTTGCACCTCCACATACTATATATGAAGTGGTTTCGTGGAGTTGGCTGACAGGAGAGTGAATGGAAAAAGAGTCAATTCGCTAAAGTATGGTTTTGTACCTCCGAATCTTGTACATGATTGGTTTCCTACTCCTTCTCTGACAGGAGAATGACTTGGAGGGTCTCTATCGCTACACTATGGCTGGCATGTGAATTGTGTACCGTAACAATGTGATCTGCACGAGTTATCCTTTCACATGGACCTGCTTGCCAAATTCTGATCTCTATTTCTCAGTAGCGACAATATTTTATACGTCGTTGACCTTTACAAGTGAAACGCATTGTCTCTACTCTATGTATACAGCTCAATCAGCAACAATTCGGAAATGTTCTTGGCCGCTGCTCTCTCATCGATATTCGCATGTGCTATTCGACTCTCACTAGCCATCTTTGAGCGTGATTCCCTACAATAGGTTGTCAGTGGAAGAGTACAGTATTTTAACTCGGATATTTACCCATTTGACCTGTTCAACGAACCTGCAATTTTTGTGCGTCCCCAATTAATTTATTTTCTCACCTTCCTTGGGTGTACCTCGTAACACATCCATGTGCACCAAAGTTCGAGGCTCTACAATCTTCAGTAGGTACCACTTGGTCAACCTTTCTAGTGACCAAACTTTCCAGTTCGCCAACTTGCGAGTGACACCTTTCTCACTCTCTCTTAGAATCAGATAGATCTCTTTATGGACAGTGACCAGGTCATGGTTGTTGTAAGTCATTCTAGAGTTTCCAGTCAGTGTTCTCTGTTGAAATTACGAAAGCGGTGCAGAAAGAGGTGGAAATATTTATAGGTAGGAAGACAGCGAATACGATATGAGGAGAAGACTAGAGCACCTCGGGGGTGACTAGCACGGTTGTTTCATACACACGAAAAACCATGACTAAAATCCTGATAGGTATTCAACGAGCACTTTGGGTGGGTACGCGAGTAAGTCCACTTAATTACGATAAGAAAGAAGTAAAGCAGCAACTTGCAAGTTAGCCGCCTCCCAACCTAGACCTGAATCTTTAAGAGAGATGTAACTGCCACCTGATTGTGTTGCAGGTTACTCTATAAAATGGAATGGTAATGATACTATATTAAAATCCTGAAAGACTCTTTGAGGAACAATATGGGTGAGTACGGTGCACCTGAAGGCAACGTCATTATGATAAGAGACAAGACGAAGAGATTAAACCAGCAAGTTTTTGTAAGTTTAGATTTGCAAGTTTTGATTAAACCAGCAGTTAAGTTTAGCTTACCACCCAAGGTGGAGTCTCAGCCATGCAGGACTGCTAGATGATTAGATTGCAGTTTATGCGCGTTACTTAGGAATTCGAGTGCACAAAGTTGCTTCTCCATTTGGCTTGGGTATTTTAGGTTTGCTTACGGACCTCCCGTGATATGAAATTCTCGTACCATCACAGTAGTTGGAGAAATAGCAGTGAAGACGTGTCGACAAGTGCAGCCTTCTTCCCAACAAGGACCCTCAATCTTTGTGGTGACCAGAGTGCCAGGGTGGGTGTTCTGTGACTTGCTCTCATTTAAGATTGTTATAAACGTTGAGATCCTGGTGTGCCTGTTGCAACTTCTAGCCAACTTGGTTGTGTGGGTGTTGTTGTCAATCTTGCAATCTGTTACGTGCTTCACCTTCACGTGCGCCGGTATGCCGTCCTGAAGGTAAATCAACTCAATGTTTTCTATTGCAGTACCATCCATTTTCAATCAGGAGCGTTCAAGGACGCCATAAACTCTTTGAACTGCTGGGAACTCATGTACACCTAGAGACAGGTGGGAGGTGAAACGAGGCTGGGCAGACATACCCCCACGTACACTAGTCGCTCTCATCAACTTCAAATAGAGCGCTTACGACATGACAGTCGATCCTTACATGCAAAGGTAAGCGTGAAGCAGCTCGTGAGGTTGATCTGGGCACCCAGGCATTGCAACCAGATATTCATGTACTTGCTGGCTCTCATCCGGGTTGCTACATAGAACACATGTCAAGCATAACTGAATGTACTCTCAGACCTCCACACCAGTAACTGTATTACAGAATAAGTGTGCCAGGTTACTTTGTTAAACACCACGCAGCTATTGTACATATCCTAGTACACGGTAAAGGTGAGAGGTGCTTCCGTATCATAACGCGGAAGTAGTCAGGTCTGAGGTTTAGCTGCAGTGCTCTGAAGAGATGATTATCATATGACGTAGTCAAGAAAAATCACAAGAACCACGAAGCTAGTTTGGACAAATGGGGGAAGGACGACCGCGTAGAAAAAATGAAGGATGGGAAGACCCCCATCAAGCCGTACAAGGGAGAGATGAAAAAGGTTAAGTGGGGCTAAGCCCCATTTTTAGACAAATATGACTAACAGTAATCAAGTTCATTAGACTTATGTTTGGCCACGGTTACAGTATCAGCAAGGAAGGATATGCGAAGTCAAGGAAGTAACCTCGTGGATGCATAGTAGCGGAAATTCAGGAAATACCATTTGCATGTGATGCCATTCTTGACACACTGCCTGGCAATTCACATTAGAAAATTTTCCACCTTATAGGACGCTTACCATAACCGACTGTATCCTTTGTTGACCATCCAGGATATGCAAAGGAGGATCAGCACAATAGCATAACACCCAACCTTAACTCAATGTCCTCGCTTCAGTAGACGGTGACCTTTGGAAAATATGGAGGTTCCTAACAAGCACTCCCACACATTCACCTTCTGATACTTCCGGTAGTAGCGTAAGGCAACTTGAAGTAAATTTTGAAACGAGATATGCTCTTAAGTCACAAGCCAATACTTCGCATACAACGTGGTTGGTTGAATATGTTGTATACTCCTGCTACGATACGGTATATTCACTCGTAACAAGGCGAGTTCTATACCTGCTGCCCTGAGAATGTGGTAGTTAGAAACAGACTCAAAGAGCCAAAGCTCACTTGGAGCTCTGTAGGCACTGCATAAACGTGCTGAATCTTGTTTCTCAAAGACTGCATAATGCATTTTCGTGAGCATGTCTCTTCTCCAGGGAGGCGACGAATGTGGGCTCTTCTTATCTAGCCTTTGGACAACTTTTCACGAGGATCTAGATCCTCGTGAGAAGTTGTCCAAAGGCTCGCGAGTAAATAAACTTCTGGCATGGTCAGTTAAATTGCGTGTCAGGACATGAAAATTTACAATACGACACAGACGGGAGGGTTCCCCGGGGAAAGAGCAAGAAAAGGAAAGCAAAAAACTCTTGGCACTGGAACAGGGATGCGATGCCCATTGATATTAACTGCGAGGGCCACTGAGTGGCTTGTTTCGTGTAAGCTGGTGGTTCTAAGCATAAGCAAATATGTCCCTACATATGTCCTACAAGCACACCCTTCATCCTTGCACAGTGTTATGGCCAGAGTTTCTGTCAGGAATAAACTGGAAAGTAATGTAGCTGCTCGATTCAGACAACGAGTGTTAAACTGGTTGAGCTCATGCCCAATGATTCCAGTAACGGTGACAGGACTTTGAAGTGCAATAAGTGACTGTATATTTTCTATCCTTGAGCGTCCATTTCAAGGACGGAGTCACATACAGAAACAGCAGGAACTTCCGGATTCTTGCGGAAACGTAACTCCGCAGAACCGTCTTGGAAGAGACGAGGGAGCTGTTTACTCTCAGCACTTGCTCGAGTTCACATAACCGTATATACGCTAGATATAACAAATCTAACTATACAGAACAAATGAACGAAGCTTGTGTAACATAAATCGAGCGAGGGGTAAACTATAATTGCAGGGATACAAACCTTTGATTCATATTCACATTAAAGAATCTTTCTAAAATTCTCTTGCTACTTTTTCTTGACAGTATAGATTCCTCTGTCCACTAGTCTCTGGTCGCGCATATCTCTCTGCGTAGGGCCATGATCCTCAAAGAACGAACCCTCTGGAACCTCTGATGAGAAAGAAACTTGAACTCCAAGGCGCTGTCTAGTGAATGGATCCGTCGCAAACAGTCCTGGAGCTGGCGAGATCTACCCGACTTCTGCCAGTGCAAGAAAATCGAGAGAAACAACAATTCCGCGTGTGACGAGCGAAGAGAGGATGTGTATATGGCAACTGTTAACCGTGAAATTGGAAGAAACTCAAATTGAACAATTTCAAAGGGCCATTTTTCTGATTCGAAACTGAAGAATGCTGAGGGGAAGAGCCTGATGAGGAAATTCTCCTCGGACGGTGGCAGTCCAGAGTTCCATAATAGGGCTGACTAGAAGCTGAAGCTGCGGTGTGGACGGGCAATCACCGGTGGCTGAATGGGAGAGGGGGAAGCCGTTTTTCTACACTTTGTCAGATTCCCAAGCTTTATTTAAACAATTTGAAACCCGAGATTTAGTTTAGACGTACACTTAAGAGGTGAAATTGCAGATTTCTCGATAAGAGATTCATGACCACCCTTTATCCGCAAAGGGAATTGCAGTTCACTACGAGCAGTATCGAGAGCAAATGCTGCTGTAATAAAGGTTGAGTCTTCGGAGACTCGGCGAGATTGGAAGAAATTTCTGAGAGTTTCCGTTTCCTTGAGAGGACTTCAATGAGATGAATGGATGGTTTGTGTTCGACTGGCTAAACTCATCTATTCACTCAAGCTCTGCAGACATGTTCCAGTAATTGTTGGCAAACTTGGGAGAGGTTCTCACAGGGCAGTATTACTGATTGATGATGATTCATGAATCGGGTGTACGGGCATGAAGGGCTGATGAATGCCCAAGTGATTGATCTTGCGTCGATCTTGGAAGAAGAGTGCTGGCCAGAGGATCTGCCTAGAAGCTGAGAAAGCTACAATGGAGCGGCCAGGAGGGTCGAAATGTAGTAGCCCTGTATTCTTCCGGCCCTTCACCACTCTGGACTCTGCTAAGGGACATTTCACAGCTCCAACCTCTCCTACTGTACGCTGTCTATTAATGACCAGCTTCATCCAAAAGACCTGTGCAATTTGTCTGACCCTTGAAAACCCACCAACTCCCCCACGTATACATGTCCTCGCAATTCTGATCTAAGTATTCTTTCCAGCCAGAAGAACTCTCCGATTTCTTGTGGGTCTGATCCTAATTAACGCCGTACACTTCTTGATGAAAAACAATAATAAAACGCTCCATGGCTGGGAGTTTAAATCACTCACCGTCCTTGCTGAGTTACCGTGGTTTGTTGCATGACACGTCTAATTCAATTGTGTTGTGCTACTGCATGGGGGCATGATGGTGTGATGCAGTTGCTACTTCCGAGTATTTCTCCACCTCCAACCACACACAACCAAATGCAAAACAGACCCTGGCCATCAGTTTACAAGAGTGCACTCACCGATAATAACCCCTTCGTGACGTACGTACGCTTCTCTTACTTTCTTGTTCTCTATTCAGAAAATGCTCCCAACAGTCGATATGGGTGAACTCTCAACTGTCGCTAGGGTAACGATTACTTGGCTGGCTTTGTACAGGTATTCCACTCCGAACTCCGGAGCAGTTGACTTGTGGAAGAAACTGGCGAAGAAAGCGGAATTCGAGTTGTTTCTGGAACGTGACACTCACCGTGCAGATACTGAAAAAGATCATGTCACGATTCATCGTCTCAGTCGAAGGTTTTCAATATTCAGATATTAGGCTCACTTTTGCACATTGCAAAGAAAAGATAAGGAGGACGGTCCAGAGCTGAAGTGATTCATCGTCTCATAAGAACGTTTTCGATTTTCTGATCTCAGGGTCATTCTAGCACGTTTCAAAGAATAGATATGGAGGATGGTCCAGCGCTTAATTGAGTCATCGCCTCAGCCGAAGGTTTTCATATTCTAATCTTTGGCTTTAGCACATTGTGTGTGAGAAAATGAAATGAGAGAAAATGAAATGAGTAATATGTAATCGATTGGTTGAACTAGTGATAATCCCAAAACTGGTATTATATAAGTACATGAGCTTACTCTTAGAGCACACCTTTGCATCTATGCTAAACGTGTAACTCATTGTCAAACGTGTAACTCATGTGTTCTTAACTTAATTCTAAGATGTTCACATGTAACTCATGTGAACAGTTGTCACGGGAACAGCAGTCTTAACACAATGCTGCATCATACTTCTAACACTCCCTCTTAATGGACGTTTTGTAACTCCTAGTGCATGACAAAACTTTACATGTAATTCTCTAGTCAATCCCTTAGTAGAAATGTCTGCGGTATTATCTTTGGTGTCCACCCTGGAAACAGAGATCTCCTTGTCTTCCACCTTTTCTTTGACAAAGTGGAATTTGATGTCTATGTGCTTTGTTGTCTCATGCTGCTTTGTTGTCTCATGCTGCTTTGTTGGAGTAACAAGATCAATTCCACTGTTGCTGTCGCAGTACAGCTTCATCGTTTCTCCTGGAAAACCCAGGTCACTTAACAAGCGCTTGAGCCATACGGCTTCAGTAGCTGCCTTTGACAAGACCATGTATTCAACTTCAGTGCTGGATAAAGAAACAGAAGCTTGCCTTTTGCTTGACCAACAGAGAACTGCATTACAGAAGATAAAGCAGTATCCTCCTGTAGATAGTCTTGTGTCTTGATCTCCTCCCCAATCTGAGTCAGAGTACCCATGAATGGGAGTACTAGATGCACTGTAAGTTAGGCCCTGTGACAGTGTACCTTGAATGTATCTGAAGATCGTTTTGACAGCCTTCCACTGGTTCAGGCCAGGATTTGCCATATACTTGGCAACTGAACTGACAGCATAAGCCAGATCCGGCCTAGTGCTGACCATAGCCCACATCAAACTCCCCACTGCAGATTGGTAAGGTACTATTTTCATATACTCTCTCTCTTGATCAGTTTTGGACAATCCTGAAGACTTAATCTCACTCCTGACTCTACAGGATTGTAAACAGGTTTACAGTCTTGCATATGAAAACTAGTAAGAGTCTCTCTTAAATATCTCTCTTGAGATAGACTGATTTTTTTTTTTTCTGTCTCTTGTGATTTGCAACTGAAGACAATGACTAATCTCTCCCAGATCAGTCATCTCAAAACCCTATTTAAGAGACTCTTTGACACAGAGGAGAAGAGAAAGGTTATTGCTGGCAAGGATGCAGTCATCTACATAAAGAGGTAAGATGACAAAATGAGAACCTGAATGGAAGATATAGAGATTAGAATCAGCTCCATAGTGTTGAAATCCCAAACCTAGTAAAAACTAATCAAACTTGTGATACCACTGTCGGGCAGACTGTTTGAGACCATACAACATACAAACAAACAAACAAACATCAGCAAACATGTGCCTGCTGATGGTGGGAACAAACTGGGGAGCTAATGTTGAATTGATTGCTTCAAGAGCAACAAGATTCCTATGCTCCCAATTAGGTAGAGTAGCAGCAGAGGTGGCCTTAACTTCGGTACCATCAACAATTGTAAAAACTGAAGCCACCTTCAGTTTGAGGGCAAGATAATGTTTCCGAGATTGGAAATAATTGCCATTGAATTTGACAAAGGTTGAATCAAATCATATGGCTGGAGTAGCAAATATTGCACCAACAAGGAGCACCAACACCAGCAGCAGGAGCACCAACACCAGGACCAACACCAGCAGCAGACATGATGATTTGATGCACAGAGGATAGTGGAGAATTTCTCTCCCAAAACCCAGACTAACAGAGGAGGCTAATAGAGGATATAAGAGAAAATCCTCTCCTAAAACCCAAAGAAAAATACACTCTTCAGAGGAGGAACAAGGGACTCTTGTTTTTCCATATACACTTAGTTGTGTAAAACTTAGGACTCTCAGAATTTCAAAATTTGTGTGTATGCTAAGGCGTCCCCTAGCAGCTAAAAGAAATTTTGAAACTTCTTGCTCTGATACCATGTGAGAAAATGAAATGAGTAGTATGTAATCGATTGGTTGAACTAGTGATTATCCCAGAACTGGGATTATATAAGTACATGAGCATACTCTTAGAGCACCCCTTTGCATCTACAGCGCTAAACGTGTAACTCATTATCAAACGTGTAACTCATGTGCTCTTAACTTTACTCTAAGGTGTTCACATGTAACTCATGTGAACAATAGTCATGGGAACAGTAGTCTTAACACAACGCTGCAATATGCTTCTAACAAGCATCAATGGAAGAGCTCGAAGACTTCGTTCGGTCGTGTACTAGCCCCAGTGAATCAGAATCCCATGTGCACGCTGAAGCCTCCACAAATCCTCTTATGGACTTGCCGACTCTTATCCCGAGGATTGAAACAAAGCATACAACTGCAGAAAGTTCAGGAACAGCTTCACCTGCAGAAGTGGATGATGTTACCACCGGTCTTTCAGCCATGAGTGCGGGGCCTGGTATGACGGTTGTATACATGAAAAATATGAGTGGGAAAGCAATACGAAGTTTAGGAGTGACTCTGATCAGTAAGCTCCATGAAGCATTCCGGAAACTCGCTTCTAAGGTGGATTCGCAAAACTATGACGAAAGTGTTGTCAGATTTCAGCCATGCTAGGTAGTCAGTTGCGACATATGAATGGATTTCGTCAAGGTGATGCCTAGTCATCTGGAAATTCTGGCAGACTGAATCAGCAAAACAAGTAGCCTATAGCCTGAAGAAAGAGAACGCGGAGCTGCAGTCAACCATGCGAGATGCTTATGAGGAACTGGACGGTGGAAAAATTTCAAATTCCATTGCTGAACATGATTACAGTGTTGCTTTGCCTATAGCAATCCGAGAGCTAAAAGATTCTTCTGAGGTAAGGATCCGGCTCGTCGCGAAATTTTATTCGTGCTATTTTCCTTAATAATAGCAAGCAGATTCTGATGAAGGGTTCGCTACAGTTTTTGGGGTTTAATAGTATCCTGCCTGTTCAGACTCTGTCAAAGACTTCGTGTGTGGTCATTTCCAGGGCCTGAAAAAGGACAACGCTGCCCTAGCAGCGTCAAAACTTAATCATGAGGAGAAAATACTCGATCTGGAACGTCAAGTTCATGAACTGGCACTGGATAGGAAAGCTCTCCTGGAAAGGATGGAAGTTGTGAAAAATGTGATCAGAGCATCCAACGTAGGGCAAGAACCAGTGAGTTATTTAAAAGATTTCTTTAACAGGACAAAAGTTCAGGGCGAGAGCCTGAGGGAGGTTCTGGAGATGGTAGAGAAGTTGATAGGAGAGAGAAATGAGTCCAGATTTATTGCCAGGTCTGTTAGGGAGGAAGCGGTGCTGAAGGATGAGGAGATTTTAGAATTCAAGAGACTGTGTTCTCAGTCACATGAAATGAGCAAACTATTGCAGGCTGAGAAAGATCATGTTTACACTCAGTTGAGTGAACTACAGAAAAATTGCCATTCTCTTCTGGGGGAGAAAGAACTTTATACTCGATCTCAAGCCCACTGTAAAACATTAGAGAAGGAGAGAATCATCTGGAACACGATTTCCAGGAGTTAAAGAAGTAGAAGTACAACCAAAATCTGGAAACAGATAATGCTTTCAAGGAAGCTTCTTTACAAAACAGTGAGAAAGCCCTATCATCATTGCAAGCACATGTACAGGAATTGATCCAGGAACGAAGTGTTTTATCAGAATTTTTGAGAAAGCTGAAGCATACACTGGAAACAGCTAATCCGAAAGGAAAACGAACCGATGATGTTAATATGGATGAAGAAAAGGCAGAAATTATGGTTGGTATTTCGGACATGGTACAAGAATTGGTGAAGGAGTTTAATGCAGCAACGTCTACTGGTGGATCTTTCAAGCAACAGGTGGAAAGGAGGGAAAGAGAGCTTACTCAAGTACAAGAGCTGTATCATGGATCGAAATCCTTGTGTGTACAGCTACAGAGTGATATGGATGCTCTTGAGGATGCAATGCAAGACCTCCACAAATCGGTACAGTCAATTAAAAAAGAGCTGGATGAAGGTATGTCCACCTCTGATCCAGAGGTTGCTGCCAAGAGAAAGAAGTTCTGGATAGCAGATGAACTTGTCCACGAGGAGGTCGTAAGCGAAGTATCAGCCGTTATCAAGAGACTCAAATTCGCAGAGGGCACAGTCCTCAAATAAGCCACATACTCGGAATACGAGCCCCACCATCTGAGGACATCTTCCAGTCACACGCACCAAACATCCTTGACTGCTTGAAATCTCTGAAAGAAGATAGGAGGCCGGTATCGGTTGCACTAAAAAATTTCAGAGCGCTTCATGTGGCTATCAAACAACGGCTGAAATGTGTACTGGAACAATCGATAAGTTCCCATTCAAATCCAGAAAATTCCGTGGACGATATCATTGTGAGAAATAAACTACTGAATAGAGATGAGCCAGTGAGCTTCAAGGAAGACCCCAAAGCTGCAGCCGAATTTAAAGAAGTCGTTGAGGAATTGGCAAATTTGGCCCCAACGGCAAGAAGATTCAAAGAGGAGAACCGTGATTTGATGAGAAAAATCCGTTCGCTTGAATGTGAGACACAGGATGTTATATGTAGAACTAAAGAAGATCAGGAGAAGATGCATATCTTACAAGAAAGCTCTCGGGAGGAGATTCAAAGGCTCAGATCTCAGCTTGACGCGATCAAATCTTTGATTGGATCTATATCAAGTAGCTCAGAGAAGCACTTGAAAATGTGTAGTGCAGCTCAGAAAGAAGATATCTCTTTGATAAAAGAACTCATTGGAATAAGGAGCGAACTTTTGGATTTGAGGGCAGATAATTCTGGTGCAGGAGCCAAACAAGGAGAGCTATTGCTGGAATTGGCCTCTGAACAGGAAAAGGTGATGGATCTGTCAAGGAGGTTGACAGTTACTGGAACCCAATCGCAGGTCTCCTCAGAGCTTGTACTAGCTGCTCAATCTACTGCACAACATTTGACGAGCCAAATTGAAGTGTTAAGGAAAGACATGGCTGTTTCAGAAACTGAAGCAGAGACGCTAGAAGAGAAATTGCGTGCGCAGGAGGAGCTTCTCTTGACACAGAATTCAAAATGGACACGACTAATAGAAGACCTTCAAAAGGAGATACTGCGCCTTGGAGGTATTTATTTGGACGAGTGTAATAACGGCACATGAATGGAAGTCACATTACAAAAGAAAGTCGACTATAGTAGTATATATTGAGGATAGAGTAACCAGGACTCTCCTTGTCGATTGACACTCTATAAGCAACCGGATGCGATCGCACTTCCGAGTTGGACCGACAAATCAATCCTTTGGCTGAATGAACAGGTTTTGATCTAACCGATCGAGCAGAGGAAACGGGAAAAAAAGATGCTGCGGAAAAGGTAAATTGAAGGACTGCTTGAATTCTGTCCGAAATTTCAAAATTGCCACTCCTCAACCATGGACCTTAATGAGAACGATCATGAAAAGACGGGGTCATCACCTGGTTGTATGGGGTTACTCTGCAAAGCATCTTACTACAGGTGTAATTGTCTGCCTCCAGCTTCTGATCTTCATAATACCTTAGAAAAGCCACATATTTGAAACACTTGATCTTATCTGCAATGTTTCTGGGGAATTTTCGTTTATGTACTAGGTGAAACGAATTCTGTCGCAATGCGCGCAGACTGCCAACCCATCAGATCCGGTGGGTCCTTTCGTGCTTAAAAAGCTGCATCTCCTGACTCATTTTTCCAAATCCAAATCTGTCCTAAAGCTAGATAGCTTTATCATGGCTTCCAATCCATGGCTTGCAGCAGACTTAGGAGCTCATGTTGCTGGTAGCTTAGGACAGATCATTTTGAGAGGACAGATGTTCGTGGCGCCTTAATCCGTAACCTTCATCATCGAAAATGGACTGAAGTGGACTCGCGATGTTCATTCCAGATTCAGACGGGTACATCTGCTCGAATCCGTCCACTAACAAGTCTGACCACATTTCAAGTGGATCTTCTTGTGAATGGCAAGGTTCGTAGTCTATTATGCTACTAAGAAGAAAATGAAAGGTTCGACTGACTACCTGCCGTGAAGCTCTGAAGGAACAAATGCAAATATCTCGTGGAACATACTGTACGCTACAAATCCAGACTGCTACATTAGGAGGTAGAAGGAACATCGTATGTGTTGTAGTTCGAGGCCTTTGAAAAGGGTACCGAAGGCCAATGAGTAGTACGACGACCTACATATACTGCAAGTTTTATTTCTGAGAAATGGATTCTGGCTGTGTGTGCTCTCTGTAGATGACGAAGAGTCCCTGCACGAAGATTGACGGGCTAATGGTTGAGAGTTTCTGAATTATAATTTTCAGGTCTTTACGCAGCTGGAGGTTGGAGGGCCTACTGGAGGCATGAGCCACGCAGCTATTCACTAGTTTCATTTAGATGTTCAAACGAGACAGATTTCTTTTGCAGATGCGAACATGCCTGGATCGCAGTCCTCAAATATGATGGTAGACTTGGTAGGTGCACTTGGCTGTCAGCTTACACTAGATTTAAGTCATTACTAAATCTTAAACATTCATGGAACAATAGATATATGCCAGTCAGCAACTCTGATTTCATATTGTCGGAATTTTTTCCAGTCACTACACCCAAAAGATCGGAGAAATCTGTATTGGACAAAACCTGGTGATATTTTAGGACTTCAAGTAAAGGTTTGTGGGTACGAATGTTCTTTTATTTACTCAATTCATCTCTCTTAGTCAATTAAGAATCAGATGTAAGCTCGCCTTCTGTTTGAGAAAATTTACAGTTTCATGGTGGGGAAGGATCTTCTCAGGTTTTTAGCTACGAGGAACGATCTCCTCGAGAAATTCTTTACAACACCAATGTTGTTCGTACTGATCAGGTTTATTCCGTCTCCTTTGCTCGACAATGCTGAGCCCATGAAGTCTTCGCTATGACTTCCTTGATATAGATATGACGGCGTGAGCTCCAAAACCAGAATTTGATATTAGATCTATGATGTGCAAATTTGTCTAGTAGGTGTTTACGGGCACACTGCACATCGCAGGACAAATGCAGTTTCACGCCCTTCCAAGAACTGGTCATAACATTCTTTGGTGTACTTATACTGTAGGTGCTAGAGGCCATTCAAGGACAGATGGTGCAAAACTTCACCCTCTGGCCAGATCTAGCGAGTGGTTGGCGATGGGAAAGAAAGAAGAAAGACAGGTGATTATATGTCTTAGACTATATGGCTGTCTCTCTTGTTCGCTTTGTTATAACCGCTTACAAGTTTAGATTATAGGAGAGGACGGCTGTGATAAACCAGGAACATACAGCTGACAATTTGTAAACTGATCAATCTCTGTGTTGCCGGGGAATTGATATTTCCAGATTCTTATGGACTTCTGTGCTTTGCTGTGCAGCTGGAATCTCATAGGCATTCGGTGGCGCTGTCTCATGAAGAACATATATTCCGATTTGAGCGAGTCTTTGCAAGCACAGGCTATTCCGGGATCATCTGGTTGCGAACTGGTTTCAACAATACTTTCAGTATAGAGATAGGGTATTGGTTTAAATTTTTTCCCAGCTAACATCCAAGGTGCTAACAAGAGGCTCGCTCATTTCATTTTGCTGTCTCGTACGTTCGTCGAAGAGACAGACAGCATTCGGCAATCCTTGGAATCGTTTCGAGTTAGGACCCACAGCCGTATTAAGTTTAAGGACCTAGAGGGGATTGTGAAGCTAGCACTCGGAATTCCGAACTGGACCATGCCGATTGAGAGCTTCGATAGCAAACTGCTCTTTTGAAAATCACACTGCATGCACAAGAGAAGGATTCCTCACAAGAGCAGGAGCAAGAGCAGGAGCAGGAGCAGACGATGGATCAGGAGCAGTTCATCGTTCGTATGGATATTTTATGAGCTGCAAAGTGGGTGCCGGGCAGTTGTAAGTTTAAGTTGCCTCATTAGAACTCTCCTTATACAACCGGTTTCATTCTTGAAAGGTGAGAAATCTGGAAGGATGGCGTTTGAGTTCTGGAACTAAATGGCAATGGTACCTTTTCACCTCATCCATCTTTGCATCTATGAATACTCGGAGTATCGTTTTCTCCTATCAACCGAACGTTCATTTCTGTAGAAATAAGTACAGCCAAAATGTCACAAGGGGCGCGCAAAGAGATCTGCCTTCGGTGTTAATGTACATCTCTGCCAACATCATAGTTATTTTTCTATGCACACGTAGATTACGGACACAAAGTGTACATATTTACGTTTACGATTTTATCCCGGATGAAGTTTGTGAGATCACGTAATGTAAGCAACACCGAAGGAATGGCATAACGATATCTTACAAAACACAAATGGATACATCTATTTGAGATAATCATGTGTCTTATAGTACATGGTCACAGCAATGAGCATTGATTGCAACCCGGTTCTAACAGATTAGTCCGACATTCTCCACCGATTTGCCAGCTGAATTTGTGACCTGTTTGTAAAAGGGTGTCTTTTATTTCTCGTTTCACTATCGGTAGTGGAATTATCGTCGATATCATTGCATCGAATACGCAATAAATCATCTGATCTATTGCGAAATCTGAATCTAAGTTCATCTATAGTATCACTTTCTAACATTTCTTCCGTCTACACTTTTGCGTTATTGGCTGCAATCGATGTCAACGATCATGTTAGAAGAGAGGGATGACTCTCGTCTATCAATTTAAAAGAGGTTGTCATTGATAGCGATGAAACCAAGAGGATAAAAAGCAAGAGGGCAACCAAGTCCCAGTTACATCAAGAAGACAGGCTCTTGACACTTACTTGCACCCAACCTACTCGAATTAGATCTAGACAGACAAGGTGGAGTAAGACTTAATATACATACTGATAGATGCTAGATAGGACAATTGAGTAAGAACCATCATATTTGTAGACACATTTGGAAGGTTCAAGTTCGATGAACGAATTTATTGTTCTACATGAATCGGGAAATCGATTGACGGTACTAGTGATTTAAATCGGAGGTAAAATGCACACAGTACACGAGGTTAAGGATTGGACCACAGAGGGAGTGGACAAAATATCCTGTATCTCAAACTCTTTATAGTTGCATGAATTGGAGTACAAACAAAATTGTTTACCTTTGCTGCTCAAAGCTCAAAACTGTACACGAAAGCCATGCAAGCCCGATTCTGGCTTTGCACCAGCGTTACACTCTTCGTACATTTACAAAAATTTCCTACAGTTTCATAAGGAGATGAACATCTCTCTCCAGCACTCAAACCTCTGTCTTATCGCTAGAGTAACTCTTTTAAAGATAGCTGTATACTACAAACTGACGGTGATCAAAACATGTAGATCAGAGCAGGATATTCTTGAAGTATTATTGCTAGGGTGGACAAAAAACATTGTGCGGGACACTTTAATTCATATTGTAGCACAGATCTAATATGCCAATGGGTTTCTAAGGAGAAATCAATAATTATAACAGAAGTGGAGGAAAGAATGATGGAATAAATAGAGGTATCCCGGCCATGTCTAAATCTTAATTGTTGATATCTTGTCGATATTTTTTTCTATAGAAAAGCCTATGAAGAATATGTACCATTGCTGGCAGTGTCATCAATCTCATCAGAAAGAGGTTGCAGTATTCTCCGGTTTGTACCATATCTGTCTCGTCCAGGCTCGGTGATTCTTAAACATTACCCGGAGGATTGTATGAAACCTCTACCGTGGACCTCAAGAGATGTTTCCAGAATCTGCAGTGCACGCTGGCACTACCGTACGGGCTACTGTTTGCACTAAATGACATCTTCTGGGATTGGGTATTCATCAACCAATTGGTTTGCTCTCACGACAAGAAAAGAAGGAAAGGTCCGATACGTCAAACTGATATCTAACATGATGATGGCTGATAGGATTAGTCTACAATAGCTTCGTCGAACTCACCCAGTCACTACTAGATAGCCACTGGATTTCCGAGAGGCAGGAGAATGCTGAATTTCATTCATGGCAGTGCATATTAACTGATGCTGACTACGTTGCGGAAGCATGAGTTTGAAGGGTTTGGAGAATGTCAAGGCAGAAGAATATAAGTGGGCTAAACCTGGGCCAGACATTGGCTAGTGTAGGTTCTCTTCCTGCATGGCGATATTCACCATCCTTACCTTCATTGACTCTTATGTCTTCATGTACATCTTTCTGGCATCGTTTAGAAGTACCAGTATACCCGAACAACAATTTGGCTCGTCTTGCCCGTCATCGGTGCCACAATTTTGGTCCATCGCACTGATCCTCCACTGCAGTTAGAACGCTCACCTTCCTCCCTCCGATCTAATAGTTAGTGTGGATGAAAGCTTGGCAACACGGCTCTGGAGCTCTGCCTGCCATCGTTCTCGAACAATTGTCCTTGGAAGACATGCTTTCAGCGAATTAAGGCTTCAAGCTAGATGATACATATTTGCACTTGCAGCATCCGCAACGCTCGCAGTTCTCGTTTCCATGGTCTCCACAGGTATTGGGCCACAGCTTGGAGCGTGGGCTAGGTCCTTCCTGGTTATCACTCCTATCACTCTGCATAACCCAATCAAGTCCATCGAAAGTCAGCTGTGGTTCGACTTCAGGTAAGGTGCTTTTAAAATACACGAGACAGCTCTGACAGATATCAGCTTGCATAACCATGTACTAGACCTGTTCAGGTGATCGGTGACGCACAGATGCCTCAACCCCATGGTACGGAAAAGAACGAAAACACGCTGTGCTGAACACTCCGCACGAACCTGGGATACGGCATACCATGCTTTTCTTAGTAAACAGTTGCAGGTGACCGAGAAAGAGAAACGAAGACCTTGATTACATCGCCTATATCTATGAGAAAGAATGAAAAGAAAGTGATCACTGAGCAAAACATTTACTGCAGACAGGATGGTCTAAAATCTTACTGTAAGGGGAGCTCTGTTCATATACGGCCTCAAATCAATTGCCTTTTCTCTCCTGGGCGGCGTTGAAACTGTAACCCTGACAGAGTTGTTGTCGGTGCCATTCTGTTGGGGTGGTGCAGTCGAGTCTTCATTCTGAACAAGGGGTGCGGTTTCTTCCGAATCTCCGTTCTGGACGCCGGGTGGCTCATATGTGCCGTTCTGGACGGGAGCCGCCTCCTGTTCTCCATTTCCAACCTGCCCGTTCTCCATCCCTTTCGGTTCTCCAGTCCGAGTAAGATCGAGAAAATCCAACTCTTCTCGGCGGGATGTAAGGAACCTTCGGTGTGGGTTGTGGCAATGGTGGTAAACGCGCATTGCGTGCTCCAACTTCCAGACCCTGTCTGAAACCAATGTGGGTTCTGGCCCTGGAACTACATGCCTGGGATGACCCGGTTGCTCTTCCTGCACATCGATCTCTACGAACTCCCTTTGCTCAAGAAGAAGAAGCAGCTGGTGCCTGAGAATAAGTCCCACCATTGTTCCCTGAGTGTCGCTACTTGGCGAGTCGGTCGTGTATCTCAGCACTGGGAATCCATTGTGCCTGGTATCCTCCAGAACCTTCCAAACGTCGCTCACAGGCACAACCTGGACCGTTTACAACGAAGAAGAGAGTTCAGGCCTAGGTTGGATCTATGCCAAAGGTATCTGCTCTTAAGCAGCAACTGTCACCATCTTGTTCCTGTAGATTGGCCTACCCTCTCATTCACAAGGCAACAATTTGTTACTCCACTCAGAAAACATCAGAACAATGACAGTGTCCAAAGCTTTCTGATACACTCACAACGGAAAAGGTACCTTCTCAGATGCTTATCGTCCTAAACCATATTCAGGCCACGATACTTTACCTCGGAGAAGCACACGGGAGTATTCCTACTCATGATATCCCTCGCTGTTCTTGGTAAAATCGTGTGCGATGGCTCGTTGTGGAGGAAGATGATGGTTTCTGGAGAGGACCCCAGAAGCGTCAAAACCAAAACAAATTGGCGTGGATCTTTTTCCATCTAACATGGTGCAATTCTGGAGATTCTTAGAAAGTGACCAATCAGCTCATCTACACATTTAGTGCTCAGAGGAAATTAAAACAAGTACAAGGAGAGTCTCTTACGACTATTTCCTAGATCGATCTCGTAAGCAGATTCGTGGTGGAGGTGGTGTGCCACCCAGTTGGAGATCACAACAGATAAAATCAGGGGCAGTATGAAGTCCACACCACCAGTGCCTTCCACTACAATAACGATCTGTCAAGCACAAGCCAAATGATTTTCTTAGTCATTGTCAACGACGAGTCTGGAAATTATGTCCTATTTGCTTAAGTAGCTTTGAAGAGTTTTCATTTATTGTTTGCCAGTAAAATTGTACTGATGGTGAGTATTCAACTTTAGTACTAAGCAGTTTTTCATGGAATTTTTTACACCAGTCTTGAAACCAATCAACGCAGAGAGGGCATACTACACACCACTGAGATCGAGGTACGGAACATGGAACCAAGCATAGCTGAAGCTCCGATAAGCGCATGAAGTCCAGGTTGGACGTCTACTCTGCAAAGGTTGTGGGACAAGAGAAGTCAAGCTCTGTGCAATTACACTAGGCTCAGAATCATATGTAATACACTAGATAGTCCATAACTGGGGCAGTAAAGAACGATTCTTGTTTAAACGGAAAGGTTTGGTTGAAACGTCAGAGACAGTCATCTTACCCTGGGAACAATATTTTGTAAAACATTCCTAAAAGTGCTCCACAAGAAGAGCCAACCTGTGAAGAGAAGCCAAGTCTTTCTCATCATGGCATCGAAGCAAACTTGAGACAAAACCTTAACTTGGCTGAAAGTTCACCTCATAAAAAGATTGTCACAGAGTCAGGGGCTTTCCTCGACAATCCGTACTTTGGTATCAAATGAAGACACCAATTAGCATTGGTTGAAACTTCGAAGTAAACAAACGACATAAGGAGCTTCTGAGAATAACTATAATGCATACAAGAACAGATGGGGACGAGAGGATGAAAGAGAACATACCACCATACAGGGCAGAAAAATTCCTCCTGGTGTAGCGATACCATATGCTAGAGAGAATATAATGATCCAGGAAGCACAATGTATTCCAAGAGTCTTCTTCGCAAATGCTGGAACGGTGTCCTTTCCCAACTTGAAAAGCTTTTGGATACTCTGGTTTTCAATATAAGACAAGGGTCAGAAGCAACCGATTCAATTCTCCTGCAGCAATCTTTAACTGAAATGATATTTGCAATTGGATCCCTGCTACCAGTAATCATCCCAAGGTTGTAACACATTCTTACCTGACGAGGGACAGCAAGATATAGTGATGCCAGGTCGTTGTAATACCCCGGCCCTTCCTCATCATGTGGACAGGTATATTGGAAATAGAATTCTTCCTCATCCTTCCTGTTAGCAGAAGCTCGACAGCTCAGCCAACAAATTTCGCATTCATCAAGATGGATCTCAGGGTAATGTGTCAATTGACTGTGAGAAAAGTTCAATATTTTGCAGGTGGTGTTTTATCCCAGTTATGTAAGAAAAGTTCAGTTTCTTACCCTTCCGGCACACGTTGGCAGGTACCACCGTAGTGGGCAAGCACAAACATCATGACAATGATCACTAGAGTTACCCCAATAGCTTCAAAAAACCTGAAAGGACAACATAAAGTTTAGTAAGGCTCTACTAAATACTGTGATGCTCAACTCAATGTTAGAGTTAATTGAGACTTTGATTTCATGTAAGAACTGCCAGTACGCAGTCTCCAATTTATCTGACAGGGTACCTCGCGAATTTTCTCTCCGAAGAGGGTCTCAAGGTTGCTAGCCATGCATGAATAGCATTCACAAGAGATCCCAAGGCACCGGCAGCAGCACTCGTTATGACGAATAGTGGCAGATCACCCATTACGAACTCCGGCTGTCAAGATAAGAAAACCAAAGTCATTTGCAAGACCTCGAAGCTGAATCATTTGACTTTCTCATGCTAACAAGCTTAAGGATCTGTCAATTAAGATTGTATGTGAGAGCAAATACCTTTAGATTATGAAACGACATTGTTCCGGGAAGAGCGAAAGAGAATTCCCTGTTTAAGAGAAGCGTATTTTAGTATCAAGGTCTTGTTTTTAAGCTATTGACTTCCAGGTTTCTCTAGATCTAAATCATATGTAAGCAGAAAAGCACCCTTTTCTGAGCCATGAAAAACGAGGTAGAGAAAATGAGACTCACTTCTCGTGGAGCCACGACAGCACCAAAGTAGCAACAGAAGTACAGAGGAGAGACCGCCACATAACCTGGAAAGAAATTGTGATGTTAAGATGAATCTTCGTCATTTGTGTTTTTTCACTCTGCACTTAATTTTTTCTTTGTCGAGAATGTATTGCGTGTTTTAAAACTGAAAGTTCGCTTATAATACGGTTCTGAAGAGGACTGGCAGTGCACCTTTTTTGACCAGAAACTGGATGCTTCCTCCAGAGCGAAAAGAACACCACCGATTGGAGAGCCGAATGCAGCTGCCAACCTGAGAGCAATGAGTACACCAAAGCATGTGAAGTTTTGTTCTTGTTATGTGCAAAGTTCAGTAATTTAATTCGTTCAAAGTGAGCGAGGTAAGACACTGGCACATACCCTGCTGCTGCACCAGCTGAAATGAACTCTCGTCGATCATAATCATTGTGGAAGTCCTGCAAATGCGTGTGTTGCAGGGCTGTTTAGCTTATTGTTTAGCTTCTGACGGGAAGAGATGGTAAAGAACACAGACAAAGAAAGCTGGAATTTTCAAACACGTACGAAGACGAGAAACTTAGGCCTAAGTTTGCCAAACCAACTCCCTCCTTGTCCAGGTGCCCTTCTACGCGGCACGTAACCGTGCATCCAAGTCAAAGCAGATGCAATCGCTCCACCGATATGTACCATGGGACCTTCTTGTCCAATCTGCGTGTACCAACACATTCACATTAGCTGTTGAAACAAAGTGCAGGGTATCAATGTATTCCTCCTGATTGCTGATAAGTACCCGTAAACAACGGAAAAACCGCTGGACAATGGATAAGAGTGAAATGGATCTGGTACTCTGAGAAACAACTTACTGGTAATCCTGAGGAAACAGTGCAAAGTGTTCCAATAACCTGGAGAGATAGAAAAACTTGTTCAGTGGCCACACTTTTGAGAGAAAATATGAAGGGAACTCGCTCTGCAACGACATGTAGCTCAAAAGACAAAAAGTAAATCTTAATTACCTTGGCGAAGAGTGTATCAAGGCGAAAGAAGTCTGGTACGTCGTTACCATTTAAGTATGCCATGACGAGCGTCACCTACTTATCACCAATGGAACTCGCTTAGAATGATGCCACCGAAGAATCACTTACAGCTATTAACCAACATAATGATCGTTGGAAAGTCATTGTCAGGTCTCTGTCTTCCAACAGGAGCCGAATGCAAAATCAAGAAAAAGAAAAGGATTTGTAGAAGCCGAAAGTTTCTATGAAGTTTACGAACACAGAAATCGCACATACCCCTCCTCCTGCAGCTGCTGGAGTCCACCATATAACCATAGAAGTGGCTAACGCCACAACTGTGATCCCAAACATGCAATATCCGGCGAAAGCCATCAAGAGTCCAGAACCGTTGTTCAGAGCCAACATAATCCCTCTTTTCTGCAGGCACAACTCCCTGTTAGCCCAAGAATACGCCTTGAAGGAACGTAATACACACTCTAACTATCGAGTGCGTGCAAATGCCCACAATTCACAGTGTGGATATGAATTCGAACCTTATATGCTGTCACCAATTCCTGGTGACTGGCAATCACGTATGCCACTGTCCCTGTATAGAGCAACAGAGAATGTAGATTCAGATTCACTAACGTGGATACACACGCTTCTGCATTATCTCAGAGCAACTGGAAGAGAATCGGGAGTTCAGTGATGATAGATTGTGATATGATAAAACCTTACCAACAAGAAATCCGATTGTGATGGTGATGGACCATTTGGCCAATGTCACACCCGTGAACCTGAAACATTGAGAGACAAAGAGAGAACTTAGCATAATACTGGAACAATGTTTTGGAATACCAGAAAAAGTAATATGTAAACTGAAGGCTTCAAATTTCATAAGAGGCGAATTCGAAGCAGCGAATTCGCTTCTTACGGAATTTGAAGCAGCGACCGTTACTTTTGTTAGCAGAGCGAAAACTATTATGTAGTAAACTAAAGAGTTAATGATTAACTCCACTCCATGATCCTACACTCTGAAGCAGTCTGTGACTGTCAAGGTAGAAATCGATGCCTTAAGAAGTTGTGAAACCCAAACGTCTATCTGATAGAAACAGCTCTAATTTCTGCGCTAAAATGGTAGAGAACCGACAGAAGTCTGTCTGATTGAGTTGAAATTGGAAAATGCCTTAGACGGAAGTTCTATGACTTTGGTTGCTAGATTAGGACGTATGGAATCACCTGGTTGCAGAATTCACAGTCTATCAGTGCGAATTGAAGACTACTATATTGAAGGAGGACACGTAGCACTCACCCGTACAGGTGACGTTCTTGAAGCGCTCTCCTCTGCTGAGAGACCACCAGAGAGTGGATGGGGTCGTAATCCAGGCTTTCCACCACATGGTCGTGGGGTCTGGGCCCATCGGCTGGCAAAGCTTCCACCGGGGCATCTGATAGAAGAGGCTGCTGCAAACCCAGACCTTGTTCCATGTCACCCAGACCTGCAGATCAAAGTTTTCCGGTTCCTGTTAATCACTGTCTACCCAATCCACAATTTCATGCAGCATGCCTGCGCTAAGAAATCCCCTGAATCATGCGAATTTCCAACTGCTGAGGTTCCTACTCTGAACTCTCTATCTTTGATTGTCAAAGACTGGCTATAGAGCCGAGAAGCAGGTACCACTGGAATTCTAATTAGTACTAGGTGGAGGAAGATAAGAGGAATCCCCAACATATTTAGTGCAGGAGGATTCACAATTCGTTCATTACTGCGAAGAGGAACGTTGTTTATGTCGACATCCAAGCAAGCTCCTGCATTCCGAGAGGATCATGGGAGATTGATTGGCAAGAATTGACAATTTCTTTGGAAGCCGTTCGCCAGAATTAAGAAGAATAGATGAGGGGCCAACCGCTGAATTCTCCTCGGCACTGCTCGCCAATAGATGTAGATTGAGGCATGATGAGAAAATTTGCGCTGTTCAGTCAGTTGTCCAATCTAGTCTCCACTACGAATGCGATGATCCTGATGAAGGATGAAGATGATGAGACAATTCTCTTCAATTAAGTGTTCAAATCTACCGTCGACTAATTTATGAGATCCGCTATCTGTCGGTCGATCTTTCTCGATTCGTGATCGAGAGAACGACCACCTCTCCTCCTGGTTCCTCTCGTACACTACTATGACAAAGGTGGTTCTGTTTACAGCTAAAGAGGAATAAACGTCATTTCATTCGCTAGCGGGTTCCCTTTCGCTGCACAAGTCGTTGCAATTGCAGTGCTCGCTATTGGTGCTTCATCTCTTCCTCTATTTTTTGGGATGTACTATGGATCTTCAACATATAAATGACCCTGCTCCTGTCCAAACTGCGCCTAAGCTTTGACTCCTATCTCACCCCTGGACGATGCAGTCCTTCACTTCATCGCTCCCCTGAACTCCAGGCTTTGACAGAGCTGCCTAGTGACCAATCTAAGACAGGGCTAATAAGCTGGATGCCTTCTCCCTCTCCAGTGAGGCTATTATACATTCTCCCCATCAACTCGCATGCCACCTCTTTTCTCTCATCTCTCGCCCATACTCCAGCTATTCTCGGTCTGGACCCGAATAGTCACCCCCCCCCCCCCCCCCCCCCCCATTCGATTCAGATTCCTGTTTTCCTCTTCCCTCTCAGCTCCAGACGTGAAAAATCGTTTTTCTTCTTTTGGGTTCGGTCCTGCAGACCTCTGTACGTCCTTTCGGTACATTCTTTGCTCTTTCCCTGTGTGTCTGGACATCCATACATTCACGCATTTTCCGCACTCCGATCACAACTGGGTTGATGCAACCCCAGTGATCGTGAAATGTTTCCACGAGTGATCAAAGAGGCATTCGGCTCTGTGTGTGGCATTTCGTGGTTGTGGACTGAGCCTCAAGTCGAGGTTCCATCTGCTGGTGGGCCTATCTCAAGCAGGGATGTAGCCGCACACCTGCCGCAGGCTCTGGTGAAGATCAACAACTAATAGTCGCATCTAATCGACGTAAGGATCCACCCGCCATTACTCAATTCTACTATCGCGCTCTCTGTTCTTGTTGTTGATATTACTTAGACATCATTTCATTCATTCAGTTCCCTTTCTCCTCTCGTTCTCTCGGAGGCAATACCCCATGCAGTTTCCGTCCCAAATGCTGCTGTTGCAGCAGCAGTGCATCTCCTGGTTCCTTGCTCGATGATCTCCCGGGATCAAGGGCACAGTTAGTTTCCTTTCTACTATTCAACCGACCGCTCCAGAAGACGAATCACGTACCCCGATTCACGCTGGCCCAAAGTACGTAGCTACCAGACCAGCTATAAGATTATCATGAGCTCCCAAAACGATTTGAGAAAGATTGCCATATTTGTCATAAATAGAGGTTGTATATTTCTACCAAGCGCTCGACACAGGTGATTCCAGTGCAAGTGATTGCGAAAGACATAGAACACAGGCGATTCATATACATACAGAATATAGGAAGGTGCAATGCAACAAACCTTGGCGGCGAGTTGTTGGCGAGATGAGGGGCTTGAGACGAGTCACCATTTTCCCAACACTGCAATAATGACAAAAACTTCGAACTGAGCATGCGCAGCAGCTAGCACGCCGGGGACTCGGCCGGTGCAGTGGGGATGACTTCTTGCGCGCTTATAGACGCTCAAAACTTGCATCGACAATATAATTGCACGCATGAGACAGATGCCGCTTCAGCACTGGAAACTTTCAGAGAAGAACGGTGAATTCCAGCCGTCAGGACCTGTTGTAAAGAATGAGAGTTTGAGTTCTGAAGAGACGGCGACGGCGACAGCACTGATTGAACCACCGAAGGAATCAATCTGTAGACCTGAGCTAGCATCATAAGTGATTCTTCCTCGTCTTCAAAGAAGAAGGAGAACATGTTGATATTGGTAGATGCAGGACCGCAACCCAGACATTCCCGTTCCCAGGAACCTACGTCCTCGCTCCTCTCTTCAGTATCAATGCCATAATTTCCTTTCAAAGTCCTGCCCCACTCACTCACTCTGGAGTTCGTTGTTCTGCAGCTGAGCTTCCTAGATCTTCCACCGCCCCAGTTAAGCAAGACAAGCTAAGATATGCGTCACGATGCACAGCACACCACCCGAAGTCACCGAGTATTGATTTTGTGGTGTTCTGAGCAGGACATCGTTATGACACCTCCGGTTTCTTTTGGCGTGTGGCTCTGCGAGGATGGCATGCAGCCACTTCGGAAAGACGATGAGCTATCTGAAATTCCAAATCTTCCTCCTTTGCTAGCTTTCTTCTATCAGACTCGTCATCGATTCAGATAAATACGAGTACTGTTCCCATTTCGCTTCTCAGTTACATGGTCTACTTACTGGAGTGAAGAACTGCAGCTTTGAGGTCAAGTTTTTTCGATAGGGTAAAGATTAGGCTGAGATTTCATCGAGGTCATTACCACTCTGAAGTGAGACCGTTTCACTTTCATTGTTAACTTCATCCCTGGTGATTATGCAATTCCAATCTACTGCCGCAGGAGATCGACCATTGCGTGCAAGAACAGGCTAAGCTTCCAAGCCACAGTCACCTATCCTATCCAACATTTCTCTGTTGGTCAATAATATTCCTTCTTTTATATTCTTCCTGTTGTGGCTGCTGCTTTGTACTTTACAGAGGTAGCTAAGGCTGGTGGTAGACTGAGGCCCCACAAGCAAACTTCCTCTAGGGGGTCTCTCCCACTCTGCTAGAAGGGAGAAACAACAAAGCTCAATCCTTCACGTGTCTCACATACAACACCGCTACTTCGAGACAAGAATGAATGAGAATCCAGCACAGCATCTTCTCACAGCTCGCTTTAAGCCATCGACTAGACGCAGTCCAAATTTATGGGAAGCGTTTTTATTAGATAACAACCTGACTGTACGAAACTTCATGCGTGGACCCCATGAATTCAAACTATGATCAGGGGGTGCTGGCCTTCTGGTTTCATCCTCAAGGGTCAGACTTGGCATTTTTCTTATTGCACTACCCATCCGACGATCACGAGGCTCGCGGTTTCTTATCCTGAACACCGGCACAAGCCCCGGTCCACTACTCTTTCCGTCCCGGTTGTGTATCAGTCTTTGCGGCATTTCCCAACACTTTCAATCTTTGTGGTTAAAGATCTTTGCGCCTTGCCCTCTTTCTACTGACTTCCGGCCTTTCGGAGCGCAGGGCAACCGGTAACCGACCAGTTCCAACCCAGGTGGTTCGGACCTGGACCGAGCCGGCCAGTTGTGCCTCGCGCGTCTTTCGGACTTGGGAAGAGCCCATAGCATTTTACAGCGCTTTACGATTACACCTTCCATGTGCCCATAAAGCATCATTATCACTTTCTCTCATTGTCTATTTTGTAGTTGAAAACAACTAAATCGATAGCCAAAAGTACAAATTACCTTATCGTAGTGATCTGAATGTAGAGCTTTTAATCTATGGCTCTTTCATTTCAGTCACAGACTCAGTTCACTTCAGAGAAAGTGAAATAGAGGAAAGAAAGTAAACTTTTTTCAAGTGACAGTTTAATTGCAAGGATGTCAGAAGTCCTTGTGGCTCTTGACAGAAAATTCACGAAGAACTTAAAAGGATAATATTATTGATAATGTTGAGCATATTTAGTCTCATGGAAACGTCTGACCCACGGGTACTCAACATGACCGCAGTAATGTTTATCATGGATTGGTGTCCAGGATTTCCAGGTCAATGACTGAACAGAACATCTAGCTTAATTATGATCGTTTATCTAGATCTTTCACTGAAGCTCGTCAGTAACAGTAAAATTCCGCCCGTACCAGCACAACGCATTCTTCCTTTTCTGATGGTGTCCAAAGCCTGGGCAAAAGGTTCTTCATATGCTAGGCCTCCGATCGGCTACGGGTTTGCGCATAAACACGTCAGGATCATTTTCGAGCCAGAAAGGCACAGAGATTCAGTTTGGACTCACGCCTTGAACAACCTGACGGAGCAGTGAGTCCTTAGAGTTTGTCTTCCGCATGACATGTGTCATCATAGCTGATAAGTCTATACATTGTGTGGATAATTCCAAAAGGCCTTGCCAATTCATAGATTTAGGTGTACACCTATTTAGGTGTACAACGATCACCCCACGGGTTTGTATTCCGTTCACACTCATGGCGAATCTGCAAGTTGATTCCCCTTGAGATGTGGAGGACCGATTTCTAAACTTCATATGATTCCACGCGCTGACTTGGGATTCTCCTTTTAGATTGGACGATTACATGCTATACACCCCGGAGAGATACTGAGAAATGATTGATAGGAACCAAGTTAAACTTTCACAAGATTCTACGCATTCTGTGGACCGTATGACCCTTCCTTGCGGAAAACCTCCAGGCTTGAGGGAGAATTCCTCCGCCACTCCTATTCAATCACGACTCAGACGGATTACCCGACAAGTGGTTCTAAAAGACTGGATGTTTAATTTCTTGATGAGATAACTATGTCGCACCTTCCTGTTTTCTGCTTTGTTATTAATACACAGTCGCCGCTTGGAATAGTGTCTGTAGCTACAATTTTAGGAGGTTTATTTTACGGAGAGTGCCAAATCGCATGGCGAAATTTGGGATTGTTCATCAGACTTATGGATTGGGCAGGGATTATTTTGAAAGAAATCGAACTAGTCTCATGACAGTAGTACTTCCAGTGTTTTAACAACTATGAAGAGTTGGAGAAACGTTACGCGGCGGGCGAGAAGTCCGTTAAGATCTAAAAGTTCGAACTCTGCAGGATCGAACTTACAGTGATATTCGATGACCATTTGCAGCTAGAAGAGATAAAGCTTACGAAAAGCAAAGTTACGCGACGAGTAGAAGTGCAATTACCATGTTTAGATGCACATTTGTCCAATCTCACAAATTCACAACTGGAACGAAGAACAGGTTAACGAGGCCAACGGACACGACGTAATATGCAAATGAACATGTAGAGCCCAGTTGTCTAAATGCGAATAGTCCATCATATTTGCATCCTGATGCGGCCAGTTCACTAGGAGTTTGAATCTATAAGAAGAGAAAGTCAGTCTATTTTGGTCTTCAAGGAATTTCATAGCGGGGTAGATAAAACTTCATTCTATTGAGAGCTTGTTTTGTGGATAATTTCTATTTGAAATCAATTACTATCGAACATAATCGACCATGTTAAATGCCTACAACTCTTTTCCCACTTTGACACATATTCCCTTTGGTGGTTTACTTTAGTGAATGTCCTGTTCGAGTATAGACTACAATGTATCGATTCGGAGTCTAACTTTCTGAGAGGTGTTCAACAATGTCCCTTTCGTACTCTGGGAGACTGATAGTAGAGCGTATTACTCCATTTGGTCCTCGTCCTCGGTCACTGTGGAAGAAGGTGAACTCACATAGCATTGCTCAGTGAAACATGTTTCATATGTTTCTCTTATGTTTCTCCTAGGTGCATTCTGTACAAGATCCACCTAAAAGTGTCGTGTCTGCATTTTGTTCGAAATGTTCCTAAGAAGTCTACCAAAATAGAAATGATATAAGAGGAATCTCCTACATCTACAAGAGACGTGCCGAAGAAACCTAGAATCCGATTTCATCTGGATACTTGAGAGAAAAAGATGATGATCCCGACTACCATTTGTTGGAAACAGGCACAAATAACAATAAAGAGAGAAGAAGGCGACCGCATGTGATAACAAGAAGGATGGGAAGATCCCATCAAGCCGTACAGGGAAAAGACATGCGGGTAAAATGGGGCTAAGCCCCAATGGTATCGTAAGAGGAATAACAATAAAAGAAATAGAACGTTGCCCCAGGGGAACGACAGGGTCAGGTCTCAGGTGGTGACTAACTTTTCAGGGCATCTTGAGTATACTCTCGCGGTGCCATTGGCACACTGGTGCAATCGTGAAGGCCGGGCCTGTTGTTGTCAGGACATGGAGGTCCGATGGACAGAGCCTTTCATGCCGTAACCTGATACGCTTACGGCTCCGGACGCAAAGTTCCACTGAAGGGACAAGACGGAGGCAAAAGGACCTAAAAGCAAGGCAGACATGCTCACTGGATCGTAAGCCATGTACTGTGAGAATGAGTGGAAAGGAGAAATTTTGTAGCGTGTAGTTGCTTTTGCCCCTTCGGAGAGAGTTAAGGGAGATTTGGCCCTTCCATATTGTGAAGAGGAAAAGGTGGGTCACCTGACAAAAATCATCAGGACAGGCAGAGTCACGAAGTGGACATCTTGGATAAACTGGGAGCACCCCGGTGCACCGGATCCTTCCCGTACAAGCACCACCTTGCGTAGTTTGATAAAAGCTGCAGTGCGTATGTTGTGTTGGTAATGTGACGCCTGTGTATTATGTGGACATATAGCGTTAACATTATCTTTTTGTTGTCTCTATTGGTTCCTCGTGACAGAGATGACTGCAATGTTATCAATGTAATGGTGAAGCAACACCTTGTGGATAACACCCGACATGATGCAAGAAAGGCAAGCCAATCCACTGCATCCAGTTAATCATGCTGATTTCGAGGTTGCGTGATGGTATGTGTACTCAACGAACGCAATGCTAGTACTTGACTCAGGATTTTTTATCTGCTTTAAAATTTATTATTATGTTGCCGTATGAACGTCATCTAGTCAAGCAAGCTCTCTTGGCCATTTCTATCGCTCTCATCTTCTTTCGGTCATTGGTGTTCTGTTTAAGAAATATTAGGACATATTATAAACTACTTTTTCATTTAAAAAGGTGAAAAAGGTGTTATATGGTGGTAAGCTTGTCAGTATTAACTTCAAGAGCTCCTATTTTTCTTACATTATTTACTTCAAGCAAACATGAAAGGAAGACATGAGTATCTCACATTGTTGGCTACCTCCCTATGAAGAGACTGCATTATTGTTTCATTAGGGAATATTTCATTAGGTTTTTTAACAAGTGGCATTTTCTAAGGCATTTATCCAAGATGATCTCCAAGAAAAAATCTGAATTCAGAAGTCGGTTTTTGTTTTATATTTTAAAGGGATATTTATGACTTTGACCCAAAAGTCAACAATGCTCGAAGGGACAAGAGTGCGAGAGGCAATATGATTCTCCTCTGCCGATGTTTCATCCCTTTTCATCTGCTGATAGATCGTTTTGAGTTAATCAGTTTGATCATCCAGGTGCATCCTAAATGTACAGTGAGGAAGACCACTTCCCATTCATATTCTTGTCCCTTCTCCAGGAAACTGTCCTCTGGCCTGATCGTATACATCTTATGGTCTGTATCTACGCTACTGTATTCGATTGCACTTGGTGCACATCATGGTACTCCTTTGCTGAATATCAAGGACTCCATTTTCTACTGTCTATGAGCGACCGTCTCTCTCTGGTCCCGACTCTGTGTAAGTAAGCATCAAAAGCTCTCTAAATTATACAGGGCTACTGCAGGACACTTGTTAACAAAGTCGAATCGGAATTATACCAAGAGAATTACGGACGTCCCCTGGCTCTTTCTGACCTGAATCGAACCTCTTGTTATAAGGTAAGTATATCCTTACCTCCAAGTACCTCAAGATAGGGGACGGCAATTGCAAAGCTACGGATTACGTATTGTGACTTTCTGTCAGCATAATCCATGTCATTTCTTGGGAAAGTTGTATCATATTTTTTGATTATCATTACGCTTTCACTGGGTAACAGTGGTGCGGCGCGCGCGCGCACCACTGTCACCCAGGTATATTGGACCTAATACAAAATTATTGAATCATTACATGAGGATACCAGTTCCAAATCAAAGATGTGCCGCTGTTTGTTTTCAGGACCCCCCTGCTAAGATAATTCGATTGATTGAAGAGCACCCCTCAGAATACTTGAGGCTCTACTCTTAGTAGTTATCACAAAGTGAAGCAGTGAACACCCTGAATTCTCTACTCATTTGGAAGATATGATGCCAAAATTTTGAAGCTTGACGGGATACACGGATCACATAATCAACAGTTGAATCTTCGGTATCTCGAGATGTAAATGTATGGACTTTTTAATAAGCACGTTGAACAGTTTGCAACATCCGACCTTCCGACTGAAATGAAGTCCTCATGGATCTGCATAGACTCAAAGTCCAAATCTGTCTCATGTTAATCAAAAGATTGAATTTAAAGTCACCCGTGAAATGCTAGAGTTAAAAAGGTCGCAATACTTGTTCCAATGCGCTTGAACTTCAGATATTAAAACCCACTTGCACCACGGCTTCCCGATTGGCTGAGTAATGAATGTTCTGCTACTGTAGCTAGCTTGCTTGCAGAACACATGGGATTAGAAAAGATACGGGAGGCGCCGTAGGATACCTTGACATCTGTTGTGCATATCGATTAGTGCGAGCAAGTCGTACTCATTATTGTATTTTTATGTGAGGATAATTGGGTAGAATCCAAATTGGCATCAGAAACAGTAACAACCCATGTGCTTTACCTCTCCATCCGCAATCATGGTCAGCTCCCTTCTGGTTTCACTGGCATGCAATGATTACCTCGTTTTGTTGTATTGACCCCAGCTGAAACTTCTCACTCTTGCTGAATTTACTTGGCAGATCAACTGGAAGCTGATTTGAGTAAATTCGTACGCGATCATGAAAGGACTTAACCCTCCAAATTCGCCTTCGGCACAAGTAACCCCTTGAAGGTAGACTGGAAAGCGATCGCCGTAATCAAAGACGTATCCATCTCTCCTGGTTACAAGTGAATTGAATCGTTGTCGACGAGCTACAGAGAGATCAGTCGGAAATGCAACCTAGGCATCCAAGCTCCACCAAAATGAGGATCCCTTTGCTGCACAGTAATTGTAGAAAGAAGATCAGCTGGCTTGAAAACTGTCCATGCGACTGCAGTTCCATGACTTAGACTGTAAGTTGAAGGAGATACATTAACAGTCACATATTTTATCGGTTTCTCCAACTGTAACGGAGTGCTCGGGAGTAACTCCCCGGCTCAGGACAAGGCGTCTAATTCGAGATAGCTGGCTTAATTTGACCATTCTATCGACCATTGATTATTTGACAGATTTGGACATGGAAGTCGAATACTCATGCGATTTGTCCAAGTTATCAAGATAAAAACTGAACCCGGAACTATTCGCTAGTTTAATCTCCATCATTCACTGCTCTCGCATATTGAATTGATATGGGTAATTTAGCTGTTAATGCAAAACACGAGCCTCTTGGTTCTGAACGACAAAGCACTCTTCCAAGTCAAAAGTCTGTAGTACTCAGACCCACGCGGACGGATATCCAACTTTATGGCGATTGGCACATCGCCAAGGTGGTGTATGAAATCTTGGTGACTTGCTGCTCGAGATCGGACAGGATCCTTTGACTGGATCGGATTAGTGCAGACATTTTCTCATCGCGAGCTGTGCAAGTTAAGGTTGTCTGCAATCTCCAACTTGTGTAGGTTTTGGTAAAAAATATACGGTCTCATCCAAGTGAGTGAGTGAGGCCAAGTACGTATGCCCCTGCCATGTGTTGGAATGATTATAGGAGGTAAACAACAACTTGCTAATGCAATGTTTTTGTTATTGTTCCGGTGCTCATGCTGCGGGGGCTACTGCACCAAGACGTAGTGTATCTTCCTCCCAATTAATCTATAATCTATGCGCGAGGGCATGCATCAGATTCTATACAACTCACATGTGCTCTCGCTTAGAATATCTTCAGATATCCAAGTTAAGTTATCCAACTGCTGTCTAGTTCCTGAAGGGAGACTGGTATTCACATATGACACTCAATTTCAACTCTTTTGCTTTTCCCGTGAGAAGTGATTATCTATAAATGTCCACTAAGTATTCTGCAATAGTAAGAGATCAGGTACAGGTTCTATGCATCCACCGACTGTTAGGTACAAATTTATCTCACGGAGGAAAGTAATATGAAGCACTGTATATGGCGATTAGATCCGTTCCCTGCCGTTCTCCTGCCGTTCTCCTGCCGTTCTCTAACGTCTGAAGTGCTGGTTTGACTCAGATATTTCTTCGTACATTTCAGCAAAACCAGCTGGTTACTTGTCGTACGAGACTGAAATTCAGTACAGGTGTTTCATGCACGTTCATAACTTCTACATTCTAAATGATTGTCCCACAATCTACAACCTACAGTCAGTGACCTCGGCCTTGTCTATGATATAAGAATCTAGAAAAGGGCCCTCCGTGGAGTACAAGGTTTGGAGAGAAATCCACGATTACCTTCAATCGTCAACGTGAAAATGGGAAGAGCGGGACGTTTGTGGGTGAACAGAGAAAATTCATATCGAGCAATGAATGAGGAGGGAGCCCTACGTCACTGAGGTTGCACCACGTACCCAACAGGTGTTGTCATTCTTGACAGAGGCTCGAGGGGTCATTCTTCTGGTTTGGACGATCCGCGTCTTCACGCAGCGTCTCACGCGCCCCCTCTTGAGTACACGACGAGAAAAGCGTCACAATAAAAATGATCACCTAAAAAGTACTCAAGAGGAGACAGCGCTGACGCAGCCTGCTGACTACTGTATATGCCGTAGCTCTGATTGGCGACTGCTCGAAATCAAACCTTCTGTTGCTGGCAAGACGCTTGGTGTCCGACGTCTCCATGTTTCGATGGCCAACGATTCTCACACACCACTTTCTTGCCCATCCGCTCGTTCTTTGAGTCCTCTCAGACCTTGAGGTATGGATGTGGCCTTGAAATTAGAGGGCAGAGAGTGGATCACTGAGCTCCAATTTTAAAGCTCCAATTTTAAAGTCATTCCCCAGTATTCTCAAACATTCTCGTGGGGAGATGGGAGCTCGAGATCAGTAAAGCAATTTATTTTCAGGCGTTGCTACGCCGAGCTGACAAACCGTTTCTGTAAAGCTATCTCAATACGGCGTTTGGAGTGTTATCTCGTCTAATACGATAGGTAAAATGGAATTAAAGTCTGACAGATATTTTCCATAAAGTTGCCTATATATAATCACGTATATTATCTCTTTAAATGTGACAAATTGTGGAAAGATGAAGACTTGGTAATTCCTCGTCGCTTCTCGTGTGCTGAAAAAAGAAAAACGAATGTCCATGGTAAATCAATTTATATCAAAGCTTTATTTTTCGTGTGATCTCGTCTTGGATTCATTGCCAAGTGTATGTTTTTCATTCCTTTCAGTCGATCAAAGTTGATCGTAAGACCAGGTCGTCGAGGCTTCCGCACTTCCATGTACACGAGCAATTCGCCCTTCAATGCCATTGAGTCGCCTCTAAAGGGTTCTTAGGTTCAAGCAAAGCTTTCACTATAGCAAGCGTTGCAACCCTTCCAACGATTAGCGGCGCAAGACCGCTACGCAGGTCCCCAACCACGCTCTGAGGCGTTAGATTCTCGATCGGACACTCATTATTTCGTGAACCAGAGGACTATCGTTAAATTTAGTGGGTCTTCAGGTGAATGACGTAAGTAGCAGCGTGACGACGCGGCCGGCCGTTGTTGCTTAAGGACCTGTGACAGGGTGAGTATGTGGCCGTCCGAGGAAGACCATCGGACGGCCATCACTCCACGACTTCGTTACGACCAACAGCACCGGCACCTCAGGCAGGGGATCTTGAAGGAAGTACAGTCGAAGTACATGTGAAGGACTGAAGGACGAGAACCCAATAATAGTAGAAGAATCTCTACAAGGGGCGAGAATTCGGTCCGTAGAATTTTACGTAAGGGTTGGCAGTCAGCTTTTTGTGCTCGTGAAGCTCGAAAGCGAGAGAGGGGGAGGAGAGAGACAGTTCAGAATGCCGGCACATTGCAGGCAGAGTCCAGGACCTTCAGGACCAAAGGTCGACTTTAGGTTGCAATAGAAGGATGAGGCAAATTACTGTTTGATGAGACTGAAACGGTAGGTTAAGGAAAAGGAAGCTTGGTACTTCAAGCTTCAGCAGGTAGTCCAAGGAAGGAAGCATCAGCAGCCCTGGGACTCATGTGCGAACAAACAAAAGGTACGCCCTGGCTGGCTGGCTGGCTACTCGAGTGATATTGAATATGGGTCGGTTGAATTAGCTCGACTTGATATATCGGCTGAACCGGTTCTGTAAAGCTCCAATAATCTTCAATGAGTCTGCCGCCATTTTTTGTCAGGTGGCCAAATGCGAAACAGTTCAAAGAGAACAGTGAAGGAAAGCAGGTTCGTTCAGGGAGCGGTCGGTGGGTCGGTTGGTCCAGTGATTCGCGATCTTTCGTATCGGCAACAAGGTAGCGGTACCGGATACTTCAAAGCCTCACAATCGATGACTTTGTTTACTCAACAAGTCATCGAGTTTAGTTGGAAAGCGATTTTCCATATTTTGGTCGAGCAATTCCGGAGAATTTGAGGACCACGTCCATATGAAGAATGAAAATCGTGATGGCGTGCTCCGCTGCAATATCAGGATGGAATTGCTCTGGGTCCCGCCAACTGTGATGGTATTGGATTGTAGTGCATGCGCATAGATTATACTGAATTATATTATTCAAGATTCTGACATGTCCGTTGGACAGAATTCAATAATTATAATCTTGGAACCTCAAGTTCAACATCATTGAGCGCAGCGGGTATTGCAGATGTAGTCTCAGGCTGAACATTGAATCCTACGTCACTCACCCGCAACTACATGTGAGCATGTGCTACCTTAAGACCGATGAAGCCGTTTCATGTACGCTACTTTGTTCCTCGGCGTCATCTCTCATCTGGAAAAGAGGAACAATGGTTCCATTGAAGACAATTATATGTTGCTCTATCTGCGTACATTTTCACTTAGCATTTAAGCAGACAAGACGCGGTGAGTCGACGGACTGCTAATATTTTCGCTTCCAATCATGAGGAGCATCCATAGAGTTAGGCAAGCAACCGCAATCTTGCCTCCTTACTGAGATCCAGATTATTATGCATCACTAGAACTTCATCTTGTCGTTAACTTAAGGTTGCAGCGACCTTTACTTAAATCTGGTCAAAGTGGATGTCGATGCAACGAAGGTCAAAAAGAAAGGCATTTCTAAGTCAGATGGAATGAGCCCAAGAATGTCTAGGAAGAGGACGTGAATGATTTCTAGCAAACTCTGTTCAATCCGTGAAGAGCCAGAATGGACCAGGTTCATCCCCCAGGAGAAACTGCAAGCATATTGTAGATATAGCATACCGCAACGATGTCGTCATACAATTATGGCACCTTACCTGACTAAGCCCCGGCATTACCTTATCAGTTAAATATTAAATTCCAATGCATCAACATGTGTGTGGAATAGAAAAGCAGTCCCACAGCTCGAAGCTTTACAGTGGTTCCAAGTCTCAGGAGAGCGACTGCAGCTTGACGCCTTACATAACGCGACACTCACTTCAGCAATCGACACTCATGATGTTACAGTACTGTGCTGACAGTGAGCTTTTGCAAGCCGGGGATCTGGTTTTACTATTAGCATGCGCTTTTCGCTTTCCTTTCACTGTCCGGTAGATGACTGGACCTCTCAAGCTCACAACCAGATCAATGTAGATAGGCTTTTAACTAGCAGAAAATTCGACAATAAGCTATCCAGTGGTACCTGGAGTCCATGACAAGGGCCGCTCTCTCAATAATTGAGTTCCTTCCTGAGGTTTCTAGATCAGTCGTGAGCTCTACTCTAGATCTCCATGCGAAGAATCGCCTGCAGACTTAATGCTGCAACAGTACCTACTGTGGCAAGCAGCGGGCAAGGGTGCTCGACTCGTGCTATTCTCCGGCTCAGAGGTGCATTCTCCTATCAAGACCTGGCGAAATTTATTTCTCCCGAAGCTCCCGTGTCCAATATTTCCCAGACTACTTGCTGATCAACTCATGTGTCACGTGCGGATGCGGTGAGGGCAGGCCTAGACTTGCATAAATCTCCAAGTCTCAAGTCGCTGAAGGCTGAGTCGGCTTGCAGCTGTGGACGGTGGGCCACGCTTACCACAGTTACTGTTTCGAATACAATGCATTCCCATGTTCGTCAATGCTGCTGCTTACCAAGTCCTCAAGCTCAAAGTGTGGCAGACCTTTAGAATCCGCTCTGCCAGGTACCGGTGCATGACAGATACCAATTCTACAGTAATTCCAGGGTCTTAACTAAGATTCCATTCTATATTCTTATCTATGAATTCAACGCTGGTCAAACAATTACTGCCAATGATGATGTCTAGATCCTCAAGAGCATTTCGAAGTTCGATCCTGCTTACAAATAATATCCAACGAGGAGACGCTATGTGCCATTGAAAATTATGAAGTACTAAGATGCCTTATTCCCCCGAATAGTCATTTAGTTGTTTAAGAATCCCACAGAGAAGAAACTCCCCGCGAAGCATCACTCGCACACCAACTTCCCCTAATTTCTTCTTGAGTTGTCGTTAGACTGAGTGAAACTCAACTTTTTACATGTCCGTAACTGCTGCTAAGGTCACCAGAAACCCATGAGAGCCCTCTACCCGATGCAGTAATTGGTCACAAGCTTCCGCTTCTGGAGGCACTTACAACGTCTACACTCCAGTTCCATGTTCTCCAAGCCTAAACCCAGACCAGCTGGGCTGACGTGAAAAGCCACTGCAAACACGTGCATGATCCATTCCTCACGTGCGTTGTGGCTCTCAAGGTCAAGCGAATGGAGGTGGACAAATTCACTCGGCACAGCCAATGCGAATTGGGGGACAAATATTCTCACTCTGAAATTCGGCTGGGTGCACCTCCTTGAGGGTAGCTAGCTATAGGCAAGGGAGAGCCAACAGGGTATTATTGAGGGAAGGCCCGCTTCTCTACTCCAGCAAAGAAACGCGATGGACTGCATCTACGATCAGAATATATGCAGAGTAAATTCAATAATTGTCCGTTTGAGCCAAAAGTAATTATGGGTGTTCTTCTATCCTCCATCTTCTACGCGATATGCATGTATCAGGGTTTCGTTTATTATGCCAGCGTCTGTATGTCTCGAGCTTTAGCTGCTCTTCAAGATAAGAAAGTCGAGGGCTGACTGTATCAGATTATGCCAACTGATGCGGTGTGTGTATTTGTCTGAGGTGCTCCTTATCCAGCAGCAGAAGAAGCTGAAGAGATGACGAGCCAACGTGTGGGATGATGGAATAAGATCAAATGCCATTCGAGATTGACTCACGACTGTAGGCACTTGGTAGATTGGCTGTTTGTATTGCCTAGTAGCTATGGCATGCATATCTGCGACGAAGCTTGAAAAGACATGTCTTGTTCACCAACTTGTACTAGTGCACATTATGTCGACCTGTGTCTCGAGGACTTGTGCACTCACTAGTGTCTCAGAGGAGTTATCCAAGCCTACGGCAGACTAGCATGTCTGAGATTTATATTCCAACTTGCTGCAATCCAGTCTCTAAGCGACTACATTAAGAGTTTGAGAGGATACATACCTACGGCCGACGTGTTCTGTATCTAAACTCGTTTTCCCGATGCGTCTAAGGTCGTTCAGCCTACTCCTGATCTTTCGCTTCATAAGAGGGCGTTTATTCTAGCCTTAAACTTGTTCATATATGAACACAAGTCTGAACGATGCATTAAGATTGTACCTGCCCTAACCTGCCGAACATGAGCTCTAAGTTTCCAGTGGTCGGGCCCCGGTGCAAATCCGACTTCGTCGCCCGTTTTCCAAACAAGTTCTATAGTTTCGCCTCTCTTGAAACTCATACTTTCATGCTAAGTTATTCGATATCTAATCTGTTGAGTTCGCATTGAATTTGAGCAACTTCCCCGGCACCTCACCCACACATTATCTAGATCTTGCTTTGTCACCACCTAATTACGAGGTATAGATTATTTTTTATGGTCCGGCTTCTAAATCATCACTACGGGATTGCCACTGTCATTGCATTGATGTTCGTAAACCGTGCAGGAGCTTCTCTATCAGTCGGAGTCATTGCAATCATTCCCGTGGGATTAAGCACTTCTGACAAGGCGTAGGGTACCCCTTGCGCTATACAGCACTCGTGAAATTTGATCACGATGCGATCACGATCAGGTATTAGAGGAGTGGACCCAATTCCCCGGATTTTGTTGTCATGACCACACCCAGTTCTTGCCTGTCTCACAACCTGAGTGGCGCTATTTACTATTATCACCTGTAAGGAATCTGCTTTGAGGATTTTGATCTTTCAAAGCTACAGTTATTATAAGATGACTGTGTAGGAATTTCGGCATGCATCTAACGTCGTCAAAAGAACAAAGAGACTAATCTGACAGTGACAAGTACCACATGAAGCAGTTTTTACACATCTTCCACGATCAGGTAAAACGCCCATTTTGTAGGAAGGACGACGAACTACGTAGTACGTTGTTCCTGTACGTAGTACGTTGTTCCTGTGATGTGGAGCCCCGGCATTTGCCTTTGTCAATGTCACCAATTGCCAATATCTTTGGCTACACAGTTCATAGAGCAGACATGGAACAACAACACCTAGGCAGTAATATCCTTGGACATTTGCTGTCGTGGAGTCTATGAGCAAGTGTTGCAGCAATCCTACAGTAAGGAGTTCTGAATCAGCAACTCTTCGGAACCCATTCTACTGTCGTGGTCAAGTTCCCCACACGTCACCAATGAGGTCAGGCCCTGCAAATTGTGCCGTAACTTGAAACCAAATTCGGACAGTCAATGAATCTCCAAACGTTTCTTCAGAATATTGAACACCTGGAGACACGTCATTGTTTCTATGTTCCACGAGGCCGCGAGTCCACAAATTAGAGCCTCTATGTTCAAAACCTGAGGTAGATGAGGTTGGCGGTCCTTTGCACCTGGAAAAGATACAGGAGTAAAAGTCCATCTACACATGGAAGAGGATGGAACATACAAGAAACATACCGCCGATACATCCATACAGAAATCCTCCTCCGTTCTTGGAGAGGAATTTGGTTCTCACAAATGTCCCTAGATTGTCCAGAAAAGATATAGACTTAGCAGCTGATGTCCATTCACAGCTCTTCCTTCTACTTCGGGGAAGACCTCGAGTCTTACATCGGGTCCCTTAGTGGTGGAAGATCCTTTGGTCTTCCTTTCTGGTACGCGAATGAAGCCAATTTATCACAGATTTTCTTGATCCAGTGGCAGATCCGAAGTCACATTAATCAAGTCAGCAGTACATCAAATTCCTTGTCGTATCAAATAAGTCTTGGCAACCACAATATAATACCTGTCATACCCAAATCCTCGTTTGAAGGCCCCAAAATGACACCCACAGCTACGCGTCTTACGGAATCTCTAGTCCCAACAGGCATGTGCTTGATTTACTCATCAATATGTGAACCCAAAAGACCTTTCCATCGCCATACCCTTATCGACCAGTAATTGAATGGCGGATAAAGTCTAATTAAATTCATTGGATGAACAAAGCCTTCACCAATCCATCACGGAAACACTATGTGCATGTTGCCGCCAAATTATATCATCTCAAGGATGGAGATGATATGTCCTATGAAGGAAAGCAAATTCAAAAGTTTCATGTCCTCCTAGAAAAGAACTGCTGAGAGTTCATCTCTTCTCTGCAGTTGTGGAGATTCTTGTCCTCTAAACAGAAAGATTTGGTTTCCTTCTGCCCTATATCTTTACCGGCTCCTGGCTACTTGGTTAAAAGTCACAAGTTCGAACTCGAACTCCATGATGTTTCAACGTTTGGATTGTCTTAGATGGTAGTTTCCTTCGCCATCGTTAGAAGATACTCTAGTACTACTAATAAATTTCTATATTTCCCCACAGAACAATGGTTTACCAGTCACGATTAGAATATTTGCAGTGGAAGTGAACAAATTCCCGTAACGGAAAACGCGCAAACTCGATCTTGCTGGAGATACTATTAAAGCGATATCCTACTATTAAACTACAGAAATAGATTCTAAAGATGACATCTTCGGCTGTTTCTTCCTGGACCTTCATCTTATTTCCAATCATGCCTGTTGTCCAGCACATCGAAGAATTGGAGCTAACTCCATCTGTACAGTATCCCAAGCAAGACAAACTTTGCGGTGGACTCGTCGAGAACCCAACTGACCCAAGTTAGCCGGTTGGTTGTTAGGTCTAAATTACTTCTTTTTCTTCATGAGATAGTGTAATTCCGCAGAGAGTATGTCATGAACAAACTCAGTTCTCAAAGTCTAAACGAATCATAAAGTCAGTTATAATCAGACTAAGTCGATCGCGTGTGGTCAAGTTTCCATGATCCCTCCTTTTCAATGGCTGTTGTCACCATCAGCGGAGCAAATCTGCACAGGCTCCGAAGATGCGAGAGTCGAGCATCTGTAGTGGTGGTCAAAATCGATGGTTGATCTTTGTACAACTATTCCTTCTTGTGTTTGCCACCTGATTCTATGGAAATATCCTTCCCCTACGTCATGGTAGATTGCGCACTTGCTACTTCAGTATTGAGTTACTGGTTCGTAAACTTTTACAGATGTGAGCCAGTAACCTCTAAGCCACAACTTCCTACGTCCATCATATACAGCTGTTGCTCAGCTCGGAACCTCATCTTCTGAGGGATCCCCAGCTCCTACGCGCCGCCTGCAAGAGACCATCCGTGGATATGATCTTAAGAATTAGCATATCTGTTTTGAGCTACCAGAAGTTAGTGATTCATTCAATTTCCGACTTTTCTTTTGCACAGCGTGAAGAACTTAAAAAGACGACTTCACGGGACTGTGAAGTCGGTGGAACATTCATACAGAGCACAAAGAAAGCAACAGAAATAAAGATAAGTTCTCGCCTCTACTGAGTAAGTTGCCTGTGCACTAAACATCCAAACCGTCTACCTCTTATGAGTTGAACGCGTGTGTCATAGAAATCACATGAAAGGCGACATTGCAAAGGAACCATTCCTAGAAATATGAGTAACAAAGATTTCGGCATTGAAATTCAATTGCCATCTGAACAAGCGAAACAAAGATGTCACAGATTGTTCTTACCAGAGGAGTGGAGGAGCCGCCCCTGCCACGGGGTGTTGGTTTTTCGTCGTCATCGTCATCATCATCCACATCATCGTCGATGTAACTTGTGTTTGCACTCGTTCTAGTGACTTGAGTAGACTTGCGTCCTCTTTTAGCTGGAGGTTCTTGGCTTTTAGTTCCTTTTCCTCTTCCTCTTCCTCTGCCTCGGGTTCCAGGGCCAGCTCTTTTCCGCCCTCTAGAAGGAGTTTGTACCGGTTCCTGCAGGTATTGTGGAATTCGCTCCATCATCTCAAATACGTCTACTACATGTGGTTCAAAACTGTAAGTACAACTTTCCTTTCACAAAGTCGTTTTGGATCTATGCAGTGAATTGATCAGATAACGGAACTTACTGAGTCACTGCCTTCCTCTTCATGCACCTCATCTGGATCGTCCTCATCACTTGCAGCTACTCCGGCTTCTTCCTCGTCACTGTCTAGGTTCTGCACTACTGCTGACGCTGAGCCCGAACCTGAACCAAGTCTGCTTCATATAACAAAACAAACAAAGTAATCATGTCAAATCCAGTGAAGCATAAATTCTTAGTCAATTCCGATAGTCAAAACCATGGACAACCTGCAGACAACCTTGGGGAAAGTCGACAGGAGAGTCAAATGGTGCTAAGGACAACAGCACTTGTAAGCATGTTGAAGTTTTAGTACAAACGATACCGGTGAAGGAACAATAAAGATTAAAACGAGACAAAACCAGAAAAGTGTGTGGAAGTACGAACCACTGGATATCAACTTTAGCAAGAAACTAGACGATAACAACCAATAAGATGGAACTGAGGAGAACACTGATAACCTTGTTGAAGTTCGAGCCTGACTTGCGCCTCCACCCATCATGTCGGCAAGAGTAGTTTGCTTGTACTTTCCTCCCCGAGAACCTCTGCCTCTGGCTGGGGAGCCTCTCTCTCTCACTTTCTCTTCAGCTAAGCTCTTCGTGCTAGCTCTTCCCCTCCCAGTAGTCTTGAGAGGCTTCTTTCCACCGCCCGGTCCTAAACCCACAACTTCTTCATCGTCACTAAAGTCTTGCAAGCCAGTTGTCCGTATCTCTGCTTTTGTTTCCATTCTACTCGCAGCTTGGGGTGAGTTGGCCTGCATCTTCCGGCAGTAGCACCATGCAGGTTTAGGAGTAGAAAACCAAGTGATCTGAGAATAAAGAACTCGGGAATAGATTTTGATTCATTTGAAGAAACTAGACAGCAAAGTCCTCAGTTTATTGTTATGCACAAACATCAGAACTACTACGGTCGACACAATTACTTCCCACTTTCTTGACAGTCTTATCTTTTGCCAAGCGCCCAGGAAGAGTTGTGACTCAACCTGATCAAGCTCGGTGGTATGTGCAAAGGACGTTCCAGACGATCCTGCGCCTCTTTTAGAAACAGATTCAGCTTCTCGTTGCTGCAAATGCGGAACTCCATCAGTCCAAAGCTCTGAATTTTGATTTGAAGACAGGGAGTGAGAGCTTCTACTCAATTCAATCTATTACCGGATTAATTCGCCAGAAAAGATAAGAATGCCAAATAATTTGACAGAAAGGAAAGGGAGAAAGTTTAAACTGGAGCAAACTATCACATCATGAATCTCATTGATTCTCCCATATGCTGTTAATGAAACCTCCAGCTCCGTGGCTATCCGTTGGTAAACATCTTCGACAAAGCATATGAAGACACAGGAGGAGAACGAGGTATTGCCTGCATGACTATTGTCACTTTTTCTACCACATCTTTCTCTTCTTTTAATTGTTCTGCACCTTCCTTAGCAAGCTTGTTCTGCATAAACAGTTCATAACAATACATGAATAACTTTAAAGCGTGAATAAATGGACGTGCGATTTGCGTTCAAGTTACCCGAAAGTAATCTCGAAACTTTGGGATTTAATGTAGGCTTACATCAGAGGAGTATTATTTCATCTTGTTCCATATCAAAAGAACTTGCGCCTGCTGGGGCAGTGTATGTACCGGATACAACATACCCGTGTCTCGTCTAGGTTGTGCTGCACGCATAGATGGAATGCCTGTTTGTCGTCCTTGTTAACGAAATCATGGAGTGCCTCCCCCAAGTCGTTTACGGGTAGAATTTCCATTTTCTGAGACAATAGCTATGTTAGCATTCCAATCCTTTTGGCTCTCTTTCGTCTCCACTTCTTGATACTTCTATGACACAAACTGAAAAGATAAGAGACCTTTATATACCGTTATAAGCGTAAAGCTGTTCTCCTACAAGTTCTACACGATCAATAAATTTCAAAGTAGGTCCTGTTCGCATAAGCTTTACCAGATTGCTATCAGCAACTAAGGCCTCGATGTTTTGCTGATTCAGTTCTTCAGGTCCTAGTGCTTCAGCTTCTTCTCCGTGCTCTACTGAAATAACGTTGACCCTCAACGTTAGTTTTCCTGTTATTACAAGCTCAGGCTATCTTTACATACCCACTTAGAGTATATGATACATGATAGCATACACTTTAAGAAGATCAGACAAGATGCAGACAAAGGTCACAAGAGGCTACCTTGCTTTGACCGTCTTGCCTTTGAAGCTTTGGTAAACAGAAGAATGTCATTTGGATTGGCAACCTGTTGGACCACAAATTTGCTTGTAAGCTTGCCTGATGGCCGAGGATATCGGAATACCACCTCACAAGAAGCAAAGTGTGCGAATATATTCTAAAAAATAAAAGAAAATCTAACTAATCGGCCAAAGCTCAGTACCTTGCCTACAAACTTTTGACCAAAACGCTGGGGATTGATAGTCGTGAAGCCTGTGTAGTCTACCTTGTCACCACAAATAGAAAGAAGTTAGTGTGCGCAATGCAACTTTAGCCATTTACTTCTAGTCTCTCTCCTGGACGTCCACGGACTAGATCATACGCTATCCTTCATGTCCATCATAAGCAGCAGGCACATCCTGCACCTGCCTGCTGTTGGGATGTAGGAAGATACAGTTGGAAAAGACGTTGAAAGAAGCATGCAAGTTGCTTAAGAGCCAGGGGAACAGCAGTACTTGACCCTCTAGATTACTCAGGCCACAGTCAGAATAAGAGTTTTAAAATTTTGAGTACACCTGCTAGAGAAATTCACTGGTTCAAGATTTAAGAACTGACCCTAAGTCTCACCAACGGGACCTGAGATTCTGGGTTCCTGCCTGGTTTCTTCGGAACTTGGGCAATTGACTCGTTTACCTGTCAAGAGAGCCAAACAAATCCCCAGCTTCTCTCAAATACTTTTGTATTCATTATTCGCAATGCCATACTTTCGCAAAGTCAGCGACATTAAAGACAGACACTTGGTAAGATATAAGAAATTGATATTATCCCGTAAGAAATAGGAGAAAGTGTTGTTGTAATAAGGAAGAACAAGAGTATAAAACTCCATTAGCCACAACTCGTGCACTTGGAGTGAGGAAACTTGATCCTGTGATTTTGGAAGTATGATCTAGGAACCGAAATTTCCTACTAGCAAGAAACGAGGAGCATAGGTGCTCACCTTCTCACCCAGAAACTCCATAACAGCAGCTTGATCATTAGGGTCTAGATCGGGCTCATCTGACAACGACACCTGCAAATGATATCACACACTGGGTTGATACACAAATGAGACTACTGGAGATAGGCAACTGATGTGCGCTGGAATGAGAGTTCATAATAAGATATTTCCTGCACTCGACACTCACATCTTTGAACATAAAGGGTCGCACAGAATGCAAAGGAATCTTCGTCGGGCGATACTGGTTCCCCTGAAAGACGAGAGAAACAATTCAACATTCAGAGTAATACCAACCATCTCCAATCAGAAATAGTTTATTTTGAGAAAAATGTTACTCTCAAGAATTCATGAACAGTATCAGAGGGTAACTGGTTGCTATTTCGAGCTGTCTTAAAGGTCTACTCGACTTAGGTAAAAGCTGGAGACATTAGTTAGGCAGCCGCTGTAAAATATCTAGTACGAATAAATTTTGATTTTCTTCACATGCGGGTGGAGCAGACCATCAATGAGCTCCGAAGCGCTAATCCACTAAGCAGAGGAAGATTTATCCAACCTTGATCTCCAACAGGAGAATATGCTTAGGTGCAGCTTCTCCCTCTATCAGTGATGTTGCTACAGAAGAGCCTGGTTGAGTCACATGAAATCCCATGCCTGGTACCTCCTGCAATTGTCTCGCTGTCAGCCTATCCATCTATCCTGCTCTCTCCAGTTATAACCATGCGTAGTTTCACCTGGATTAGCTTTCCAACCTCAAGAATCAAATGCCTTGCTCGAGGGATACTCACCTGTGGATCTACTAAGCACTCGTGCTCATGTCCCCAAATGACGAAATCCAAAAAGCGAGCCAGGTAATGCTCATTGATAGCATTCTTAGGATTGGATTTGACTCTGCAATTAGCAGTTGAAACTACGAATGTGAGACTGTGCCCACGCATTCAACAATCAGATTACCGTTGGTAGCCCCATAAGCAATTGCTGTAAGAAGCGAATGAATCCAACCACGAAATGGGCCAAACATGCGTGTCGTTCATCTGACCCTGGAACCTCAAGTTCCAGATAGCCAACTCGAGGCTGATGGCCTATCGCGCCTATGATGAAATGATAAAAAGAAAGTACAAAAGGAAAAAAAAAAACCGAAGCACAAATTGTTTACCTCTCATTTTTTCTTACGGCATTTTAAGTGAGCAAGAAGTATCTGTAGCCAAGATCTCTATCAGTAAGTACCTGTTTTGATGTATCACAAAGATGTTGAACCAATCTGAAACTGCACAATCTTCTTGTGCCTCCGGACGAACCCACTGCACTGCGTGAGGCGTCTGCAAAAGCTTACTTAATGAGGAGCCGGTACGTGCACTAACTTTCAGAAACTTGCTGAGGAATTAGGTAATTAAATGCAAACGCCATAACTTGATAACGTATTGCCGGTAAGAGTTGAGCATGAGGAGAAATCCTTCGTACTGCTACACAAAGTCTAGCAAGCGGTAGGCATCTAGTTACAACAAGAATGCATCGCGGGGTGTACGGAGGAAGAATGATGGGCAGTTTCTAACCTGAAACATGCGGTTGAGACGTTCATCCCGTATATTTCCAAGGCCATACAAAGCCACGTTGGTGGTTCCCTGGTCAAAAGAAGAAGAAGATTACTAGTTGGACAAAGAGGTGAACGATGTTTCAAGTAACTCAAGCAATTGCATCACATTCAATATGAAATTGATAATAAGCACAGAATAGCAACAGAAGATAACACAACTACTGTATTACCTTTCGGATAAGTATTGGGTTTAGTGTAATCTGGCCTACCCCTTGTCCGCCAAGCACTACCTTGCCAAAATAGTTCAAAAGATTGCAGGAAGAAAGAATGTCGATGGCAGAGAGGTTATCCTGCATCATAAATTGACAGGTCAATGATCAAAAAGTCGCAGGCTTCTAAACAAATTGCTTCGGAATACTTTGGGGGTACTAGCAGTCCATTGCAAAGCTAATGTCTACAAGATGACAAAAGAACTGTTATCATTCATGTCCGTTTCCACACGATGGAGTACAGTTTCCCCAACGAGTAAACGAATGGAAATGTATGTACAAGTACGATCGACCTCGTTCTTTACTGTCCTGCTATTTGCTAACTGAAATGCCATGGAAGGAGACACACCACACCAGCTGGATCGTCATGATTTCCGTGAATCGTGAATACTGGCAAACCCACATTGTAGTTTGGATCTTCATAGTTGACATGTCCAAACCTGCAAATGGACGATGCCCCATATCAAAAGTATGTGAACATTTCATGAAAGACATACAGAAATTGTTTGCAGCATCTCAGCATCCTTTCTTCTTCACCACTACCGAACATACATGGTTTGTCTATTTGATGTGAGGCCCTCATTTCACCAGCAAGATGTACAGAGGGAGAGAACTACCTGTTCGGAAAATTCACGGTCTGATCGCTTACAACTTGGAACTTCACAGGTTTGTCATTCAAACAATACCGGCGAAGAATTTCTATAGTTCTGACCAAAGTTGTACGGGATGGTTTGTTTTCATGAAACAAGTCCCCACCCAAGAGCAAAAAATCCACCTAGCCATCATTATCACAGGATGTCGGTTAATACAAACTTACCATCTCTGACCCCTCTGTGAGAATTCTTACCAAAAGAAATCTCTTGTTGAACTCGAACCCATTTCACGTAAAGCTTGACATCATATACTTTAGGTAGGAGAAGGAAACTTGCTGCTAACTTTTTTGTCTGGGTGAAACCCCATTATCTTTCTCCACCCTGAGTGGAATCCACTCCTGTCATCGCTGCTCTTGGCTTTCGATTGAAAGCCAAGAGCAGCGATGAAGGGTTACAGACAGAAGCTTTACAAAATGCACTGCAGAAAGGAATAATAACGCCCGCTCAAAGATAATTACAATTTTCCAGACCACCCTATCTACCTGATATATGACATACCGAGTAAAGTGAAGCGTCATGCAATGTAGTGAACATTCAAACTTCACATAGCCATTTTTCCTGAGAATTATTATTCCTGCAAATATTTATTCCTGAGCCATAATATTTACATAGTACAGATTCATAGACAGAGACTGTAGTACCGTGGGGGAATAAGGACCTACCTCTTTTTCTGCAGCGATGGCACAAACCTCATCGAACGCGTTGAAGGAGTCCAAACCGCGCACTTCATCCTTCTCCATGTAACCGAGATGAGTGTCGGTCGCAACCAGAACCCGTAGTGTGTCCTTATTGGGATCCCTGCCACAGAGAGAGCGCAACCAAAATTCACGAAAACCAAACTCAACTGCACATGGTGAAAATTCAAACATTCTATCAACCAGTAAGTGAAATCCATGGAATTGTACTCACATTCTCTACAGGAAGGCAGCTCCAGCTAGTAACTCTTCGGGGGTAGTGGTCTCCTCCTCCGGAGCAATGTGGAAGAAATTGGATTCGGAGCTGGGAAAATTTTAACCGATCATCACTCAATTGCGAAAAATACGTGTCTTGCCGCATCTAGAGATCTAAGGTTGGAGCTGAATTTCCGGGGGGATTGGTAGTACAGTCTCTATACATGAAACTTCATTCTGCCGAGGACGAATTGGCGCGGGGTTTGGTGTCAAGCAATTCTCAATTCAGATACCGAACAAGGAGAAGGAGAACGAGAATGAATAGACAGAGGAGGGGCGGGAAATTGCGACAATTGAGATGTCGCAAACCTGAACTGCGACATGGTAGGCTAACTGCAGTACGGGCGGCTGGACAATGCAACTATTAAGATATCGCAAAACTCAACTGCGAGATGGTAGGCTAACTGCAGTGGTCCTTTACAGTACGTTTTGGCACCGGATGTTCACATCCCATGGAAGATATCTATTTGCAAAATAAAATTTTGTTTTTAATTATGCTTTTACATTACGTTTTTTGATTTTGATAAGTAAGTTATTGTTAGGATTCTCCGTAAGTCTGGATCGTATGGATTCTCCGGAAGTCTATAATTAATTTTTATTCTTCTCACTTTCACCACAATATTATATTTAGAGACGCCTTTTTCTTAGGATTGATTGATATATAATTGAGTGTTGGGATTCTGAAATGAATTAGTGAGTAAAAACTATTATCTAAACTTTAAATTTTGTTTTTTCCATTAATTCTTGAAGGTGAATCGGATTATTTATAGAAGTTCATGCAAGTAATTAGAATAAATAACTTTAAAAATAAGTATTAAAATTCCTATCCGACTTTAAAAAATCAAACACACTTATAAAGTAAGCTCAAATTCAGATTTTGTAAAGGTCACAATTAGAGATCATTAATTAATTGAATTAAGGATTTTGCCAAATTTAGAGAGTATTTAAGAAAGATGTTGGAATACAACAAAGACTAGAGAGACTTCAAAAGCCAACAAGCGAGCTTGCATGAGACCTACCAACTCATCAATAAGTAAATTTAAGGAAGAAACCACCCATCAATAGCGTATGCAAGAGAATTTGAACCTAGATCCATTTCCTATTATAGTCTATGCATATAATAGGTTTGGTTTCCAATTTTATTCATTCTTAGAAATTCATCAAATCATGAGCTAAAACTTTGTTGTTGTTTATTACCATAAGTGTTTTGATGGATGTTGTTGGATGATAAAACCTACAAGCTTCTTAGGTTTCCAACCCCAAGACTAATAGCAAGGAAGCATACCTCTTTGAATGGTTCATACTTCCATGAGCACCACCTTTACACCAACTAAATTGATTGTTTCTTTGCTTGGTTGTGCACTCTAGACTACATGTTTGCATTCCTTACCTCTAGATCTCATGCAAATGAATATGGAAAATTGTAGAAGAGTGTGTTGTTGGACTTTTTGGAGATGGAGAGTGAACTCTAGAGGGTGTAATCGGAACGACTCCGCCAATCAAGAAGGTTTATTACACAAGATTTACAATGTGAATACTATCACGCCATTTGTAGTGTTGCATTGAGATGCTTGGACACTGGAGTTCAAGTGATAGTAGTTAGAGGCATTTTGGCCATTACTCATAGATTACTTTTTGATGGTCAGATTTTAGGTTTAGGGTACTGACTTCATGGCGGGGCCCACCGTCACTTGCACCATCCGCACCGTCGGGTGTGCCGTCAGCGGGACTGTTGGGAGGAGACCTAGGTCGTAATCAAGGATATAACCTGGGAGTGCAGCTCCAAAGAGCTCACTTCTCTAATGTTGAGCCTTTGAGTTCTTGGCTAGAGTGGACAGAAAGTCGGCGAGCGTCACCTGGAGTCTCTTAGCTAGAGTGGGTGTGGCTTGACTGTAATCAATGCTCTATTGTTGGCAAGTTGTTGAGGACCAAATCAAGTATTGATCTAAGTTTGATTGATTCGAGTAGTAAACGATCTGATTACATCAGAGAAGTGAGTCGGGGGAAATTGGGTGCAAGAACTACGAGTGTTGGTGGTATCTCCAAGCTTAGTGGATTGTGGTGTCTCGATTGCATAGTTCAGATTTCCTTGAGAGAGTGTGTGTGCAGAAGCGCTGGCAAAATTTGGAGTCAAGGAAGAAGTAATTTTCCAGCAGTAATTGTGATTTTGAGCTCAAGACCAATTTGTTACGAGTTGAGCTCAGAACCTGAAATTGAAAGTAGAGTTGGGGAGCAGATTCTCACAAATTGAAGATTGGACGAAACCAATTTTTCCAATTTGGCTCAAGTGAAGAGTTAGCTGAGGATTTAGTGGTCAGCTATTTTTAGGGATTTATGTCAGATTTTATGTTAGATTTTGTGAAGGAGTTACGTAAGATTTTGGCGAAAAGAACTTGAAACCGATCCTCCGTGATCCTTGTAGCTCAGGAAGTAGGTAGGTACTCCCATTATGTCAAATGCCAAATGGTGGTAGAGTCGGTCCTATGTTGATTTATGAGATGGAGTGTTGTTGTTTAGCATTCTTGTGATTGGATCCCCTCCATTCTTTGCTTCATATTTGTGCACCATGTTTGTGTGAGGTGCCCTAAATTTTGAGCGTTGGTGCTCTGGTGTGCTCTCGATAGTGAGGCTATAGTGATGACCAGTCAGACTATCTTTGTTTCTCTCCAGTGAGGTAGGAAGTGATGACCTACAGACCGTGAGAATGCGTGTTGTGATGGCAGGTTATAGGTCGCCCTTGCCCCTAGTGTAGTTGTCTCGGTAAGAGTTACATTAGTGGACAGTGTTCTGTTAGTTTTGGCACTTGGTGGTGCTTGGTTGGTGTTGGCATTTGGTGGTGCTCGGTTGGTGGTTGCACTTGGTTAGTGTTGGCACTTGGTGGTGTTGGTACTTGGTCGGGTACTTGCTTTTGCAATTTGTGGTTGCGGTTGCAGTTTGTAGTTGCGGTTGTAGTTGTTGTTACTTTGTCACGATAGAGTTCTTTGGGGATTCCAGAGGAGATAGCCCCACAGTACACAATGGGTTTACTCGGAGTGGCGCTTGGTATCAGCCTGTGTCTCAGGTCCCAATGAGAGATGAGATTGACTCTGAGTTGGAGTTTGACACTTGAGATCTAGTTGAGAAAGCACTTGTTGTGTCCGCACCGTTGTTGTGGGACATGGATGAGATTTATAGGGCCTCCAAAGGCCCTAGGCGTTACTCTGGTATAGTGGGTACCATTGAGTTAGATGACTTCATCCAAGAGTTTGATAGTTGGTGTGATCTGCAGTAGATGCGGAACTTGACTTTGTTCACACCTTTCATGGCATGGAAGGGGTTGTTTCAGCACTTGGAGGTCCGTCGATGGCTGAGTACCATGAATTCAAGAGAGCTCATTTGGAGGAGATTGAGTTATGGAGACAATATTGGTCTCCAAACTATGTCTCTATCACTTCAATCTTGGTGGCCAAGAGTAGATTGGGTGTACCTACGAGTTCTAGCTCAACTAGTGTTGGTGGAGCTAGTGGAGGTGCACTAGCTGGAGATAGTGTTACCACAAGTGGAGGTACCGCTACAAGAGGTGGTGTGGTATCGGGGTTTAACTCCATGGTGGAGTTCTTCTTTTGTTTGAGGTAGAACTACCAGGGAGTGCGGACTGACAAGCTAAGGAGCTTGCAGGAGTGCCAGCAGAAAGTTGGAGAGAGCCTACGCGAGGCATACACTCATGAGGCGGCTGATCAGTTTCACTCAGGGAGTTATTGAGGCCCAAGCAATCCAATTTTGGTATGGGATACTAGACAGGGAGTTACATACATTCATGAGGCGGCTGATCAGTTTCACTCAGGGAGTTACTGAGGCCCATGTAGTCTAGTTTTGGTATGAGATACTAGACAAGGAGTTACGACGTAGAGTGCGTGATGCTATGTTGTTGCAGGCTACTTTGCCCACTTTGGCAATGGTCTTTGGTTTGGCTAAGCGTATTGAGCTCAACATGGTAGAGGAGAGGGTAGTGACATTTGGATTTGGTAGGAAGATCTCATCCATGGCTGTGACTTCTTCTAAAGAGCAGTAAAGTGCACCACACCCAATTGGTTTTTGAGGACAGGGTGGACAGCCAAGATCCTATGGAGCGAGTGGAAGGCCTAGTGGAGTTAGACCCTTACTTTCATTTTCGGGTCAGCAGCAGCCAATGAGTAGTGGTGTTGCTTGTTGGACTTTTGGTGGACCTCACCATAGGAGAGAGTATACTCAAGGCAGCGGACTTGATACCTCTGGTGCTTCACAACTAGCAAAGAGGCAGTGTGAGCATTGCCACAGATTTGGTCACACTAGTGATCGGTGTTTTGACCTACACCCGGAGTTACGGAATGGTAGGGCTGCTATGGTAGGTAGTAGAGGAGCTCCAATTCATGGAGGACAAGGTGGTAGATGTGGTGGTAGAGGATCTATACCTAGTAGGGTGCGGTACCTTCCCTTACTTCTAATATAGCTATGGCTACTTGGATTGAGCAGTTGGAGCAGAGATTGGCTAGTATGGCTATTGCTAAGAGGAGATCAGATTCAGGTGTTGAGGCTTCCACCTCATATATTGGTGATAGAGATGCTTTGGATTTCATGTGTGGAGCAGCATAGATGGATGAATCTATAGCAGTGACTAGGAGTGCAATACATGCTCTAGAGCCTAGAGGAGCATCAGTGGAGTTGGACCCACAAAGAAGAGAGGTTGGGAGAAAGGTCAGACTTCCCCAATCTTTCATGCTATTTAAGGCATTACAGATGACATCCATGGTTCCTAGACGTTCTAGTGTAGGTGTGGTAGGTGGTGATGGAGTGCATGATGGACTACCTGCTAATCAGCCACATGCTACTACATAGATTGAATCTAGCATGATGTTGGAGGCGGCTCAACTGATTATGCGGCGTCCTTTGTTTTTGGCTAGTGACATGTTTACACTAGGGTTGGGAGTTGACCCAGCCCCAGTGTTCTGGTTGGCTACCACGCTTTGTGAGAGTAGGAATGATGCAGTTCCTACTACTAGGGCAGAGGTGGTTGGTAGTGGAGTTGACTTGGTTGAGGAGCATGGGATCCGTTCAGCAACCAGTGGTTTATGGCAGGCAACAGTGGCTAGATTGGAGGAGTTGCCAACTAGACCGGCCTTTGAGAGAGTGCGGTTCACACCTGATGTTGTCGTATTGGATAAGTAAAGGGGGATTTTATGTTTGGTGGGACCTTCAAGGAAGGTCTATACACCATCGAGAGTCTTGCTAGACTCTGGTGCGTAGCCCTTTATGTTGGGGAAGGCGGCAGTGGTCGGTCTAGAGTTACGAAAGACCGATGTGGAGAAGTGTCTATTTTAGATCCAGACATCTCTAGGTGGTGGTTCAATATAGTACATCACACGTGGGGAGCTTGTGGTCCAAGTTCAGCCTGGTCATTTGATTGATAGCTCGGTGGTGATAGCTCAGGCTATTGCGACAATAGCTGAGTCATATGATGTGCTAGTTGGGGGAGCAGTGTTATACCCCATGGGTTTCAATATTGACTATTGGGAGGAGACAACCTCCTATAGACCTGGCAGGCAGTCTGGTGAGGGATGGGTCTGTCGCCTACCAGTACGCTTCAGTAGTGGCAATCTTGGCTCACTATAGTCCGGGACCATGGCATCATCAGTTTTAGCTTTCAATGGTGCAATTACTTGACCTGGTGACTTGTTGGAGGGGAACGCCCATGTAGAGGATACTCTAGTACCAGATGAGATCACTTGAATTTGGAGTACGAGTGGGATTGTTCCATCCACCTTGGATGTTCCATTGTGGAGTTCCAAGGAGGCGTTGCAACAACATGCAGATTAGTTGGTGCAACATGCTTGGAGTGGAGCCTTTGTACCATCAGGAGATGAGTGTGAGGATGAGCTTCCAAAGGCAACTACTTTGATACCTCTGGATACCACACTCATTGCTTGGTAGTATCCAATAGAGGGGATATGCCTATTGGAGTTGTTTGGTGGGATTAGCACCAGACTAGTTGTAGTTACATGCAAGTATATGAGTACAGAGGTACTTGTATGTAGAGAGAGATGAGATTGCTAAGTAAGTCTCTACATCATGCGGCACACTTGGCCTATCGGTATCGGGAGTTATTACCGATGTCAACAGTTAGAGGTTACCAGAAGGCCCTACTAGTAGACATTTCCTTACTGGGAGCGCATGACCTAGAGAGATATGGGCCTATTCACTTGGTGATTTCTCAATGGCCATGTTAGGAACATACACGTGCGAATCGTAGTTTGAGTTTTCAAGATCCTCATTCTAGTGTGTTTTGGGAGATGTTATGGATACTATGACATCTCTAAGTTCATCAATTCATTTCTCTAGCTTACCTTTTGGAGAACATGCCTTTGATGGGTGATTCTTGCACCAGAGTGGTAGCAAGTACACATTAGGTCCATTCTTGGATGGGACCTACTGTATTGTTAGATGCAACCAGAGTGGGATCATGGGCTCATCGTCTTTGTCTTTGGTGGACAAACCTCTTACCCAGAGAGGTTTTACAGCGTGCTTAAGATGGGATTCAACGACTTGACCACATCCTTGTTGATGACATCTTGGATGTTGGGCATCAGTCTCAGATAGTGGTAGTGGCTGATAGGTCACCTATGGCAATGGTGAACCTAGTGGGACAGCCTAGAGCTGCATTTCCCACACTCATGAGTTTCCTAGGCTCTCATGCTTTTTGAGAGGCAGGACCTAGACTTGTTTGGGACTCACAGTTACAACAGTTGGTGGAGCCCAATGCCGATGAGAGAGAGCGGGCGATGAGTATTTGCACCGGTATTACCGTTGTTCCAATAGTGTTAGAGGCATCCACGCGTTAGGTGTTAGGTCAAGCTATGGACTTGAACATTTTGACCTGGATTATGAGCCTTGGCTTGGCAGAGCAGCATAGAATGCACTTGATAGGCATCACCACTCTGACACTTGTGAGCCCTGTGCCTATCAAGATGATTCAAGCACATGCTAGGGGCAATGGACCGAGTGGACATGGTATTCTTGGGACACAACCAGTAGCTACTAGGGAGAGTGGTCTACTTAGAGTCCATCTAGGTGAGCATAGGCTACTTGGATTACACCCTTGGTCCACTTGGGATGCAGCTAGAGGACGTGTGGAGCTTGCAGCCATAGTGGAGGGAGTTTTTCACATAGAGGTTGGGACCTCTAGTGGTCGGGGGCATGACACTCTTGCTCCCAAGGGCCTAGTGTAGCAGCCAATCAATACGTCTTCCACTCCTACAACAGTTACAGAGGATACTTGGGAGCCAAATCTTGGACCCAACCTTACGGAAGGTTTGGAAATTCTTGAGGAGTCACACAAGTTGTTTTGCCTTCAATATGAAGGATTTGGGTGCTCTGAAGGGACTTGGTATACGGATTGAGCTAACTAGCAATACACCAATTTTCAGACGTCCTTATCACTATAGTGACATGGAGAGGACGTTGATTCAAAGCCAAAGTAGTGACCTTTTTGATGCTGGTTTGGTGGAGATTTCACATGGAGAGTATGCATCATCGACAGAGATGCCAGCCAAGAAGGATATGCATGGCAACTATACAGATAGGCAGATATGTGGAGATTGCCATCCTATCAACCGATAGACCAAGGCTGATCGGTATGCCATGCCTACACCGGAGGAGATTTTGATGCAATTGGGCATGCAAAGGTCTTTAGTACTTTGGATCTTCGAGTGGGCTATCATCAGTTGCCGATCAGGGAGGAAGATAAGTCCAAGATAGCATTTTAGGCTATTGATCCTCATGGTAAGGATGTGTTATATCAGTGGAGGTACTTATCGTTTGGGTTGAAGAACACTCTTGCTGAGTTCCAAAGGGTCATGGATAGTATCCTAGTTGGATTGGATTTTGCTTAGTGTTATATTGATGACATTTTGGTCTATAGCACTATTGCGGAGGAGCATGAGAGACTATTGTTGGAGGTGTTTGAGAGGTTGAGATCTCATGGACTCAAATTACATCCTGAGAAGTGTAGGTTCTTCCATGAGCAGGTTGAGTATTTGGGTCACACTATCTACCCCATAGGACTTGGTGTTCAATAGACCAAGGTGGAGGCTATTGCACATATTCCTTGGCTGACGGATGTGAGCAAAGTGCGAGCATTCCTTGGGTTGGTGAACTTCTATCGCCGTTATGTTAGAGGATTTAGTGCCATTGCCAAGGCCTTGACAAAGCTGACCAAGCTTACACATGAGTGGTGTTGGAGAGATGAGCAAGAGAGAGCTTTTGTAGAGCTCAAGGAGAGGTTGACATCTGCTTCTATTTTGAGAAGACTGATCAGAGGACGACCATTTCAGGTTCATACTGATTGGAGTATGTTGGGGCTTGGAGTGGTGTTCACCTAGCATGATGAGGAGGGGAAGGAGTTTGTGGTGGCCTATGCTAGTCGCTCCAACAATTCAGCAAAGGCAAAGTATAGTTCATATGAGGGAGAGTGCTTGGCAGCAGTTTGGGCAGAAGCACATTTTTTATGTTACCTATTTGGTAACCCTTTCACTCTCATCACTGATCATCAGCCGCTGAAGTGGTTGATGGAGTCCGACAAGCTTTCAAGAAAGCTTGCACAATGGGCTTTGATTTTATAGGAGTATGATTTCATGGTTGTTCACAAACCTAGAGTGGTGAATCGTGATGCAGATGGATTGAGTAGAAACCCATGTCCCGGCCAACAAGATCAGACCGAAGTACGTTGGCATGGTGAGACATATGAGGAGATGGTGCCAGGTTGGCATGCATCTGCCTTTTTGTGTATATTTTGTGAGGCTTTGGTGGTATCTCTCTTAGCGCATACATGAGGAGTTATTGAGGTCATAGATCCAAAAAGTGAAAATATTGGTACAGTTCAGCAAGACATTCATGATGATGTCTTAGTGATGGACTATCTTTGCACTAGTGTTGTGGGTGGCACAATTGGGGCCAAGAAGAGAGATCGTGTCTTTTAGCAAGCCAGATGGTTCAGATTGGAGGGTAGATACCTTTCGCGTGTATGGGAGGATGGTAGAGTATGAGTAGTCCCACTTCCATCTCAAAGACTACAGTTGGTTCATCATGCTCATGAGGAGCTAAGACGTTTTGGAGTCAAGCATACATATAGCTTACTCCAGAGTCATTATTGGTGGCGCGGTATGCAGACCAAGGTACAATAGTTTGTTGCCAGATGTGTGGTTTGTGACCAAGTTAGAGCATCATTCAATGCTCCTACGCCACAGTTATACCCATTACCTATCATGGGATTGGGTTACCGTTGGAGTTTGGACTTTGTTGGACCTTTACCATTGACTGTGAGACATCATTGGTATGTTTTGGTGATGGTGGAGCACTTCTTTAAGTGGATTGAGTTGGTGGCACTTCCTGACAAGTCTAGTGAAGGGACAACTTACTCATTCTTGGATCGAGTTCTTAGTCATTTTGGTGCACCAGTTGAGGTTTTGACTTATCAGGGTATAGAGTTCTTGGGAGAGTTTCAGGTCTTGTGTGACAAGGCTTTGATTGATCATCGTACTACATCCCGAGATCACCCTGAGGCAGATGGCTTAGTAGATGGCTTAGTAGATGGCTTAGCAGAGAGAGTGGTTCAGATAGTGAAGAGAGGATTGCAAAAGTATGGTTTGCAGAGAGGCCACTTGGGAGATTGGGATCTCCAGTTACCTTGGTTGGCCATGGGCTATTGGTTTAGCTGGCAAGCTTCCTTAGGATCCTTCTCTCCTTACTTCCTACTCTATGGACAAGATCCAATTTACTTGCAGCCATTTGTTGAGATGTTATTGTAGTTTTGGACTTGGATGACCCAGATGTATGGATGAGTGCATGTTCTGAGTGGGCAAAGATCTTTTGGAGAGTGATGCCAATGGCTTTTGAGAACTTGGTGATTGCTTAGCATAGAGATACTTTACGCTATGCTACCATTTGAGGAGGAGGTTATAGACCATTGATCCATCAATTTCATCCAGGAGACTATGTATATCTATAGCAGATAACACCAACAACACTTGATGTTTCTATAGACTGCACTATCTTGAGAGTGCATGAGGTTTTGCCATCTGGAGTCCTTGTGTTGGAAGACGTGATGGTGTTATTTGGAAGGATCATGTGCACAATTGTGCGCCATGCCACCTCCCAAACATTGATGGTAATATGGATCCAAGCTTGGCACTTGTACGTGCAGGCTTGAGATGTATGTTATATGGCTCTTCTAGAGGAGCTGCTACTATGTTAGTGTGTGATAGTTGTTCGAGAGGATGGCATATTGCATGTATGACTCCTTCCCTCACGGTGGTTACTCAAGGATAGTGGTTATGTCCTAGATGTACGTGACCTATAGCTAGTTCATTCTTTATATGGTAAAGATTGCAGACAGGCAACTAACGATGGGGCTCCATAGCACCCGACCTCCTGATCTTTGCCCATCATAAGGTATACCATATACTTAGAGTAGATGGCTATCTGGAGTTAGAAGGACCTAACTGTCAGCTAGGGGGGCAATTGTGGCACTTTAGAGTCTATGTATGACTTATGTGTGAGTTGTGCTTCTATTGTGTATGATGTTGACAGTGATGTTTGTTGTATAGTGATGTATATACGCATGACAGCTGTCATGCCATTTGTAGTGTCACATCGAGATGCTTGGGCATTGGATTTCCAGTGATAGTAGTTAGAGGCATTTTGGCCATTACTCATAGACTACTTTCCGATGGTCAAATTTTAGGTTAGGGTACTGACTTCATGGCGAGGCCCACCATCACTTGCACCATCCGCACCGTTGGGTGTGCCATCAGCAAGAGCGTTGGGAGGAGACCTAGGTCAAAATCAGGGGTATACCCTAGGAGTGCAGCTCCAGAGAGCTCACTTCTCTGATGTTGAGCCTTCAAGTTCTTGGCTAGAATGGACAAAAAGCTTGCGAGCGTCATCTGGAGTCTCTTAGCTAGAGTGGGTGTGGCTTGACTATAATCAATGCACTGTTGTGGCAAGTTTTTGAGGACCAGATCAAGTATTGATCTGAGTTTGATTGATTCTAGTGGTAAACGATATGATTATTGTGGCACTTTAGAGTTTATGTATGACTTATGTGTGAGTGTGCTTCTATTGTGTATGATGTTGATAGCAATGTATGTTGTGTAGCAATGTATATATGCACGACAATACTTTGTATCTATCTTGTAATTCAATGGGCCACCCCTCATATGTATGAATGTGGAAAATTATTAAAGAGTGATTGCTTGACACATTTGGAAATGGAGAGTGAGCTCCAAAGGACTTGATAGGGAGGATTTCACAAACATGGAATGCTCATTACAAGGAGAATTATGGGTTGGCCATGAGAATTATGAGGTAACTACTTTGGAGCTATCTTGGATGAATACTTTGAAGATATCCCATAGTGAAGCTATCCTATAGAATACTTTGACATCACACTTTTGGAGGTAGAGAGTGAGCTCTAGAGGACATGATTGGGGGACTCCACAAATAGGGATTGTTCATTACAAGAATTAGGAAGTAACTACTTGAAGCTATCTTGAGTGAATATTTTGAAGTTATCTCATAATGAAGCTATCACATAGTTTTATGAGTAACCCAAAAGCTCTTATCAAATGTTTTGAGGTAATTTGAATTATCCCACATGTACATCTATCTTGTGGATTTGAACCTTAGAGCTCTAGTTCCTAAACAAATTCCTTAGTCTTTGTTTGGTCCTATTTGTTACCCAAAGTCAAGTAGGACTCACATATATGTGGGTGTATCCTTAGCTTACAAACTTCTTAGCCAATTAATCTACTCCTACTTGTTACCCAAAGTTAGGTAAAAGTCACATCTTTATATGTGCATTCTTAGCTAAGAGAGTGTATTTTATTATATTCTTGGTGATTGTAGTTGCATAGGAGTAGATCATTCTTACTATGTCAAAATGCTAAATGGGAGTAAAGTCAATCGAGTTGGATACTTAAGTCAATCTAATTGGATACTTTGTCCATTCTCTACTTCTTATATGTGTGCTATGTTTGTTTGGGTGGCCTTATTATTTAGAGTTTTGGTACTCTAGTGTGCTCTTGGTAGTGAGGTTGGAGTGAAGATAAGTCAAACTACCTATATTTCTTTTTGGTTAGACAAGAAGTAATGACATATAGATTGTGAGTGTGCATGTTATAATAACACATTATATATTGCCCTTTTCTACTAGTGTAGTTGCCATAGTTGGAGGTATTGAAGTAGCATCAATAGATCTTGTTTGGTTGTTAGAGTTATCATTTAGGTTGTTGAGGTAGTGGCACTTGGTGAGTATGGTTACAGTTTTAGAGAGTGTTTTCATGATGGAGTTCTTCATGATTTCCAGAGGAGATTTTTCTGCAATACATAGTGGGTATGGTGCCCATATTTTTGAAAAAAAAATTATTTTTTGGATTTTTTTGTGTAGTTAAGGAGAGATACATTCATGTTTTGAGGAGAATTTTTCTCTTCTGGAATTCTTTGGTTCCATCTTTGTACAAGAGTATATGTAGAGAATTAAGGTACAAAGACTCAAGGGTTCAAAAACAAAGAATCCAAAAAAGAAGAGTACAAAGAGTCTTCCTCAAAGGATCCTACTTGAAGAATCTTCCCTTGAAGGATCCTATTCCAATGAGTCTTAACTCAAAGGATCTTTTGTTGTGTGCACTTTGGAGCTGATATCTTTGTGGTTACATGTCAAAATGAAGCAATATTTATTTTATTAGAAGCTCCTTCTCAAGGGCTTTCCTTTAACACCACAATCTTAGCCTTTAGAGGTGTGTAGCAAAAGTTACTAACATTTGAAGTTTTATCATTCCCAACAGTTTCAAAGTCAATGGAAAAATACAAGAAGGAGGCCACTCTTTGGTTGAAGGTCTCCCCAAAACATATGCCTTGGTGGAGATAATCACCAACATCGTCATAGGCCTCTTCAATGCCAAGATCAAAGAAGAAGCTACAAGTATGAAGAGAAATATTTCAAAAATCTTTAGGATTAGTTTATCAAGATCACAAAGGATGTAGCCAAAGGAAAGGTTACTCCTCCTTAGAATACTTCATGGAAAAGGTAATTCTTTGCAATAATATTCATAGCCAAAGAAACCTTCACGAAATAAGAACTTAGTAATTATAAGATCTTCTTAGTTGTGATCTTTGTAGTGGGAAGAAAGTCCAAAGACAAAAATTAGGGAGCTTCTTTGGGGAAGAATAAATATACCTCCAAGAAATGAGGAAGGCATTTAGACAATGTAAAGGAAATCAGATAAGATATGACAAGATAATTTATCCTTAATGTATAGCTTTGGATGCATGCAAATGCAATCTTGATAGATCTTTGGTTTGCCTTAACAGTTAGATATATTTGGTTTTGAGTAGGGAGAAGTTATTTAAGGCTTTGTCAATTGTAAAATATTCATTTGGTCCTTTGAACACAATGAAGCAAAAGGGCCAAAAGTTCTTTGTTGCTTTTGCTTAATTCTAAGTATTAGTTGTATATCTTTGATCAAGTAGTGGTGAGAACCTTCGTAGTAGTAACCCAAGTAGTTGAGCATGTGTGATCACTAGTACTTGTGCTAGGATTGAGATCCATGGTAGTATAAAGGAGCAAAGTGATACCTTGATGGGTCTTAAGTGAGCTATAATGTTGAAAGTACCATAGAATCCAAAGACAAAGAACTGTTGTCAATGCAAAGTGCCTTTAGAATTATGCCTTTTGGGGAAGTTAGAACATGTTCTTTGGAGTTGATGTCTTCATAATAGAAGTAGCTCCTTTTGAGTTAATTGAATCATCACCTCCAAGACATAGTTGGAAAGTATCATAAGTGAAAGTGAGTTTTTAGGTTTACTATTTGTTGTAGTGCACTACAAGGCTTGACACTACCCTCTTTTAGGAGTGGTTCCTTTGCAAGAGGAAAAATTCATAACAATAAAGAACTACAATAGTGATACTTCTCTTCAAATCTAGCTATTTTTTACTTGTATCTCTATAGGATTGACCTATTCCTTGCATATATATATATATATATATATATATATATATATATATATATATATATATATATATATATATATATATATTGTAAATTAGATTACATTTTTGGTTGTCACAATAGGTTCATATGCATGTACATGGTGTCAACCAATAAAGAAGATATTGATTCTAATTTGGAGTTTAACACAAGAGCTTATCCAATTGAGAGTTTTAATTCTATGGCCACATCATTGTTATGGGACATTGACAAATAGAGATTGGTGGCCTCCAAAGGTCTAAGTGCTACTCTATTATAGTAGATGCCATTGAGTTTGAGAATTTCATCAAAGGGTTTAATAGTTAATGTGATCTATAGTAAATGTAAGACTCAACTTTGTTCACACTTGTGGTGCAAATTTTTTCACAAATTCACCCTTTTTTTTATCAATTTCACTCTTGTTTGTAAAGATAGGACATCCTAATTCAGAGTTTAGGAGGAAATTTTCTTTGTTGAAATGCCCTTTGGAGTAACATCTACTTAGCCAAGGTTGCAAGTGGAGAAGTTTGAAGTTGAAGGCACTCTAAAGGAATAATTCCAAATTAGAATATAACTCCTAAGATGAATCAGAAGCAAGTAACTTGGCATAAAGATGATCATATAGGAAGAACTTTGGCTAGGACATGGCTACACTTATGGACCATACACATATTTGAATATTCCACCACTTGGTTAAAAAGCTTCCATCAAGGACCATTGTATTCAAGAAGGGTGGTTTGCTTTCAAGGAAGAGTGTTGGTATTTAGCATGTGTAATAGAGATAATTTGGTGGAATAATTTATATGTGTGGAGAAGTAACTCATTGAAAGTATGACAAGGAGCACTCAACCATCATCCAATCCTTGAATGATTGAAGAATGATGAGGACTTTCCCTATAAAACCAAGTGAGCACTATCCAATTCTACTTTTTCAAAGTAGAATTTGCAATTAGCTTTTGAGTTGAATAAAATATTGTTTGTGTCTTCAAGCCTTCATAGAAATTCCTAATTCCTAACCTACCCAGATTTGCCTTAAATCTCAAACTTCTTGTAATATTCAAGATATTATTTGTCTAGAAACCATGAAGAAGATCCTCAAAGCCATACAAAAAACCCTACTATCAATAAATGGGCAATATATTGTAGAAGTGAGGTAATCCAATGCAAGCATTTGGCTAGAATTTGGAGCTAAGTGACTTTAGCATGATCCACAAGATGAAGGGCAAGAAGGAAAGACATGTAGAGAGTCTAAGAGGAAATCTTTCCAACTAGACCAAAGAGAAGTGGGAGATGGTACTTGGTGTATATGTAGGTGAACCCCAAGTGATGACCATCAATACAAAGTATGTAGACAACTACTTAACCAATGACATCAAGGCCATCTTTGAGGAGAAAGAAAATAAGAACAATGGGTAGAGAGTAGTGAGTCATAAGGATCTGGCCTAAAGTGCAATTTTGGAGGCTGTTATGAAGGTCTTCAAGCACAAACAAACAACTTACTTGACAAATAGCTATGTAGAGGAACTAGTGAATTGGGCAAAAATGTTCTATTTGCAAGCAAGAGCCCTTCACCAAAACTTGAAGAAGATGATGGAGTGACTTAGTTAGCACCCTTTTCAATCCATTTCTTCATGGGTTTGAACTTGTTGGCAAAGGAAGAGAGAAAGCATTTCTCCAACCACTTTTAGCCAAATGGGTACTTCAATACTCAAATCAAAGGAAAGACTATGGTCAAGAAGTATCAAGACATGAATGTGGAATTTGCAAAGAAAGCGAGGTTCATGCTGATAGAAGAAGAAGAAGATCTTGCACCAAAGACCAAGAAGAAGAAAGCTCCTCAAACCAACCCATCTAAGCAAGCCCAAAAGACAACAAGAAATAGATATCTCCTTGGAAGAAGAAGCTAGAGATGAGGAAGAAGGTGAAGAAGATGAATATGAATAGGAAGAAGAAGGAGAGGGATTTTTCACCCTCCAAGAATTGGGAGAAAACTCAGAAAAGGAGAAGACTTACATCAAGATGCACAATCATCTAAATCCAAAGCCAAGCAAAGGCCATGTAAATTGCCTCACAGATAAACTTCTCATCATCTTGGAGCACCTCATAGTCATGGATCATAACCCAAAACCAAAGAATATGACCAAGACCAAAAGGAGAGGAAGCTAAGTGAAAAAAAAACCAAAGAACCCACAAGAGAATAGGTCAATATCAAGATTAAAGTTTTTTTATTAATCCAAATCCAAATGCACTCTTATAGAAGATTGAGGAGAGAAATAGGAGAGTGGAAAGTAAGAATGGAAAATCATACTGGAAATGCTCAAGTGAGTGAAACTCCAAATGCCAAGCATGAGCTTGGGCTTTGGTACTTATAGAAAAGCAATATAAGGCTTTTAAGAAGCTTCCCTCTCAAAGCTACCTACTTGGAGTGCAAGTTAAGTTACCCAAGAGGCTACCAAGGAAGCTTCCTTCTAAATGTCACCCACTTAGCATACAAGCTAAGTTAGTTTTTAACTTCATGTGCAAGGTATTCAATCCTTGGCAAGTACTAAGATGCTTCTAAAGTGCTTTTATAACATTCTTAGAACCCTTAACTATATTTGGTTTATTTGACTAACTTATTAGCCTCCACTAACTTATCTCATAACTCCATATTATTACATATTCTCTCACCTCTAGTTGGTAACATACTCAAAGCTATGAAATCTTCAAACTCCTAGATGGTTGTTGTGCATTGTGGAGATGAGAAAGGGACTCCCATATGTAGCATCATGAAGAGGATATCCTTTCTAAATATGAGCACCAAGATATTCCTTGTATCATTGGTGCTCATATTCAATGTTATGATATGAAAATATATGACCAACTTCATATCTTCATGGTAGTTGATATGGATGGGAGGAGGAAGGGGTTGGACAAGAGTGGAAAAGGAAGATGGATTAGAAACAATGGTTTTAATTTTGAAACATGGAAGATAAGATGGATATGCATATAACTAGGCAAGGCAAGTCAATAAGCAATAAGAGAAATGATCTAAGTAAAGTCAAATGAACTTATCCAATTAGGAGAAAGTTTACAAACTTGGATATCAAGTGGGAGAGGAAGGTTACTAGACAAAAGCATGATCTTATCACCTAATTGAAAGGTGATATCAAGACAATGTTGATCAACATATTGCTTTTGTCAATTGTTAACAATGCAAAGATAAGACTTGGCTTGGTGTAAGGATCCTAAGTTCAAATGACAACAGTGTAACTTGTCATTTTATAAGGGCAGGAGTAGCTATCCTAGTATATGGCAAGTGGATTTAAATAACATGGACAAGAAGTGGAAGTATAAGGAATATGAAATGGCGGGGAAGCAAGAAGGGAATCCAGAATGAGTGGGCCTTGCTCAAAATTAAGGAAGAAAGAAGAGGACCCGGTGCTTGCATGCTTGGAATTATTGTAGGTAAACTCAACAATTACAAGATAAGTATCCTAGTTGGTATGATGAACATTAACAAAGGTACAAAGCATATCTTCCAAGATGTGATTAGTGCATTTGGTTTGCCAATCAATTTGAGGATGGGCCATAGATAAAGCAAACTTGGTACCAAGTAGCTTGAAGAGTGCCTGGAAAAATTTACCAATGAATCAAGGGTCATGATCAAAGATGAAAATCCTTAGCATCCCATGGTGCTTGAAGATAGTGTCAAAGTAAATCTTGGCTAGCATTGAGCATCCATGGTATCAATAGAAGGTGCCAAGTGAATTTGCTTGCTAAGTTTATCAACAAACACCACAATGGCGATATTGTCTGATCCATTTTGGGTAAGGATGTGATGAGGTGAGATTGACATATTCTCATTAGGAAGTTAGAATATGAAGTGTTTAAAGGAGTACACTTAGTTTCTAGTTGTTGATCTTGTTACGTTGGCAACTCTCACAAGATCAAACAAACTCTCAAACTTCTTATGCCATGTTTGGCCACCAACACTAACATTGGAGGGTATTCAAGGGTTTTTTCCATACCTAAATGACTACCAATTGGTAAGTCATGGACTTCTTCAACTCATATAAGTTGAAGATCACTCACAATTAGAATATAGATCTAGTTCTTACAAGATAAAAGGCACTCCTTGAAAGGAAAAGTGTTGTATCCCTTGTTGTGCATTGCAAGAAAACTTTACACTAGTTGAAGGAGGGGTCCTATTTTAAAGTATTCTTGAACTCTATGTGTACCTTTGAGTTGGTTGACACTGTGGTGATTGTTGCTATCATGGGAGATTCAAGAAGAACCTTCAAATTAGGATGTCATTATAGGGCATTGGGAATGACATAGAAAATATTGGGTTTTACTTGTGTTTGATATCAAAAAACTGTATTTGTTCTTCCCATTGATGATGTCAATCTTTCATGTGCTTTGAATATAAGATCTACAACAAAAGTTTGTGATTGGTTTGCATGATCACTTGTTTCCCAAGAGATTATGTCTCATACCTTTGTGGCATATACCATTGCAAATTGTTCTCAATCTTAGGAAAACTACTTACTTTCTACTATTTTTAGTTATCAAGACAAAAATGCAATGTGATGTAAGCCATATAGAAATTCTTGTTGCAATACCACTCCAATGGCAAAGCCAAAGGCATCAAAATCAACCACAAAAGGTAGTTGAGGATCATATAGTTGGAGGATGGTTCATGAGGACACCATATGCTTCAATTTCATGAAGGCTTCTTTGTGTTTTATGATTCACACAAAGCTTGATGTCTTCCTTAAGAGATCAATAAATGGTGCACCACATGAGCACAATAATAGATGAATCATTGGTAAAAACTTGCTTATCTATTAAATGCCAATGGCATCCTTAGGAGTTGATAAATTAGTAATGGCCTTGATTTTATTCTCCTATATCTTGATCTCCTTAGTTCAAACTTTATGACCCAAGAAAGAAACCTCCTTATGCCAAAAAGCACACTTTGACTTCTTGTAGTAAAACTTCCACTAACATAGTAATTGGGAGACTTCTTGTAAATTAATCTTGTAGTTTTCCTTTGTCTTATTATAAATTAAAATATCATCCAAGAACACCACCATGTATCAATCCAATTCCAACAATTGACTCATTTTATCTATGAAAATTGTTGGAGCATTAGTGAGGCCAAAGGTAAAACTCCATATCCATAATACCGATACCTTATGCAAAAGGTAATATTTTGTACATCTTCCTGATCAATGGGAATCTGCTAATAGCCGCTTTTCATATCCAACTTTGAGAAGTATTGTGCTCCACTTAATTGATCCAACATGTCATCAATTTAAAACAAGGGATATACTTCATGGTTTGTTTATTAAGGCCACAATAGTCAACATAGAAGCAAAGCCTTCTATCCTTTGTTGGTACAAAGAATATTGGTGTTCCCATTGCAATTGTGCTATGTCATATGAAATCCTTCTCTAACAACTTAGTTAACATTGTTCAAAGTTCCTCTAACTCCTTTGCTGAGAGTCAATAGATTGGTATATTCATAGGAATACTACTTGGCAATAGCTCAATCTTGAGATGCATACCTTGATCAAAGGGTAACTCATTTGGAAGATCATCCAAAAACACATCCATAAAACTCTTGAACTATGTGATCAACCATTGCCTTTTGATCCTCATCAAAGCCTTGCGCAACAAGTTTGATCCACACTACAAAGATAAGGATATATTCCTCCAAATCTTGCTCTAAAATTACTACATTTACAAACTTCTCATCTTGAGATTGATTATTCTTAAGTTTCTTACTCAAAGGTGCTAGATAACCTAAATTGGTAATTCTTATGTTGTTTTTGTACTTGAATTTGTAATTGGGCCCAATCAAATTGAACCTTATGATATTCAAGCCAATGAAGACCTAAAATAATATCAACGTGTAAGAAAGTGACTACAAATCTTGTGTATTTAGAATACTACTTCTCAATCTTGAATGTAACAAGTTGTGAGGTTTGGAATGCAAAACCTTTTCTATTTAACATTGGCTTGTAACACCCATTTGTGCATGTGTGTGTATTGTGATATTTAGCTTGGTATTACAAGTACTTGAGAGATATTATTTTTATAGAGATAAAGGCTGTTTCTCCATTAGTCATGATTAGCTAAAGTTAGTCATAGCTAAGCTAGAGAGGACCTTACTTTAGAGGAAGTGGAAAAGATGAGCACCACTATTTTGGATTCTAGTGTGTTGACTTGGTATTATTCTTAGGTGTTTGGCTTTGAGGGAAGGGTTGAGAACTCTTGGGTCCGCAAGCCTTTTTGTTTTGGATTCTTCTTTAATCCAAGGATAGCCCATGTGAAGGAATCCTTGACTTAGTAGTTGGGTCAAGATAAGATCACATGCTTAGTGGAATATGCCCATGTGGATGGATATTCCTTTATACTTTTTGACTTTACTTGACTTTTAGCCGAGTAACTTGAGTTTCTATGGTAAATAGTAACTTTAGTGCATAATTACTTCACAAATATATAAACAAGGGGTGAGGAGGTACTCATCATCCTTTTATTTGCAATTATCTCTCTCTCATTGAGTTCTCTAGTGAGTAATGTCTTGAGTCTTGGAATGTTAGCCTTGGAGGAGTATGATGGAGTTGAGGTTCTTTGCCTTCTTAGTTCATGGTGCGCTACCATAATAGTCATTGGAGGTTCATCTTGAGTGAGAGACAGACCGGCTCGCATTTTTGGTTTTATTGCTAGGACCTCTCTAGAAGGCAAGATAATGTTCCATGTTCAATTCTACATTAGGCATAAGGAGGCTATGAGAGCTCACTTGGAGAGAACATTAGAAGAGGAGAGAGTTGAATTTATGTAAGAGAAGCAAGACACATTTATATACTCTATAGTTCTTTATGATGTTTTTGAGGTAATTTTGTACATCTTGTACAAATGAGAGGATTTGGAGAGATTGTGTGAAGTGGACTGCAGATTTTGGGGATAACGGTGATTTTGGGCAACTCTCAAGTTTAAGATCTAGAATTAAAATTTCTACACATGATAGTTTGGTTTATCCTTTAGTTAGCACACTTGAAATTATTGTGAGAGCTACTATGCATATTGAGCTAGAAATTTTTGAAAGTTGATTGGGTAAACTGCTCCCACAATTATGTGCTCTCTGGAAAATTGTATAGAGTCTGCCATTTCTTAAATTTTTAGTAGATATTTTTGAAAATTTCCAATAAAATCTAGTGCATTATATCATACCTTAGACACAAAAATTAAAGAGAGATCATTTTTTGGCAAGGAGTTATGAGTTTTTAAAGTGAGGGGGGGGGGGGCAAACCAAATCTCAAATATGTGTGTTGAATAGAAAAGTGCCTAGGCCAAATGGCTCAATGAAAAGATCTGAAATTTTGTAGGGAGGGATGCTCCAAATTTTTTATCAAGTGTGAGAAATTTTAGGGAACTGTGACATACAGTTGAGAGATTTTATTGACATTGGGAGGAAGGGTCAATTCTACAGAGTTTAGATTTCATGCATGAGGAATGTGAGAGCAACAAAAAATATGTTTGAGTGTTTAGACTCCTCATGGGAACATGGAGGGTCACCAAAGTGGAAATTGAGGCTATGCAAGGTTCCCCAAGGGTTTGAGGTGATTGTAGAGGTGGATTTGAGGAAAAGAAAGTTTAGAATAGAATTTGACGAGAGTGTTGAGACTATCCAAAAACCAATACCACTTGGAAGAAAGGGTGAGTCTAAGTGCTTTCTATGTAGAGAGAAGGGACATAAGGCAAGTTCATGTCCATTGACTTTTGAGAGAAAGAGATTGAGGGAAAGGAGATGCTTACTTGACTTGGTTTGCATGTTGGACCCTCTTCACCAAGATTAGGAGGCAAAAGATCTAAGATCAAGGAGTTGAATGAGGTTTGTGGAGTTGAAGGACTTCCAAAAGGATATGAATTTAGTGGAGTTAAAGCACTTTTGGAAGCTTTGGTGAAGGATCTTGGAGAGAGTCTTAGTAAAGCTACAAAAATACTACCATTTTTATCAGCTAATTCTCAATATTAGTGATGGAGATAATCTTTCAACTTATGGATAAATTATCCATGAAGGTTTGATTAATATGCACTCTAGGATTTGATGTTGCTAAAGAAATCTTAGAGCAACCTGAACCTTTTGTATTCCCTAGGATGGATTACTCTCAAATGGTGTTAGTCATATATATATTATATTAGTTATAGAGTGAGAAAAAAGAAAAAAATTGAGAGAAAAGAAAGATAGTGAATGGTTAAGATGGAGAAACTTCCGGTTTTCTTTGGCAAGGATGGAGAAGATGTGGAAGAATTTGTGAGAGACTTTGTGAGAGTTTGCATAGGAAACAATGAGAGGAGGAATAATGAGTGGGTCTCATTATTACCAGATTTCTTTGAGGATACAACACTTACATGGTATGAGTCCGAATACCAAAAGAAAGAAAGGAGAGATGGGCAAGAAAAGTCTTGAGAGAATTTAATTTCAACACTCATTGAGAACATTCTTCCTGATGAGAGTTATGAGAGATTGATGAGTGAGGTTACCTTTCTCAAGCAAGGAGATGGAGAGAAAGTGAGAGTCTATGCGGAAAGAGTGGAAAAGTTAAAGTCCAAATTTTGCATAGTGTTGAGGAAGGAAGGAGATGATGTGGAGACTACTGTGATTGGCATAAGGGCCATGCTCACCAAGAATTTTGTGGGAGGGTGTGAATTTGTGAGACCACAAATTAGACGTAAGGTGAGATATGAGAAACCTTCTTCCAAGGTTGAAACTATCAAGATCACAATTTGTATGGAGGAGAGTTTGGAAGTGGATGAGAGTGATTTGGTGGTAAAGGAGGTTGTGCATCCTCCTCAAGGTTATAATTATGGTGGAACTTCTGATATTTTGTTGGCAAGGGTTGCACCACAAGTAGTAGTTGCTCAAGTTCTTGCACATCCACCAAAGGATACTTCAAACTATCATAGAACAACTTGCAGATCTCAAGACCAATGTGGTGCAACTATGGGATAAGAGAGAGGTGGATCAGAATGTGGGGAGGGGACCTAGGAGTTATGGAAGTTATCTATATAGGGGAGGCCAACCAACCAATAATTTCAATGAGAGAAATTGTTTTGGTTGTGGAGGAAGAGGTCACATCCAAAGGAATTGCCCTAATTCCACTTACCATGGAGGAAGGGGTTATGAAAGAGCCAATAGAGGGAAAGAAGGAGGTAGTGAAACCCAAGTGGCTCCTAATCCAAACAAAGGTAGGGGGATAACATCTATAGATGTGGTTGAGAGCAAGTATGAGAAGGGAGAGTGCTCAAACTTCAAGGGTCTTAATTTGGATCTTTTGGCACAAGAAAAGAAGAGAGCTCATTTTGTAGAGGATGTGCACTCTTCTCAAGGATTTACTCCTATGCCTACTAGGAGCACTTGCACAAGCACTTCAACACTACTAACAACAAAGACTCCAAGGAAGAAGTTGAGGATGGAGGACTTCTTGATCTCAAAGCAACAATGGAACTATAATGTTTTGAAGGATGTTGGTAGTCACAAGGCTAACATCATAGTGGACCAATTGATTGCTTTGAATACTACTTTGAGAAAGGAGCTTAGAGGTGGTTTGAGTTCTACAAGGAGCAAGAGGAGAAGAAGACAAAAGCTCTAGTATCAATGGGCGAGGTGGATGCCAAACCAACACCATGGAAGGCTTGTGAATATGCCTCCAAGATTGATGTGAGAGTGAATGGTTGCAATATCAAGGATGCATTGGTTGATGGAAGATCAATAGTGAATGCGATGTCAGAAAGGTTGATGAAGAAGTTGGGTATGATACCCTCAAGACCTTCAACATTTGTGGTGAGCATGGAAAACAAGCAACAAGTTTGACCAATAGGGGTGATGGATAAAGTGGTAGTTTCAATTATGGGAGTTCAAAATCTCATGACTTTCCAAGTCTTGAAGGATTCAAGCTATGACTTACTTCTTGGGAGGTCATGGTTGAGAGCAGCATGCACAATTGATAGATGGCACAAAGGGTACTTGAGGATTGGGCCATCAAACCATAGAGTCACTGTTCATGTGACCAACACCACCAACACTTCACATTTAGATACACCATCTTCTGATTATTGGGAATCAAATTCTAAAGAAAGAGCTTTAGGTGTGGACACAAACATGGAAGAGGAGACTTCCACAGAGGAGGATGAATCTGAATCTGATTTAGATGTATATCCCCTGTGTGCTATGGATTTTTCACCTAAGCTAGAGGTTTTGAATGACCTAGATAAATCACCACTGCCATTGGAGGAGATAGAGAGGAGGTTATCTACCCTCAAGTATGGTCCAAATGTTACCAAGGAGAAGAAGGTGAGATTTGAGGAGATTTTATGCAAGTTTATCCATGTGTTTGCTTTTAGCTCCAAGGATTTGAAGGAAGTCACCTTGGAGGAGCACAAGATACAAGTAGAGTCACATGCAAAACCAAACCGCTAAAAGCAACATCACATTGGCTCACCAATATCTTTGGTAGTGAAAGAGGTGATTGATAAGCTCAAGGAGGCCAGATTTATCTTTGAGGTGGAGAATTTGGAATAAGTGTCTCCATAGTGATTGCAAAGAAAAAGAATGGTAAGCTTCAGGTATGTGTGGATTACAAGAAGCTTAATGCTATTACTAAGAAGTACTATTACCCTTTGCCATTCATTGATGAGATCTTGGAGGAGGTTGCAGGTCATGAGAGGTACAGTTTTGGATATGGTTATAATGGGTAGAACCAAATCAAGATTGCACCATAGCATCAACAACTCACTATATTCACCACATTTTGGGGAACTTACGCTTTCAAGGTCATGCATTTTGGGCTTTGCAATGCTCTAGCCACATTCTAATGATTCATGAACAAGGTATTTGAACCTTTCATTGGGAAATTTGTGAGAGACTTCATTGATGACTTTTGTGTCTATGGGAGCAAGGAGGACCACTTTGAGTACCTAATCAAGGTCTTGCAATGCTTGGATGAGGCAAATGCATCACTCAACCCAGAGAAGTGCATTTTTGGATGTGAAGAAGGTCTACTTTTGGGTCACATCATCTCCAAGGATGGAATAGCAATTGATCCTAAGAAGGTGAGGAAAATGTCAAACCTACGATTCTCTTCAAGCTTGACAAAGGTATGCTAATTCTTGGGGATAGTTGGGTACTATAAGAGGTTCATCTTCTCATTTTCTAACAAGGCTTATGCATTGACTATCTATATGAAAAAGGGTGTAGATTACATGGTGATTTTGGAAGACAAGAAGGCTCTTAACTCTTTTGAGGAGCTCAAGCAATCCCTTGTTGTCACTCCAATTCTTGCTAAACCTGATTGGAGTAAGCCTTTCATCCTCTACATTGATGCTTTTAATGTTGCTATAGGATACACTCTTAGTCAATTAGACCAAGATGGGCATGATCATCCAATAGCTTATGCTAGTAAGCAGATAGTTTCAACAAAAAGAACTACTCTATCACGGGGAGAGAAGGGTTAGAAATGATGTTTGGTCTCAAGAAGTTTAAACACTACTTGATTGGAGGGAAAACCACAATTGTCACGGATCACAAGGCTTTGAAGTACATCTTCAACAAGCCTAATGTGGAAAGGAGGCTAGCAAGGTGGATGATAGTCTTGTCTGAGTATGACTACACCATTGAGAATAGGCCAAGAAAGAAACACGCAAATGTTAATTTGTTATCTTAGGCCTATGATCATGATGGAGATGAGCCAATGATGATTCCTTCTTGGATGAGGAGCTCATGACAATGTCAATCACTCAAGAGGTTCCAATGGAGTACAAGGAGATTGTGGATTTTGTGACAAGAGGTGACTATCCAGAAGGAATGCATGCTAGGGAGAGGAAGGCCCTTGCAACAAGATCTAGACCTTACACAATGGTGGAAGATATTCTTTTTCAAGGAGCAGATGGTCTACTTCAAAGAGCAATGGGTAAGGAAGAGTATATTCTACTCATAAAGGAGTTTCATGAAGGTTTAGTGTGTGGAGGACACTTTGCAAGAAAGATGATTGCTTTCAAGATTCTAGATGTAGGTTACCATTGGAGAGGGATTTTTAGGGATTGTCTTGATTATTGCAAAACTTGTCATGTTTGTCAAGCTTTTGCTAGAAAGTCTACTTCCACTCTACCACTTAGATCAATTCCATTGCTCGTACCTTTTGAGAAGTAGGAAATTGATTTTGTAGGTCTTCTCAATAGAACTCCAAGGAACAATCTATCCATTGTGGTAGTTATTGATTACCTCACCAAGTAAGTTGAGGCTAGACCATTGAGGGACAAGAATGAAGATGAAATGGGTAGATTTCTTTATGAACACATTATCACTAGGTTTGGATGCCCTTTGGAGTTGGTTTCAAATAAGGGAGGAGAGTTTATAGGAAGCATCACTATAGCAATGCTATGACATTTCTCTATCATACATAGAGTAACTACATCCTATAAGCCAAATTCCAATGGCTTGATAGAGAAAACCAATCAGACCTTGTGCATGATGTTGGCCAAAGATGCAGAAATAGAGGGGGCTAAACATCAATGGGACAAGAGGATTCATGTAGTTTTGTGGAAGTATAGGACAACCATGAAAACTTCCACCGGATATTCTCCATTTCAATTGGTATATGGTATTGAGTCTACCTTACCTTTTCACTTTGATCTTCCTACATTCCAAAGCATTCATAGGAGATTGAAGGAAGCACAAGGAGGTGATGCAAAGAAGTAAAGGAAGGATCAACTCATGGAGTTGGAAGAGGCAAAAGTAGTTACTATGGTTTGAGAGGAGCAAGCCCAAAGGAAACAAAAGGAGAGCTATGACAAGAGGCAAGGCAAGAAGAGTGTGGAGCCTTTCAAAGAAGGTGATTGGGTAATGTTGTTTGATTCCATTTGATTCAAGAGAGTGCAAAAGAAGTTTTTGCCTAAGTACTTTGGACCTTTCATAGTGGAGAAGGAGTGGGGCAATTACACCTATGATCTCAAGGAGTTGGGAGGAAGACACTTTGATAGGATTAACTATGATAAGTTGAAGATGTATCATAGAAGGTAGAGAGACCTTCACTTTGAGGACAAAGTCAAAACTTAGTCTGGGGGTAAATGTAACACACATTTGTGCATGTGTGTGGTATTGTGATATTTAGCTTGGTATTACAAGTACTTGAGAGATATTATTTATATAGAGATAAAGGTTGGTTCTACATTAGTCATGATTAGCTAAAGTTAGTCATAGCTAAGCTAGAGAGGACCTTACTTTAGAGGAAGTGGAAAAGATGAGCACCACTATTTTGGATTCTAGTGTGTTGACTTGGTATTATTCTTAGGTGTTTGGCTTTGAGGGAAGGGTTGAGAACTCTTGGGTCCGCAAGCCTTTTTGTTTTGGATTCTTCTTTAATCCAAGGATAGCCCATGTGAAGGAATCCTTGACTTAGTAGTTGGGTCAAGATAAGATCACATGCTTAGTGGAATATGCCCATGTGGATGGATATTCCTTTATACTTTTTGACTTTACTTGACTTTTAGCCGAGTAACTTGAGTTTCTATGGTAAATAGTAACTTTAGTGCATAATTACTTCACAAATATATAAACAAGGGGTGAGGAGGTACTCATCATCCTTTTATTTGCAATTATATCTCTCTCATTGAGTTCTCTAGTGAGCAATGTCTTGAGTCTTGGAGTGTTAGCCTTGGAGAAGTATGATGGAGTTGAGGTTCTTTGCCTTCTTAGTTCATGGTGCGCTACCATAATAGTCATTGGAGGTTCATCTTGAGTGAGAGATAGGCCGGCTCGCAAGCCATCATCAAATGCTACCTAATATTGGCTTTATATGAATACCTAATTCCTTTGTTAATTGCATGGACATAAAATTCTTAGAATTTCCAAAATCAACCAAAATATTACAATCATGATTTGATTTTATACCTTGCAAGTGAATCAAACTTGCATAGGTTGAGCCTTCAATCCTATTGGAAATAATCAAGTTCCCAATAAGTGGTTCAGTATCTACTATTGGAAGTCTTTGTTCCTTGATCATTGTGCTCTATGAACTCCAATTGGGTAATTGGTTAGGGTCATACATTCTTGAGTGGATATCCCACAATGTGATGTTCAATATAGAAATATTAGAAGCAGACTCCATTTTTCGGTAACCATTCATTTGTTGTGCCAAGTGGTCTCTATTGGATGGCATTAATCTCCATTGGTATCGGCTTGTTGTAACACCATTACCTAAACATATTGTCTAAAGGTGGAAATTGTTTTAGTAATATCTAGAAAAATGTTATATATGATGGTCTAAGTAGATTAGATAGAGTTATTACCAAGAGAGTACTTCCACTAATAGAGTAGAGGCAAAAAATACACTAAATACTTTAGAGCCAATTGTGGTGGCCTAAATAGATGAATTAGACTTCAAAAATTGATAGATTCATCTTCCTTCAAGAGAAAAAGCATTACCTTCTCCCCCATGTTTGTCTCATCAAGGGCTTTCCAACTATACCTCACCCATGGTATTTTGAGCTTTTAATATGAAAATTCTCCAAAGATTCCTTCCAATCAAACTTGTTCGACCAACTAAATAGGACAAGAATCAATATATCACCAATCCATACATCTTATCTAAGGTAGAGCTTGCTAAAATATTCCTTGGGATCAAATACATGGTTACTTGTTTACATGGAGCTTACTTGTTTGCATAACCTTATACTTAGAGTGGACCAAGGAATAGTTCTGCATACTTATAGGCAAAGTTAGTAGCACACAAGTAGAGACCTCAACCAAAGATACTCCCCATGAGAGAAATCCCTTAACAATTGTAGTCCAAGAGTAGACCAAATGCCTTTGGCCTTGTGTATAATTCATATAGGAAGAAGGAATTTGGCCGTGCTCCTCAAATTTAGACATAATGCCTTTGGTCTTGTACATAGTTACTTAGAAGAGGAACTTTGGCCATATATAGTATCATTTGGCTTGGTATCACTTTAGAGTAATGTAATTCAAATGAACTTAGGGGAGGACTTGACACCTTCCCAAACATGTGTAAGAAGATTAGTTAGTTTGAAAGAAGATTAGGATAAGATAAGTTTAGAATTCTAGGCATCTTATGTAAGATTAAGCAAATGATTACCACAAAACCCTTGAAGTAACTTTGGTACAAAGAAGGAAATTTTTTATAAGGCTTTGGCCTAATAATCTACAAATTGACTTTTCTATGCAACTTTGTGTATAATACAAAGTGAAATTCTTTGTAGTTTTTTATCACTTTGTCTTGAATATTGGAAGGAAGCCTATGTATGAGTAGAGGTAAGGAAATTTGCAATATGAACACAAGTGCTTGAGAATAGAATGGTGGATGTACACTTAATCAAGATGTCTAATTCTTTAGTGTTTCAAAAAAGTAAATTAATACAAAGAGGAATATGTTTGGTTTGGAGCATTACCAATACCAAATAATTGAAAAGCAAAAGGCATTTTTCCAACAAGAAGACATTGTGGGTTGTGCCTACTTGGAAGAGTAGTACATGCCTTTGTAGTTGTAGTCTTTGGGGCAAAGTGAACCATCCCCTTTAGGAATAACTTGGAATCTATTAACAATGAATAGAATTTTAGTTTTCTTATTTTTGTGGTGTGCCACAATGGGTGATAATACCCTCTTTTGGGAGTGTTTTTGCCCAACAGGTCAAATATAAAGTAATAAAAAAGTGACACTTTCCCTTCACTTTTAGTCATTTTTGACATGTATCCTAATGAAACAATATGTTCTTACCAATTTTACTAGTATTTGGTTGGCCTTGAGTCACCACAACACCTTCATGGCAAGGAAGTGATTATTCCCAACACAAACAATTTGCATATGGATGACTAATATAAGTTCAAGTAGTCACATCTAGGGAGATTGACTTATGAAAGCAATATTAGTATCCAAACTACATTTCTATCATCTCAAGCTTGGTTTCTAAAGGTCACCAAGAAATACTCATGAGTTTTAATTCTATCAACATTAGTGCATCCAATGATGGTGCCATGATTGGAGATGGTGCTAGTACAAGTGGTATAGATCTTATAAGAGGTAGTGGAATATAAAAGTTTAACCTTGTGGTAGAGTTCTTCCATTGCTTGAAGAAATTACCAAGAAGTGCAGAATAACAAGTTGAAGAGCTTGCAAGAGTTTCAATAAAAGTTCAAAGAGAGCTTATGCAAGGTATACACTCACTTGAGATAGTACTAGTTTCACACAAAGAGTGATTGAGGCACAAGTTATCCAATTTTGGTATGGAATACTAGATGAAGAGTTATGATGTAGGGTACATGATGCCTTTATGTTACAAGTAACCTTATTCACTTTTGCAATTATCCTTGGTTTGGCAAAGCATATTGAAGTAAATATGAGGAGAGGGGATATCTAGATTATGAGGTGATATCTAGATTTGGTAGGGAGACCTCATGTGTACTGGTTGTTTCTTTTGAGATGTGGTAGAGTATACCACACCATATTGGCCTTTAAGAGTATATAGATATCCCCAACCAGATGGAGCAATTGAAGGGCCTAGTGCATATAAACCTCTACTCTCTCTTTTTTAGACAATAGTAGTCATCAAGTAGTAGTATTGCTTTTTTGGCTTGTGGTGGAACTCACCACAAGAAAGTGTAATTAAGGTAGTGTGCATGACACCTTTAGAGTACCATTGCCATAGATTTGGTCATATTAGCAATCAATGCTTTGACTTAACCTAGAGTTATGATATGATAAGAGGCCAAGGAACAATGTGGTGGTTGTTAGGTTGGAAGAGTTATGGCTAGACTTGCATTTGAGCAAGCTAGGTTTACACTTGGAGTTTTAATTTTGTTGGAAATTTAAGAAAGGTCTATACACCATAGAGTCTTATAAGATTCTGGTGCTTAGCTCTTTATGTTGGAGAAGGTTGTAGTTCTTGGCCTTTTAAGGGTATCCATTTTAAGATCCAAAAATCTTTAGGAAGTGGTTCCATAGAGTACATCACATGTGAAGAACTCATCAAATAGACTTAGCCTAATTATCCAATTGATAATTCTATGATAAGAGCCCATGCCATTAAACAATAGTAACATCCTATGATGTATTAGTTGGTGGAGTAGTGCTATATATCCCATGGGATTCAAAATTGACTATTGCAATGAGATAGCTTCTAATAGGCTAGGTTGGTAAATTAGGTGAGGGATGAGTATGTTACCTACCAGCATATTTTAATAGTGGTTCTCTTAGCTTATTGAAATCAAGGACTATGGCAATAATATCAATGTTCATTAGTTACATTACTTGGCTTGGTGAGTTACTTGAGAAGGATGGCCATGCTAAGGATACTTTAATACCATGGAAGATTGCTTAAATTTGGAATATGAGTGGAGATGTCAAATCCATCTTAGATATTCTATTGTGGAGTTTTGGTAAGGAGTTGTAGCATCATGTAGGTAGGTTGGTACACCATGGATGGTGTGAAGCCTTTGTACCATCAATGGACCAATTTGATGGTGATTCTCCAAATTTTATTACATTATCACCTTTGGATACTACACCAATTGTTGGGCAATATCCAATAGAAGGAGTATGCTTATTGGATTTGTTTGGTGTGAAAAAAGTGGACTAGTTATAGTAGTGCAAGTAGGTGTATGAGTTTAGAGGTACTTGTATATAGGAAATGAGATTTTTTGGAAAGTCTTTCTACATTATATCTTACACTTGACACACCAATATCCTAATTTGTTAACAATGTCAACAATTAAAGATTACCAAAAGACATTACCATTAAACATTTCCTTGTCAAGGATGTAGGATCTTGAGAGACATAACACTATTTATTTGGTGGTTTTTGGATGGTATGTCAAAGGTCATATACAAGTTAGGTAAGGTCAAGGTATGTAGAATCTCCATTCTTGCACCTTGTGAGAGATGCTACATATAATAAAACATCTTTGGGTTCATCAAGTAGTTTCTATAGCATATATTTTGGATAATGTTTTCATATTATGGTTTGTTTAATTAGTGAAATTATAAATTATTCTTGGTTTTTATATCTTTATGTTGTTATAATAGACTATGCAAGCAATCCTATAGGCTAATAAACTGCCATGAGAGCAATCTATGTATATTCAAGTGATTGGCATATGGATTTTGGTCTTGTTTTTTATCAAGAACTCTAATATATATAGTTAGTGGAAGCTTGGTTTAGAGCAATTTGTTTTAGTCTTGAGTGGTAGTAGAGTGTAATCACTAGAGTACACAAGTGGCAAACTTGATTAGAAAGATTTTACTTGCTATTTATTAATCATTCCCAAATCCTTTTTAAAATTAAACTTCAATTTTTACACCATGATTACCCTTTGGTTAGGATGGTAGTTCATGTTCATGGTGTTGGTGATGTAGAACATAGATCATATTAAATTACTATTCTTACTTATGTATAGGTAAGTAGCTATTTATATCCTTTTATAAAATAAAAGGAACTAAAAATTTAGCTAAAGGCTTTGGAGGTGGAGTTTGGAGATCCATTTGTCAAAAGGAAGTGATAACTTAAAATTCAAAGTGGAAGAATTTGGATCCCATGAAGTTGAGCTAAGGTTTTTGGACATTTGGGAGATTTCAAATGGTATCTTGGACAGATAATACCATCTTTGGATACAAGAGAAAACAAGCTAAAATGCTAAGACAAAATCCAAAATTTGAGTAGTTGATGATCAAGATCTAATCAATTGAAGTATGGGAGTCTAATCCACATCCAAGATAACACTTTGGAGGATTTTAGACTTCTAAAATTACTTTTGATTATCCATCAACAAGTTCATATAGAAGGTAAAATTCTTGTTGTTCTACATTCAAGAAACCCTTCTCCAAAAGTTGATCTCAATTTGATATGATTAACTGAAGTTAGAGTCCTTGAAGCCAAGCTGTCTAAATGTACATTATGATTAGGTTTATGGCTTTGGCCACATCTCACATTTTGGTTTGAAGCAACAAGTAAAATATAGAAAAATTATTTGTGGCTTTTTCTTACACCTTGATGTGAAATTGGTATAAAATACTCAATTAGACAACTCAAGATCTTGGATCAATTATAATTTGGTATGTAGAGCTCAAATATTAGCACAACTTGGAAGTTGATCTATATTTAAGGATTAGTTTAAAATTGAGATGCCAAAATTCATAAGGGTTTAAATTATACTACAATCAACTTCCTTTCACAGTTTAGTTGAATTAAGATTTGCAAGCAATAAGATATGATGCATCAAACTTAATAAAAAAAATATCATAAGCTTTGATAGATTTGTTCCATATACAACTACAAATGATTTAAATTTTCCCATTCAATATCAAGTTTAATGAAGTGACAACATGAGGAAGATTTTCCATGATTACTTGAACTCTTGAGCCAAGACTTTGGTAAAAACTTGGAAGAACAAAGAATAGCACGTTCATTTATGTTTTGAATAAGTGTTGTGAGCCTTAAAAATCAAACAAGTTTAGGATAGTTTCAAGGAAGTTGTAGTTGTGAAATTAAGACATTCTACATATTATTAGAAAAAATATCTCATAGACTATTTATTAAGTTCTAAAATGTTAACATTGTAACAATAGTGAAAAAGTGATCTTTTGCCAAGCCTCAAGTTTAATTTTTCAACAAAAAGATATAAAATTATCCTATTTTGAGCATATGTTGAAAAATATTCTTGGAGTACAAGTTGGAAGCATCTCTTTGATATGGATATATGAGGACAGAAGCCATTTAGGGAATGAGAAATCTAGATAGAGTGATAACTATATGAGGCACTAGTGTACTAGATAGAAGCATGAAAAGTTGTGGTTAAGTTATTTATATTTGGATATAATTTATGCTTTGCATGCTTGATTGTAAACCTAATTGGCTTGTATTAGGTTGATAATAATGACCCAAAAATTTGGAGTGTATATTGGGATGACACATTAGATTAGCCTTTTTCTATCCAATAGAAGGAAGATTGGGTAGCTACAAAAAAGTTCTTGGCAATTGGGAATGCAAGGATGCACAACCATCCATAATAGATCTAGATATAACCTCATGTCCAATAGGATCTATAATTAGGCACCCAATGTGTTCTCATAGAGAAGAAGGCAAATATGATAACCCAATGTTGACCAAAAAGAGGTATAATAGTAAGTAATATGTCATCTCCTTGAGGATATGGGTCTGAAATGGCTAGATTTGAAGAGAAGTATCACAACTTGCAATTATTTATTGTTACCTATTTTACCTCTTGGGGCAAGAACCACTCCAAAAAGTGGGTAGTGTCATCCCTATGGTATAGCAAAGCACAAAAGAAAACTAAAAGTGTCACTTCCACTATGAGTACATTCAAACTATTACCTAAAGATGATGATTCAATCAACCTTGAAGTGACCACTTCATTAATAAAGACTTCAACTCCAAAGAATATGGAATACCCTTCCTAAAAGGTTCAACTCCCAAGGCTCTTTGCATTGGTAAAATTATTCATCTTTGCTCTTGTACACTTTTCAACACTACAATTCATTTTTTATCCATCAAAGCATTACTTTTCTCCTTCAAAACTCTCAAGGATCCCATACCCTAGTCAATAATTGATGTGGGGCAATCATCTCTTTGTCCAATTTCTTCATCCTTGAGTCTTTGGCCTTTTTTGCCTTGGCTTGCATAAGAGTCTCTTCCTTCAGTGCTTTTATTTCTTCATATAGCACTATCTCCTTCTCTTTGAGTTGTTATCCTTGGCTCTTGAGCTACATAACCTTGTTGTTGTACAAATCAATGGAATGCAAGTTGACTATGAAGTTGTAGATGCAAATGTTTGACTAACAATGTAGAGTCATAGACTTCCAAATTCTTTTGCTTATATATCAATAAGCACTCATTTAGCATTGATATGAGGGGCCAAAAAATGCATTGGCAAAATAGTCAAGCTTTTTGCTGATTGATAACTCCTCCTTGTCAAACTTGGCTTTTATCAAGACAAAACCTTTAGGTACTATAAGTGCAACAAAGAGTTTGGTTTGGTTATCTTTGGTTTGTTCCTCTTTGTGTATTGATCCGTTTGATTTCTCCACCAATAGCACGTCTAGTTATTTGTCTACCGGGGGATCTTCTTCTTTGTGAGTTTCCTCATATTGGGAGCATTGAGTTTGTTTTGAAAATTTTTAGAGGATAAGATCCTCATGTGCTTAGACAACTTACTAGAATGGATTTATTTTTGTTCCAAGGTTTAGTAAATGAGGGCAAAGATCATAGAGTATTTAGAAATTTGTCTCAAAGAACACAAATGCCAGTGTGGATTTAAGTTGCCCTTGCTCTTGACAGGTTTGGCCATCATGGCAATGGGGCAAGTGTGGCAAGAGCCTTAAATCTCTAGGTGCTTGCTCTACAATTTTTTTTACAAAATTTTTAATGACTGCAATTATTGCTATCTTGGGCAAGGAGGTAGAGTGGCCGGATCAAGAGGAAAGGTCAAGAATATCTTTGGTTTTTTTCTCAAAAAGGATTCCTTGGGTGCATAGGTTTAGTGGATGGGACTTTATTTAGACTATCACAATCATCCAAGGTGGATGGGAAGATATATTTTTGTTGAAAGGGATTTTATCTATCAATGGTCAAGTGGTGTGCTATGACAAGACAAGGATTATTCATTTTGCTATGGTATTGGTAGACTAAGTATTGAAGTGAAGTAATATTTGTTATTGGAGTGTGTAAATAAGTTTTGATCCAACTTGTAATTGTATATGAATTGGTGGAGTGAAAAATGCCAAGATGTTGCCATGATCTTGGCATGTATAAATATATGTGCAAATTTGAATACTAAGAGTGAGTGCAATTTGTTTAAGAACAATCAATTCATGTTAGTGAATTTTAGTTATATTGTTATGAGATATTCTTAGTGAGTGTAACAATTTGGAGTTTAGCAATGAAGTTAGTAGGGCTAACAAAGTAGCAAATAAGAAAAATTAACCTAGCATATTCCGGAAGTAGCTAAGAAGCTTCTTGGGAAGCTTCCCAACTAGCTTAGCTTGCACCTCAAGTAAGTAGCTTCTAGAAGGAAGCTTCTAACTAGCTTAGCTTGCACGCCAAGTAGGTGGCTTCTAGAAGGAAGCTTCTTGAGAAGATTCTTAGTTAACTTGGCTTGGACTCTAAGAAAGCGGCTTGAGGAAACTTCTTGAGAAGCTTCTCAAGGGCCTTGTATGCTACCTATAAATACCAAAATCAAAGCTCATGCTAGGCATTCATAGTTTTCCCTCATTCAAGTGTCCCAATGTGAGCTTCCATTCTCCTATTTCTCTCTTTGATCTTGGTCTTTACATTGGAATTAGAGCATGAATGGGATGGATGGAATTAATGGACCACCAAATCCACTTTTACCAAACCATTGGGATTTTCATGTATAGATATTACCCAAGTACCATTTCACACAATTCATCATCTCACGCTTTGGGTAGGATTTTGTTTGAGGATCACCCTTGATACTTCCGGTTATAACTTATGGAGAATAGTGGACGTGCTGCATCTATGTGTTAATCAATTAGATAAATTGAGAGTGGTGGAATAGAGTAGTAGTTATGGTGGCAATACCTAATGTTATCTTTGCAATGCAACAACAAATTGAGCACCTTACTTGATTGTTTGATGAACAAGACCAACAACAACAAAAACATATAGAGAGAGTGTCAATTTGAGAGGGAGAAGACTGCATTCAATTTCCAAAACCCAAGGTGTTTGAAGGCAAGAATCTTCCGGGCACGGTGGAGAATTTTGTGTTTGACTTTGAACGTTACTTTGAAGCCACAAATCTTCAAGATGAACGGAAACAAATTCTTTTGGCTTCTAGCCAATTGGATGGTGTGGCAAAACTTTGGTGGCAATTCTAAGTGGAGCAAACTGAATGACACATTGTTACACCAATTTTGACATGGGTAGAATTCAAGGATGCAATACTTGGTCGACTTCAAACTATAAATGCCACCCAAGCCACACAAGATAAATTGGTGGAGTTGAAGCAGATTGGCTCAATAAGGAGCTAGATCACATAATTTCAAAACATCATCATGCAAATTCCAGATATCCAAGAAGGTGAAGTTCTAGATTGATTTTTGTGAGGATTGAAGTCAGGAACCAAATTGGAGGTGACCATACGAGAACCACAAAACGTAGAAGAAACCATGCAATTGGCTAAGTGCTTTGAGTCCTTGGTTGCGACAACTTGGTCTTGACCTTGACCTACACAAAGCCTACCAGTACACTACGCACGAGTAGAACAACCAACACCAATGGAGATTAATGCTATCCAATAGAGACCACTTGGTATAGTGGATAGAGAAAGATTGTGACAAAATAAAGGTTGCTTTTATTGTCACCAAGTTGGGCATTGTATTGCTGAATGTCCACTTAGGAATGGGTGAGCTCGACAAGTTACCGAGATAGAGTTTGTGGAACAGAATAATCAAGGAAACAAGGAATCCCATTAGGAGATTTTGAGCCACCTACTTGGAGCTTGATTAGTTCCAATAAGATTGAAGGCTCAACCTATGCAAGTTTGCTTCACTTGCAAGGTATGATATCTAATCGGGGTTGTAGGATTTTGATTGATTCTAGAAGTTCAAAGAATTGTTTATGCAAGTAATAAAGGAATTGGGTATTCCTATCAAACTAATGATTGGAAGTAGATTGATGATGGCGGATGGTAGATAGGGTTCTACATTTTGTACCTCACATCATGTTACTTTTAAGATTGGGAAGGAGTATTTGGAGAGTATCAGGTTTGTAGTGGCACCTCTACACTATGATGTTATTCTAGGACTACCTTTGCTTGAACATCATAAGGTTCAATTTGATTGGACCCAACGACAAATTCAAGTACAACACCAAGGTAAGAATTTCTGATTAGATTGTCCGGCACCTCTGAGTAAGACACCTAAGAATAGTCAATCCTAGGATGAGAAGTTTGTTAAGAAGGTAGCCATAGAGTATGCCTTGAAGAGAGAGGAGCTCCAAGATGGGAAGTTTTCTAGAAAGGCAACCATGGAGCAAGCTTTGAAGAGAGATGAGTCCTTAGATGGGAAGTTTGTTAGTGAAGCAGCCATAGAGCAAGCTTTGGAGGAAGAGAAGTCTATTTTTGTGGTATGGATCAAGCCGATTGCACAAGGACAATCCAAGGAGAGCCAAGAGCCTCATCAAGCAAGGGTTGATCAGATAGTTCAAGAGTTTGCGGACGTGTTTCTGGATGATTTGCCAAAGGGATAACACTCCGATCGTGGTATGCCCTTCAAGATTGAGTTATTGCCATGGAGTACTCCAATAAGTAGACCAATCTATTGGCTCTCACCAAAGGAGTTGAAGGAGTTGCAAACAATACTTACGGAGTTGTTGGAGAAGGACTTCATACGACATAGTACCTCTCCTTGGGGAGCATCGGTACTATTTGTTCCAAAGAAGAATGGAGGACTTTGTTTCTGTATTGATTATCATGGGCTCAATAAGCAAACAATGAAGAATGCATATCCCTTGCCTCAGATTGATGACTTGCTTGATTAATTGAGTGGAGCACAATAATTTTCCAAGCTAGATCTTTGCAATGGCTATTGGCAAATCCTCATTGATGGGGAGGATGTGCAAAAGACGGCCTTTTGCACAAGGTATGGGCATTTTGAATGGAGAGTTCTACCTTTCAAACTCACTAATGCTCCAATATTCTTCATGGATCAGATGCATCGGGTGTTGGATGGACTATTGGATTGTATGTAGTGGTGTTCTTGGATGATATCTTAATCTATAGCAAGATAGAGGCAGAACACGTGAATCACATGTGAGAAGTCCTAAGACGACTGAGACAATGGAAATTTTATTGCAAGAAGTCAAAGTGTACCTTTTGGCAAAAGGAAGTTACCTTCTTGGAGCACAAGATCTCATCAGAGGGGATCAAGATGGAAGGGGAGAAAATCAAGGCCATTATTGATTGGCCTACTCCAAAGGATGCTATAGAAGTATGGGCATTTAATGGATTGGCCAGTTTTTACCAACGGTTCATCCATTATTGTGCTCATGTGGCTGCACCATTGACTGACCTCTTGAGGAAGGACTTGAGCTTCTAGTGGACCACCAAGCACAAAGAAGCATTCCAAAAGTTGAAACATATGGTGTCTTCAAGGCCCATTCTTCAATCGTATGATCCTCAACTACCTTGTGTGGTTGTTTTTGATGCTTCTAACTTTGCAATTGGAGTCGTGTTGCAACAAGAATTCCCAAATGGACTACATCCCATTGCCTTTGTGTCTCACTGACTCAATACTGCTGAAAGAAACTACTCTGCTCAAGATCAAGAACAACTTGCAATGGTATATGCCACCAAGGTATGGAGGCATTACCTCTTGAGGAAACAAGTGATCATGCAAATTGATCACAAACCATTGCTGCAGACCTTACACTTGGAACACATGAAGAGTTGACATTATCAATGGGAGGAACAACTCCAATTGTTTGACATCAAATTTGAGTACAAACCAAGTCGGTTCCACGTCATCTCTGATGCTTTATAATGATGACTTGATTTGAAGTCTATTCCTCTCATCACAGTGGCAATTATGATGGTGTCAATTGACTCCTATAATACTCCGAGGACAAGAGAAGAGAGAAAACACAGATTGCACGCTCAAACATTCGATGCCCCAAAGGAGCACCTTCTCTTTATTATATAAGCAAAGAGGATCTCCTCCAAGGAAGCTCCACCATAGGATTAGGGACATAGATAGGTGACATGTCAGCAAGCTCCAACCTTGGATTACTTACTTGGATGGGTGACATGTCTGGTCTAGGTCCTATCTGGTTGGTCAAACAAGCTTTGACCGGCAGGAATCTTTTAGGGAATCTTCTTGTAGGAATCTCAAAATCACGTGAGTAAGGTACCATTGGAAAGCTCTCAAGACAAAGCAAGGAGGAGGAAAGGCTAGCTTTTCCTCCGATTTGGGGGGGGGGGGGAACTTGCACATTTTTGAGGCCTAATTCATCCGTTTAGGCCTCCAAAATTGCCTTCAAAGATTTCATTCATATTTCAATTCCTACTTTATTAGTAGAAGTCCCCTTTTGATGATACCTCTTTTTGATCTGTTTAGTCCATCATGTGTAACATCCTTCTAGATGTTACCAAACCAATTCTCACCTTTAAATCCTATGTCTAGCTATTGGTTCTAAGGTTCTCAAGTCTATTTTGGTTTTTGCCCTATTAGTAGAAGTACAGGTTATACTTCTATCTGATATATTTTGACCATCATGTATTACATCATTCTAGATGTTACCAAACCGAATTTCACATCTAGATCATATGGCTAACTCTTGGTATTACAGACCTCCCTCCTTTAAGATGCAACTTCCTCATTGTGCAATTGTTGCTCAAATGCTTGCACCAACACTGGTGCATGTGCCAAATTGGCAGCGGGCTCCCAGGTTGCTTCATAGAGAGGGTAACCTTTCCATTGTACTAGATATTCCACCCGTGGATGGCGAGTACCATGCATGCGCTTTTGGAGAATCAGCTCTACTTCATATTCCTCTATGCCATCAATGAGTGTTGGACAAGGTCGAATGTCTTGTGTGGAAGGACCTTGGCCTGATCGGGGAGCATATCTGCGTAGCAAGGAGACATGGAACACTAGATGGATCTTTAGGTGTGGTGGTAGCTCAAGGTGATAGGCCACAGGGCCGATGTGATGAAGAATCGAGAAAAGCCCAATAAAACGAGGTCTGAGCTTACGAGGTCCAACTGATGTGAAGTTGGTTGTCGATAGCCACACTTGATCCCCAACATTGAACTCCATGTGCCTATGGTGTGCATCAACATATTGCTTTTGTCGATTTTGCACAATCTATAACCTATGCTTGGCGCTCTCCACACCTTGTTGGATTCTAAAAACAAATGTGTTGACTGCATCGAGCTTGGTAGTCATTGGACGGATCTTCATCAAGCTAGAAGGTGTGAAGTGATGCTCACCATACATGAGGAAGAACGGGGTGGCCTGGGTGGATGCATTCACTAAATTGTTGTAAGCAAATTCCACCAACGGGAGTAGGGTGTCCTACCTCTCTTGCTCTTCTAAGGTGAAGCCGCTTAACATGTCTTCAATCATGCAATTAGCCCGCTCTGTTTGGCCATCTGTTTGTGGGTGGTAAGCTATGGACATAGCCAACTTGGTTTTGAAGAACCCAAAGAGTGTTTGCCAAAACAAATTGGTGAATTGGGTGCCTCTATCGGTAATGAGTACTTTAGACAAGCCATGGTGAGCAAAGACTACATCTAAGTATAATTGAGCTAGTTGTGGAGTGGTCACCTCCTTGGTGGTAGGGCGTACATGAATCATTTTGCTGAGCCGGTCCACAAAGACCACGATGGAGTCAAACCCTAAAGTGGTCTTGGGTAATTCACAAACGAGATCCATACTCACTTGTTCCCAATGTTGGGTAGGCATGGGGAGAGGTTGAAGGAGCCCTATAGGAGCTTGATTAGAAGGTTTGTTCTGTTGACAGAATAGGCAGCTCCGCACGTAGTCCATCACGTCGTTGTTCATCTTGAGCCAATAGTAATGGCGCTTGACTACATCCAAGGTCTTGTCCACTCCGACATGAGCTGCAATGGCTGAATCATGACATTCCGCTAGAATGGTGGTCCATAATTCTGGGACATTTGGGATCCATAATCTGCCATCCCAAAAGGTGAGTCCTTGGGTGCTGGTGACACCTTTGGATGATTGTGCTTCTACAATCTGTGGATCAGCTTTTGTAGCAGCTAGAATCTCTGGCCAGAATTTAGGGTTAATCTTAACCTCTGCCACCAAGTTGTTTGCCATTGGCATGCGGATGAATGCATTTGCAAGTTGCTTCTTACCTTCCACGTAGGTGATTGTCATGTTGAAGTGTTGTCGCCACTCTGCCCACCAAATTTGGCGACGAGATAGATCCTTATGTGTCTTGAAGTAGACTAGAGGTTTGTGGTCTATCTCTACTACAAATGCCTTCTCGCCCAGATAGTGCTTCCAATGCTTGGTTGCTATAACAATGGCCAACTCTTCTCATTTTGTGGTGTGGTAGTTGTGCTTTGCCGGTAACAACTTTTGAGAGAAATATGCAATTGGATGCCATCTGTCATGCCACTCTTGTTGTAGGACTGCTCCTATTGCTACGCCTGATGCATTTGTAGCCAACTTGATTGGACGTTTTGGGTCATACCACTTCAAGATTGGTGCATGTAGCAAGGCGGCCTTCAATTCTTGAAAGGCCAACTCTTGTGCAGTTCCCCATATCCACTTCTTCCCTTTGCCAAGTAGTGCCGTTAAAGGCTGTGCAACCTTGGAGAAGTCCTTGACAAATCTATGATAGAATCCCGTCAACCCCAAGAAGCTCTTAAGTTGAGTCTGATCTTCTGGAGCACTCCATTTTTTAATGACCTCTATTTTATCCGTTAATACTTGAATGCCCTCTGCACTTACTCTATGCCCCAAGTAGTCTACTTCAGACTTGCCAAACTCACACTTTGAGATTTTGGCGTATAATTGATTCTGTCTTAGAATCCAGAGGACCTCTTGTAGATGTTGTTTGTGTTCTGTCATCGTGCTACTATATACTAAGATATCATCCAAGAAGATAATAATAGACTTATCCAAGTATGGATGAAATATGTCATTCATTAGACTCATGAAAGTGGCAGGTGCATTGGTGAGGCTAAAAGGCATCACAAGATACTCAAAGTGGCCATACCTGGTTCAAAAGGCAGTTTTGTACACATCCTCCTCTACAATTCGGATTTGATTGTAACTGCTCCACAAGTCCAGTTTGGTGAAGTATCTCGCTCCATGGAGTTGATCAAACAGGTCATCCATGCAAGGTAAGGGGTATTTGTTCTTCATTGTTTGCTGATTGAGAACTCGATAGTCAATGCACATGCGCATTGTACCATCCTTCTTCTTCACAAACAAGACAGGGACCCCATATGGTGATACGCTAGGTTGGATGAACCCTTTCTGTAGCATCTCCTCAATTTGAGTCTAACACTCCTCCAACTCATGAGGTGATAGGCAATATGGGGCCTTACAAGGAGGTGTCTTCCCTGGGAGTGTCTAAATTTTGTGATCTACTCACCTTTTTGGTGGTAATCCTGAGGGTAGATCATCGGGAAAGACATCTTGAAACTCATCCACCACATCCTTCAATTTCTCAAGAATTTGTCCATCGAGTTGTGCACTCTGGACTTCTCTTATTAGACCCATAAAACATCTATCGGTCTTACAGACAGTTGCCATCCCCATGACATATAGAGGCAGTTTCTGCTTGTGTGATTTTTCTTTAACCTCAATGATTGACCATTGGTGGGTTCTCACTACTTTTTTCCTCCAATCCACCATAGGGTTGTATGCTCTATCCATGGCATGCCTAAAATTGCATCATAACGAGCTAACTGTATCATTCGCCACTCAATTGCTTCTTGATATTCTCCTACAGAGAGGGTTACCCGTCTAGGTAATGACTCAATCCTCTCTGTTTGCCCATTAGGTAACTCTACTTCTTCACTCCTATCTCTCTCTAGATCCATTGCCAATCTTATTGCAACAGAGCGAGACAAGAAATTCTCTGTTGCTCCCGGATCTATTAATACTCTCACTTGATTACCTTCTAGGATTCCATTCACAACAATCAATTGTGAGGTTGCCTTTTGGGATCTTTGTGCATTATTCTTCTTCCTTCCCTCGCTTCTCTTCTTCCTTATTGAGCCAATAAGGCCATGAGGTACATTTACTGGCGATCTTTGTTTTCCGAAGTGATTTCCACCTCCTCCTCTTCAATGTGCCTCTCCATGTTGTTCAAAGATCACCTATAGAAAGGCCAAGGGCCTCTAGGGAAACGAGTGCAACAGTTGGTAGATATGTGTCTAATACGGCCACAATTGTAACAACAATGTTGTTTTCCTCGAGTCCCTTCTCCTCATGGGACTCCATCTCTTTGTTCTTCTACCCGTCCCTGCTCCCTTTGAAGCGGTCGTGCTCCTTGATCCCAAAATCAAAGGTTGCCCAATTCCATTGGTACTGGTCCACCCATGTGTGGCATTTTTGCACGATAATGTTGAGGTGGAACTACTCCTTCACCTCCACCTAACGCTCTTGCTATTCTTTGCACACAAGCAATGGCTTCAAATACCGTGCAAGGATTTTGCACCATGACTTCTTGGCAAATCCGCTCTTTCAACCCTTGTTTGAAATTGTTGAGAGCCTTTGCTGGACTCATGTTGGTAATTGCAACTTGTAGATCCAGAAATGCCTCCACATACTCTTGTATGCTATTCTTCTGTCTCAATCCCCTTAGTCGGGTTTGAGCCATCTGTATAGAATCCACCGATTGGAAATTCTTCAATAGTCCTTCTTGCATTGCTGTCCATATGACCTCCCTTCTCTTTGCCAACATGGATCGTTCCCAAGCATCATAACATGTGAGGGCTGTATCGGTCAAGTACCCACATGCAAACACGCCTGTAGCATGCTTCGTGATCTTTATCGAGAACAATCGGAAATATTGATTCATTCTCGAGATCCAATTTTCCACTACTCCCATTGTACGCTGCCCCTTGTAAGGCTCGATGTTGCAGGTCTTCTTCATCCGGAGTAGCAATGTGGCTTCATCGTTGATAGGGTTTGTAGGCACTGGTGCCTCTCCAAGTACTTCAGTCACAGGTATTGGGTTTTGAGACGGCTCTTCGTCTTGCATGGCTTGATTGTTCTTGAGGATTTGCACTTGACTTTGTAATGTCTCCATAGTCATCTTAATCTCTCAAAATTCATTCAACATCCCTTGCATTCCTTGCACCAGCTCTTGTAATTGCGGATCCATGGTTCCTGCAACACTCAATTGCTAATGTCTACTTCAATACAGAGTCAATATAATCACTATGGAAGGCGCACAAACTATCAGAACTACCATTGGGACCTCAGAAGCTATCACTCGTTGATAATACTCCTCACCAAAATTTCTAACCACAAAATCTTTAAATATCACTTTCGGTCTTACTAAACCCTAAACCCTAAACCCTAAACATATTTCTACTTGTGTGTTGAAAGGGAGAGGATTTGGGACATTCATATCCATATTATCATAATAGAATGTGGATTGTCAAATCCCACTCTATGTCATATATCACCACACGTAGAATCACCGGGTTTGGTGAGTTCATCACTCTGTCCATGAATTCTGCACCAAAGTGATAAACTAGCAAGACTCTCATCTACTCACGTTGGATATACATAACCTTGATGTGGAATGGGTTTGAGAATGGAAAGCTAGGTGTGGGAAATTGTCCTCCCGGCGCATCTATCCCATCCGCTCTTCTAAAGTCCTTCCTAAGTCTAGCAATTACTCTATGTTCTCCACCTCAAATTACTCAATTTTAGTAGTTCGTGCTATTCCAAGAGGGGTGATCCACTCTCTTGGACTAAAACATTCGCTCTGATACCATTGTAATACTCCAAGGACAAGAGAAGAGAGAAAACACAGATTGCACGCTCAAACATTCGATGCCCCAAAGGAGCACCTTCTCTTTATTATATAGGCAAAGAGGATCTCCTCCAAGGAAGCTCCACCATAGGATTAGGGACATAGATAGGTGACATGTCAGCAAGCTCCACCCTTGGATTACTTACTTGGATGGGTGACATGTCTGGTCTAGGTCCTATCTGGTTGGTCAAACAAGCTTTGACCGGAGGAAATCTTTTAGGGAATCTTCTTGTAGGAATCTCAAAATCACGTAAGGTACCGTTGGAAAGCTCTCAAGACAAAGCAAGGGGAAGGAAAGGCTAGCTTTTCCTCCGATTGGGCGGCGGAGAGACTCGCACATTTTTGAGGCCTAATTCATCCGTTTAGGCCTCCAAAATTGCCTTCAAAGATTTCAGGCATATTTTGGTTCCTACTCTATTAGTAGAAGTCCCCTTTTGGTGATACCTCTTTCTGATCTGTTTAGTCCATCATGTGTAACATCCTTCCAAATGCTACCAAACCAATTCTCACCTTTAAATCCTATGTCTAGCTATTGGTTCTAAGGTTCTCAAGTTTATTTCGGTTTTTGCCCTATAAGTAGAAGTACTCTTTTGGTGATACTTCTATCTGATCTACTTTGACCATCATGTATAACATCATTCTAGATGTTCCCAAACTGAATTTCACATCTAGATCATATGGCTAACTCTTGGTATTACAACTCCAAGGTTTAAAACAAGTTTTAGTCGGCTCTACAACAAGATCCCTTCTTTCAAATGGTACATGGTCGCCTTACAACATGCGACAAGGAGTACAACACCTTCTTCATCAAGGAGAGCCTTCTATTCCATGAGGACCGGATCTATGTTCCAACCAAAGGAGATCTTCAACTTGTGCACCTTCAAGAAGCCCATGATTTACCCATAGCTGGTCACATGGGTATGGACAAGACCTTGGGTACCCTCCAATGATGATTGTGGTGGTCCAACATGATGCAAGATGTTTGAGAATTTTTCTGATTGTGTGAGAGCTGCCAAGGCCAACAACCAAAAGCTGAGTGGACTCCTTCAACCACTCGCCATTCCATTTGCTTGATTGGAGCATGGATCTCATCACATCCTTGCCCAAGACAAAGCAATGACACACAACAATTGCGGCGTTTGTGGATAAGCTTAGTAAGCAAATCCACTTGGCACCAACCTATGATACCGTGGATGCTCCAACCTTAATGCACATCTACTTTGACAACATCTTCAAGCATAAGGGATACCACGTGTACTAGTCTCCAACTATGATCCTTGATTTATTTAGAAGTTTTGGCAAGCACTCTTCCAAATACTTGGCACCAAGCTTGCTTTGTCCACGGCCTATCATCCTTGACCTGATGGACAAACCAAACGTGAAAATCATACATTGGAGGATATGTTGCATGCCTTTGTCAATGTCCACCATACCAATTGAGATGAATGTCTTGCAGTTGTAGAATTTGCTCACAACAATTCCAAACATGCAAGCACCGGATTTTCTCCTTTCTTTTTCAATTTTGGCCAAGATCCACTTGTTCCAAATTCTCTTCTTGTCTCCCTCCATCTCAAGTTCCTCATACTTCAACATTCTTGACCACTATACCCCAATCTCTCCAACAAGCTAAATCTCACCTCCTTATTGCTCAAAATTATCAAAAACAATGTACAGACCACCATCGTTGTGATCTCACCTTTGAAGTTGATGATAAAGTTATGCTATCCTCTAGTAACTTCCCTCTCCCACTTCATACCCAAGTTTATAAACTTGCCCCTAATTGGATAGGACCCTTTGATGTCACCCAAATTGTCTCTCCTATTGCTTATTGACTTGTCTTGCCTTGTCATATGCGTATCCATCCTGTCTTTCATATTTCCAAGTTGAAACCCTTTGTTCCTAACCCCTCTTCCTTTTCCTCTTGAGTTCAACCTTCTACTCCTCCTATCCCTATCAATGATCATGAGGAGTATGAAGTTGATCGTATCTTTGCACGTTGCCATATTCAACGCGGCAATCGACAACACACAGAGTACAAGGTTCTTTGGAAAGTGTATCCCCGTCATGATGCCACATGGGAACCTCTTTCTCACCTCTAGAATGCACAAATGGCCATCTAGAAGTTCAAAGCTTCATTGGCAACGAGGACCAACTAGCGGTGGAGGAAAATGTAACAATATGGAGTTTAGCAATGAAGTTAGTAGGGCTAACAAAGTAGTAAATAAGACAAATTAGCCTAGAATATTTTGGAAGTAGCTAAGAAGCTTCTTGACTAGCTTAGCTTGCACCTCAAGTAAGTAGCTTCTAGAAGCTTCCAACTAGCTTAGCTTGCATGCCAAGTAGGCAACTTCTAAAAGGAAGCTTCTTGAGAAGCTTCCTAGTTAACTTGGCTTGCACTCTAAGAAAGCAACTCAAGGAAGCTTCTTGAGAAGCTTCTCAAAGGTCTTGTATGCTACCTATAAATACCAAAGCCAAAGCTCATGCTACGCATCTGGAGTTTTCCCTCATTCAAGTGTCCCAATGTGAGCTTCCATTCTCCTATTTCTCTCCTTGGTCTTGGTCTTTTACAGTAAGAATTGACAAATTGAGAGCTCTTTCTTGATTCTATAGGTGGTGGTGCATAGCTGTTCTTAGTTGGTGGAGTGATTTGTCTTATTATTTTTGTTAATGAATGAGACCTCAACTTGCTAATTAGCTATGCAATGACTTGACCTTGTGGCAGCTTCTTATAGGGACTATCTGTATCTAATTGATGAAAGTTTGAGGAAATAATAGTTTTGTGATGCCGTAGATGTTTTGGACTGCAAGCTGTCGTGTTGTGGTTTGCATAGCCTATAAAAAAGTAAATTATCATGGTTATCTTCACATTAGTGGAGTAGGTTGTATGATATATCTCACGGATAAGACATTGCCATGTGAGCAATCTATGTATATGTATGCAATTGGCCACATGGTTTATGATCTTATCTTGTTCAAGGGCTCTAATGCATATAGGTGAGGGAGAGTGGAGAAATAGGTGTATTTTAGTTGAGGAGTCTTGAGGGGAAGGAGGAGGTTGGGAGTGAGAGTTGTAGTAGAGCACAAGTGGTAGAGCATTGGAGGCATCATTTGAGCATGAGATGTCTTATGCTCCCAATCTGCCATTCCTAAATCCTTTTCTCATTAGGCTTCAGATTTTACACTACGATGGCTTACAAGATTGGATGGTGGCACATTTTGGAGCGGTATTCATGGAGTCGACGATGAGAAACATGGGTCCTATTGTCCTTCAAGTGCTTACTTACAAGCAAGTGTGGGATTTGACAATCTATCTGCTCCTATAGTTGAGGAATGCTTTAATTTTTGCTCATAGTTTTCAAGGTGGAGTTGTGGGCCAATTCATCAAAAAGTGAAAAGACTAAATGATAAATTTGCAAGAGAGTGAGTCTCATGAGGAGAAGTCTAGAGTTTTTCAATCATCAATGGCCTTTGGGGAGGGAATTCAAGGATTAAAGACCAAAGTTGAAGAGAGAAGCTCACAAGCTACAATTTGGAGATTGAATTAGATGACTTAAATAGATTTTGAGAGAGATATCATCAATTGAGTCAAAGGGGTAGAATTCATACCCAAGAGCACAAAGTAGGAAATTGAGAGAGCTTCTTGAAATATATTTATAATCTGTTGGTGAGGTTGGAGAGTATAGAAAGTTCTTATAATGTTAAGCACAAGAAATTTTAGTTTTGGATCAATCTCAAATCATATTTGATTGATTAAAGTTGAAGCTTTTGAGATGTAAGATGTTGGAGAAGAGCTGATGATCAGGTTTGGAGTTTTGGTCACTCTCCAAGTTTTGGTTTGAGTCACTTTAAGAAAATTTTGAGTGTTGTTGGTGATTAGGTTTCTCACCTTTGTGCAAAGATTTCATATGAATTCCTCAAAAGGAAAATTCAAGGTCTTGAATCAAGTATACTTGGGTCTGTAGAGCTTACAAGTTAGCACAACTAAAAAATTGATCCATATCTAGAGACTGGAGTTGGATTAGGCCATCAAACTCTATAGAGATTTAGACAAGGGCACAAAAACTAAGGTGGGAAATTTGGTTAGCTTTGGATTCATGGAGAGTGAGATTTGATGCAACACGTTCTACTAAAAAATTGTCATAAGCTCAATAGAGCATATTTATCTTCAATTATGATTTGGTGTCAATTCTCCCATCTTTATGACTATGATTGAGATTTTTGGTTGATAGATTTATTGTAAGGATTGTGAGTAGCTTTGATCTAGGAATCTGGGAAATGTTGCCAAAAATTAAGAGCAAACCCTAAAACTAGGGATTTTGAAATTAGGGATTTTGAACTAGGGATTTTGAAATTAAGGTGAATGCTACAAAAACTTGGCCAAGTTTAAGTGCTTGTGAAGGGAGCTATAGTGATGAGATCAAGGCTCATTTCATGTCATTGGAAAGCTAATTTTATAGGCTTTCTATTGAAACCTAGAACTTTCAAATCCAAGTCATAAAAAAAGTTATGTCCATATGAGTTGCACAGACTTTTCCCCATCAAAAAGATATAGAAGTTCCTCACTTGGATTAGAAGTTGGTTGAAATCTAAAGAACAGATTAGAGGAGGCTTGGAGTTAAGGTTGAAATTAGCTTGATGATAGAGCAAGAAGGATCTAAAGCTCTTTTTTGACAAAAAGTATAGAGAGTTATTGTCAAATTCTTGTGATTGGATCCTCTTTGTGCTTGCATGCTTGTTTGCATGCCCAATTTGCTTGGATTGGTGTGCAGGCATTGCGCTTAGTTTCCTTCCTTCTAGGTGTGATCTATTTTTCTCCTTGGTAATGTTGGAAGGGGTGACCAATAGACCAAGAATGCATGTTAGGATGATAAGTTGGGTTACCCATTACTTCCCTACTCAATAGAAAGAATCTTAAAAACAAGAGTGGAGTGTTCTACTAGTCGGGTACCACATGCACTTAGATTAGTAATGACCAGTTGATGCACAACCTTTGATCCATAAGCTTCACAGCTAGGCACCCTATGTGTTCCCAAAGAGAGAAAGGCAAAGTATGACAATGCCCGTTACATTGATGGACTCAACAAGTTTATAACTTGGGCCAAAAGGTTTGGGTAGTCTTTTCAAACTTCATCATGATGAGGATAGATCATTGCAATTGTTGATCTTCAACAAGGAATTCCTAGTTAGCACAATTCATTAGCTTTCATTGACTACATCCGTTCCCTTTCAACACACCACTCGTTGCTCTTACCAATTGAATGGTCTGATGAAGAGTTCAAATTGTGGTGATGCTAGAAGTTCTTTAAACCTTATCATTTAGAGGAAGGAGAAGTTATAACAAGGTTTTTGTAGGTGAACATGCAAAAGGATCATTGAACACACAAGCAAACATACCAAACATTGTATAATCTAAGGAACCATGTCCAGAGGCATGGTCATCAATGGCACTCGTCGACTACTCTTGGCTCAAGTCCCTTCTCGAGCACCAACTTGACTCCCCATCCTTAGCAGGGTGGCGGGGACTTGCTTGGTGCTTAGCAATTGGGGTTTGGTTGGGTTCATCATTAGTGATCACCCTTGGGAGTTCTTGTGGATCCAATGGCTCAGATGGTTGGTGCCCTCAGCTAGGAGCCGATGTGTTTCAGTTGCTGGTGACAAGGTCTCTCTGGGAGCTGCATGTGAGGTGCTTGAGCACATTGTTAGTGAATGGTGGTGCTTCTTGGCACATGTTTATGTGGGATGATGAGTCCCCTTAGTGGGTGTTGTGCATTCCTGCAAATTTCAAGGTGATCGGACGTGGTGTTTTGATAAGGTCTTGGGCTTGCGGTGTGAGATCCCCTCAATTTGCAAGGGGCTTGCTTGGACCAGTTGCTTTGTTCAAGCACTGGGTTTGAGAAACTTGGATTTTGTGGGAGGTGTGGTGCCGATGGCTAGGATGAGTGGTCCTACATGGGCACCAAGTGCTATCTCCTTTCCTTGGTGCTTGGATCCATGCAAACTCCTGATTGGGAGATGGCATTGCGGTCCATTTTGCCTTGGGACATTTCATCTCTCTATGAGAACACAGGAAAAAAATCTTATATTGACTGAGTCTTCTCCAAGGGATCTGCACTTCTAGTGCTAGAACCCAAAGAATCAAGGAAAATACAAAATCACAACTCTAAACAATAGAGAGAGGCAACAACTTTAGACATATTGGAAGAAGCGATGAGCCAGTTAAGTGGTTATGTAGATGAAGAGAAAGGAGCAGGTGCTGACTTTGGTGACATTATACCAAACATACACGATACCACCAGGAGGGAAGCAAGGGAATCCTCCCACCAAAAGGATGTAGAAGTTACTATAGGACTAGCAAAGCAATATCCGGAGCCAATGGATGTTGTGGGACCTTCTACAAGAAGTCTTGAAAATTTGGCCTAAAATCAAGACATGGAAGTTTAGTTACCATCCAATGTAGTGGAATTTGTGAGGCAATGGGTAGAAAGTATAGTTTCATTTGCATCTGATTTCCCGTACTTCATGAGTGCCTCTTAGGCCTCAAAGTTCAAAGATCCCATAAACAAAGTGATGATTGCCTTGCATATCAATAACATTCAAGGGTTAGAAAGTTGTGCTTGTGAAATGACCTCAATAAGATCACTTGGATAAACAACTACTCCACAACCAAAGCTTCTACAATGGGTCCCACAAGGTACTCTTGAGTTCCAAATATGGCTAAAGTTAACAATTCCTTTGAGCCATGGGTCAAGTTTTAACCCTATCATGATCACAACACTCTTGTTATTCATGACCTTTAGATCACCAAGAATAATTAATTTAAATCAAGTGGAGGAGGTAGCTGAGGCATTATCTCAAGAAGTCAAAGAACATTTGGCTTGGTACCTATTCCTTCCCCAACCAACTCTAATGCAAAATATGAAAAAGGAAAAAATTATGTTTTCTCTAGAAGACAATGGGAACGCTAGTGTTCTATGAATTTTATCTTGCCTTACTCATTACAAGAATAACAATCAACCAACATGTAAATTTACAAACCAAGCTTGATATGGAGCAATTTTCCATGCTTTGGGCATATGGGATTGAGTTTTGGAATATGGGGAAGACCAATTGTTTACTAGCATAAGCAATACTACAAGGGGATGTCCAATTAGAGCATCTCCACAAGTTGACATATGTAACCATATACCTCACATACTTCACCTTGAGGTATCTCATTGAGAGTTTAAAGTTGATAAACCAAGGGTTGGTGATAAGACCTCAATTGTGTCCCATGAGTGAGTACATCAAGGTGCACCGGGTAACAAACAAGGAGATCGACAAGATCCACATGGATCTAAGGTTGCAAGGTGCTCATAATGCCACCATCAAATTTGACCCATATCCATAAAAGGTGCACATCATGCACATCATTCAGGACCTTAAGGTAGCCTTGGATCATTTGGGAGAAAGGATGTATATTATCTTCAACTATTACATGGACATGCAATTTGCAATATTGGAGAACCATGTCTAGTCATTCAGGAGTAATACTTTCAAGTACTCCTTGAGCATGTCCATGATCAAATGCCATGACAAGGAGTATGACTCTAATATCAACCAGGATAAGAACAATGTGGATGACTCTAATGGTGATATGGCAATTGCATATGTGCCCAAGATGAAAAACCCCAGAGTCAAAGGACTTCTTGTATCATATCACCCAGATTGAGAAATCCGTGGGAGGAGTCCCAAAATTCCATAGCCATTTATGATGAGTTTCATTACATACATGTGGTAGAATTCCTCCTATATCTATCCAATTCTAGGCCCATGCAAGAATAATGGTGCCCACATACACCTTATTGTGTTGGTTGTTGTTGAGCTTACAAGGTCGCATACCGACCATCACTACCATAGCAAATATGGAAAGGATAGTGCTTCTTGCACCTTTGGATTCTGTTCTTAGGGGAATTGAAGGGAAGACTAAAGGAGAGGTTGGAACTTCAGGTGCCCTGGTCATACACAACCTGCCATCTGACCTACAAGAAGAAGCCTCATTCTTGTCCATTGTAGAAGGACATCCTTTGGGATTTTGGGACACCATGCAAATGTTGGAGAATTGTTGGCAGCAATGATGTGAAACAAAGGATCCCATATGTTTTGAATTTGTTGTTTACTATAAGGTCTTAGGCCAGGTGTATCATTGGATGCCCTAAGGTGATGTCAAGGAGTGTAGTGCCATCAAGAGTACAACTTTCATGTATCTCCTACAACAAGCCAGCATGTGGGGTTGTTTCCTAGGGAGGACTCTAGAGTTAGCCCATTGAATTGAACGGTTTCAATGTGGTATGGGACTCCATATTCAAGGACAACCATGAGAGAGACTGAATGTGCATGTACTACTCAATGAGGAATGAATTCTTTCCTTGGGCAAACAAAGGCAAGAAGAAGAGGTAGAACTTGGAGGCTTGCTTGGAGTGCAAGGACTTAGGAGAGGACTTTTTGCTGTTTGACTTTGTCATAAGGAAAAAAGGTGAAAGTTTAAGGATGGGAGATGTCCTTTCAAGCAAAGTACAGAAAAGTGCAGGATGAAGGTGCATTGTCAGATCCTAATGTCCTAAGGGATGTACAAGAAAATCAACTAAGGGCCAACTTGCTGAAGTGCAGGATTAATCCTCTACATGAATGTACAATAGTGAAAAAGTAAAGTAGTAATTAAAGCTAAGGCGGTAGGGAAAGTATATTTAGTAAAGAAAATCTGGGTGCAAGAGCCATTGGACATCTATTGTGGTGGCAGGTGAAGTAGGCAGTAGTCACAAGTAAAGTGTTGTTAGGAGGAGGGAGAAGGGGGATAGAAAATTCTTTTTAGGGTTAGATACTTGTATATAAGTGTGCTTGTGCCCCTTAGTACGGGTTCTTTGACTGAGGGTTTGGCTGGTTGTTAGCCAATTTCTTTGCTTCATTAGCTAAGGGTCATGGTTCTTTGAGTGGCTCTCTTGTTGGTGGTTCTATGATCACTAGTTCATTCATTTTGGGAGAACCCTATGTAGAGAATTGATTCTTCAAAGCGATTCAACAGCTCAACGTAATAACTGGGTCAATAGACTGACCTATTGTGGATTGTTGTTGTGAGAGTTAGCTTATGTGCTCAAGATTGACAATCCTACTTGACCAATTGAACGATTATCATTATAAATGAAAATACATTCTGCCCCATTTTTTGGATTATTTGCAAGTCTATTTCCAAGTTGTGAATGTGTAAGTGTGTGAAGTGGTGCTCCTCACTTTGTTTGTTGCACCATCATCTATATTGTATAGTGTGGCACAACACAACCATAGCATTGCATCAGCTAACTTGAGGGTGTATGCACTATGGAGTTCAAAGGGCTCAAAGGGATGACAGACTTGCACATAATTTCCAGGGTTGAGTCTCCAAAGGTGTACCTTGTTCCTTAGCAGAACTTTGATTGCTATAGGAATAATGCCTAGAATTCCTCACCAAGCCAAATGGAAGACCGGCTGCACAAGGACTGTCTTGTAATGTTCTCATTCCTGCAATGTCTTGTTCCCTCCACTATGGGACTAGGTTAACCCACTGACAATGCTCACATTTGAGGAGGTGGTCTGTTGTGATCACCTTTTTGCAAAGAAAAAAAACCTTTTTGTTTAGTTTTATGCCTTTTTATGAAACTATTGCAAAGCTATAAACTTGTTTAGACTAGAAGATGATTTTATGCCACTCACATTTGGAGTGGAAGGCAGCTGCACAAGTAAGAAGATTGAGCACAAAGGAGCAAATGCACACTAAAGAGATGAATCTGAAGGAGATTAGTTGGAAGATGATCTATGCTAAAGGAGTAGAAGCCCAAAGAACTTCTCCACCACCAACCTTTGGAAGGAGTACAAGCTCAAAGCCATTCACCCAAAGACCTTTGCCTTGGAAGACCTTCGGCTTGAAAGAAGTACAATGGTTTAAATGCACCACCACTTGGATAAATAGTTATGAGAACTATTGCAAAGAGTCAAAGCATTTCCATATGCAGATTGAGACGGCCCAACCACAATTCAGTGAGTAAATGAGAGTGATGAACAAACTAAGATTATAAAGTGAACAAGGTGAAAGAAGTTAATCCTTCACTTTCTAGAGATTACAATAGTTTTGAGCTTGAAGCAATCAATAATGCCTTCCACCTTTGGCATCAAGTTTCACAGACATTGTGGTTGAAATTCTTGTGTGATTGTGACTAGAGGAGAGAGAGAGGAGAGAGAGAGAGAATGGTGACAGGGAGTACCTAGTGATCTCCCAAGTAGCGTAAGAATAATTTGAAATAGATTTATAGTAAAAGTGATTTTTTTCTCTTTTCAATAGTACACAATAATAGGTGACACTACCATCTCTTTTGACTTTTGGGAGTAGTTCTGCCCAAGAGGTTAAATAGAAAATAATAAAAACAATAAGTGACACACATCCATGAGGGAATGACCTGCTCTTATCAAATTTTCCTATTAGTGCGTCGAGAAGTGCTCTCCGTAGTATACAAACTAGAAACATACAATAACAAATTTTTTACTATCATTTTCATATTAAAATAATGAAATCAAAACCCTATAATTCATAGATAATTCCTTAACCTTCATACTCAATAACAATAGTACCAAAATTGGAAACAAAATATTTATTTCTTACTTACTTGTAATCTGAATCTAGTATACATTAAGAAATTATGAAATTCTCGTCACATCTCTCTTATATCTTTATAGTTTGCAAGTTAAATTTCCATAGAAACTAGACATGAAAACAAAGAAATTAGAAACAAAAGTTTCAATTATGATTCTCATACTAAAAGAATCATTCATAACCTTAAAAGATCTAAATATATTTACATTTCCTTAAAATTTTCTTATAACCTTCAATGTCGTCACTCACGAATTACTCAAATTCCTCCGAAGCATCCCTCGCTCCGCAACCTCTCGCCATTCCATTGTGAGTTCTGCAAGTCGAACCCAATAATCACGCATCGTGATTTTATTTGGATAAGGAGTCCAGTTACATTATGAGTTAGTAAAGTCGAAGTTAAGAATCATGCATTTCGATTTTATTTGGAGAAGGAGTACGCACCAGAAGCCAAGTGCAGTTATGGACACACCAATTGTTGTCCTATCTGCGTAAAAGCTTCTTCATTGACATTTGCAAGCATATGCTATGAATATACTTCAAAGCTGTAGTAGCCAAGCTTTTCACTTTTCGGATTTGGGCACAGCTACAAATTTATGAAGTGCACAATGCAGTAAGGCTCAATTGTACCTCTGAGAACAAAACCAGATCCTACGGAACCTTAACAATATCCTAGAAAGTGTCATGAAACATCTCCGTGACTTTACGCACTGCTTCAAGATTTTATTCAATTCTCTGTTATGGGTCAGCTGAAGAACTCGTAGAGTAATCCCACAGAGGCATCGATATGATGTCTGCAACACTCCTGGTTAGACCTATACCTAATGACGATGGCTCTGACGTTAGTTTTACTGGTGATCCACGTTGATGTCACAGGTTGATAAAAATGTGTGTGGCGTGGTAGATGTAGCATCTGTTGGAGGGATCAGGCGTAGAAGTAACCAAGAAGATCTACCAGGCTTGCAGAGACATGTATGCACGAAATTAGCAACTTGTCTTGTTAACAAAGTTCATGAGAAGTGGGCCTTCGATGGAAAGCAGAAAGATGTCGCCCTCAAGATATGTGACTTCTGCTGCCCCGCAACGGGACGTGTACCAGTGACAACAGACTAGAAACCCACGTTTCGTTAGTAGTCTAATTTGAAATTTGAAAATCCCGAATTTGAAAACCATTTTGAAGGTTTGAAGAAGGTCCAGGAGTGTCGAGTCGTTGCCGTAGCTTTCCGAGGTGGAGGACTGGAAAAGAAAGAAAAGAAGTCTGCCGACATATAATCTGGCGACCCCGATAGTGCTTGGATGAATAACTTCGCTGCATCAGGCGTAATTTGTGACCCATTAAGTTTACAAAATCAGAAATGGTATCTCGTTGGTTGGAATCAGACTATGTATTCGTTTTGTTCCTAAGGTCAAGTGCAAAGAGTATAAATTAAAGCATGGACATCAGATCACGTGAATGTGCGTTTGAGAACACCAATAGAGTCGTATCTCGAATTGGTTTGAGATGGCCTAAGGTAACGTTGGCTCTCTACGTACTTTTATGGAGCAGTAGTGGATCATGCCACACCCCGCAGAGCAGACGAACAGTGGATGCAGTAGAGTAACATACATTCCAATTTGACTGAAACTCTTCCTTTCTCTGATCAGTGTGGTTACAACACCAGAGGATTCGCTTCTCCCTTCATTGCCATGGTGCGTTTACAACCCTGGCAAGATCAGAGGAGAATCAATGAACACGCATTCGAGATGACGGTACTATCGTTCTAAACAAGGTGCTCTAAGGAGAATTATTGCAATGACTTTCTCTCGATTATCTTCTTGGGAAATTGACTGTAAATGGACAAATGTACTCGCGTGCGCATAGTACGCTATCTTAACTCAGATTGAAATCCTTTTGTTCTCCCATCAAGTGGCTATTTGGGTTCATTCGTAGAATCTAGCGATCATGCCTCAAGAAAGATATAAGAGAGTAATAATAGTAAAATCTGATCTAAAACTCGTCCGATCTGCACTGCGTTTGAATTCAAATCGATGTGCTACGACGAGGACACTCACTCTACTCTGTACTATTGTGGGGTAAATGTTTTTCTCTTTATCTCACACAGTATGATTGCAATATTTTTCTGGTCCCATCCACAGTTCTACCCAACAAGCACCAATTCTGTCGTCCACCCGCGTGTAAGGAAACTGAAGACGGTGAAACAAGAATCAGGAGCAGACTCGATATAATCCATGTCAGTATCGACGTGCACAAAGTCTATGCCATCCCCGTAGACCATGTCCACATTCATGTTGCTGGGCTTTGAATGCACACAGCAAATCAACCCAAACACAGCTCCCCGGACCATCTCCAGGAAACAAGGATCTTGAAATCCAGGTGCAGGAATCCCCAACTCCTCCCAGCAGTTGGACGAAGCGAAGCCACAGTCGCCATCATCTTCCACGATTGTGAGGTCGCGATTCGCCCCCACCAGCTTCCCGTCTTCGACAATTCCTGAGAAGACCTCATTACCGCGGAACATCTGTGCAAACCTAGCGACATTTGCATTATGGACCTTGTAATTTCGGAAATACGTTTGGTTTCGCATCACAAACATTGTAATTTCCCCCATTGTCCAATTTAAAACTGCCACAGTCGCGACACCCCCACAATAACCACTATTTCCCCCCCGGAAGGACTGCCAATGGTTCTGCGCGTTCATCATGCTATAGCCAGGCCTAGAGCCAGTGCTCAAGCCATACCCGTCATCCTCGAACGTATCAGGCGCTTGTTGCTCAATAATTAGGATGATTGTGCCACCGAAACCGAAGGGTTGAATCTGTTGGGAATTGCTCCGCTGCGGGGCCCGTTGTCCCGAGGTCAGTTGCTGCTGGCCTCTATAGTTAGGCTGGGACTGAGAGCGGATGGGGGGATTTGAGTACGTGATCTGATTGTAATTCACGTTGTAATATACAGGCGCGTGGATCAAGTGGTAGTATTGTGGGACTGGTTGAGAAGCCGCTGCCATGGAGTAGCCCTGGTGGGCAGCAGTGTAATTGGTTATCTGGCCGGTATGGTTGCGCCGGGGATGGTTCGCACGGTACGCAGAGTACGCAGAGGCCAAATTAGCGACTGCAGTGCAACCAGCGAAGAACAGCGCTGCTATCTCCATTCCGGCCTTTCACTTGACAATTCTATCTATGATTCGAAGTTCGCAACCCAAAACTCGTACGATGCTGTTCTTCCGGTGGACTGAAGGCAGTTGTCTGCACATAGAATGTTTTGGAATTTACAAGAAAGCCCGTAGAAGGTTGCGGGTTGGGGCTGCAAAAAAAACGAGGCAGAGGCCTGATTTCAACCTGATTACAATAACAGATTGATAATAATAACTCCGAGTAGTACATCAACATTGATTAATCCCTGGAGAAATTTCAAAGGGTCCAAGGACTCAAGAGGTCCGATTTAGTTACCTAAGCTTAAGGCCAAGTAAAGTCAATTGAGGATAACATTTGTGTTCCCATGCACTACATTGTGTAAGTGGAGAGATTAAACCAATCCACTCACCTTGCGAAAATGTAGAGAAGTATTCGTCAGCGGAACACTCCTGCCGTCCGTCTGAGGAGGACATCTGCACCTGATTGAATTCGAACTCGTCCGTTTGTACGAGCTGATCTGTACACTGGAGAAACACGAAGATCAGCCCACTGCAAGCCACCAGTCCAAGTCCAGATCGATTGGCTGCAGTTCCTGCGTTCCATCAAGAATTATATATTGAGTTAGCTACGAAGCTGCCTACATCGGAGCTGCACCGATCAGACTGCAATAGTGAGATCCGCAACCCAACTTGCCGACATCCAACTTGTAGATATGTACGAGTTACAAGTCTTCTGCATCTTTCTGCAATCAAAGCAGAGAGACTACCGATCAAGGTAACAATCACTATGCAGCAGATGTCGACAAATATCAACTCAGATTGCCCTGGCAAAGCTACAGTTTGTCTGTAGGTCTACCGGTTGAGGCTGCCCCGCCCTTGCTCTACATACTCCACTTTAGCACCTGTGCTGACTTATGCACACCTTGCTGTGAGCTACAGGCGAACTCTCGCTCTACCATTTAAGTCCGTTGACCACAGTCAGTAATTAGTGGACTGAGCAAGGTGCGAGGATCCCGCAAGAGTGGACCTGTGGATACCTTGCGCCTGATTTTCCGTCGTTCCTGCACCTGAAGTTCAGATAATGATTTCCTTTCATCTTGTGCCTAGCCAGAGAGGCTTCAATGTCGAGGGGACTTGTCTTTGTTACTCACTGCTAGTCGCTACACCGCATAGCTACAATGGGGGGTTTCAGAAATAGGGTAAAAGGCGATCGCTTAGGAAAAAGGAAGGATGGGAAGACCCCATCAAGCCGTACAAGGGAGAGACAAAGAAGGTAACATGGGGCTAAGCCACAATAGAGTCTACATGAAAAATCTGCACCATCGCACCTAAGATAACCGGGCTATGCAAGTCGTACTGTCTACACAAAGTCTTACTGTCTACAGACAACTGGAACTTCCAAAGAAATATCACCTAAATGTGATTGCTCTCCTATGGATTGCTAGGCCACTGCACTCTGTAGAGCAATGGACACACGCTATTTAAAATATGCTACAAAGTATGAGAGTGAGAGTGGTACCCCCTTACGCCTAACATGATAAGCTCTCATGCACTCCTTGACAAATATGTCAAATGCCGTGTCCATCGCTCCATACAACTCCAAGGCTAGAGGAACAAAGAGGTGACCTTGCTGCATGCCCCTATACTTGGAGACCTTACGACCTGCTGCTGCACTCTCCGCCCATCCAGGAGGATGGGTAATCACTCACTCCAAAACTGTATTCCGTGTAGAGTCTGTAACCACGACATCCGCTAGTGTCACTTGATCATCTCGGACCAAGTATAAGTCTGCCCTGACATGTGTAGTCTGCAAAGCATACGAACGCTCCATCCAAGCCAAGTATCCACTCTCTCGTGCCATAGCAAACACTATGTCCCTAATGGCATCATGGGTTGCTATCCTATGTCCTCCAAAAGGACACCATGCCATGTGGACCGCTACTACATCTAGTGTAGAACCACACTCACAAGTGAGTAATGAAGATGCAGATGGGTGGACCAAACCTAGGTGAAACCTCATCGCTGTAGAGAAAGTAGCTGGTGCAAATTGAAATGCTCTAATGCACGATCAAGCTAGGATCCAAGAGCCTGCACCCTTGCCGGAGCAAGAGCAAAGACGTGCTCTAGTAGCCTCAGGAATGGACGAGTCAACTAAGAGAGAATGTAGCGTATGCTCACACTATCGCTCCATCAAGGAAGATTGTAAACCTCTAGTCCAATATGATGATAGTGAAGCAAAAGGTGGAAAATCCTCTCATGCTCATGGGGATAGACTATCTCTCATCTGCTGCAATAACACCTGGAGAGAAAAGGATCCTCCCTCCACCTTTGTCACATAAGTCTCCAAAACCGGCCTATCAACAACCACCAAAAAAGAGGAAAATAAGGGTGCCAAGAGAGCTCAACTACCCAAAAATGCTATAGGTGCCATCTCCTCCATAGAAAGCAAGCCAACCCCACCACAGAGCTGTCTGTCTATGTGCCAAATCCCTTATCACACACTCAAAAGTCCTTGGTCCAATAATATCACCAAAGACTCCTATAATCCTCCTATCAAATGCTCTCAAATGTGATAGGAAGGACAATGAGGAGGGAACTGTACGGATGAGGTAGGATGGTCGATGAGCAATACTGGAAGAGAGTATACCAAATGCCACTTGCGGATCTCCTAGTAATGGAAGGTCATCCACATGGACAACATCCTCTGCAAGGGCAACGGCTAGGAAGCGTATGATAAAATCCTTTGATCCTACTGGCACTCCAAGAACACGAAGTCCATCTATGGATGTGATACACCCCTTTGGAAGCTCAAGGTGGGGAGAGATACCTAAAGGGACCATGCCCTACACTTTGACACCTTGACTCTCAAGCCTACTAGATGTAGCTCGGTAGTCAAGTAGTCAAGGGCCTACCTAATCTGATCTACAAGGCCAATGATTTGTGTATCATCTGCCAAGGAGGGAAATACACAACCTAACATGGCCAAAGTAGTAGATAAGAGAGCTCTGAAGTGAGCCATGGCAAATAAGGGCCTCCCTAGAGGATCTCCTTGATATGTACCAACAGTTGATTCCAAGTCGGTGACTCCCTCCTCTAAACCACCATGCTGGTAGTAAAGGGAAGCAAGAGAGCCATAAAAAGACCATATAAAAGGAACGAGACTTGCCAAGGATCCACCAGCCTCCCTAAGCTCTCTAAAGATGGATGCCCATAACACGCTATTAAAAGCACTCTCAATATCCATATGTAGGACGACCCACTCCGGATGGATATCTAGGAGTGCTTTAATGCCTAGAGATATAGCCTCACATCCACTAGGTGTAGCTACTCCAAACTTATGTGGACTAAGGTGCTGTCAAAAGTGAGAACAATGTTGAAGGACAATGGTACGACTGACCAAATGCAAAAAGATCTCTCCAATAGCAATCGGTCTAATGCCTCGCATGTCCTTCTCCATCGTGAGAAGTTGACTAGCACCTAACACCTGACTAACAGACATAGGAATGTCTCCTCTTGCTACTTGAAACAACTTGGTAAAACCAATAGAAGGATCATCTGCATGGAAGCAATCTCTAAGGTGCTCATAAACCATCCCTAACAAGCCTCTTGAGGAAAGGCAAGGTGGAGTGCACAATGCTTGTGCAAATAGCGGCCTATTAAGACATAAGGGCTACTCAGGCTAATGGTCTAAGACCTCTAGTGGTAGTCTTTCTACTGCTATAGGATGTAGTAAGCATAGGGAAGAGATAGTCTCATCAATAAGACTTTCTATAGACAAAGGGTGTAGTGCTTGTGCTGCTCTACTAAACTCTCCCACCTGACCCAATGTCCTACATCGTCGTAATCAAGTGGACCCTATGGTATCATGTGGTGATGCTTGTCTCCTAAATCGTGTAGCCCTAACAGACTCCTCTTGAAGGGCTGCTTAATCCCCCACTTGGAAACAAAAAAATCTAGCAGTCACCTCTCTATGCCCCACACGTCCCCCTCTACCATAACAAAGACACCATCAAGGGAGTAAGAGGAATAGGAACCATGCTAACTCATCCAAGGGATCATGTGCCAAACAATCAATGGTAGACAAAAAGCTTGTCTAGCTTCATCATGGAGTGTGCGGGGTAGCTTATGGAATAAACATGGACATGGAAAACTAGTCTCAAATAACACCCCAAAATGCAACCTGCCTAAGAAGCTAACCACTCCCACGACTCGATCAATATCCCTGGAATGATCAACGAATGGATAGAAGAAGCATGTGTAATCCTGAGTGTCACTGTTGTCAATGTGGCTTTTTGTCTCATGTGGGCATCCAAGTGGTCCAATCATAGTCCTTGTGCATCCTTCCCACATGGGTCTTTACCGCTTGCGAGGTAAAGCGTCGGTGATACATCGGGCATGGTGTATGCTGACCCCACATGGGAAGGTGTAGCCATGGCTAGCACAAGAATAATGATAGTAACACATGCTGCTCCTCTCCATATCTCCCCATATATGCAAAACCACAACCCCTCACATCCCAACTCACATAAGAAAACAATCTCTCCAAACCCTAAAATCTATAAACTCTCATAACTTTCAATCTCCATCTCCAAAATTTTCAAACTAAATTCCCATGGAACTTAATCATGAAAACCAAGGGATTGGAATTGAAAATACCCAACCCATCACTCTCAATGTATAATGATCACTCTAATTTCCTAAAAAAGCTAAAAATCCTCATAACTTTCTACTCCATTCTCCATAATCTTCAATCTAGGTGCCGATGGAACCAAAATTGAAAAAAAAGAGAATCTTCTATTCACTCAAGTGCTACGTGCTAGAGATCCCTCAGAAGTTATAGGTATTGTCTCACGTCTCTCCCTCTCCTCTCCCGTCTCCACACTCTCCCGCAGCTCTTGAGTCTCTAAGAGTCATAACATCATAGTACAGTAGGAAATAAGAAGGACAGAAATTTTTTTGGGTGGAATAGTCACATTCGTAAAAGAGTGTCCGGGGTATCTTGTGAAAGAAAAAAGTGTCCAAAAATGAATCCTCTATAAGATGATATGCAGGGTGGGGTTTTAAAGAGTTATAAAATCAGTAAATTAATTAATGGATGTATTATGTAAGTAAATGTAACCAAATTTCATTTATTGGAGCATGCGAGAGAGAAGGAAGAGGAAGGAGAAAATGACACATGGAAAAAAGACTTATAAAAATCGAGTTTTTTTATTCAAACTTAATATGGTTGGAAAATGCTTATGGTGGAAAAAGTTAAATCTAGAGTTCTCTCCTATTGGGTTCAGAATTTGTTGTTAAAAATAATCCAATCAAGCCCAAATTCAGAATGGTGCATTGAGATGTTTGCACATGTGGGAAAAATGATATGTTTGCATTGCAGCACAAAGCCATTGGAGTTAAGGGAAATTTGAGCATAGTGCCGTCATAGCAACAAATTTGTGGGTTACGTGATGAACTCTAGTTGAAACCATGGAGGACAGTAGTTAATCAATTCCTCTTTCCATTCCTGATTCCAGATTCAGGCAATTCTCTTTATCTATCATTGGGTGGTTGATTTCAAGATCTTTTAAATTATAGTATCATAGATTGTTTGTTCCTCTTCAACAAGCAAGGGGAAACTTGATGAGGACCATATCTAATGATAGCTCATCAATATGCTCAGATTTTAGAATCTATAGACAATTTTGACCATTTTTCATAGATTCATGGTGTGAATTGTCAAAGCCTATGTAGAAGAACATTTTTTTGTCACATGGCTACACATCTAGTATGATATGGTAGAGTGTTCTATACATTGATGACTGGTGACAACCTGTAGAAGTGATGGACTTGATATATGAAATCCTACAAAATACTCAAAATTGGAGGGACAACTGCATGGGCGAATGGTTCAAAGAGTATAAACATGGTTAGAGGACAATAGATGACAAGTTAAATCATCTTTGTACTCATTTTGACAAGATGGATTTGATGTTTGGTGGCCATGCAAACATATCTCTACCACCGCTTGTGAGTTTTGGGGGTGGGGAACAAGATGAGTTTTGCAAGGATGTGGGGCATGCAGAGGAGATTTGAAATAGAATTCTAGAGGAGAAGAGAATATTCCTATTTTTGCAATGCCAAATCATTTACACAATCATTTTCATATATTTCTTCTAGAGCTTTACCTGAGTCAATTCCTTCTATTATCCTTAATACAAAAGGAGTAAAGGTAAGTGTAGAAGAAGAATGTTTGCATAGTGTAGAAGAAGATTTTATAGTTGATGCTAATTAGGGTGTTTGCATACAAGCAGAGGAGATTCATCAAGGAGATAAGGAAGTGGAGGAGATTCAAGGAGATAAGGATGGAGATCAGGAGATTAAGAAGAGTAGAGTTTTGAGAGTGAATTCAAGGATGACACCAACCATGGCTTTTTCACAAGATATGACTAAATTGATCATCTTGAAAATTGAGACATTTAAAGTAAGAGAGAGATGCACATTAGCTAAATTAAGGCATTGAAACTTTCAAAGATGGAGAAGTTTTGATTCAAAGGATTAGCTAAAGAAGCTAAATCAAAGTGGTTCTACTTATTGACTCTAGAATTAGCTAAGGCATGAAAGACCTCCAAAGAGATAGGAAATATCATCAAGGTTCTTTTAGAAGTAGATCCCAATCCTTACAGGGCTATAGAAATGATCCCAAATTTCCTATACACGATTATACCTTGTGCAATTGCTAATGAAGACATTCAAGATAGTGAATATACTTTCATGTAATAATGTCATAGTGTTTCCAATGTATTACAATTGAAAAATCAATAAGATTATTTGAGTATTTGGGGAAAAAGAACAAATCAATTTGAAAACTGAGCTATGTTATACTCTGTTCAAATTCACTTGTGTTCTATTAAATTCACCCCAATGCACTAGTATGCAAGGGTATACGTGTCTATGCACTGCAATTTAAGGCCATATATGCTTGGATGTGAAAGTCGGCCAATAGATTCTTTCTTGCACCAACCTGTACTTGTATGCATGAGTATGCATATATTGTATGCTCCAAGGTATTTCCGTATGTTCTAATATGTGCCAATGTTTACAAAATGATGTGAAGTTTTTAGGGTGTGTGTTTTTACTCTTTTTGTTCGCATTTTTAGAGTTGTTTAAGTCACAAAGGTCACACATCAAGTACATGCAACATATGAACATGAAAATGGATTCCATTGACATGTATAATAATAAAGCTATGGAATCAAGTGTAAATATATTAAGGAAGCAATGTTGAATGAAGTGGGAAATGAAGTGTAAAGGTATATTACTAGACAAATGAATTATATAACCAATGTATGTACA